>OV884058.1:239824518-241024518 GCA_930367215.1 Pollenia angustigena | reverse complement strand
ATTGAAAAATGCCTTTATTTTCAACTTGCTTTCAAACGTAATTCTCAAATGTTTTTCAAATGTGGATTATAATACAATGTGGAATATAAATAAAAATATTTTATTTTTTTTAATATAAATTTATTATTTATTTAAATAAACTGTGAGATAAACATTCGGCACCATGGCTTAAAGATTAAATAATGTCCTCTAATTCTTGGAAAGACAAACTACTTGGCTCCCTTTTATTTTGACGATTGTAGCACCGCGATCGTTCAACAAACTTTCTTCACTTTCCCGTTTTATTTTCCTTTTTTTCGTATTTTTAATCATTGAAATTACTTACAAATAATTTTTATTTTTCACAAGAAATAAGCTGTTACCTTTATATTAAAATTTATTTTTAATAGTAAAACACATGTAACCGCAAAGTAAAAAATTTAACTTTAATCGCCATTTTTAATGATTACATTTATTTTTCGCTTTAGTATGCCAAGTTTATTTTTGATTTGATTTAACATTTGACAAACATTTGACATCAAATTGATAAAACATTTGATATCAAATGTTTATTTTCAAATCATTATCAATTTGAATTTAAATGTTAAATCAAACAATTGAAAAACGTTTGAGAATTGTGTTTGATGTCAAATGACAAAGTCATTTCATATCAAAGGTTTGACTTCGTGTTTGTTGGGCGATTATATAAATATGACGGCACTTTTGTGTACACGATTTTGTGCAGAAGCGTAAGTGTCCTGATGTTGACCAGATTATTAAAAGTCAAGTTGTAAAGTTTTTTACTTAAGGTTGCGATTCCATCGAGAGTGTGAAGGCCAAATACATATCTAGAAATGTTGTTAAAAAAAAGAGTATTAAGCTTCTGCTTACTAGTGGAATCACAATAGGCATAAACTTCGCATCCATAAAGAAGTACCGGCATTAAATAAGTTTTAGCCATTAGCATTCTTATGTTAGTTGGAGTGCAAAAGTGTGTTGATTAGCCCAGCTGAGCGTGTTGTTAAATTCTTTGCCGATGTTACGATTTCAATTTTATCATTATTAATACGAATGTCAACATTAATATTTTGTTTAAAGATTTTTATTAAACATTCGGATTTTTGTAGGTTCAGGCATAGACCATTTCGTGATGTCCAGCAATAAATGTTGTCAAGATCAGAATAAAGCTTACATACATTTTCATTTATAGTGTCAAGCGATGTGTTTATGTATACCTGCACGTCATCAGAGTATAAATGAATCTTACTGTGACATACATTATTAGGTAAGTCATTTACATACAAAGAAAATAAAATTGAACCTTGTGGTACTCCCCGGGTAACATATAAAGGTCTACAATAAGAGTCATTTAAGAACACAGATTGAGAACTATTTTCAAGGTACGACTTAATTAATGATACTGATCTGTCACAGAACGAGAATTGATGGTAAAGTTTTGAGTAAAGTAGGGAATGATCAACAGTATCAAAAGCTTTAGAATGATCTAGCAGAACTAAAAGTGTTAAATTCCCACCATCAATAGAATAACGTATATATTCAGTGACGTCAATTAAAGCTTTGATGCAACTGTGTTTCTGTCGAAAGCCGGATTGCCTGCTGCTGAGTAGATAACATTGAGCTAGATGATCACTTATCTGTTTATGTATTATTTTCTCAAGAACTTTGGACAGAAATGGAAGAATTGGTATAGGCCTGAACTCAGAGTTAGACTTTGAAACTGGTGTTATTTTCGCATGTTTCCAATTATTTGGAAAGACACTAGTGAGGATGGTGTTAAATATGTGAGTGATGAATGGCAACAGCTGAGAAACTAGAATTTTTAGAAACGTTGGGCTGATGTTATCATTGCCAATAGCATTAAACTTAATAGAAATAATATTTTGTAAAACCTCAGATTCGTTTACACAGCAAAATCTTAAAATGTCACTACGGCGCTGGTAATTATCAAAATTATAGTTGTGCTGTCCAAGAGCAGGAATTGGTAATTTTGTAAAAACATCATTAAGTTCATCTGTACTATATTTACTGATAATGTTATTATTTTTTATCCTACCAATACTAATTTCACTTATAGTTTTCCATTTACTTTTCCCATCAATTTGCGTTACTAAAACGCCTAGCATTATATTCGGATTAAGCCTTTAATTTTACGATTTACTTCTATACTGCCCCTGCAAAATTCTTGCTTGAGCGCAGGATTCTTAAATCTTTTCCAGCGCGAGTATGCTCTATCTCTTTTTTCAATTAAAAGTTTAATAGACACATTAACCAAGGTCTAGCAGTTTTCTTTGTTATTTTTGTTTTTAAGGGGACAACAAGGTCATACATATGAAGATTAGCTTCCAAAAAGCTCAGCTGGTCATTAACAGACCGCATGTAAAATATAGAATCCCAGTCAATATTATGAAAAATTTCTGCCAAAAATTGATAATTGATATTTTTAAAATCACGATAAGAAAAAGTTTCGTCTTTATGTTTTAAATGAAAGTCATAAAAATTAAATCATGTCTAGAAATGCATGGTGCCGACAGTTGGTCATATAACAGCACTTTGGAAACATCATTAACAAAGAAGAGATCAAGTAGAATACACATAGTGCTTGTGAAATGAGTAGTTAAGCTACAATTAACAGATGAAAGAGCAAACTGCAACATTGAATCGGACAGATCAGTGGTTTCAAATAAGTCCGAGTTGAAATCAGCAGCAATTATCAAATCAGTACAAGATGTTGTTAATTTCTCAATAATTTCCAAGAAAGCGGAGTAATCTACTTATTTATATTTATATTTACAAACAAGTACTCAATTTCTTCACCATCACCAAATTGACACACAAGATTTGATTGAATTGTTTCCCTAATATATATTGCCACACCACCAGCACAAGTTATTATACCCTTCATCACAGGTGGTGAAAAGGGTATACATATATAAGTTTGTCATTCCGTTTGTAATTTCTATAATATTGATTTTAGACCCTATAAAGTATATATATTTTGGGTCCTTATGAAGAGCGAAGTTGATTTAACGATGTCCGTCTGTCCGTTGAAATGGATTTTCCGAAGACCCCATATATGATGGTTATTATACATTTATGTTACATATGGTCCGGAATTGTTTGCTATTGAAATTCAGCAAGATAGGTCCACAAATGGCTGAGATATGATTAAAAAACACGATTGCCTCAAATTGTTTCCTTTAAAGGTCCAATTAGACGTGACATTACCATACCAACACTGTATTACCAAAACGACATAAACATACCATAAAAACCAATTCAATTTTGGTTTCTACGGTCATACAGTGGCTATGGTAATACAGTGTTGGTTTACTACAAGTGGTGGATTTTATTTGTAATGTGTTTAATTTTACGCATACACATTAATGCATGTGTACGATATGCCTGTCAAATAAATAAACAAACTCATAGGCTCAATATATTTTAATTTAACGCTTCTTCGGTAAAAGCATTCGTAGCCGAGTTGTTAAGTTCTCTCCTGAGACTGATGATATCGCCAGTTCGAATCCCAAAAATAATTCTTTTTTCATTTTTATACCCTTCACCTCAGGTGGAAAAGGGTATATATAAGTTTGTCATTCCGTTTGTAAATGTGGGCGGGATCGGAGATTTGGGCGTGGTATCTCCCGTACAAAAAATATCAAAAATTGTATAAAAACCTGATTTTTTGGACTGTTATATGACCTATGGATATCCCTGGATATGGATATCAAAAGATAGGAAATCTTTAGTAAAAAATATTTTCTGAAAAACTCGGAAAAATCGGTTCAGATACGAAAAAGTTATGGCCAAAATAATAGTTTTTTTTTTAAATACCCACTTTCGGGAACCATAGATCCTCACGAGTCCAAGATTTATAACCCAACTAACTGGCAAATTTCTTCTTAAACACGTCGGTATATAAATATGTCAAATCGGTTAAAAAATGGCTGAGTTATAATCAAAATACTGAAATCCCAAAAATTACTCTTTTTATACACTTCACCTCAGGTGGAAAAGGGTATATATAAGTTTGTCATTCCGTTTGTAATTTCTACAATATTGATTATCTAAGACCCTTTAAAGTATATATATTCTGGGTCCTTATGAGGAGAGAACTTGATTTAACCATGTGATGTCCCCCTGCACCCTACTCCCCCCCCCTTTCGATTGTTTACAAATACCAGCATAATGCCCAATATGATTTTCGTTATCACCCTTCTTTATTATTTCATCTATTTAACGAAATAATTTTAACAAATAGAAACTAGGAATTTTTCTGTTTTTTGCTGCTTAAAAACTCGCCAAAAAAGATAAAAGAAAACAAGCAAACACACACATACAAACATCAAAAGTACCCAGTTGGCCACGTCTTTAAGACATCCTCGAAGACGGATGCACGACAATGTTAATACCTGCACGACATGTGAGGGACAGCGGGAACAAATCGTCAACGACATTTTCGAACAAGTGTCGCGAAAATCGTGCACGACACAAAGAAAGACAATGTCGTCTAATTTATCATTAACGACTACCTGCATGACAATGTCGTCTATTTCGACGTCCACGACAAAAATTATTAAATGGTTATCTAATTCAGACAGTTTTTTTAGTAAAGTTGGAATTTTAATTTCTGTTATATGTTTTATATTCCCCTCCTATAAGCAATCCTAAAGTTGACAGTGAAGTACTTACTGCATGTAATCCATTTTTCAGCCCGCTGTTTAGAACTAATGTGTAAATTATTAGTAGGTATTTAAATCAGTTGAGTTGTAATAATAATTACAACTCAACTGTGTTGAATTTTGTGAATAGTAAACGTGCCATATTTCATTTTAATGATATTCAATTAACGTTCCTTTATGTTTCAGTTGTCTAGGGGGTGTGTTAAGTTAGAAACTGAGAGTTCCCTGGTTCGAATCTTGGTTTTTTAAAAAGAAATTTTTTTTTTTTAATATTTTGATTTTTTTTTTTATGTTCTAAAAACGATTTAAAAAAATATTTACCAGTTTTCTCTTTTTAAATTTTATTTATAATGAAGTTTTAAGTATTGTTAATAATGAATAATAGGTATTTAAAAATTATTTAATTTTTGTCTAGTTGCTCTGTATTCTGCTCGCACAATGGTGAAGGGTATATAAGATTCGGCACAGCCGAATATAGCACTCTTACTTGTTTTTATTTAATTTTTTATGTTCTTAAAAACGATTTTAAGATTATAAAACGAATTTAAAACATCAACTTTGGCAAAAGAGGAAACGGGCTTAGGTACATACATATATAAATTTATTGTCTTTTTTTATTCTTCGGCATGACGAAATGAAAAGTTGGCGTGGCTCAATTAATATTTATTTATGCCTATCTAAAGAACGTTATTTATGTATATAACTTTTTGTTCTTATCTCATCATGGTGAAGGGTATATAAGATTCGGCATAGCCGAATTTAGCACTCTTACTTGTTTTAATTACGAAGTTTACGATCCATCCTATTAAGTCTATACCCATAAAGGTTAACTATGCTATCAGCAGTTCCTTTTTTAAGCCAAGTCTTAGAGACGCAAATAATATCAATTGAAGAGTTTTCAAAAACAAGTCTAAATTCGTCAATTTTATTGTTAAGGCTTTGTGCGTTAAGATGACATATTTTAACACCTTCAATTTGGTTGGCTAAGATACGAACCATGTTAACAATACCATCATTGGAACTAGCAGTAAAACTATGCAAATTTGGAGACATCATAAACGAATAAGGAAAACTCAAAACTCACAGCAACGCAAAATTTCAAATCGTGAAAAAAGAGCCATTTAGTGGCTAGATTTAGCCATTTTTCATCCTGTTTAGCCATTAAAAAATGAGTTTAGCCATTAGCCATTTTTCAACTTATTTAGCCAAAATTTTTTTTGCCGATTTTTCTTTTAAAATAAGAATTTTCAATTTCTTATAAAAATGTATTAAAGTAAAATAAAAGGTTTTAACAATTCAAACTCATTTCATTTAAATCACAACTTTTATAAATGATGATGTAACATCTTTCAAAATAAAGCAATAGTAGTCCAATATTAAATTTATAAAATAAATCAACACAAACATCGGTGTTTCTTTCTGGTTGCAAGTATTTCAATAAATTTCTGGCTAATACAACAGATATAACTCAGAAGCACACTTCGGGAATTGCATATATATTTTTAATATCTATATTTGTTACGGTTTTAGTTGTATTTAAATGATTTCCAGGGAGTATGTTAAACTATGGACCAAACACCACGAAATTTAGGGCAGCTGCGTCAATTAAAATGTATGTAGATTAGAGCGACTCAAGTTGTATGGAAGCAAAATTCGTGCTCGATGTACCCTCCTAAAAATGAACCTTGGACTTTTTAAAATGACATTTTAAATATTTCGGCTCCAGCTTTGACCTCTCGTGAGCTGGACCCGTTTGAAAAAGGGTCTATTTTTGCATGTTTTGTTAATTTGAGAATCTGTTTCCTTACCAACATATACCAACATATACCAATCCAACTGTATTTACAATTACAAGTCCTATTTTCATTCATACTAATCTAGAAACTAAATCCGCTTTCATATTAGAGTAACTAAAAAATTGCATTTATATACATATATTCCAGAGCAGGGTGTAAAATGCATTTAATTTGCAAAAATATATATTATTTACATACAAAGATGATGTACCTGGCAAAAGAAAAAGTTTGATACCCATATTGCCCAATTTAAAACGAAGGGTTACCACCCCTTGTGTATTTTTGTCAAAACGCGAACTAGCACGAATTTCAAAAAAAGCTGAGACATGTATTTAATTAAATCGACTAAAGATTAAAATATGTTAATTTGCATTTTTATTACAAACAACCCCGAACAAAAAATTCAAAAACCGTTTTTTTTACAGAAAATCCTTAAAAAAGAGGACATAGGTTAGGTTAGGTTAGGTTAAATAAACTGTTCCAGCTCACGAGAGGTCAAAGCTGGAGCCAAAATATTTAAAATGCCATCTTAAAAAAGTCCAAGGTTAATTTTTAGGAGGGTACATCGAGTACTTTTTTTGGTGAGTCGCTCTAATGTAGATGCATTAACATAGCCTACAAGAGCATGTATTCTTTGAGGGAAGACGTCTGCACTCTTAAATCTCTAGATATCTTAAAACACGAGTCTACAACAAAAACAAGTTCTGGCGTACTGCAGCAACGCATGAACTAGCTGTTGCCGTGTTTTCATTTAAAACAGCCCCCAATTGTCACCGTTTGCTTTCAAGCTGGAGAATAGCTGAATATTATCATTAAATACATAGTCACAAGAATGTTAATAACTCAAAATTCATCACAAAAACTTTAAATTTTTATTACTGAACTTCATGCCATATGTCAGTGATAATATCACTATGTATGTATATCAATTTGATATCTTAAGAAATGGCAACAATATTAACGCTGTCATTTCTATGATGATCTGTTGAGCAAAGGGAGGAAAGGATTTAATTTGTATGACATGATTTAAAATCTTTTCAGCACGTGCTATTTTAAAAAAAAGACGCCAATCATTATTGAAATTTTTATGAAGTCTTTTTTCAAAAAGATCATCATCATATGTTAGACCATATGCCTTTGTCTGACATGCGTAAGCGAAGCGAAAACTTATGTTTCTTTTTTTTTTTTTATTTATTTTTTGGTATTTAAAGCGTAATGAAAACCTTTTAAAATTCAATACAGTAGCAGTATAATTGCAGTACGCCTGAATGATTTTTTCAAAACGTTAAATTTAGAGCAATAATGATGACAATACAATAAGAAGATACAATACAAACACAGATTCACACACACTCTGAGATATTTAAATACCCATATTCGACATATGAAGTTTGTAATTTTAGTATAAACTTAAGAACTTATGCTGCGGAACATTAATAAAAATCTGAGGACACACACACTTTCAATTTTTTTTTTTTTTGGAGCCATATCAAATTTCAGCACATTCTACTTGATTATATACCGAAAATTTTCAATATTTTTTATACTTAAATTGAAAAAAAAAAAAACAAAATAAAAAAAACGAAACGAATCGAAAAATGGCAAACACAATCCAAAAAGATATGAAAGGATAAGAAAATAAGATGAACATAACTACGGGCTTAAAGCTTTAAATTGGGCTTAAAGACAACAACAAAAAAAAAACATAAAATATTTTATGTGCTTCAGTGCATCGAATTATGAAAAAATAACAGTTGTTTTTTAAGATTTTGGCTCGTATGAAAAAGATGATATAAAAAAGGATCAAATTAACTTGAAATAAGACACAAAAGGTCAAAAACATATTTAGTCGGAAATCATTATTGAGAATTGGTTTACCGTTAATTTATGCTAATTTAACAAATTTATTTTAAATTGAACAAAACCTTTTACTAATAAAAAAGCAGAAAAAAATATTTCGCACAATACGAAGCCTAGTCCACATCAAAGAGAACTACACTGAGGAAAAACTGTATTTTGAAATCTGGAAATACCACCGGACAATGAAAAATTGTCTTTTGTAAAACATAATTTCGCCGATTCTATGCAAAAAATTTCAAAAGCGAGAAAAAATGTATAAAATGTGTCAATAAAAGAACGATCGAAATGCCTGCCTTACCGTTTGAACAGAATTGAACCGTATGAACGTGGTAGAGTACGACGTTGGTACGTTGCCAAATTAAAACTTGAAAAACTTTATGCTTAGATACACAATAGCCGCCGGAAGCTTAAAAGCGTATCTAGTTCTATTTCATACGCCGCACAGTGGGGATGTCCGGTGTCAAAAGTGGGAATTATTTCGTTGAAAGTTAATCGTAGTGACTCCCCTGTTTAAAATTTTAGATCTTTTTGGTCAATTTTACTTAAAGAAAGCAGGCTTCGAAGTTAGGCAAAAAATTGGTGGATTAGGACTGGGAGAAGGGCTTCTCCCCAAACAAAGTAATTAATAATAATATGGTTTCTACAAACCTATTTGGCGTTAGTTAATTTAACGACGGAACACGAAGTTAGGTGAAAAACTGACGGGGTAGTTACGAGGGAAGGGGTTCTCCATATACAGAGTACATAATTAATAATAATGTCTCTAAAGTAGGAATTTATTCAAGATAGTTGCGCCCGTTTATAACTTAGTCCGAGGCTACGCATTGAGCGGCGAGTTTGAGGGACAAGTGGCTTATCACTGAGCGGTTAGTTGTTAAAATTAAATTTTCAAGAGAGGTGTGTTAAATGTTATTACGCGAAAATCGTATTTATTTTTATAAGAATTTAATGCGTCTTGCCATAATAGCAGTCGGCTTTGTACAGATGAAATTAAAAGCTCCACATTAACTTTTGCCATGTTTATTTTGTGCCGCTCAGAAAACAACTAAAAAGTAGAACAAGTTTTACTCCTGAGTGGCGCCGCTCAGCAATGCCGCTCATTACGTGGCCACTTCAGTAGTATTTCACATGTTTTAATTTTCTCGGCCTTAAGCTTAAAGAAGTAATATTACTTATATTTATAAATATACCCATACAACAATAGTGCAGAGTGTATTATGCATTTGTGATAATGTTTGTAACACCTTAAAATATTGGTTCTAGACTCACCTTAAAGTTGACCGATAGACTCAGAATCAGAACGAAGCGATCCAACGATATCCGTCAGGCTTGATCCACCTTTTCCAACTGAACAGTATTTAGCAAAAAAATAAAGAAATACGCATTTTTTAAACTGAAATATGGCGAAAAATATGCATTTTTAACCAAAAATGCAAAAACATGAATTTAAAGCAAAATATGCATTAATGAATTGATTCCATTTTAAGGGAAATTTTTTAACTTGAGGCGGCTCTAAGATTAGCGACAACAAACATGCAATTGCAAGAAGTCCCTTGCCCTGGTAAAACATATTAACATCATATCTTTCAGCATCAGAGTAATTTTTGTTAAAGATGTAAATTCGGAAATCAGAAAAGGGAATCGGTTCAAATATCACATATACTCGACTTTAGGATTTTTAATCTGCTATTCTTTCCAGTTTCTGATTTTTTTAATCACATTGTTCAGTAGAATCTCACAAATTATCACCCCTTTGTGCACCGGGCAGTTCGAATTTCGGAAAAGTTTGAATTTCTGGACATTTTTTTTACGGAAAATGATAAAATTATAATGAAAACGTGATAGATGATGAATAGTTGTGTAAGGTTTATTTTAACACAAAACTGATTTTATTGAAAAACATTTAATTAATTGAACTTATTAAGTTCATATAAAAATTTATAAAACGTTTTTTCATTATTTTTTTAATTGATCTTCAGTTATCAACTGACCCAAATTTGTACAAGCATGTTAAATTTCATACGCATGTGACCGAATTGTACACACCACCAATAACTCGGTGATTCCCCGTTTTATTTTTACTTTAATGAGCGAAAAAAATAATTTGTAGTGAAAAAAAATATATATAAAAAATTTCAGAAAATTTAACTCCCTGTTCCTGCCATACAAGACAACAAAGATATTATCTTATTTATTATTTTAAACTTCGATAATTATTCAAAAGAGAAATATGTAAATATGTATAAAGATAAATATCCCTATACATGCATAAATATGTATGTGTGCTTTTTTCACTACTTTGACATTTTCATATTATGACAAATGATTTTCATTTACAAAAAAATACGCTCATATCAAGTCTTATTAGCTCTGTTTCTTTACTTTTTGGGTAAAGTTCATGAAAATGAGAGTATGAATAAAAAGACAAAAAAAAACGGTAATACAAAAATAATGCAAAGTGATCTAATATAAAACTTTTTATTTTATTAAATACTAGCATATACCCGCTAATTCGTTAGCGTCTCCTTTTTCTTCGAGGACATATTTTTATGCCAAAGTTTATTTTTCTTGTTTTCTTGTTTAAACTTGGTCAAATTCTAGCATTTAACCCGCTACTTTAGTAGAACCAAAAAACTTAAGAAAAATACAAAAGTTTCTCGTATTTGCTCTTTTGGGTGCTATATTTTTCCCAAATTTAAGTATCAAAAACTTCAGTATTATAGTGGCAGCCCATAATTTAGTATGAATGTGTCAATGCATGGAGGAAAATGTTTTGTAAAAAAAGTACCAAAAATAGTTACGATTTTCAAAAAGTACCAAATTTGTATAAGTGTTTTTTTGATAAGTTTCGAATGTGGTATTAACTTTGTTTCTATGTTTATTGGTTCAAAAGACATGTCCGCTTATTTTTCTAAAGAACAACGATAAGTATTACCTTTATTTTGCATCTCTTTAAGTTTTGGAGATATAAGGTTACCGAATTTTCCCGTTTTTACCCCCTAAACATTCGAATTTCGAAAAATCCCGTCTTAGTGGATTGATTTGGGTAGTGACCAATCGCTAGTCCGAATATCAAGTTTCAAGGGTCAGCGGTTTGGGCTGGGCGATGATGAATGATACAGTCCCTCACGCAACTCTTTTATAGATATAGATACTAATTTTTACAGCACGTTTTTAAAATTATCTTAATGAACATTATTTTTTGTTTGTTTTAACAGCTGTTTGATCATTTAGTCTGTGTTCATACGGCTCATGTCTTATTGACAAGATTGCTACTTTATAGGCGAGCGGGACAAGGGGAAAAGAAACGAGTACACAGATGCATGTACTGTCTTTACGTTTTGCTTTCTTATTCGTTGTTTAATTTTGTTTTTCAATATCAAATAAAACAAAATAAAAAACATGTCGTCAACATGACATGATTCATTTGAACGCCAATTCATGTTCAAAGAAGAAAAAGGAAGAGTCTTGTCAATAAGACATGAGCCGTATGAACTCAGACTTACAAAATTTGCACAAGAAAAATCTAGGCTGTTTTGTGCAAGAACAAAAAGAATATTATACTATGTTCATAAGACGATATAAACCACTTGTTTCGCTCTCTGAAACTAGATTGTTTAATTTTGACATTTTTTTGTTTGTGTTGTTAGTGTGATTTTTTTTTTAATAGATAAAAAAAAGTAAGTAAAACTTAAAAATATTTTATTTTATACTTATATTAAAATTTTTATTTCATAATTATGTATCACTTTATTTTATTTAACTTGAATTTTAATTTTATTTTTTTCTTTGTTTTGATTTTTTTCAGAGCTAGTTCAGATAAACTAACGATATTGTTATCAAAATTGGAGATGATAGTAAATTGCTCCTGTTTGACAGCATGTTTCAAAATTAAATGACCTGTTTCGCTCTCAAAATTTTGTAAGGCAAAACATGTTGTTACAACCATGTTTGGGGCGCGAAACACGAATATTGCTGTCCGTGTGAACATGGTATTATTCCCTAAAACCCGCTTACATTTAAACAAATTTAAAATACGGCAAAGCTTATCGTGCAAATTGAAATCCCGAGGGATCCCAAACTAGAGTAAAGAAACAAACCTATTATTTTTCATTTGTCGATCAACCTAGTTTCTTTCCTTTATTGTTCAGAAGTATGTCATTATATTTATTTGGCTTTAGGTTGTTGTTTTTAAACATTTCACTTCTTCTTACAAAATTGAAACCTATAATCATAATTTATAATGTGTTTACATTCATGTCTACTACACCATTTAGATTCAAAAATTATTATAAGTTCATTTATATAAATATCATGATAATAAAATACTATGTAGCAAGGCACCAGATATCTAACGAAAACGTTTGATGTTTTGAGATACGACAACTTAGTGTCGAGACATTAATATTTCGGTATTCAGATAAGCAATATAACTTTCTCAGATGCTTTCAAATTAATTTCAGTATTATTCCTACTAGTGCCACTGGATATGGTGTGTTTTCAAAATAAAAGTCAGCTTTCAATTGGCCGCTGCTGACATTATATTTTGTGCACACAAATCATGCCTACGAGTGAGTGGTAGTGAGAAATAGCAGGAGGTGATATTTTAAGTTTTGTGGATTTTTGTAACGACATCAATGTTTTATTATAAAATGAAATTTATTTTAACACATCGTTACAAAACCAAGTACAAGGTATAAATCTTGACGCTGTTACACCATAATTATCACGTCATGATCGAGGCGACGAAAGCATTTTAAAAAACCCTGCGGTCATAATACATAATTGAGCGTCATTTAGCACCTTGTCGCTGCGGCCGGCACCTTGTTAAGACAACAAACTCAACGGCACAATACTTTCGTCATAATAGTCTGTTTTCTTTTGTTGGTTGTCTTTACAAACCATCTTCACTAGAATTACCATCATCAAAGAAATTGGACCTACATACTTGCTGATAAACAACTAACTATAACTGCTAACAATGATAATAATGATGGGGATGGTGACGACGTTTTTCTTGCAGAAGGTGTAACTTCTCACTCTTGCGTTTTGGTTGTGAATGTGAAAGAAACTTTAAATGATTTTTTTGTTTAAGTATTTAGCTTTCGCCAGTAATTTAATCAATGCATTCATAAGCAAGTGAACATGTTTGTTTGTTTGCCAACAAACAGCCTTTTACGAAATATTGTGCCTCACGTGTAGAAAGAAGTGTTAAAAAATCCAAAAAATTTTTGTGGCAGTGACGGCTATTATTATGATCAAAACGAAGAAAGTACAAGTTCCTTTTTCTTAAAAAAAACAAACGTAGTTCTTTTGTAATATTTAACCCTTATGTGCGCGGCAATAAAAATCAACTTATATTACGTTGCAAGGTACCAGGGTGCCTATGTATATGGAAGTTACGTCAACAACGAGCATTTTCGCACTAAGTATCTAGTAAAAACATTGTAAAATCTATAGATACTTACTAAGATGCCACTACGAGAAGTTTTTGTCCTCGGCCTGTTTAAAAAATGTTTTCAATACGCTTCGTCGATATTTTGTGCGTTGTCTACAGCTACAACCACGGATTTTAAGGTCTATTTTATCTCTTTCCATCGGAGTATCGGTTCTTCCCGTTTACGACTTTAAATATTTGACAAGATGGTAATTTACCATACTCTCCATAACTTTGGAAAGTGCCGAACAAATTGCAATTGGGCGGTAATTTTCTGGGTTATTAGCGATTCCTTTTTTAGGAATTGGGGTTACGTTAGCAACTTTTCAGCAGACTGGAAATTCCGCGGCACGGTATAAAGTTCTGAAAAGATTTGCTAAGGGACGAGCTAGCGTCGAAGAGCACTGCTTCAAGACCTGTGCAGGTATCCCATCCGGCCCAGGAGACTTGTTTATGTCGAGATCCGCAAGAACCCTTTTAACAGCTCGACCCCGAAAAAATATTCTAGGCATAGTTACGGATACTTTTTCGAGTTCGGGTAGTGGTTGATTGCTAGCTGGTAGGTAAGAGTTATTAGGAAATAATTCGGCAAAACAATAGCCTTATCAACCGGTCCGTGAATGATTGGCAATCCTTAAAAAGAGTTGGTATTGAAGAACTAGCATTAACCCTTACTCTTTTAACGAATGACCAGAAGCTTTTACTACCCCGGGGAGCAGCAAGAACTTCAGCACGAAGACGTTGCTCGTGAAAAGTTTTTTCCCGTCTAAGTACTTTGGCATTGACGTCGTTGTCCAGAAAACAGAGTTTCTAATTGAAATGAGGATTTTTTGTCACAAAGCGTCATTCTGCAAAAGTGCACTAAATTATTTAATAAAATATTCGGTTAATCGTCCAATGTGTAGAAACTGCTCGAAAGATCTCTAAAATTTAATTCCTTTTGTTTTTATAGTATACTAGATGACCCGGCAAACGATGTTTTGCCATATAACTTATTTCCTTCAGACGTTACAGTTGCTGCATGCAAAATTTTAAGAAAACCGGTTGATTAGCTAAGAAGATGTAAAGAGGGGGAGCTTTTACCCCTTTTGCCCTATTTCACGCCCTATTCCATATTTCCTTTCAGATGTTACAGTGTCTGCATGCTAAATTTAAAAAAAAACCAGTTGATAAGTTTGGAAGATATATGGAGACGGAGCTTTTAACGCTATTTCCCGCACTAAATAATAAAAGGTATAATCTATAGTTCCTTCCAGTTCCTGCCAAATTTCAAGAAAATAGGTTGATTAGTTAAAAAGATATAGGGATGGGGAGCTTTCACCCCGCTTGCCCCAATTTACGCCCTATTTCCTATTTTCCTTTGCCCGCGTGCCAAATTTTAAGAAACCCGGTTGATTAGTTAAGCAGATATAGGGAGGGGGAGCTTTTACCCATCTTGCCCTATTGTATGGCCTATTCCCTTATTTCCTTTCATATGTGACAGTGTATGCATGCTAAATTTCAAGAAAGCCGGTTGATTGGTTAAAAAGATATATGAAGGGGGAGCTTTTAACCATCTCTCCCTATTTCACGCCCTAAATAATAAAAAGTATATTCTATAGTTCCTTCCAGATGTTACACTATTTGCCTGCCAAAATTTAAGCTAACGGTTTGATTAGTTAATAAGATATAGGGAGGGGGAGCTTTCACCCCTCTTGTCCTATTTCATGCCCTTTATCATATTTCTTTTCAATGTTACTGTGTCTGCATGCCAAATTTTGAGAAAACCGGTTGATTAGTTAAGAAGATATAGGGAGGGGGAGATTTTGCCCCTTTTGCCCTATTTTACACCCCATTTCCTTATTTCCTTTTATATGTTACAGTGTATGCATGCCAAATTTCAAGAAAGCCGGTTGATTAGGTCGCAATTTACACTATGGACATTTCTTGCCGGACAGAAAAAGTTTGTTAGTAAGGGGACGACGATGTATGCCTGACACTCTTTACTTCTTGCCTCTCTCGCCAACAAACTTTTTCTGTCCGACAAGAAATGTCCATAGTGTAAATTGCGACTAGGTAAGAAAATATAGGAAGGTTTGGGATAGGGTAGCCAGATTTTAAATGCGGAAAAACAGTACATTGAATAAAAAAAAACAGTACAGTCAAGAAAAAAACAGTACGTTTTTTGACGAAAACATAACAAGTTATTTCAATTATTAAAAATATTTTAAACTTTTGATTAAATATTCAACAACAATTATATTAAAAAAATACATGTGTAACGTCAAAGGTATGACTTCCATTTTATGGCATTTCATAAATATACGAAATTACTCCATTTACCTTTAAAAAGCAAACACCACAAACGAAGCATTTGGCCTAAACGTTCGGTTTTTTTTTTAATCTGAAGACAGGAAAATCATAACATTGTTGTAAGCCATATAAGAAAGGAGAAAAGCCTAACTTACATTAAAACAACTAACTCATTGATTGTGTTACTACGATTTTCTTTAAACATATTCTTATTTAAAGCAATTCTCACCACACACATAGTTGCACAAATCATGTAGAATCTGAGAAAATTTCCTTAATTAATTTTCCAATTTCAAACAATTTTTAAATTATTTACGTCCAATTTTACCGTATATAATTAACTATTACTATGGGTGTGTGTGAAACGGTAGCAAAGTACTCATGGAAGTAAAATTTTGACACTATTGAGGTGAATAAAATTTCACTAGCCCTAGGGGCTAGTATAAATTTTGACATTAGTGTAGAAATTTTTGACAACCACAAAATTATTTTTTTTCATCAAATTTGTTTAAACAAAATAAAAAATAATATGAAAGCAGGACCAGTGGCAAAAAAAATTAAAAAGAGTTATACAAGATGTAAATATTTAATATGTATAAGCTTTTTTGCCCACACCTTTTGTAAAATTTGTTAATATCTCAGAACGAATTCATCAAATAGTTGTGACGATCTAATTTCCAATATAATTGAAATGATTATTGGTAAACGTTTGTTTAATTTATTAATTTTTACAAAACTATTAGTAAATGTGTTTTTCTTTATGTCAAAATTTTACGTTGTCAAAAATGTTACAATTTCACACAGCACAAATATGAAAATTTTCTACCACAAACAAATTTCATTTCACCATAGAACTTTGCTACCGTTTCACACACACCCTATGTATAACAATAGGTTTTTTTTTGACATTTGATGAAATTGGCCAATAATCTAAAAAATTCAAAATAAATAGTTTGGTTTATTTTGATTTCACAAAATCTGAAAATACTAAAAAAAAAGTTTTAACAAAATTTAACACAAAACTTTCTCTCAGTAAAACAATCAAGAGCATTTGAAAATGATGAAGATTTTCAATAAAATGTGTGTAAAAATTAACGAAGCTTTTCCCTATATCAAAAATAGTTTAGGTAAATAAAAGTGGTCCTCAAAGGTATTAGGTATTTTATAAATTTTGAACACGAAGAATTTTCCAAATATTTTCGTTTTCAATTTGATGGGATTTCGATTTCCAGAACATGCCCGAAAATTAAAAAAGTTCTAAAAGTTAAAGATAATTGTGTTGGAATAAGTTTTAACTTAGTATTTTAAAAAAATTATATTAAAAAAATTGATTTTGTTTTTGTCTTTCTCAGGTGTGGAAAGGGAAATACTATTGGAAGATGTAGCCATAAAATCATATGTCTTAAAAAAAACAATATGAAAATATACCACTGCTGCGAGCCACCCATTGTAATTAGATTTCTACTGTGTATTTATGAGAAAACAATAACCACAGCGTAAAAAATCTTATTATTTTAGAACTTTTTTGTTTGGAACACAAGAAAATTTTTTTAAGCTATGTACTGTTAAATATTAGGATATTATGAAAACATGGTTTTAGCAGTATTTTTCTTAATATCTTGATTTTATGTAGGCTGAACCAAAAAAAACAGTACAAAAAAACAGTACAAAGTGTAAAAAACAGTACATTTAAATACAGTTTCGGGAGTTGTGCATAAAACAGTACAGTTGCAAAAAATCAGTACATGTACTGCTAAAAACAGTACGTATGGCAACCCTAGTTTGGGAGGAGTTTATTACAAACACCTTAACAGAGAATGTTATATACAACTAGCTGGCCCAGCAAACGTTGTTTTGCCGTATAACTTATTTCTTTCAGATGTTACAGTATCTGCAAGCCAAATTTTAAGAAAACCGGTTGATTAGTTAAGAAGATAATAAAAATTAAGGGCTTTAGTTCTTTCCAGATGTTACACCTTTTGCCCGCCAAATTTCAAGAAAATCAGTTGATTAGTTAGGAAGATATAGGAAGGGGGAGCTTTTACTCCTCTTGCCCTATTCCATGCCCTTTCTCTTTCAGATGTTACAGCGTCTGCATGCCAAATTGTAAGAAAACCGGTTGATTAGTTAAGAAGATATAGGGAAGGGAGCTTTTACGCCTCCTGCTTCACGCCCTAAATAATAAAACTAAGGGCTATAGTACTTTGTACCACTATTTGGCTGCGAAATTTCAAGAAGATGTTGGGAGGGGGAGCTTTTACCCTTCTTGCCCTATTTAACATCCTATTTCCTTTCAGATGTTACAGTGTCTGCATGACAAATTTTAAGAAACCCGGTTGATTAGTTTAAAATATTGGGTAGGGGGAGCTTTTACCCCTATTGCCCTATTTCACGCCCTAAATAATAAGATTTTTAGGCTATAATTCTTTCCACTATTTTCCTGTAAAATTTCGAGAAAATCGGTCGATTTGTTAAGCAGATATAGGAAGCGGACCTTTTACTCCTCTTGCCCTATATCACGCCCTATTCCCTAATTTCTTTCAGATGTTACAGTGTCTGCATGCCAAATTTTAAGAAAACAGGTTGATTAGCTAAGGAGATATAGGGAGGGGGAGCTTATGCCCTATTTTGCGCCCTCTGGCGATATAAAGTATGCTCTACGACCTATTCTCATACCTAACAAAAACACTTACGAAATTTCATAAAAATTAGTCAAGCCGTTTCGAAGTAGTTCAAAATGGAGGGCATTTTGTTGATATTTGTTTGGGAATATATAGGAAAATCTAAATGCCATAGCTCCGGAACCACTTTGCCGAATTCATGCAAACTTTACATAAACCATCTACAGACTATCCCTAACGCACCTCAACGTTTTTGTTGAAATCGGTCTAGCCGTTTTCGCAGTTAGTGGTGACATCAAAGTGTACAGTTCTTTTTATATTACAGATGTATATTATACATATATCTAACAGCGCATAGAGAAAGGGAGCAGTAAGGTAAAGGGAACAGTATTTAAATCTTTAAAATGGCAAAACCCTTAGGTCCCTTTCTATTTTTCGCGTCACATATACATACATAGATTGAATTTTTGTTATTTTTTAATGTTTTTGTATTCTTACTTCATGAAATAAATTGTTTACGTTTATTATTTACATGGCAATAAAATGTTATAAAATTAAACTTTTTTGTTTTTCCCCCTCATGCTTATCATGGAAACCTAAACCGGTGTACTTTTTTTTTTTGATACATTGGTGGCTATCTATAAAAACAATTTCTTGTAATTCATAAAAAGTATTTTTTTTGTATACATATGTATATAGCAAGAGATAAACCAGAAAATATAAAATTGGTACCGTCATAGTCTCAAAACTACATTTTGTTATTAAAATTGGTACAAAAACCGAAACCGCATTTTCCATCCCTGCTACATATGTATTTGCAGCGTTGCCAATAGAAAAGGTCTCTGGCAATAATGCCATTGTCAGATGAATAAACTTCGCACATCTGTCAATAAAAAAAGCTTCTAACCATGGTACATTAACACAAGGTAGACTCATTTGGGAGTGTATACATGCTGCTCTATAAAAATAACCGAGTTGGACCGAGTTGTCAAAAGTGTTCTCATTTAATGGGCCAACGAGTTTACCTTGTGTAAATTTACCTTGCTTCTACCGTCTGACAATGATCTGCCAATGGCAACGAAGAGTGTTCACACGATTTCAGATATCAATGCTTTTTCTGACAACGTTGTCAACCAAAAGTAGCCACTAGACACGGTTGCAAGATATTTTTAGCATATTTTACTGTTAATATTGTTAGATCTGACCACCCTGCAAATAAAATTGGACCTCCTAATCCATTTTGATAAAATGGACTACTCCATGGACTGGTCCGGTGTATTGCAAGCATGGACCATGTCATTGTTAAAAAGTGTTTGTAGTGAGACGACATGTCTTCGTTTTTTAACGACATGCTTTCGTTTTTAAACGACTTCAAAACTAATCCTCTTGTGTACACCATGGAGTAGTTTTAAAACTACTCCTAAGTGGTCCAAAGGCGGGTTATATGGTCCTCTCCTAGGACATCGTAATGTTAAATAGACCAGGTTTTTTCCATACGTTTGGGTTAGTTTTGGACTAGTCCTGGTACCTTGTGGACTACTCTTTACACGCGTGTTTGGACTGGTCCTATTATTTGCAGGGCTCCGTCTGTTCGAAGCTTAACAACTTCAAAACAAAAACAAATTCTCAAAATTTGGCAGTTACAGCGATCGCACGCAGTGACCGTACGGCTGCAAAAATAAAAATTTTTTGAAAATGAATTCTTAAGTTGTTCTCAAGAAGTTTCAGATCTGCATATTACCAATATCAATAAAAAAACAAGTTAGAGTGCTATATTCGGCAATGCCGAATCTTTGATACCCTCCATCGACAGTTCGATTGTTTTAGGAGTAATGGGCGATTCTATTCTAGACAACTTTTAACATCAATTTTCAAATCACATTATTTGATACTTTTTTGATGCCAATTTAAAGTAACTGCACTTTGAAGCATTAAGATTCATAGATTTGGCGCGAACAGAAAATTCATTGCAATTCATGGCTTAAAGAGCAAATTTCTTATTATCATATCGACCCCTAACAGCGAAAATAATGTAAGCGCCAAAAATCAAATTTTACAGGAGAGAGCTTTTTTGTTTTATTTCATATTAATTTTGTATGAAATTTGTCGCTTACACTAAAATTGTTTTTGCTATAAAATCGTAACGGTACATTATGTGACCATGATATTTTAGGAGATGAGCAAGTGTTGCCAATAAAGTCATTTATTAAAAAAAAACGAAAATTGAAAATCATGTCGCTTACGTTATTTTCGCTGTTAGGGCTCGATATATATACATATTATTTCTAAAGCACTTTTTTTGTCGGTTGCAAATATCTCCCATACCACCGCATCAAATTTAATGAATGATATCTCATTTTAAAGCTTATTTCTAACACTAATGACGAAAAATAATTAGAAATTGAAAAATTTATATTTTCATTGATAAAGGATTCGTACGATGATCATGTCATTACCTCTAACATTGTATTCAAAGAAGTATTATAAAAGCATTTAAACATATGTATGTATGTATGTAAATATGTATGATGTATATTATGATTTCTAATATTTTTATACTTTTAATAAAATGTATTGCAGTTACTAAAATTTCTATTAATTATTTTAATTTTATGTTACAAAAATGACAACTAACGGTGCGAAATATTCGCACGGGTCATCTAGTCTGATATCTCATCTTTCACAATAAAAAAGAATAATAAAATAAAAGTTTAAAAATTAAGAGAGTTTTGTATTTTTGTGGTATGATCTTATGAAAGTTGGCCAATTTGGTTGCACCCGTCATGCACTTTAAAGCTCTCACGTGGCTATTTGATCGTTTAATATAAATTCTTGTAAATAGATAACAATAGTATATAAAAAAATGTTACCCCTTCTAGTAATAACTTAATTGCAAATGTGTTTCTTTCTACATATTAGTAAAAGACGTTTAAAGCGTATAAATGTTGCACCCGTCAGAATAGAATCGCCCTAATATCTGTATGATATCTATTTATTATTATTATCTTTATAAAAACAGATATCTACATTAAAATTGGTTGCGGTTTAGACCTATAATAAATTATTGACCAACAATTAGAAAGTTGAATGCTTTTTTTAGCAATTTTAAATAGCTTGAGTAAAATATCATGTTTCGTAACAGTTTAAGCCGAACTTAAATGACTTTCAGGAAGGCAATTTATATAGGCGCCATGGTAAGCAATGAACCAATCATCCCAAATTGCAGAGTGATTTCTGGTATTAAAAAACATAAATTTAAATACAGCGGTGCAATTAGCTTCATGTTACGGTTTTAGGCGTATTTAATTATTTTACCAGACTGGGCTTTATATGGGGCCTAGGGTAAATTTTGGACCGATATCACAAAATTTCACAGTGTCTCTTCTAGTCCTATAAAACTGTGACTTTCGAATTTCTATTATGATAGCATTATTTTTTACGATTTTAGGCGTGCTAAACTGTTTTCCGGAAGTAGGGTTTAAATGGGGCCTAGGGTAAATTATGAACCGATCTTCACGAAATTTCACAGTGTCATTTCTTGATCTTAAAAACTGTGACGTACCAAATTTTGTTATAAAAGCATTATTTTTTACGGTTTTAGGCGTACTAAACTATTTTCCGGAAGAAGGGTTTATATGGGGCCTAGGGTAAATTATGGACCGCTCTTCACGAAACTTAATAGTGTCATTTCTGGTCCTATTTAACTGTGACGTGCCAAAATTTGTTATGAAAGCATTGTTAATTAGGGTTTTAGGCTTACTATACTGTTTTCCGGGAGTAGGGCTTATATGGGGCCCAGGGTAAATTATCGACCGATTTTCACGAAATTTCACAGTCTTATTTCGTGTCCCATAAAACTTTTATGTACCAAATTTTGTTATGATAGCATTATGTTTACGTTTTTAGGCGTACTGAACTGTTTTCCGGAAGTAGGATTTATATGGGGCCTAGGGTAAATTATGGACTGTTCTTGACAAAATTGTATAGTCTTATTTATTGTTCAATAGAACTGTAATGTACCAAATTTTGTTATAATAGCATTCTTTTTTATGGTTTTAGGCGTACTAAACTGTTTTCCGGGAGTAGGGTTTATATGGGGCCTAGGGTAAATTATGGACCGTTTTTCACAAAACTTTATAGTCTTATTTCTCGTTCAATAAAACTGTGATGTACCAAATTTTGTTATGATAGCAATATTTTTTACGTTTTTAGGCGTACTAAACTGTTTTCCGGAAGTAAAGTTTATATGGGGCTTAGGGTAAATTATGGACCGATCTTCACAAAACTTCACAGTCTTATTTCTTGAGCTATAAAACTTTTATGTACTAAAGTTTGATATGATAGCATTATTTTTTACGGCCTTAGGCGTACTAAACTGTTTTCCGGGAGTAGGATTTATATGGGGCCTAGGGTAAATTATGGACCGATCTTCACGAAACTTCGCAGTCTTATTTCTAGTCTTACAAAACTTTGATGTACCAAATTTTGTTATGATAGTATTATTTTTTATGGCTTTAGGCGTACTAAGCTTTTTTCCGTAAGTAGGGTTTTTATTGGGCCTAGGGCAAATTATGGACCGATCTTCACGAAACTTCACAGTGTCATTTCTAGTCCTAGTAAACTGTGACAAGCCAAATTTTGTAATGATAGCATTATTAATTATGGTCTTAGGCGTACTAAACTGTTTTCCGGGAGTAAGGTTTATATGGGGCCTAGGGTAAAATATGGACCAATCGTCACGAAACTATACAGTGTCATTTCTAGTCCTATTAAACTGTGACGTGCCAAAATTTGTTATGATAGCATTGCCAATTAGGGTTTTAGGCGTACTATACTGTTTTCCGGGACTTGGGCTTATATGGGGCCTAGGGTAAATTATGGACGGATCTTCACGAAGTTTTACAGCTTGATTTCTAGTCGTATAAAACGAATTTTTGCAAAATCTTATATCATTCTGTGCATTATTCCACCATTTATTTTAGTTCTTGTAACAAAATTATCAATTTTTTTTAGGTGGTGGTTCCACATTTTGATTCATAGCTCTGATCCTACTGAACCGATTTTGCTGGATTTCAATCCTAAGCTGCTTAGGATAACTACAAGCAATTTGACACCAAGTTTGTTTATTTCTTTTAAGTTTTTCGAAAGTGAGCGTGTTTTCAACCGACGGATAGACAGACGGACATGGCTAAATCGACTTAAGATTTACTCAAGGACCCAGAATATACATATACAGCCCAATTATGAATAAAAATTCCCCGGGAGTTTTCTCCTTTCTCCCATTTTTGCAATAGAATTTACATAGGAAAAATGGGAGAAAACTCCTGGGGAATTTTTTTTCATAATAGGGCTGATATACTTTATGGGGTCTGAGATGAATAATAAAAAAGTTTCACAGTTTCAGAGGGTATAAAAAAATTTTGTTGAAAACGCTAATGGCACCCGGGTACCTTGGAGTGCACATATGGGTTAAAAAAGTTTTTGTTTTTGTGATGGTGTTGACTGCAATCATTTTCAATTTGTTTTCATTTTGCCAAAGTATAAATTTCAATTTAGATCCTTCTTTCTGACTGGTTTTTCTTCCAATAACTTTGCAGAAGTGTGCAATGATGTGCCTTCTGGAACAGTTTTTATGTATGTATTATAGGCTCTGTATATTTTTTTCTTGCCTTAATTTACTTCATTCAATTGCTGTAGAAATTTTAACACGTTTAATATTATAGTTGTTAACATAACACTTCATAATGACGAGCTCATTTAGTAGAAATCAAACATGTCTTAAAGTATTGTTAAACTACGTCCTATTTTAAAAGTGCTCTTAACATTTGCAAATATAACTGTTAAAAGGGCCATTATTTCAATTTGACGTTAGAGAAAGGTATAATTTTATCGTAAAGCGAGCGATAGGTTAAAGGTGGAAACATATTTATATGAGCATCTGCCATATGGCCCAATCTCATGGTGGATCTCAACCACTGAGTGATGATTTATGCATTTACCAAATGCCCCCATCTTTGCACGGATTTTTCACACACAGGTTGCTATTTATTAGTGTATAATCGACAAAAATTATACACTCGCCCCTTGTTTAGAAGCTGGAGCTATCTAACCTCCCCTGCTATATTACAAATCCAGCAGCTTCTGTCGAATAGCATCAGCCTCTAGGAATGATTTGTCCTCGTAGCTAGTGCCCTCTACAAGTGGTAAGCACTCCAGACGATTCATGACACCCTTTCCTGCTTATTTTTTGGTTTACAAGATTGAATGATTGAAAACAAATTCCGATCATAAATATGAACATTTAAAAAAAATTTTTTTAAGAAACGCTTTTCTTAAAAAAGAACATTAAAAAAAAATTTGCCCGCCCCCCCTAGATTTTATCAAGGCTACGCCCATGTATTCGTGTACTGTCATCGGAAATATGTATGCCTGCAAAGTTTCATCCATTTGCATTGAGTAAAAGGCGGTCAAAAAAGCATTTTACCAAAAAAAAAATCCCCCCCCTAGATTTTATCCTGGCTACGCCCATGTATTCGTGTATTGTCATCGGGAATATGTATGCCTGTATTTGCATTGAGTATAAGGCGGTCAAACTAACGTTACAAGATTTGATTTTCAGCGTTGCTGATTTATCCCATGGAACACAGGCTTTTGCACGGTATAAACTGTAGGATAAATCAGCAACGCTTTTTACTGACCATTTTGGATGCACCCAAATATCTCGGGAACTAACCGAACGATTTGCACGCATCACTCATTTTGTGCAGAAAACGATTTACTTTCAGAATACAAACCGTTTATACCGTGTAAAAGCCTGTGTTCCATGGGATAAATCAGCAACGCTTTTTACTGACCATTTTGGATGTATCCAAATGTCTCGGGAACTAACCGAACGATTTTTTGCACGCATCGCTAATTTTATCCGGAAAACAATTTACTTTCAGAATAAACACAGTTTATACCGTGCAAAAGCCTGTGTTCCATGCGATAAATCAGCAACGCTTTTTACTGACCATTTTGGATGAACCCATATATCTCGGGAACAAACCAAACAATTGTTTGCACGCATCTCTAGATAGACCAACCTTAAAGTATACCGAACGACTCAGAATCACTTTCTGAGTCGAACTAACGATGTCCGTCCGGCTGGCTGGCAGGCTGGCTGGCTGGATGTCCATGTAACCTTGTGCGCAAAGTACAGGTCGCAATTTTGGAGATAATTTTATAAAATTTAGGACATAGGTTATTATTGACACAAGGACCAAGCCTATTGAAAATGGGCCAAATCGTAGGACCACGAGGGAAGCTAGGGGGAAATTTCTTCCTCTCAGAAACTATCAAACCTATTTTAATGATATTTAAAACTTACATACAACCATATCTTCATGGACACAAAAGGGATGTATTTTTTAAAAAATAGAACCACGAGGGGAGATAGGGCCAATTTCTGCCTCTCAAACCGATTTTTATGAAATTCAAAACATAGATAGATCCATATCTATATGGACACATAAGCTATACAGTTTTTAAAAAATAGGACCACAAGGGGAGGTAGGGGGCAATTTCTGCCCCTCACAAACTTTTAACCCGATTTTAATGAGTTTTATAAACATAGATAAATCCATATTTATATGGACATTAAGCATGATGTGTTTTTTAATACTGTGGTGTAGGGTATCATATGGTCGGGCTTGACCGACTATACTTTCTTACTTGTTTTTAATTGAAAATATTAGTTATTTTTACTTCCCCTTTTTAATTCCTAAATTCGACGCTAACTTTTGTTCTTATTCTGCAAATCACCATAATTGGGGTATTTTGTTTCCCCGGTTTTTAAATTCCCAAATTCGACGCTATCTTGGTCCACGTTTTTAAATACTGTGGTGTTGGTATCATATGGTCGGGCTTGACCGACTTTACTTTCTTACTTGATTTTTATGTTTTGCTAGGAACACAATTGAGTCATATGAACGTAGGACGTAACGCCGTTAATTTTTAGAAACACGCTTCACTTACCCACGATTCCGTCGTAAACGTATTTTGTTTTGATTAAATTATAAGAAAATTCCAAAATTATTCCAATTGTTGTGTGTTTTTATTTTGAATTTTGTTTTCAAATACATATTTAATTTGAAAACACAAAAAACAGTTCCATTTTAATATTTTTAATTTTCTTTTTCTATGACAATACGGTCGCAACCGGCGTATGAAAAAGAATTAGATCTAAGTCGGCGTACGACATAGATACGCTTTTACGTTTGCGCCAGCTATTGTGTGCCTTTCTATAAAATAATATTAATTTTTATTTGACAACGTATCTACGTCGTACGCTACTACGTTCATACGGTGCAATTGTGTTCCTACGACTACTCTGTCTTTGCCAAGGCGAATTTACACCAGGTGAACTTATCTTGCTACGTAAGCAACAGCTGGTACATAACCTTGCGTCAAAATGGTATACCGTTCTGGGGCCAAATTACCGCATTCGATATCGATCGAAATTACAATACAATTTAAATGGGAATTTTGATCGATATCGAATGCCGCAATTTGGCCCCTGGTGGTTCTGAAAAATCTTTACTTAATTCTATAATTTTCGCTAAAAATTATGAAATTTAAAATTTGTTTAAGTTATTACATTTCAAAACACACATTTTAAAATTAAAAACAAATTGAAATATTTGTTTTAATTTTTGACATAACCGTAAAATATTTTACAGTGTTGTAAAAGTTTTCAAAATATGACCCCCTTGTATGAACTTCCACCTGCGGTAAATGGTATACCGTCGGATGGTTCCTGGTTTGCCGCATGGAACAAAAATGTTTTTTTAGAAAGACAATAACTAATGTTGGATGGATTTTTTTTTTTTTTTTTTTTTGTTAAAAATAACGTGGATCGCGAGATATGTTTTCTATTAAAACTTAAAGTCGTTGTAACATATTGCACAAAATGTAAAAAGTAGCACACTAATATTTTTAAATGTTTTTCAAGTAGGTCAAAGTATATGTTAAAGCAAACACAAAATATAAACCACATAGTGTATCGTCGTAGGTTTTGATCTACATTCTTTGAATAGAACATGCAGCATAACAATAGCAAGCAATTATATTTTTAGATTTACATTTAAAAGCAAAACAATGTTAAGAGAACTGTAAAATTGAGTATATTAGGCAATGCTCGGGCCCCATATATCTTAATATATTCGAGATATCATTAAATTGATTAAAAATTTGAAAAGAGGGCGCATTAATTATATAGAATTGATGTATAACTCAATTTTTATAAAAATGTGCTTTGCGTCATACCAGAAACCACCCGACGATATGTGTTAAACCACAATTTTATTAAATCACAAATTGCAGTTTTATAATGGTGGTGGAGTGCCACTAGACAGAGTTACAAGTGTCTTGGCTAATATAAATGTGCCTTCGCTATTTACAGATATTCGTCTGGCAGCTTTCACAAACCGCCATCGATTTTTTTAAACTGTGGTAAGTGATGCCACCCATTCATACCTCAGGTTTATACGTTATAAGTGAAAAATTCAAATATGTAAAATCTTAAATTAATTCCAGTTATTAGTTTGCAGACTTGTTTTCTTTTATTTTATACACAAATAACAAATAATGGAAAAACTCTAGAACAAATTATGAATATGAAACTACAATTGAGACGCTTAAAGCACAAGGGGTTTAAGTGCATTTTTCTACAATTGAGTTTACATATGGAATTATAGGTGAAGTTCAGAGAAGTTGTTCAGAGCACAAGAGGGGAATGTAGGATTCTCATCCGTACGCTAGATATGGTGAACAATTCAAGCACTTGACATTAAAATACCTGCTTCGCTTGGAGCACAAGCGAAACAACCGCATTTGTCTCATTTTTTAACATAAGTCACTTGAACCCCTTGTGCTTTAAGCCCCTCAATTATTATTCAATATAAAATTACCTGTACACTTGACAATTCGCTAGATGGCGCTGCGACAAAAAAAATTGACAAATGTTTGTTATTTCCTGCCTTCCACCATTAAAATCGCGGGAATTGCAACATTTAAACATTTACTAACACAATTTTCATATAAAATAATATCTTTTTAGATAAACAGCACTTCATTTATAAACTACACTCTGTTAACTTTATTTTAACACAAAATTATTAAAATTTTGTTTATTTTTTAACACACCATCTGTGATACTTACTAATGTAAAAAAACTTTAAATTGCACTATTTTTAATGCAAATATTGGTGCCAAAAACACTTGTTTTACTGCCCCGACTATACTAGAGATAAATATTGCGAAATATATTAGTCTGAGTTCATACGGCTCATGTCTTATTGAGAAGATTCTTCCTTTTTCTTCTTTGAACATGAATTGGCGTTCAAATAAATCATGTCATGTTGACGACATGTTTTTTATTTTGTTTAATTTGATATTGAAAACAAAAACAAAATTAAACAACGAATAAGAAAGCAAAACGTAAAGACAGTACATGCATCTGTGTACTCGTTTCTTTTCCCCTCGTCCCTCTCGCCCAAGGCGAATTCATAAAGGTGACATTTTCCAGTCATCTGTTTATTGTTTATTTTTTTGGATGTATACTGAATGTCAAGCTTTGTTTACATTTTGTGAAAAAATTTATTCAAATTTAAATAGTTGAAAAAAAAAACTTATTTAAATTATATAAAACAAAAAAAGTGAAAAAATATAAACAGAAGAAATTAAAGATGCGTAAGGAATAAGTGGAGCCACAATTAATTTGCAATTGAGGATTTTCTTAAGCAATTGTGTATATTTTATTAACAAAAAAATTTCCTATTTTATATTTTAAACAAATATTTTTGACATTCACTCTAACTTTTTACAAAAATAAAATACATAGTATTTTTCAATAAAAAGGGATAGCTAGCATAACTCTATCTCATGATGCGGTCACCTTTATAAATTCGCCTTGCTCTCGCCTATAAAATAGCAATCTTGTCAATAAGATATGAGCCGTATGAACACAGACTTATGTACGTGCGCCAAGATAGCATCGAAAGTTAGCAAAGGCGGAAATTAAAAATCAATGGAATTAGTGGCAGCGCCGGAAATGAAAATGAAGGGATCTTTAGGATACGATTTTACAAATATTTATATAGATATAGATTAAAAAACATCAACCGTGCAAAAAATCGTCCGAGCTTTTCCAGAGAAAAGTGGGTTCATCCAAAATGGTCAGTAAAAATCGTTGCTGATTTATGCCAGCCAAACTAGGCAGTGCCAAGGCATAAGCTCAATGTAATCTGGAAAAACACCACTTAAAGATTAAATAAATCAATTTAAAAAAAAATCGCCCGAACCGTTCCAGAGAAAAGTGTGTTCATCCAAAAAGGTCAGTAAAAATCGTTGCTGATTTCTGCCAGCTAAACTAGGCAGTGCCAAGGCATAAGCTCAATGGAATATGGAAAATATCACTTAAAGATTAAATAAATCAATTTAAAAAAAAACGCCCGAGCCGTTCCAGAGAAAAGTGGGTTCATCCAAAGTGGTCAGTAAAAATCGTTGCTGATTTATGTCAGCCAAACTAGGCAGTGCCAAGGCATAAGCTCAATGTAATCTGGAAAAATACCACTTAAAGATTAAATAAATCAATTTAAAAAAAAAACGCCCGAGCCGTTCCAGAGAAAAGTGGGTTCATCCAAAGTGGTCAGTAAAAATCGTTGCTGATTTATGCCAGCCAAACTAGGCAGTGCCAAGGCATAAGCTCAATGGAATATGGAAAAATACCCCGTAAAGATTAAAAAAATCAATTTTTACAAAAATCGCCCGAGCTGTATTTACGTATCACATAACAACAATTAAAAGCCCTGTTGTTTGTTTTATTGTACAATTGTTGTAATCTCGCGGCTACCTGCTATAAATATACCTTGGGTATGGGTATAAAAAAGGCTCAACTCAAATTTTTTTTCAAGGGTTTTTTGTTATAATATAAAAATTGTTGAATCTTTTTATTTGAAATTGCATTAAAATCTCTTTTATTTACGAATTTTTTATATTAAGCCATTGATATGTACATATATTTAGATAAAAGTTTTATAACATAGCGTCTTCCCCTGACAATTTTTTGTCTTACCAAACGTAACATACTGTAATTAAGAAGATTAAATTCTTGTTGTATGTGATATCCAAGTAATAAATAAATAAAAAAAAAAAAAAGTCTATATAAAAAAAACTCGAAAATTTTTGTCAGTGTTTTTTAATATGAAGTTTGACGTTTGGTATGACAAAAAATTGTCAGGTGAAGATGCTTTGTTATCGTTTAATTCGTTTGTTCGTACTACCCAACAAACACGGAGGTTTGATTTCAAATTGAAAATGATTTGAAATCAAACTTTTTCTCAAACGACAAACGTTTGATAATGATTTGAAAATCATAGCGTTCTCAACAAAAAGGGGAAACAATTATCAAATTGAAAAATGCCTTTATTTTCAACTCGCTTTCAAACGTTATTCTCAAATGTTTTTCAAATGTGGATTATAATACAATAAGGGATATAAATAAAAATATTTTATTTTTTGTAATTTAAATTTATTATTTATTTAAATAAACTGTGAGATTAACATTCGGCTCCATAGCTAAAAGATGAAATAATGTTCCTTCCGTCCTCTAATTCTTGGAAAGACAAACTACTTGGCTCCCTTTTATTTTGAGGATTGTAGCACCGCGATCGTTCAACAAACTTCACTTTCCCGTTTTATTTTCCTTTTTTTCGTATTTTTAATCATTGTAATTACTCACAAATAATTTTTATTTTTCACGAGAAATAAGCAGCTGTTCACTTTATATTAAAATTTATTTTTAATAGTAACACACATGTAACCACAAAGTAAAAATTGTAACTTTAATCGCCATTTTTATTAATGATTACATTTGTTTTTCGCTTTAGTATTTCCAAGTTTATTTTTGATTTGAATTTAACATTTGACATCAAATTGATAAAACATTTGATATCAAATGTTTATTTTCAAATCATAATAATTTGAATTTAAATGTTAAATCAAACAATTGAAAAACGTTTGAGAATTGTGTTTGATGTCAAATGATAGTCATTTCATATCAAAGGTTTGACTTCGTGTTTGTTGGGTATCAACAACAACTTAGTTAATAATTTACACCACTTCGCAAAAACGGAAATGTTTTAGTCATTAAAAGTATTGTTTTTTTAAATATGACAGGTCTGTCCCTTCTTAAAAATTTTATGGTAAATACTCATTAGGGCTTCCAATCGGGATTGGTTTTTTTGAATCCCGGGATCGGGATTAAAGAAAATATTTTAAATGTAACAATAACAAATATCTGTGGTTTTCATGGGCAACCGCGTATGTCTATTTTTTCGATTTTGAATTGTTGATGCCATATTGCTTAATTTAAAGCGCTCTTTATATTTTTTTTTAAATTTTTGAAAACAGATAGACCCATTCCGATGTTTTAACTCAATTACAAAGTTCAAAAGGTGCAATATCTAACCCATAGTTTGCTCTAGAATGGTTTTTTCGGCTCTCCTGAAAAATTTTATTTTAAGACATACGCGGTTACCCATGAAAACCACAGATATAAGCAATAACATTTGACATATTAAATGCCATGTTGATTTTAAGAAAACTTATAACTTGAACATTTTCGTAGATTGTAAAATAAAATAGAGAATTAAATTTAAATTAATTAAAAAGAAAACATTTATTTTAATTTGCTTTTGTATAATTGTAAACATATGCAGATTTTTTACAGTGCTGCCAGAAGTTTTTAGTGTTGCCAGAATACATTTTTAGAAAAATAGCATATTTGCAAAAAAATAAAAGTTGTATGCTCACGATCAATCATAATATGCACTGCAAATTTAAACATTGCAAATTTGCACAATGACCATCGTGATTACCCTTAATGTAATAAAAACGTAACAAAAAACATAAAAATCTTATTTTTTATCAATATTTGATTATTGATATAAAAATCACACCATTTCGAAATGTATTTTAAAAAATTGTGTACAGGAAAACATTTGGACAATTTTAATATACAATTGCACAATTTCAACAAAAAAAAGTTTAATAAAAAATCTTTCAACTTATTTAATCGATATATTCAAAACAAAACTTTCTGTTATTAATAAATTGTACATATTAGTGTTATTCACACCGAGCTTGTTAGTTAATCGTTACTTTAATTACACGCATTTTGTTTTTGTATATTTAACGCGCTACCGGATTAACATTTAACAAATTAACGACACGGCACCCCTGATAAAATAGTTGTTAGTTGGTAACTCACAATCAGCTGTTGCAGTTTCTAGATAAATATAATAAAAGTCATTTGTGATACATTTCTAAAAAAAATATTTGTGTTTTGGCAATTTTCGTGTACACTGAGAGTAAGTATGCTATTTAATGATTTTTTTATTTTAAAGTTACAAGACTAACAAAGTTTAAAAAGGGGGTCGTTCACAGTTGGTTACTTTAACAAATTAACAAACTACCGAGTAACAAATTTACAAGATCGGTGTGAATACCACTATTGTAATTATTGTTTTCTTAAATGAAAGGAAGCATAGTTTTTGTTTTGGTATGTTGGGTTTATTTTTGAACAACAGGGTATATAAAAAACTTTTTTTGTCAACAAATACACCAACAAATAAATATTTATACAAATTATTAAAAAAAAAATTAAAATTATAAAAAAAAATTATTATTAACAATATAAAAAAATCGGGAACCCGAAAATCACGGGATAATAATCAGAAATCCCGAGATTCGGGAATCACCTAATCCCGAAAATCCTGGATCAGGATTTCCCGATTGGAAGCCCTAATACCTATTTATGTAAAAAAGAAATACATAAGCAAAACAACAATAATCTTGGTTTTAGTGGTTCAATGAACTTTGCTGACTTTTGTTTGTTACCTAAAATTAATACAAAGAAATCCAATACAATATGCATACATTTACTACCTGTTTAGTTTGAGTATCTGAAAATAATCAAAAATAAAAGTGGCTTCAATAATAAAATCTTTCTTCTGGTTATACCTAGTTGCATTTGGTAACCAGCAAAGTTCACTTTCCCCTCGCATACGTAAAATTGATGATTGTTGGTTTGGATGTAAATTACAGATATTCAAAATTTTCTCCTTAACGCAATGAAATGAACTTTGGATTCATTTTATATAAAAAAAACTCTTAAACTTTATTTTTCAACTAAAAATTTTAGTTAGTGCTAAATAAGGAATTGTTGAAAACATTAAAATTAAACATTTCAGATTAAATTAAACAAAACACTATGAGAATACAAAGACAAATATAATTTCACTAATTTAAAATGGACTTACTTTACATGAGCTTTGTTATAATAGGAAAGTTTCTTAAAATTTCATTTAATGATTAAAATGCCCATCTGTGATTTAGTGTGTCACCTACAACATCCTGTCCATCCAGTCGGTGAGATTACTAAGTTCATCATCTTTAGCAGAACATTCATAAAACTGAATGTTTTGTTGCAAATGGGACCACTCAAAGTCTTTGCCTTGTTTACCCAAATATACTGTTTTATTAGCACTATCATCACCCACAGATTCTAGTTTGCGGCTGCGTGTGTCACGTATAATGTTCCTGTAAAACAAATCAATATGCAGGAAAAATTAAAATTAATCAAAAATTGTTTGCGTATGTAAACGAAACGTACATTTCTTTTTCCAATGATGTCTTAATAACTTGTACACTTTTAGCGGTAGTCATATCTTGTTTATTGCACAGTACCAAGAAAGAACAGGGTATGGTAGCGGAATCGGTTAGAATGGCGTAGAGAGCACTGAAATTACAAATTTATTTTAATATTGTTTAGCCTAGTGAAATTTTGCATAAACAACTAACTCTGCCACATCGCGGATATCCTTTTGTATGGTCACAGAGTCCAAAACAAATATAATGCCTTTAGCAGTTTTCTTGTATTGATCAAAACATTTCTCTCTTACTCTATAGTGACCCGGTATATCAACCATACGTCCCATTAAGCCACCAATTTTATAGTCACCAACATTTTCCTTTATGGAAGTGAAAGTTTCGGGGAATTTATTGTGTAGAACACGCATAAATACCGCACTTTTGCCAGCTTCATTTATGCCAGTCAAAACAAAATCTCGTCGGGCCGAAGATCTTTTACGTAAAATAACAAATATAGCTAAAAAAAAATGTATTAATTAAAATGTATTCAAAGTTGTAGCTTTTTTCTAAAACTAACCCACGGCTATAAAGCCCACAATCATCGCCACCAAAATCGGCGTCATGTTCAATTCTCCCAATTTAATGGGCTCTGCATTTCTTGCTTTTTCTTCAGTCCGGTCCATTGTTGCTTAGTTTATTTACAATTTTATTTAATTTAAATTAAATGTTAAAAAAATAAAAAATCGCATCACAATCGGCCACGCAAGAAACAATTCAAATGTCAAAAAACAGCAGTGTCAAGTTAGAAGCAGGTTGCCAGACTAATGTTTAATGAAAAAAAACCCGCATAGTGCTGCCAAGGTTTTCTATAAAGATTACCGTTAAAATAGTAATATGTATATTTAAAAAAAATTTGCTAGCATCAGGTTTAGCTGATCAGGTTTTCTTTAAATTCTCTTTTGAACTGACTTCCCACCGGCTTCAAACCCGCACATGCAACAGAAACTAAACGTGCACAATTGAAAAAACAATTACATAACTGCAAAAAACAATTTTTATTATCATTATATCTATCAACTTTTGTAAACATTTGAATTATATTGTTTAGTTTCATAAACAAGGCGCATATGGTCTAGTTACCCGGCGCTATTTTATAAAGTATATACATATTAATAAATAAATAAACACAATAACACTAATACATATTTACTACCGTGTGTAATTGATGGGTCAAAAAGTGTTCGCTTAAAAATTAGTCTAGTCTGTTCAGGACCAGTTTTCTTTACCGTAAACTCGTCAGGCTGAGTTGAAATGGGGTTCTCTAAAACTCTTTTGAACCTGCGTGCAAGTGCGACCACAATCAGTTTGTCTCGTTTTTTTTTTTTTATTTAGCTTAAACTTGAGGACACAAACCGGAATAAGTATAAATCAACACAAAGCACCTTGGCCTTAATTTTAGAGGACAAATTACGGCATTCGATATCTATCGAAATAACAATACAATATAACTGGAAATTTCGATCGATATCGAATGCCGTATGTTGCCCGCAGGTTTGAAATTTTGCCTATTCCATTACACGGGAAAATAACCATGTAAAATTGTGTAGAGAAAATAAGAAAACATTTAAAATGTTTTAACTTAAATCATAAATTATTAGAATCACACGTACATATGTATGTCAAAATTCCATGACCCAAGAGTTCTTCAGGACCATAATAAGCGTGAGCTGGCTTAAACAACTGTGCGAATACATATAAATCATGTGCCAATCCGTATTAAACTTAAGGAAACGTTTTGTTAAGTTTTTTGAAACTGTCACTGATGAAAAAAGATAAAGTCCAGCCACAAAAATATTTAAAACGAAATTAAAATCACTTCGTTAAAATTATATGAATCTAATGGCTTTGCTAACATAAGGTGCGTTTGAGTACTTTTACAGTAAAATGCAGTAAATGAGTAAACTAAAAAAAATCGTTAAATAAAGGGAACAGCTGATGGCAAATAATTGAAGTGTTGAAAAATATTGACACTTTTGATAACTCGTTTTCTTATCGGTACTCGATTAAATACTTTTTATAACACGAACATTTTTGGAAAATACAAACAAACTATTTTATGTAATCTTTCATATTTGTTTGTTTTTTATTTTATTTGATTTTATTAATTTGTAGCGGGTTAAATTATTTCAAAGAACATGAATAATTTTTTTGCTATTGATTACTTAAGTACCCAAGTACTTCACACTTTTACAACTCTAAAAAATTAACATAACAAAAAAAATTCAAAAATTTGCATTTAGCAAAGTAAATGCTTCACAAACAAGTTTAATTAATTAATATTTATTCACTTTTTGTTTTGGTTTAATTTTTATTTCAACTTTGTATGCTTTTTATTTGTTACTTTTGTTTGTTTACCTTTTGAAACATATGTTTTTTTGATTTACTAAATTTTACTGCAAAAATTTCTGCAGTAAAAATTTTAAAGTACTCAGACAAGAACTGTCACTTTTCGCTCTCAATTTATGTTCTCTTTTACTGCATTTTGTGTACTCGAACGCAATTTCGTAAAATGCAGTAAAGTTTAGTAAAAAATAGTAAAAACTTTTGTGTTCTCGAACGCAAATATAGTGAAAAATGCATTTACTTAGGCTGGGTTTTTGAGATCTCAGTTAAACTAGGTTTAGTTATTCTGAAAAAGGAGTCTAATTACCGCATACGATATCGAGCAATATTTATCGAAATTTTTTATTTTGGTATTATGACTCTCGATATCGAATGAAATGTATCGTAATTTGAGATGATAGCATTCGATATCGAGTAATCAAAGCCATTACAACTCTCTAGTTTTCATTCGATACATCAGTGTCTATAGAATGCAGAAAAATACGATAGCTTACTCGATATCGAATGCGGTAATTTGGCCCCAGATTTTTGCCGCCATGACCAAATTTGTATACAAGATATTGACGGAACAGCTTAGGTTTGCTTAAAATATTGGTCTTTAATAAAATCAGCCTTATTGTGGTTGTCGTTGTCGGGAACGACTGCCGTTTTTTGTAGTAAATTAAAGAACACAGGTTGTGTAATACTTTAATCTATTACAAAAAACGACAGTCGTCTACGACAACCACAATAAGGCTGAATAATAAGAAATAATCATATTTCTCCGGAAAAATCTGAACTTCAGATTACGTTAAGCTAAGTTTTAACTTAATCCACATCTAAAAAACCCGACCTTTGTAGTTATATTGAAAAACATTAACCACACTTTACAAATGCTTGTCAAAGAAAAACCACAATATTTCAGAAATTTTTTCATTATTATTTTCATTAAAAGTAAACTCAAATATTTTAAAATCGTCGAACTTCAATAGAAACCACAATTGTAAGTTAAATTTAATATAATTTATTTGAATGAATACATATAGATCTTTAAGATTGATATATTGACGAATAACTATAGAAGGACAAATTTCTATGGGATATATCGACTATCAAAGTTTGGATAAACAAGTTTAAAGGAATAAATTTTTTCAATTTAGTTTGCTTCCTTCAGCTAACATGCATTGGAACATCAAGGCTACATAAAAACGTTAAGTCGAATGAGTACAATAGTTAATTGTCGTTTTTTTGCGATTAAATGCATTATGAGATGGGTGCTTAAGAGTAGAAAAAAATAAACAACTTCGAAAAACTATGTCTAGGGATATTATTGCATTGTTTAATGTCTATGGAAAGTGTGGTTCATACATATATATGTATAAATATATAAATATTTAGGTATGTGATGAAAACCGTTTTAGAAAACGAAATGATTTAAAATCGATATCGTTTTCATTATCTTTTAAAGTTGATTTCTAATATCTTTTCTTCATATTTTCTGTATATATGTATTCTTTTAAATTTTATATTATACTTGTTAGTTGTTGTTGTAGCAGCGAGACCTGGGGTCTAATCGCCGCATTCGATACTATCGTATCGAATAAACTATCTAATTTTTTTTTGCATACGATAGACACTGACGTATCGAATGAAAACTCGATAAATGTAATGTCGAGTTACTCGATATCGAATGCTATTATTTCAAATTCAATACATTTCATCCGATATCGAGTATCATGATACCAAAATAAATAATTTCGATCAATTTTGCTCGATATCGTATGCGGTGATTAGACCCCTGAATAACAGGTGTTGCTGAATTGAGAATCCTTGGTCGGTGTTCGTTGAATACGATTTTCGTGGGAACGATAAGTATTAGTCGAACTGTGTTCTGAACAAAAAGTTAGGACTATAATTAAGAAATGGATTTAAAAATCGATCACACCTTTGAAAAACGATTGTTTCGAAATCGATCGATTTTCATCACATACCGGATTAATTTGGTATTAATTAAAAAATGTTTGCGTTTTTAAGAGGATAAATTAAATATAAGCATATATATTTTCTGGTTTGTTGATGGGTTTTTTGGAGTGAAATTATAAGATAAATTTAAAATATATAAAAGCATAATTTAATTCTGGAAAAGAGTTCGTGTAAACTCTACGTAATCTAAAGCATCTTTGATGGGTTGTCCAGAGCGGGGTTCCACGTAAGGTTTCATACGCTGCACACAATAGTCGGCCATGTCTTTGGTAAGATTCTGAAATTAAGTATTACAATTAAAAAGTGTTTTGGTTTTGAGTAAATGGAAAAGAGGTAAACTTACGCAATATAATTCTTCCTTGGTAACATAGGGACGATCGGAGGCAGTAATGGCGCGGAAAGCATTTTCAATTTCTTCGTAGGATTGCACATTCTCGGTTTCTTTGGAAATCATGAAGGCAATATATTCTTGCAGGGAAACATAGCCATCGCGGTTGGGATCGACCACATCCAAAATGGCTTCAAATTCTGGGTCAGGTTGTCCTTCCTCTACCATGGGCAGGTCATAGCCGAGAGCACGTAAGCAGGATTTGAATTCTTGTTGATTGAGTTTACCACTCTTATCCTTGTCGAAATGTTTGAACATCATAGAAAATTCCTTGAGGGAATCTTCGGATACACCCGAGTGATTGCGTGCTTGTATTTGCTGTTCCAAATTGTGTTGCATTCTCATTGACAGTTGATCTAATTGATCCCATTGTTGGGCCAAACCTACTGTAGAATGCTCCGTATAACGATTATCCAAAATCAAATGTTCCTCTAATAAAGCGCCTAATTCTTCAATTTTCTTAAGATCAACACGACGTGCTCGTACTTCTGTGGCTTTGACGCGAAGCGCTTCCAGTTGTTGTTCCAAAGAACCGGAACCTTCCATCATAGATGTTCTATATAAAACAAATTTAAAAAAAGTTTTTATTAAATATTGAATTAAAATATATTTAGTTCATTTGAAAAGCATTTTTTAAATTTGTTAAATTATAAGTTTTGTTAATTGTGCTGGTTAAATATTTGCTAAAACTATCGGCCATGTCACAGAGTTTTATTATTTTGAATAAAAAAACGGGTCATAATTAATTTTTTTTATTTCTTGCGTTGTCATAAAGATAGATAGAAAAAAATGTGCGAAAATAATTTGTTTGCTTTCGAAATCAAGGTTTGTAAAAACTCAGTGACATGACAGTTATAAAAAATGGTATTTTGTATGCACCATTTACTAAGGAAATTTAATATTTACAATTAAAACTAGTTTTTTATTCATAAAAAATATTTGAGTTTTATATTTATTAAAACAAACAAAACTTTTATAAAACTGAAAGGTTTATTTATAAACCTTTTATAAATCTAAAATACTTTTTATAAATAAAGCTTCCTTCACAATGGGAGCAACAACTTCGTTTTTCATCTATCTTCTTTCTTCCCAAAGTATTTCATATATTGAAACTGGGAATTATTTCCTTCCGAAGGTAACTTTATATTATATTCAACATTTTTCATTTTTCGAATTTATTCCATGAGCTAAATTTCAGTTATGTATTTTATAAAGCTTTTTTGTAATAGTTCTATTCCTACAATTTTTCAGAAATGACTTTATACACTACCAGACTATTATATTGTATTTTCTTTTTACAATATAATAGTCTGGTAGTGTATAAAGTCATTTCTGAAAAATTGTAGGAATAGAACTATTACAAAAAAGCTTTATAAAATACATAACTGAAATTTAGCTCATGGAATAAATTCGAAAAATGAAAAATGTTGAATATAATATTTCATATATTTTTCCTTTTATTTTTCGAACAAATATTTAACTAAATTTTTTTTTTTTTAAGTTGAGTGGTCTACTTTTACTTCAGCAACAATTTGTATCAAAGCGAATTTAAACAAGGTGACCTTAAAACAACAGGTCGTCAGCTCATTACTGGTTTGACCTACCGACCATTTTTTAAAAAAATGAGTTAGGTATGAGGAATTTATTTTTTTAATACCCTCTTTCTAAATCAAAAACCTGTTTCGCGAAAATTTTAATGGTTTCTGAGATATAAAGCATTAATTTTGCTGCATATCAACTGTTTCCAAATTTTTTAAGTACTGTTTTGCTCTACAAGCCATTCTTTGGCGATTGCAGCAAATTCTTCATACAAAAACGTACAAAATAAATTTTACTGTTGCTTTGCTGCATTGCCGTAAGAAAAAACATAGTTAAAGCAAAAGCAAAATAAAATGACAACAAGAAAATTAATTTGTGAAAAATAGTTTTATAAAATAATGGACCCAACCAATTGTACGGTTTGCTATGATATGCAAAGTGTTTTTAGCCTACCTAAGGGAAATGCTTCAACATTTTACTACAAACGAAAATTGAATATGTACAATCTTACAGCAACCATTATTATGCCAAATATAGCAACTTTTACTTATTGTGCCTTGTGGACGGAAGCTCATAGCGGTCGGAGTGGTAACGATATTGCTAGTGCTTTAATTAAAATTTTAAATGAATTAATAAAAAATTATCCACTAATTAAAACTTTGACATTATGGAGCGATTCTTGCGTACCTCAAAATAAAAATAAAATTAACGCAACCGCAATCAAAATGTTCTTTAAACAAAATAATATTGATGCCGTAATACAAAAGTCTTCAGAACCAGAACATTCTTTAATTCAAGAAGTGGACTGTGTCCATGGTGTTATTGACCGGTACTTAAAGAATATTGAAATTCATAGTCCTCTTCATTAACTAAATTTGCTTAAAACAATGCCAAATAATAAAACAAAACTTAAAGTTATGGAAATGCTTCCGGAAAATTTTCGCACATACTCGTTGGAAGCAAATAAAATGGACTTTCGAAAAGTCCCTTTTGCTAAAATTAAAGTACTTCTATACAGTTAAAATAATGATTTATGTATATATAATAAAACTTCTACCAAAGAGGAAAAATATAAAAATGCAATTTTGGTTAAGTCTGCATCAAAAAATTTTTTGAAAACTCCTGAGAATTTGTTGACGAATGTTTTGAAAATATCGAAAGCATCATTTATTTCCAGCGATAAAAATAGAGACATAAAAGACTTGCTTATATTTCTTCCACGTTTTGATAAAGCTTATTATAAAAATTTACTCAATATTAAGTTTTACATTTTCTTTTTACTTTTGCATTATTTAAGTTGTTTTATTTGTGGCTTTTTATGTAACTTTTCATAACAGTAGAACTATTTTTTCTGTTTTTGTAAAGTAAAATCAAATAAAAAAACTATAAAAAAAATTCATCTCAACAACAAGTTACTCAATACACAGCAATAAGTATACGTATGCAGCACAAAAAGCCACTTTTTTAATTTTATTTTAGAAAATTGGCGTATGCGGCACAAAACAATATTTTTCATTTTCAAAAAAATACTATTAAATTCTAACTTTATTCATGAAAGTGCGCAAAAATTTACATTTTTCTTCAAAACATATACCGGAAGCAGTGGTAAAAATATAAACAAATTCTATCGGGTACATTTTGAGAAATCTTCATGTAAATCTTGTTTGTCGTTTTTCTCCACTCCGACTTTTTGGCATATGCGCCAAACCAATTCTGAGCTGACGAGGTGACCTTTTACGAAAATGTTAAAAAAAAAAATAATATTAAACACGTCATATTGTTCTGGGCAAAATTTGCAACCGGTTTCTTAATAGCAAATGTGTGTGGTTGCGTAAAAAAAAAAAAATTGTTGCTCTATTATGAACACCAAGTGAAATTGTTGATAGCATTGTGTACGAGTATTTTGGCCTTAAATATTGAAAACGAACAAAAATCTAAAAATTTCCTTAATGAGAAAGATTTCAATTGCTATGGATACTATTTTAGAAAAAGTGTGTTTAAATTTTTTAAATAAATTACACGATAAACTGAATCGTTATGTTTTGTTGTTTAATATAATAACCAAGGCGACTTCATTACAGGTACTCTCGGTACTACAACAAGTACAATTCTACAAAAACCACAAGCAATTTGTTTTTGTAAAATGTCAAAAACAAATGACGTATGGCAAAAACATAAAATATTAAGTAAAACCAAGGCGAATTCATGAATCAATAATAATAATAATAATTCATTAATAAAATTCATGCTGCAAAGGCGCAATATTTTGTGAAAATGTTTGCAGCAAGGATTTGAGGATATGAGTCTTGGAATAACTTAGCGCCCATTAAATTGGGTGACAAAAAAAGAGTCCATAAAGTTTTAACAGAGTCATTGAAATGAAATAAAACTGGAAAATTTTGGGAAACACTATGGTGGTTTCCGTAGACATTTACCTGTAACCATTTATCTGAATTTAAGACCCACTAAACAGGATGCTTAGTTCATTCCCCAGAACGTTTACCTAAGAAAGCGTCGATTCTTATGGGTCATCAGTGTGTTAAACGTGGCCCCGATCATAAGGTACTATAGGAATCGGCAGCTTTAATATCTCCTAATCCCTTTAAGGTCGAAAAATTGGTACCAGCTTTTAGATTCTCTACCGCCATGCATACAAAAAAACCTTTTGCCCAAAAAGCTTTGGAACTGTGTGCAGAATTTAGTCAAAGATCTACGTTTTTCAGTTTTTTTTTTAATTTGTTTTCTATTAAAACTTTTATCACTCTTTTTATTTATTTATTTTATGTAAAAAAGGCATGAACAGCTGAAAGTTTTCAACTAAAGTGAAAAAAAAAAAATAAAAAACAACTGTTTGCATCCAACCATTATATACATAGCTAAAAAAAGTTATTACCACCACCTGTTATGAATTCGCCTTGATAATAACATAATTTTCGAACTTACCATCAAAAGCACATTCATTTTTGTAAAATTATTATACATTTTTCCAACAAAAAAAAAATCTCAAAATACTCCCTAAAACCGAAATGTTCTGTTAGAACTGTTTCTAAAATTTTTTTTTTAATAATTTGTAAAATATAAAGCAGAACGGCTCCATAAATACAGATGTACGTAAACTAAATGTATCTAGTAAAATTGTCGTTATAAATGTTTGATTATAAATAATTTTGAAATAATTGCATGCATTAACTAGAATAATATACAAAGCTTTTTTATAATACAGCGCGAGTATTTTGTACAAAGTTGGGTTAGATTGAAAGGGTTTTGAGTTCATAATCCTTTCAGGTTTACATATGTGTTAAAATTTTTTTACTAACAGCAATCGGCAGCTTAAATTTTTTTTATACAATTGTGAAAATCCAGTTTTTTTTTCAAAACATTTATGTACAAAAATATTTGTATTCGTATAGTACAAGTACAACACAGTTAGTTGGCAATTTAATTTACTTATTTTGTTAGCTTTTGTAAAAAAAGTAAAAGTTGAGACAGACAACACATATTTTTAAAACGAAATATTCGATATTTTCGAATTGATTCAATACGAAGATAAAAAAAAATAAAACAATTTATTACCCTTGACCATTATAACCCAGCATATAAAACCTAGAAAAATTAAAAAGTTGTGTAAAACAAATTTAATATAGAGTGCCAAGTGCAAACAATTTAAAATGATAAATAAATAATAATAATACTTATTGCCCAGAAACCTTAAAATTATAAGTGTTTGATATTTTTCAGTGTGTGTAAAAAGTGTTAAAAAATATCAATGTATGTAAGTTCAAAAAGCTTACCTTGTTTCGGTTAGCCACTGATGGAAGAGATTGGCATGTTTAGCAAACTCTTTGCGTAATTTGTCGTTCTCTTCTTGACGTTTGGCTTCCTTGGCCAATTCGCCATCTCGTTCCTCTATGATCTTTTGCAAATTACGCCAAGTTTCTTCAAGAGCTTCCATGGTGAACCAGGTGTATGGATTGGGTCCAACATTGAAGCTCTTAATTTTCTGATCAAGGGCGGACAAGGCCTTGAAGTCAGCTTCAGCCGATGACAATGAAGCTTGGAATTGGGCGTGGGCATCACGAAGAGCACGAATTTCTTCGATCGAATTGCAACGAACAGGATCGGTAAGATCTTCTTCGGCATTTTCGAACCAAGAATTAAAGGCTGAAGCCTTTTTGGCAAATGTCAAGTAGAGTTCTTCGATTTGGCGGAATTGTTCCTGCATGGCCAAGAGACGTTGTTTGCGTGTCTCGGAAGCATCACGCAATTTCTGCCAGCGCGAAATGACATCTTCGTGACGTTTAAGTATAGCTGGTGATTGTGCATGGTTGGCATTGATAAGTTGATCCTTTAAAGTTGAAATATTATGGATGCCCTCTTGTTCAAAAGCATTAAGACCTAAACGACACACAATTAAAAAAAAAAAAAAACACCACGAGAAACAATTCTATTATAAAAATAAACTTACCAGCATCAAATGTCTCTTGTTTGGTCAATAAAGTTTGAACGGTTGAAAGATCACGTCCATATTCATCAGAGCGTACATAGTTCTCCTTATCAGCTATCCAGGATTCAACAACATCAGCCTTCCACATGAACTGTAAGTAGGCTGAATTGTCCAATAGGGAACCCTTGCGTCTGGCAGCCAAAGCATTTAAATTGTCCAATTTATTCCGCAGTTGTTGACATCTTTGGCTAATGGAGTCTCCATGGTGATTCTTGGCCTCAACCAATTCAGTACCTTGTTCACAGATTAAAGCACAACGATCTTTGTGGGCAGCAAAATCAGTTTCAAAAGCATCATGTTTCTTCAAAAGACCTTGTACGGCAGCCATTGAGTCACCGTAATCATCGACTGACAACAGTTGTTGCTTTTCGGTTATCCAGGCTTCTTCCTCTTCAACTTGAGCCAAGAACTGCTGATAAGTTAAGGATTCATCTAATTTCTGGCCACGAGTAGCAGCCAAGTTTTTCAATTCAGCCCAAGCTTGATTGAGAGCCTTAAGACGTTGCTCAATCTCAGGCACACCCAAGTTGGAGACATCCATCAGTTTTTCACCAGCTTCTTGTACAGCTTGAATTGCAGGTTCGTGGGAAGCCAGTTCAGCTTCGAGACGCTTATGTTTCTTCTTAAGATTTTGAACACCGGTCAAATCACGGCCATAATCGTCGGAACCGACCAATAATTTCTTCTCCTTGATCCAACTCTCTTCATCAGCGATATCACGGAAGAATTGATGCAACGTCAAGGCTTCGTTAAGTCTAGCTTGACGATGAGCAGCCAAATTGCAAATGCGTTCGTAGCGTTCATTGATGCTTTGGCGTTTCTCTTGGATGCCAGCACTATCGAATTGGCCACTTTCAACCAACGAATCGGCCTGTTTGTTCATGTCCTTAATGCGATCTTCATGGGCAACAATGTCAGCTTCAACCAATTGATGTTTCTTCATGAGATTTTGCACCGAAGCCAAATCTTTGCCAGAGTCTTCGGTGGTGAGTAGAGACTCAACTTCTCCCAACCAAAAGTCCAAATCTTTGACAGCAGCAATGTAAGTACGCTGCTTGTTAGCTTCCTTCAGTTTCAGTGATTTCTCAGTGGTCTTATGGGTAAGGTATTCCCACTGATCGGCGATTTGTGTAAGACGCTTTTGAACGGCATCTTCAGAGCCAGAGCATTGCTTTTTGTCAATGAGATTTTCACCCATGGCCAAAACACTTTGAATACGATCGGCATTGGCAGCCAATTCGGCTTCGAATGCTTGATGCTTTTGATGTTTGGATTGGATGTTGGCTGGGTCCTTGTAACTTTCCTCTGTGGCCAATTGCAATTTCTCAGCAATCCAGTTTTCAATCTCATCAGCATCACGGGAGAACTGTTGTAAAGTTTGTTCATCACCCAAACGTGAACGCTTTTCAATAAGGCCTTCCTTCAAATGACGCCAGCGTTCCAAAACTTGTTTACGCTTATCATCAATCAAGTCAGATGCATAATGGTTTTGATTGATCAAAGTATCAGCGAGAACTTGCAAAGCGGCAATCTTTTCTTCATGACCGTTAATGGCCTTATCGAAATCTTCATGTTTCTTAATCAAAGCTTCTACATTGTCACCCTTATCATCGACATCATCGGCATTAAGGAAGGCTTCACGAGCTGACATCCAAGCTTCGGCCAATTCACAATCACGCATGTACAATTGCAAATCGAGATTTTGCTCCAATTGCAAACGACGTTCGGTCCAGGCCTTCTCCAATTCTTCGCGAGTCTTGGCCAAATCTTCAATTTTCTCCTTGATTTCGGGCGATGCATAATGATTGGCTTGCAACAACTCGTTGCCAAATTGTTCAAAGGCACCAAAAGTACCAGCACGAGCATCAATTTCAGTACGATGTTCCTAAATAACCATAATGGCGGGAGTGGGGTAGATTTAAAATTTCTATGTTATTGAAGTACAAATTAAATTTATGTTTCTTATTAAACTGTTCTCTTTGTTACAACCCAAATGTTAGACAACATATAATAAATGGATACAAACATAACGTTGGTTAAAGACAATATTCAGATAAAAAAAAAATTTACACTGAATTTTTATTTTTTTAATATCCCATTTGTGGCGATGTGTTAGAGAAAAATTATTTAAATGAGCCTGGTTAGGTTAAATACATATGTATGCCTCGGAGTTCTAAACGTTTGAAAAGACTTTTCTTTTTTAATTACATTGCTTGCAGTTTTCATCGCGTTTCTTCTTTGAACCACGTAAGCGACAAAAATTAATTTTTTTAGAAGACGAAAAAAACTTTATAACTAACTGTAGCATATCTTTATCTACGGGATTGTTACTCTCAACTTAAAAAAAAAATTATTAGTGCCCAACCGTAGCCACTTTTTTAGGCCGATGCCGAAGCCGTAGCCAAACTTGGCTGAATTAAAGCCAAAGTCGAACTTTACTTATCCAAAAGCACAACAAGAAAAAAATTTTAATATTTTCATTACCAAAAAGTAAACAAAATACCGCGATATTTTACAGCGGGTAGGATAAGAATATTACGTGTCGATATTTTCCAAAAAGAAAAAGTAAGTAGTAAATTTTGAGTATTTTTAAATAAAAATTTTCTACTTAACGACAAAATTTTGTCGTTAAAAAGTTACAGAATTACCCCACTGGACTGAAACTTTCCAAATTGTTTTAATCTCAAAAACAAATAAATTGGTAGGTGAGACTTTGACATTTCCAACTTTAAATATAAAAACAATTCTATCTTGCATGCAAATGACAAAAATGAGCTGACGAAATATCATTTTCTACCATAAAAACTAGAAAAGTAAATTTCGAAAAAATTGCGCTTACGTGGTTAAGGAAGAAATTCAACGAAATAGTCTTGCGATTACTTAGAGAAGGCTTTGAGAAAATACAGTTAAGCGCTTACTTTCCTAAACTTATAATTATGAACAATTAGAATTGGATTGAACATTTTAATTTAATACCTTTTTAGTTACTCCGAGTTTGCATTAGCTTTATTAAAACGCCATAAAAGTTAACAGCATAATGAAGCTTTTTTTTATGATTAAAAATGAATACAAATGTAACCACCCACGACTTATGATAAACATTTTTTATGCAATCCCTACATTATTTTTTTTCTCCATGAAGTTTAATGTTGAAATGAAGAGTTTTTTCAGATTAAACCCAAGTTAAGTTTTTTTTTCAATTTTTTACCATATTTCTGATCGGTTTTATGAATGTATAACTTTCAGATGGCAAACGAAACCCCTAATTGAAATTTTACCACAAACGTAGAAGTATTTACCTTAAAAGTTTCTTTTGATTTTGCTGAAGATTGTTGAGGACTTTTTTGAACCCTTTTCTGTGAAGTTTAGATCTAATTTTTATGTACATACATACATACTAAAGAAGTCAAAATTTTTAATTGATATTAGAAACTGGCATTTATAAATAAAGTATACTTTATATTGAATATGAATAAGAAGCCAAAGATAGAGTTTTAAGCCTTAGCATTTAAACAAAATAGGATGGGAAACTGAAGAAGAAATAAGCTTTCAAGAGGGTTTATTTTAATAGAAATAAAAAAAGGATATTCCGTCTTTGATAATTACAAATATGATACAGTTTTAGTGGGTCAAATTGTATAAATAATAAAAATGGCAAAGCGAAAAAAATAGTTTTTGTGTTGGCCCTCTTATAAAAAAAAAATTATTAAAAATCCTTTGACAGGAGGGGTAAAAAAATAAAATATTCTTTGCAATTATTCTACAATCCTTTTTATGTCTACAATGTTACAATTTCTTATTTCTAGAAACCATACTCTATAATGACAGATCTCTTTTAGACACAATGTTTGGGTAGATATGTATGCTTGAATTTATAAGTGGGTTTATATGAAGTGTTCTTGTTGTTTGAATTGATTTAATTTGTGATGACATAATTAAAATGCGTTTACAAATAATGAACATAAAGTGTACAACGTATTTTGATAATGATGTATAAATGAGGAATGAATTAATGTTCGTATGTATGAAATGTTTGCATAAGATTAACAACTGAATAAGGAGTAAGAATCAATACAATTAAACTATAATACAAAAAATAGCCTCTTAATTAGGGGATTAATAAGATTATTTTGCAAATTGTAGTAGTGCGCAACAAACATTTTAGGAGTTTACTGTTCCATTGATAAAAAAAAGAAAAACATTGAAATTTGTACAACAAAAATTAGAAAAAGTAAAATTAGAAACGTTGATGATGGATGGTGTAAACTACCTCTTTTGGTGTTGGATGGAAGAAGCTTTTGGCGCTACTATTTCCATACATATATTCGATTTCAGAACGATGAGCCTATAAAACACACACAGACGCATGAATTTTGTAAAAAAATAAATTTAAAAAAATAAATAAAAAAAAAGTTTATACATGAGAAAAACTCCAAGTGGCACAAATAATGAATGCATAATGATGGAATGAATGACAGTTTAAAAAAATAAGAAGTAGAGCGTATGTGTGTTTGTGTTGTGGTATAGTTGTTGAAAACAAATGCCAGATTTTCCGGAAAATGGTAAATCATATCGCACACGTCACCCACGTTGTATCAAAAGCGACAAACAAAACGAAAAATATAAGATTGTAAAATGTATGTAAAGCTTTTTTCACTTTAAAGTTTAGTCTAAATAAAAAGACACCCATAGGCAGGTTTTTCTTTTAATTTTGTCTTTAAGCAGCTTTTTATAAAAGCTTAGAGTTTAGTGTCAAAATGAAGACAGTAACGTACCTGGTGTCTTTCGATAAGAGCCTCGGCTCCTGTAACATCATTCGCCAATTCATCGGAAGTGACCAAACTCATCATGGAATTAATCCAAGCCAAAAGATCGCGGTAGTCGCTAAGGAATCGTTGCAAGTCATATGAGTCTAAGAGTTTCTCCTTACGAGCTGTGGACTTGGTAATAATGAGATCCCACATTTCGTTGATTTCCTTTTGTTTAGCATAAGTCTGCTCGGCAGTGTCGGGGTGAGATTGCATCAAACGGTTTGCGGTCTCATCCAATTGACGAATCTTATCGCGCAAGGCGGCCAAATCACGTTCAACTCCCTCGTGTTTGCGTTGCAAGGTTTGTACGCTACGCAAATCCTTGCCCAAGTCATCATTGTTAAGTGCATTTTCTTTTTCGGCAATCCAATCTTTGGTCTCATCGATGTCACGATGGAAACGTTGCACTTCGTGGGCGGAACCCAATTGACTGGCCTTTTCAGCAGTTAATGTTTGCAAATTGTTCCATTTCTCATTCAAGTCCTGCATTTGGGTCTGGATCTTCATGGCTGCCTCAGTTTGTCCCAAAGAAGTCAATTGTATAGCAATTTCATTCATATTGGCCAAACGTACTTCGTTGGCTTTCAGATCATCATTAAAGTCATCGAATTTCTTTTGCAGTACCTCAACCTCTTCCAAATCTTCACCAACAACATCGGCGATTTGAGCATGGTTCTCTTTGTCCTTAATCCAGTTAGCGAGATCAGCAGCTTCACGTACCAAGACATAAGCCTTAACAGTTTCATTCAGTTTGTTTTGACGTTCACGGGCCAAAGTAAGCAAATTGTCGTATTGGGAATTAATTTGTGCTTGGCGTTTTGAAATAGAATGGTTGTCCACCAAGTTCTGTTGACTAGCGCTGAGGCCAGCTTCAATTTTCTTAATGTATGCAGCAGGAACAAAACCTTGGCGGTCGTTTACTTCAACCTTCCACCAGTCTTTGTTATTCGAATTTAAAAGAGTCAAAACATCGCCCTTTTTCATGGAAACTTCACGAGGGCTTTTTTCGGTGTAGTCGTACAAAGCCACTACGCACTCCTTGCCAGTAATGTCCACAACGGGAGTTTCCTGTTGTCGGCAGTTCTTAGCTTGTTCTTGCAAACCTTGGATGGTATTTCCAAAAGCTTCCAAGTCGGAAACCAAAGCTTCGTGCTTCTTTAAAAGAGCTTCAGAGGAGTCTTCATCTTTACCGTAATCATTACCAGTTGCAATTGGTTCCTTTTCACGCATCCAAGATTCAGCTTCATTGGCATCAGCAAAGTATTGATGAGCTTGAAGGGAATCTTCCAAATCTTGTTTACGTTGGTTAGATTTTTCTCTTAGATTATTCCATTGGTCTTGCAACGCATCCAAACGTTGACGTATGTCTTCACTGGCGAAAGGTTGATCCTTAAGCATATTTTCACCAGAGCTGATGACATTTAAAAGTCGAGCTTCATGGTTGTTGATCTCGGCCAAGACAGCTTGGTGTTTCTTAATAAGATTTTGCACGCCAATCAAGTCTCTGCCACGATTAGTCGAAGCAGCAATGGGTTCTTTTTCACGAATCCAAGCGGCTTCATCTTCTAAGTCACGGAACAACTGTTGAACTTGTAGAGAGTCCATTAGGTGCTGCTTGCGTTCGGCCATAGGAGCGGCCAAAGCAGCATAACGTGAAGATAGATTAGCCTCTTTCTGGCGAATGTTATCAGCGTCAAAATGGCCAGATTCAATAAATTTATTAGCTGCTACTTTAATACTTTCAATACGATCTTGATGAGCCATAACATCAGCTTCCAAAAGAGCATGTTTCTTTTGCAAATTCTGTACGGAAGTCAAGTCTTTGCCATGGTCTTCTGACAAAAGTTGACCTTCAATTTCGCTCAACCATAATTCAATGTCTTCAATAGTGCGATTGAATTGCTGTTGTTGACAAGCTTCGTGTAACTTGCAGCCCTTCTTATCAGAAGCTTGTACCAATGTTTCCCATAGAACAACAATTTCTTGCATGCGGGTGTTGATTTGGTCTGCGGCGTAGTGGTCTTTTTCAATAAGTTCAGTTCCCACAGTAGTGATGTCTTCAATACGAGATTTGTTGGCATTAAGTTCATGTTCAAAGTTTTGATGCTTTTGCATTTTTCCATTTAAATTAGTGGGGTCCAAGTAACTGTCGTCGGTGGCAAACTTCAACTTTTCACTTACCCAGCCCTTAGTTTCATCACAGTCGCGTTCGAATTGTTGATAACGATTTGAGTCTTCCAACAACTGACGGCGACGGTTCGATTTCTCTAACAAAGCAGCACGTCGAGCTAAAAGCATTTGACGACGTTGTGCTACATCGTCAGCAGCGTAGTGCTGACCATCAATGAGTTTGGTCGCGAAAATGTCAAGAGCTTTAATTTTTTCCTCTTGGGCAGCCAAACTTTTCTCGAAATCTTCATGTTTCTTGATTAAGGCCTCAACTGAATCTAAGGAATCACCTAAATCTTCGTTGGCCAAGAAAGCTTCTTGTTTGGCCATCCAGGTATCAGCCTGTTCAGTATCACGGTAAAACAATTGCAAGTCCATGCATTGCTCGTACAAGATGCGTCTATCTTCCCACAAAGAGAGTAAAGAGCTCTTGTCGTTTTCTAAAGCAGCCAGTTTTTCCTGAATTTCAGCGGCGGCATAGTGTTCACGTTCCAGTAGCTTTTGACCAGATTCTGTTGTCAGCTTGAAACTGTCTTCACGAGCATCAATTTCACCTTTGTGTTCTTGGTGACGTTCCAATAGAGCTTCAGCTCCAGCAACATCTTTAGCTAATTCATCGGCGGAGATAATGGCCTTCATACCGTTAATCCAGGAAACTAAATCACGGAAATCAGCCAAGAAACGGTGCAAAAAGTAGGATTCATCTAATTTCTGCTTGCGTTCTCCAGCTTTTGCTTTTAAACTTTGCCAGTAATTAGCAATTTCAGCCTGTTTATCGCGAATTTGATCACTGTGATCAGCATGAATGGAGCATAAGCGTTGAGCCTCAGCTCCCAAAGTTGAAACTTTATCTTCCAAAGCTGCTAAATCACGTTCAACGCCCTCGTGTTTACGTTGCAAAGCTTGTACGCTTGCCAAATCACGGCCGTAGTCGTCCGAAGAGAGTACAACATCTTTTTCAGCAATCCAGGCAACAGTTTCATCAGCATCACGGTTAAAGCGCTGAATTTCATGGGCACCGAAAAGTTTCTCTTGGCGTACAATAGCAAGTTGTTTCAAACGTTGCCAAGCTTCATTTAAATCATCCTTGCGTTTTGTAATGGTATCACGATCAGGATGGGCATCCTGAATTAATTTATCAGCCAACTGGTTGACTTCAGTCACACGATATTCTTGAGAAGCCATATCTTTTTGGAATTCATCGAATTTACGCTGTAATACTTCAACATGCTCCAAATCCTGACCGAACTCATCAGCTGTAACAAAAGCCTCTTTGTCCTTAATCCAAAACATTACTTCTTCGCATTGGCGCAAGAATTGTACAAGCACCAAGGCTTGTTGCAATTTTTGACCTTTTTCGGCCAAACGGCTCAACAGTAATTCCCACAAGCGATGCAATTCATCAAGACGACGACGAATGGTTTCCGAAGCAAAGTGATTTTGATTGATCATTTCTTGACCAGTGTTGTCTAAGGAAACAATAGCATTGCTGTGAGCTGACACCTCAGCCTCAAAAGCTTGATGTTTTTGTATTTTTGCCTGAAGATTTGTTGGATCACGGTACGATTCCTCGCTAGCTGCCTGGAGTTTTTCATTAATCCAAGATTCCAATTCGTCGGCATCACGCTTGAAATATTGAAAACGACGTGAGTCTTCGAGCTTCTCTCGCTTCTGTCGAGTTTCAATTTTAAATTCATTATAACGTGACAACACTTGTTCACGTCTTTCCTGGATATCTTCAACAGTTTCGAGGATTTTAACCTCTTTAGGAGTAAAATTCTCCATTATCGTTCGTTATTTTTGTATTTTCGTTTAAATACAAATTAATTTAGAAATCGATTTGTCTGAAATAAAAATAAAAAGAAATATACAAATAAAGATAAAGATTAAGAAAATTAATTACCAAAATTTGCTCTCGCCTATAAGACTGTGATTTTTTTCGCAGCTATATTCGCTTTCGCTTTATGTCTGAGAAAAAATAAAAAGGAAATATTTCATTTAAACATTAAATCAAAATGGCAATGAAATTCAATTAGACAAAGTGAAGTAATAATGTCATGATTATAACAACGGCGACTTTGGTTAGTGTTGATGTAGTGGGGAAAATTTTTTTGCTAGAGCAGAAGTGAGTGAGTATAAGAGAGAAGAGAAGGTTTTTAAATTGTTTATTCTAGTTTTAGCATTGCTGCTCATTACCGCACCCTAAAATAAATGCTATACCACACTCAAATCCCATGAACAAATTAACATTAACATTTTTTATGTTGTCATTTTAGTGGGGCAAAAAAAGAAGTTTGAGAAGGGGGTAATGATCTAAATAAATACATGACACATCAAATTCTTTTGATTAAAAAGTAAAAAAATTATCAGTAAGAACTCGTTATCAATTTGCAAATGATAACTAATAACATATGGGTAAATCCAAAGTGTTGAATGTGAGAGTCGTGCGCATCAAAAATGCAATAACATTTTAAACAACAAATATTTTTACGTTCTCTTAACCCTTAAGTTATTGCACTAAGAAAGCACTGTTATCTATGCTAAAGTTTATGGAGGGCGCGATTCTAGGTCAAAGATAATGGCAAAAGAAGTAGCGGTTCGAACGTGATAAAAATAGAAGTAGTTTTTGTGGTCATGTATAAAAAGGCGTAATTCAGCGAAATCTGGCACAATTTTCATGTCAAACTTCTTTGAGAATTTTACGTTACAAGGTAACATTAAAATGTCTTTGGTTTGATTCCAAAATTTTCTGTATGTTTTTTTTAAGCCAAAATCTGGGTCGATACGTGACATTTCGAACGTAAAATTTTTTCCATAATAATTTAACTGAAAAATTAGTGAAACATAATAAAAATTTACCGTTAACCTGAATAGCATATGTATATCTCTTTGAACTCTTCCTTAGATTACATACCATGTAAGAAAATTTTTTTGGAATAATTTTTATCAAAAATCACCTCTTTTAAGGAAGATAATATTAAAGAAAACATACAATAAAACGTTCTCACAAATAAGAAATTACGTTTGAACAACTTTGCGGTTTGATTGTTCATCTTAGTGAACTTATTTATGGGTAAATTTATAAAATTAGTAAAATCTAAATATTGCTCTACACCAATATCGTAAAATAATCAGCTTTTAAATTTTCGGTCACGGGGGACCTTTTGACGGAAATGCCCATATTATGAAAAGGCAGGTGTAGTTATTGAATTTAATAAAACACTTCTCGAGTACTAATATATTTTCTATTTCATTTATATAATAATATTAGCGGAATTCAAGCTTAATAGTACATTTGAAACACCTTTAGAAATACATATATACGTAAGTATGTAAAGGGTGATTCAGTGATGAGGCACATTTTCACCTCAGTGGATTCGTCAAAAAACAGAATTGCCGCATTTGGGCGAATGAGAATCCAAGAGTGATTGTCGAAAAACCAATGCACCCACAAAGAGTGACTGTTTGGTGCGGTTTATGGGCTGGCGGCATCATCGGGCCGTATTTTTTCCAAAATGAGGCCGGTCAGGCAGTTACTGTGAATGGTGTTCGCTATCGTGAGATGATAACGAACTTTTTATGGCCCGAATTGGAAGATATGGATGTGGACGATATGTGGTTTCAGCAGGACGGTGCCACTTGCCACACAGCTAACGAAACAATGGCTCTTTTGCGCAACAAATTCAATGGCCGTGTTATCTCACGTAATGGCGATGTCAATTGGCCGCCAAGATTATGTGATTTGACACCGTTGGACTTTTTTCTTTGGGGTTATTTGAAAGAAAAGGTGTACGTCGATAAGCCAGCAACAATTCAAGAGCTAAAGGATGAGATAATTCGGCACATTAACGGTATAGAACCTCCATTATGCCTCAGGGTCATCGAAAATTTGCACCATCGGATGGAGGTGTGCCGCCGTGGTCGCGGCGCCCATTTGGCCGATATTTTGTTCCATACATAATTGAGTAATACCAATATATCATAATAAAATAAAATTACAATAATTTCCTAAATAGTTTGTGTTTTATTCAAAATCAACATCGGCCCTTGAAATTTAACCACCCTTTACTAGGATTTTTAACTACAAAGTGTCTCTTTTTTTTGTATGCAGCTCAATTATGAAAAAAAAATTCCCCAGGGGCTTATTTCCTTTTCCCATTTTTACAATTGAATTTATAAGTGCCCATTTAGACAGGGAAACATTTGGAAGGGAAACATTTTGTTTGGAAGCAAATTACGGGTGGGGAAGAGAGAATGGTTTTTGTGTTCGGTACTCGGCGACACGCTTTATTCTCATTTTCTTTGTTGACATTTACTTTGCTTTTTAAGAAAAAAAAAAACAACAATATTAACAGAATGTTTCCGGCAACATGTTCGTCTGTGTGACCGCGAGTGAAAGAACAAAAGAGAATTCCAGATGTTTTCCTTCCAAATGTTCGCTCGTCTAAAGCTGGAGGTCCATACCACGCGTTTTCGCCTCCACGCAGCGCATGCTTTTATAACCTTACTTGCGTTCTACGTTTCAAGTTACATGCAATGCTTTTTATGCAGCAGCACAAGTAAAAATTAAATTAAATTTGTCAAAATCAGCTGATTTGTTCGAACGCTGCTTATGACGCTTACGTAGAAAGTAATCCTACTTTTCGCCTCAAGGCATCTACGCTTTTGTGCATGTAACTTATAATGTATAACTACACAGATTCTACTTTTTTGACAGCTGCGTATGCTGCGAAAAAGCGAGTAACGCGTGGTGTGGACCTCCAGCTTAAACTCAAACTAACGGAAAATGAGAGAAAAGAAAAAAACTCCCGGGGAATTTTTATTTACAATTATAAACAAATGGAAAATGGCAAAAAGATTTTTTAATTTGTATTGTTTTACATAATGCATTACCGCAATATCTGGTAGAGCAACTAAATTATGTAGGTGATATGCAACCCTATCAATTAAGAAATGCTGGGAATTTTAGGCTTCCACAGGCAACAACTACTGCAACACAAAGGTCACTATTCTATAAAGGACTACATATGTATGTACAGTAGTTTTGACTTAACTGCCTTTTGTTTACGTGCACTTTTGACTTAACTGCACGAAATTGATAATTTTTGGAATTATTCTTTATAATTCCATACAAATTCCTTTTTTAAGTGCACTTTCTGTACCTACACATTTAAGATAAATGCACAAAATTTTTGGCATTTTAAAATTATTTTCATACAAAAAATCAAAGTTAGCTGCACTTTGACTTAACTGCCCAAAATAAATATTTTTTGGAATTATTCTGCAAAATCCTTTTTTACGTGCATTTTGTATACCTGCACATTTTTCATATTTTTGCGCAGCTTTAAAATATTTTCATACAAAACATCAAAGATACCTGCACATATAAAAATATATGGTGGCCACCTTTTCACATAAATATCCAATTTTATCTTTTTATAAAAACATAAGTCGCAATAATTTTGTTTTTTTTTCCATAAATGTTTATGTTCTTTGTGAATTCTCATTGTTTTTGATAATGATTCTTTTATGTTAAATAAACATACAACATGTATAAAATTATCTGTTATTTCCCAGCTAGCATAGACTGTTTGTTAGACGATTATGTTTAATATACAACTCCTAATAGAATCTTCTGATGATTATCTGACTCGTCTTTAAATCTTGGAATGAACCTTTTGGGACTCTCTGTAAGAGTCGTATAACAATTACTGAGCTACCTAAATAAGACCGTTTTTGAAGTATGAAAATGCTATTGCCAATACAATTTTAATAAAACAAACCGGCCTAAGGATCTGTAAAAAAGGATTTGCCGACAGGATGGTGTTGATTTCGCGACCGTAAGGTATGTTTTATGGAAATTGTATAAAAATTAGAAGTTTTGACATGAAAAATACGCTTGATGCCCTTATTTAGTTAGCTCCTTCATACGGCTGAGCGTTTCACGAGTTCTAAAATAATACCTACATGAGTCTCATACGACTCTTGTCATGCTTTTTGAAAGACTCGCTAGACAATCTCTACATACAACATAAACGATTTCCTTTACGATTAATATAAGCATTTTTCGCTGCGTTATGGAAGAAGCTCTCTTAGGTATCAGCACGTGTAACAGTTTCTCCCGTGCAAGGAATTGTCTTCAATTAAAAAATTAGCTCGTCGACTATCAAAACCACTCTTTGTGAGATTCCCAGTAGACTCCTTGACGATTGAAAATGCTAGCTGGGTTGAAATAACATTTTAATAAAATATAAATTTATGTATTAATAAAATAATTTTTTTATTCTACTTTTAAATCAAACACTTTGCTTTAGCTGCACTTTTGAACCTGCACATTAAGGCAGGTAAATGCATTTAAGATAACTGCATTTTTGATTTAGCTGCACAAAAAATCGTGCAAAGGAGATTGTGCAGCTAAGTCAAAACTACTGTACAACAAGCTTCCAACTTACATAAAGAGGAAAACAATAATATTTTTAGAAGAATAATTATATCTTTTATAAAAAATAATAACTTCGAGAGGTTTTGATTACATTAAATATTTATATTCATATTAAATAAAGTAGAATATTGTAAAGTATTTTAATACTACTAAATTTAAATAAAAAAAAAAAAAAGTTGTAAGTAGGTTAAGAAAAACAAAATGAAAACAAAAACAACTTGCTTTATTGCTCTCGCAAAAATAAAGCATGCTGCCAGAGTTTAGTTTTTTTTTAAGCCGTGCACTTGCCAGCTTATTATCAAAGTAATTTTTGGGAAAACCAAATTTACAAGATTTTGTTAGTCGTGCTTAATTAAAAAGTTTACAGCTTAAAAATGCCCAAAATAAATTTTATATTTTTTTTTGCCAAATTTTGTAAAAAAAAAATCGAAAAAGCTGATGTTTGTATTTTTCACCAATTTAACAGCAAAAAGATTTGTTTATTTGCATTGCATAAAATCAAACAGTTGACAGCTTAAAAATACCTTTAAATAAATTTTGTTTCTTTTATACTCTTCACCGGAGGTAAAAGGTTTTACTGGTTAAGCCTCGATTTACGTGGTCTATTGGGACCGAACAAAGTACATGTTAATTAAATTCACATAAAATAATGCTAAAGTAACACATACAATTATGTATTAATATCTTACTAATTTGAATATTAAAGAAAATTTGTATATTTGAAGAAAGTCTAGAGCTACAATTTCCAAATTAGGTACAAGCATCTTGGTTGTCAATACTCAACATCCGAAAAGATGTGGGCGGTATTTGAGAAGCGAGCGTGGCTATTCCTATACAAAGACATAGATTTCGGTATATCTGATAACCGACAAGATCCAAAGTTACCGACCATGATTGGAGAAGTGGGCGTGGCACAAAATATCTTTCATTAATCTGCAGAACGGTGGAAGAACAATAATGCAAATCGACAAAAATGGGCGCGATGGGAAAATGGGCGTGGCTCCTCACATACAAAGACATAGATTTCTGTATACTTAAAGAACCGCAAATGCTTAAGTTTCAAAATTTAGGGCAAATATCTTGGTTATCAAATCACAACCTCTAACAAAATAGATTTTTGTACATGTGTACAACGGTTAGAAAAAATTTTTGCAATTTTTTAACAAATAGCTTGGTTATCAATTCGCATTTGCCAAAAAGATTTGGAAAGTGTGCGTGGCACCTCTCATACAAAGACTATAGATTTCTTTATATCTGGAGAGCAGTTACAGTAAATGTTTTAAGCTTTGGAACAAAGCTTTCTATACTAAAAATCTGCTAAAAAGTGGACGGGATTGGAAAAGTATCCATGGCAGCTTCAATATAAAAACATAACAGATTTTTGTATATCTGTAGAACGGTAACAGTAAAAATTTAGTACAAATTGCTAAGTTATTAATACTTGAGATGTTTAAACAAAATTTTTTTTTAATACATTACATATATTAAATTGTTGAGCCGTAAGTCAGATTTAAAAAAAGTTTGCTTAAACATTTTCTTTTAGCTTCTTCTGATTCTTAATAGTATAGACTGTTTTTTGGCTACATGAGAACTTAAAATGATAATACAAGACAGAAATATTTTTATTACAATCTGATAGATTTCATGGATTTTATTTTTTAAATATTATTTCCGGCATTTAACCGATGCGGTTACGAGTTACATAATCCTTTCAGACCACTTCCGTCTTGTTGGAACCAAATGTTGATTTTTGGAAACAAAAATTTAGTCAGCATAGCTCGATTGCGCTCGTTTTTTACCGTAACTGCAGCTCCTTGCTCATTTCGAAAGACCATGTAAACCGCACTAGGGATGGGCAAATTGGAAAAATATATCGATATATATCGAATCGATATTTTTTAAGATTATCGATATTAATTATTTCAAAAATATCAATATATCGATATATCGAACGTATTACCAAATGAAAAAATTTAATATATACATATATGTATGCACAAATCTAATTATTATTCCAACTATATATAGGCACATATATTGTTCCAAAACCGCATAAAATAAATCTTTTCAATTTCGTTTGACTTTACTGTTTTAATTAGGAATCTGCAAGGTGAAAACCCCGCTTCTTTCTTAATTCTTCTTCTAATATATGCAGTCTACAACTGACATGAAATGCTTAACATTAACACTAATATGATGTTAGTGTTAAGTATAGACTCATCATGTTAGATGTCTCATGTTATAACACGGTTGTTACTGCAAATGTTTTAACAACGCTTTTATAACCATGTTATAACAGTAAATCATGTCAGTTGTAGACGGGGAGTTATAGATCTTCATATTATATATAGTTAAAAAAAAAAATGATGCATGCAGTGATGCCGATTTTGAAATACATATTGTTTGAAAAACGGCTAAAATTTTGAGTTTTCAATGAAAACTGACTTTAAAAAATATCGAATTCGATAGTCGCATTTCAATATCGATACATCGATATGTCGGCATTTTAAATATTGTAGGGCGCTTGTAGTCGAAATAGTTTTATGTGAATGGTAGTGTCCAGAATATTTTATTTATACAATCTGTATTTTAATTTTTTTTCTCTTTTATTTTATTCAATCAAGTTAATATGTATATGTATATGTACATGTTCATGTTTATGTATATGGTATTTATATGTGTTGTAGGTATTAACATGTATAGGGAACATTTATGGACATATCCACTGGGTTTGGTTAGTTGTTAAATTACTTGCTCTTTCTTCCTATAACTCCTGTTTATCGTTTGTAGCTAGGATCCTACATTTTGTTCATGACACATTGTAATTTTAAACTGACCTAATCGTGTTGTTAAGAATATTTCTTTTAGGCGACATTGATTTTTCCTAAGAAATAAAAACGATTAATAATACAACTTCTTTTTTTGCTCTCTACTTTTTTTTTATTAATAACTAAAATATTAGGTTACATCATATTGAATATGTAGGTCCACAGGATGTAAAAACAAACTTTATTCCATTTCGAATTATGTTACCTGCGAAGTCTATTTTATTTCCATCACCGGATATTACACCCATTTACATGAAAACAACAGAGAAGTTAATTTAGGTTTTGTTATGACAAAACGCGTAACATTTTAGTTTTATAGCAGAGACAAATGATAATGCGGTTTCTGAACAGTTGAAATTTTGAGCAGTAACTATGTTGTTTTTTCCACAGTGGTATGTGTGATTTTTTTTTACTCTGCTAGAATTCAGAACCGAACGAAGGGAAAAGCGCTGAACTAGCGTTTAATTTCCAATATATTGAGAGGTATAAATACCCAATTATTCGAGAAAGTTTTCTTCCATTTTGTTTCTGCCACCTGACCTGTTAGACTGATTCTGTGTTTTGGGAATAGCTCAGCGGAACGAAAGAAAAAGCAATTAAATATTAATTTTTGGAAGAGAGAGGAAGGGAAAAAACCAGGGAAACCCACATTCTATTTTTTTTGGTTACCATCTTAAAGTAATATTTCATCTCAAACAGTCAGATAACTTGCTACAGGATAAAAGGACCCCTATTTGCTCAGGCGATAAATCATTTGTGATTTCAAGATTTTTCCCCACAAAAATTACGCTGTGTTGTGGACAAACATTTTTGCTAAAGTTTATTTGAGGGCAGTGGGAAACCCTCGGGAAAACCACACATTTTTCATCGTTTTATTGGATTTTCACCCAAACCATCAATTTTCTTCTCCAACAATCCCAACGAATTTAAGTGTTATAAAGTGATAAGCAAGGTGTTTGTGCTTTATACATAATTATATATAATATATATATAAAAAGGAAAAATAGCCTTCAAAAGATCACTAAAAACAAATCGAAAAAATTAATTGTTATTAAATGCAAGTTATAATGAAAAGAAAATATACAAGTTAATTACATACCTTTTAATTAGGTACATTTGTGCAACAAAAAAAAAATTAAAGAAGAATAGTGGTCAATTTAAGTGAACGATTGCTAATTTTTTGTAAACTTACATTATCTTCGTACGAAATGCTTAAATAAGGTCATTATCTTCTAGGTGTACGCCAAATTTAAATTAGTATTTGATTTTTTTTATGAGAATTTTTTAAAGTAATAATTTCTAATAAATTTTGAAGTTAAAATTACTAAATTTTAAATATTTTTAATATTAAAGTAAACGAAGAAAAAAAAAACAAAAGAAGAATAATGGGCAAATTTAAAAATATAAAAAAAAAAACAAGATCAAGTTGTGCAGTGAAACAATAAAAAGAAAAAGTAAGAATTAAATATATCAATATCAATTGGCTTAAGTGCATAGAGAAGAATATGTAACCTGTGATCAAAATAAAAACAAAAAAAAAACAAAATTATTAAAAATAAATATTGAATGAACAATTTCTCGGAAAGTTTTTGAAAAGAGAATAATGTAAATGAGAAGATTTTACGGTACAATGTTTAACCTGAAACAATAATCAATATACACAGATATACAAACATATAAGTACGTACATACATAATCCTACCCATTTTTTTTAAACCCAGCCAGGAGCCCTGCGAAAGATCTTTCTACGGAATCCAGGACACAAGTGAGTAAGAATCTTTTTTTTTCCCTATAATTGACTGTATATCCTAAATAAAACTACAGGAAGTGTAAAATATCCAAGGTCAGATAAATAATTCACCAAATTTGGATGTTAAGCAGAAATATGTTAATATCATATTCTCTTCCTAACAGTATAAGCAAATGTTAATAGAACAAACTTACTATTATTAACATTCCCTATACTGATTATGCGACCTTGGAGATTTTTATAATTGCTGTAGTTATTGTCGTGTATAAATAAAGGTTAATTTACTGAATCGGGCGTAAAAATTCTAGAAAAACGATACCAAACAACCCAAATGACGCGCTTTTATGTATTTAAATAAATAAGATCCACTTCTTAATTAAAATAATAATATGAAATTGAATAACTAATGGTGGTTGTACAGATAACTAATAAAGTTGAACATTCACCACTAAAAAAAAAACAAATATTAAGTAAAATCATTTAAGTCTGTAAATTGCGTAAATGTGAACAAGATCTTCATGGTCTAGCTGTTAGCGAGAATTCCTATCATCCTGAGAGCGTGGGTTTGAGCCCTGATGATGGACAAAATTTTTTTTTGTTTCTAATTTTTTTGGTTATTTGCATTTTTTTATATATAAATACATAATTAAATTTATTTCGGTTTTTTTGCATCAATAAAACAATATGTAATTACTTATGAAGAATCCAAGTTCGTGAAAGGTGATTCTAAATTTTTTTTAAATCTCAACTCGGTCAGGATATTTTTTTTAGTGCACCTAAATCTTTTTTTTTGTTTGATATTGTTCATAAATATAGAAAATTTAGAAATGCACTTTGCCAACTTTAAGTAGCTATTAACGACATAAAAATAATTTAAAAATGATATATTTTTGATATTTGCTCATTTTTTTTCATATGTTTATACCATTATTTATAAATTTTTGCCTATTAATGATTAAGATTATTATTTTTGAAATCAAACAATTCCATTTATCTTTAGTTAATTGTCTATGATTAAATTTGGGTTTCTTTTAATAAATGTTACTATTATGAAATTCTAAGTCTATTTGAGTTCTGATTTCTGGGCATACGTCGGTTAGGTTAGTTTTGCTAGGGATCATGTGTAGATTTTTGTTCTGGATAGGCAATGTGCGTCGCATGATCATGGTTGGGAGGGGTAATTGCGTATAAGATCAACACGCAAATCAGTAGATTTTTGCTCAACTTTATCTAATAGAGTTCTCGTTTCTTTAGTATCTTTCCGTCTGTTTCTCTAATTCTCATTCATTAAAAGCATGCACAATTTTAAAATATGATTATCTGTAGTTGGTGTTAAAAGGGTTTAGCAAATTAAAAGAATCCACACCGGTTGCCGACGAGATAGAAGCCGGAAGGTTATTGCATGCTAGCTAAACGTAAGATCCTTCAGAAACAGCTTATAACAATTTTAGTTGTTCGCTACAGATATAATTATTTTTGGCGCCCAACGTGGGGCCCACACAGTCTTATTTTATTTTAACACCTTTTGAATTCTATTCAAGTTTTGTGTGGCTCCGATAAAAATTTTAATACTTCATTTTCCTTAAATCATAGTTACCTTTTCTATTCTCCACTTTAATTTCTAAGTTTTCATTTGCTATTTTTCCCCTGTTCTCATTGGGTGACTTTAATGTTTAGAAATTTAGCATAATTTTACATGAGATGAATTATGGTAACTAGCATTAAAAAAATCATTCATGTTCTAACTCCTAAATATTTTTTTCTCGACTGTCCTGTCACTGTTGTATTAAATTCTTTTCGGAAATGCTGAGCTTTGGTTGTGGTAGTGCTAAACTCAGACCAATAGAATGGTGAACAATATTGATGAGGCAGTTACCTGTTTATAAACTAGGAAATTGCTAATCTGGATTCAGTCTAAATAAGTACCTATTAATAAAATCTATTTTTTTATCTACTTTCTATTTTTTTTTAGGAATTTTATTAGATAAAGATTTACTTTCTCTTTAATACTACTTTACGGAAAAATTGTTTTAAAAATCATTGACGCAAGTTAGTGAAATTTACACAGGAAAAAGTTTAAAATTGTCTTTAGTCACCGAATTTATTTCAAAATCATAGAATCAAGCAAACAATTGTTGTTTTGGCACCTATCGCCAAACTGATAGATTACTAAAAATTGTAAAATTTTAAAAACATATATTTGTTTTCCAATAAATGATATTGTTAATTTTAATCAATTTGTTTATTTTTTTGTTATTTGATTACAATTTAAATTGAAAATTTATTTAAAAGTAACCAAAATGTTAATTTAATCAAAATTATATTTTTATTTTTCTTTAAGAAAAGAAAAACAATTGATTCAGTTATCACAGTATTTTAGGTGAAATACTTTTAAAACTATTTTTTTTATTGGGAAAAAAAAAAAAAAAAAAAAAACATTACTGATTAATTTTTTTTCCTGTGTATGAACAACATTAGGAAATTTCGTTTTTCATATGAAAAACATTTTTTTAGCATCAATTTTCTAATGGGTAAAAGCCACTATTTATGGTATGGTTAAAGGGAACGGTAAGCTGTTCAGAGAAAGAAAATATTATCGTATTATTTGGATAAATTGGTTATGTTTTCGATTTTCTAATTCTGGCATTAAGGATAATTTGTTTTAGTTAAACAGATTATTAAGTTATTGAGTATTAATTTCACTGAGGTATAACAGAGCAAAATCCCTTCCGAGTGTGATGTCCAGAAATCAGAAGATAGCAGAATTAAGTTTTGATTTTTTATTATCTATATTTAGCTTTTTGTGTTTGAATATTCCATATTTTGTAGTTTTTCTATTTCTAAATATTATACTTTTTTTTAGTTTTTATTTTTTTAATATCAAAGTTTTTTTAGGTTTGCATAGGCTTATATTGCTTTATATACCTTAAGCTTATTTCATTTAGTAGTTTTCTATTTCTAAATATTATACTTTTTTTAGTTGTTATTTTTGGTAATATCAAAGTTTTTTTTGGTTTGCACAATTTCATATTGCTTTATTGCTTTATACACTTTAAGCTATTTTCATTTTCCGATTTTTGGGAATTTTTTTTTTATCCCTCCGTTCTAATCGGAATCAATATTCAAAATATTTTAGTTCTTGCGCTAGATTTCCCCTGTTTATAACAATTCATTGGTCTGAGGTCCCTTATTTTTTTGTCTTTTAATTAAGTTTTTTTAAAAAATTTGGAAAATGTCTGTAAAAAGGAGCACGGAAGATTTGGTTTCGCTGGGAAATACCTTACCTAACTGTGGCATGTGTGCAAATGCTATTACTAACTCCTCCTTTCTTTACAAATCGACGTGTGGTCACGGTTTTCACAAATCTTGTTTCCAGAAGTACATTAGACAGAAGGAAACTTGTCCTATTTGTTCTGCAAAGCTCAATTCAATTGGTACACCATCCGCTCCTCCACCTCCTATAGTTACTAGGTCCCAAGTTCAACGCGCACAAGCATTTGATATTACTAGATGTAGTAATCCACCCGTTTCTCCGGAATCGTGTAAAGACCAAGCTGTAGGGAAAAATTATTCAGTTATGTCATCTAGTTCCCCGCAGGAACAAAGAGAGCATATGCGGAATCTTGTTACTGCAGCTGTAGGAGCCCAACAAGCTGAGATGTTAACTACTCTCAGCCAACAGCTTGCAAAGATGGTGGAGGAAAATATAGCTGCAGGATTTAGGCACATGAGCTTAAATAACTCAACTACTAGTAATAGGGATGTTAACTGTGGGGCAACCAACGTAAATGTACAATCTCAGGTGCACACTCTACCCGCGGTTGAACATCAAACGGTGGAGCAACTGCTCGGTCTACCTTCTAACAGGGCAGATAATCAGAACTCTACAAATCGTTTAGGCAATAATAATTTGAATGCCAGTGGTTCTTCTGACACGTCTCTAAGATCAGACAAAGTTGGCCATATAATCCATAACTGGAAAATTAGATTTTCGGGTGATGCAAAGGGAATGTCGGTAGATAATTTCATTTATAGGATAGAGGCTCTTACACAACAGACACTTAATAGCAATTTTGATCTCTTATGTAGACACATTTCGACATTGTTTGATGCTAAAGCATCAGACTGGTTTTGGAGATACCATCGTTCTGTCCCTGAGATTCGTTGGCCTGATCTCTGTATTGCACTTAGACATCAATACAAGGATTCCAGGACAGATGTAGATTATAGGGAGATGATAAGAGATAGGAAACAAAGACCGAATGAGAGTTTTGACTCTTTTTACGAAGCAGTTGTCGATATATCTGATCGGCTATCGGTTCCACTGCCGGAAAATATATTGGTGGAAATACTGAGAAGAAATTTGTTGCCTGAAATTCAGCATGAAATTCTCAACATACCAGTATATTCGGTGTCTCATTTGCGTGATATTTGCCGTAGGAGGGAATTTTTTTTAATGGACATAGGTAGAAAACAATTTTTGAATAGACCCATGATACCGCGTAGGCAGATCAACGAGATCATAGAAGATGAAGTCGAGCTGACCGATGACTGCGAAGTTTCAGCAATTACATTAACTTGCTGGAATTGTCAAAAGGGTGGGCATAGGTACCAAGACTGTTTAGAGGAGCGTAAAGTATTTTGTTACGGCTGTGGTACACCGGAGGTGTACAAACCAAACTGCGCTAGTTGTACCCGTTCAAAAAACTCCAAACCTGGTGTACTGAAAAGTACACACAAACAAATGAAAACCTCAAGTACGAGCACAGATTAGATTCACCCAATATTTGTTGTAACCATACTACGAATTGTTCGGTTATAGAAAATCGTAGTAACTTACGTGATTTTTCGACCCAAACCAAGTTAGATCATAATACAGCACTATTACTAAGGGAAGAAAATGAAGAAACTAAAACAGGAAAAATTATCGAGTGTCAACCTTCATCACATTTAACTAATAATTCTCAATCTGACGAACTTTCGACTTCTTCTTCTCAAATCCCGACATATTTGAAACCTTTCCACATACGTTTAGCAGAATATAACACTAGAAGAGCGGAAATTTTTAACGAAACTAATCCTAGTTTAAGGCATATACGCTCTTCTGATCGAATTAAAAAATTTTGGAAAAATGTAAAGCAGAGTAGGCGTAAATTACTAAGTTCAATTTTCGATAATCCTGAGGATATTCGTCCTTATGCCTCAGTTAAAATTTTTGGTAAGGATTGGGTAGGGTTACTGGATACAGGCGCTTCAGTTAGCTGCTTAGGATCGAAGGCCGCACTAGAATTTTTGGACTCTGACATGGATTTTAAACGGATTCGCTCATTTGTCAAAACTGCCGATGGTAGAACACAAACCGTCTGTGGGTACATTTTAGCTGATGTTAATTTCCGTGGAATTACGAAAAAGATAAAATTTTATATAGTTCCTGATTTGGCGCAGAGTTTATATTTAGGTATAGATTTTTGGCGCGCATTTAATCTTTTACCAACGGGTTTAATTTCTTCGGTTAGCTCAGATGTAGGATTAAACTGTATTGAGAATGCAGTAGGGCAGAGGCTTCTTTCTGAAACTCAGAAATTACAACTAAAGCAGGTTATTAGCACCTTTCCATCCTTTTCTACGGAGGGTTTAGGTCGAACGACAATATTATCGCATGTGATAGACGTAGGGAATGCAACTCCGGTGAAACAGAAACATTTCCCAGTATCTCCGGCTATGGAAAAATTGATTTATAACGAACTCGACCGTATGCTAGAAAATGACGTTATTGAGGAGTCAGACAGCGCTTGGTCTTCACCGATTGTTTTAGTAAGAAAGCCAGGAAAGGTTAGATTGTGTCTCGATAGTCGGAAGGTTAATTCTGTTACTATAAAGGATGCTTACCCGCTGCCAAATATTGAGGGAATACTTAGTAGATTGCCTACGGCGGAATATATAACTAGTTTGGACCTGAAAGACGCGTTTTGGCAGATCCCTCTTGATAAATCGTCGAAAGATAAGACGGCATTTTCTGTCCCCGGCCGACCCTTGTACCATTACAAGGTAATGCCTTTCGGTCTCTGCAATGCGCCTCAGACGATGTCGAGGCTAATGGACAAGGTGGTTCCGGCGAATTTGAGGACAGAGGTGTTCGTATATCTGGACGATTTGTTAATTGTCTCGAATTCGTTTATTAGACACATGGAAGTTTTAAGGGAAATTTCAAAGCAACTTCGTTCTGCAGGACTGACGATTAATGTGGAAAAATCCAAATTTTGCGTACAGGAGGTCCGTTACCTTGGCCACATAATTGGGAACGGGGTAATTCAAACAGACCCGGATAAAATCTCGGCCATTACAGAATTTCCGACACCGAGGTCTGTACGTCAACTCAGACGATTCTTGGGTATGTCCGGTTGGTACCGGAAGTTCATTAGGAACTATGCATCGGTAACTGCCCCATTAACTGATCTTTTAAAAACTAAACGAAAATTTGTTTGGAGCAATGAAGCTCAAAAAGCTTTTGAAGAGTTAAAGTCAATCTTGACCACAGCCCCAGTGTTGCATAGCCCTGATTTTTCACAACCGTTTTATATTCACTGTGATGCTAGCAGCACTGGTATAGGAAGTGTTTTGGTACAAAAAACTGCGGAGGGTGAAGAGTTTCCGATAGCATTTATGTCTAAGAAACTCAATCAAGCCCAACGCAATTATTCGGTTACCGAACAGGAATGCTTGGCAGCGATGCTTAGCATTAAGAAATTTCGAGCTTATGTTGAAGGACATGAGTTCACTGTGATTACAGATCACGCATCACTTAAGTGGCTCATGTCCCAAACGGACTTGAATTCACGCTTGGCAAGATGGGCATTAAAGCTTCAGGGTTTCACTTTTAAGATCGAGCATCGAAAGGGCAGTAAAAATATAGTTCCTGATGCACTTTCGCGTACTAACACCGAAGATTTGTCCGAAATCTTAGGATTTAAAATGTCCGAATTAGATGACTCAGGGGTTTTCGTGGACCTTGAATCCGAATTCTTCAAAAGTACAGAATACCGACAACTTTTGGACAAAGTTAGAGAAAATTTGGTCAAAACACCGGACCTTAAAATCATTGACAATTTGTTGTATAGACGGACTGAACATTGTTCAGGTGAACAGGTGCAGGACGACCTTGCTTGGAAGCTCTGGATCCCAAAGTGTATGATTCCGGAAATTTTAAGGAAGGCCCATGATAGTCCTTTATCCTCACATGGGGGAATAACCAAAACGTTAGAAAGAATTCGACGGTTTTATTACTGGCCTAATTTGGTCAATGATGTCAGAGAATATGTTAATTCTTGTGGTGTTTGTAAGGCCACCAAGCATCCTAATTTTGTTATGCGACCACCTATGGGCAAAACTTCTAAAACCGTTCGGTTCTTTCAGAAACTTTATGTCGATTTCTTGGGACCATATCCTCGCTCGAAATCTGGGCATATAGGAATTTTTATCGTCCTTGACCATTTTTCAAAATTTAATTTTTTAAAACCAGTAAAAAAATTTACATCTGACGTAATAGTAAATTATTTGGAGGAATTATTTCATACATTCGGCACCCCTGAAACCGTGGTTTCTGACAACGGATCCCAGTTTAAATCCTTGACATTTAATAAACTTTTACAGGACTATAGTATTTCTCACGTTTATACGGCGGTACACTCGCCCCAAGCCAATGCATCTGAACGGGTTAATCGTTCAGTTCTTTCGGCAATAAGGGCATATATTAAAATCGATCAAAGTAATTGGGATAAGTATCTCAGTAGCATCAGCTGTGCTTTGCGCTCAGCTGTGCACGCTGCAATCGGTACTTCTCCTTATTATATGGCTTTCGGACAGCACATGATTACCAACGGTAAATCATACGCACTCCTGCGAAATTTAGAGATGCTGGAAGATAGGACAATAAATTTTACTCGGGAGGATTCTCTTGCAATTATTAGGAACAGGGCAGTGAAGAATATTGAGAGACAACAGGCTAGAAACGAAACTTCATACAATCTCCGATCCCGGGAGGCTAGTTACGAAGTGGGCCAGGAAGTGTTCAGAAGGAACTTTAAACAAAGCGATTTAGGAAAAGGTTTTAACGCCAAATTGGCACCTCTATTTTCAAAAGCAAGAATACGGAAGAAGACAGGTTACTGTTACTACCAGCTAGAGGATTTGAATGGGAAGTTAATTGGAGTTTACCATGCCAAGGATATAAGACTCTAGGGGGAGATGATAATGCCATTCGTCGGCTACAAGCGGTATCAGCTTTGGTGATCTATATTGTTAAGCCCCAAATCTGATTTTGGCAGGGGGGAAATGTAGGGCGCTTGTAGTCGAAATAGTTTTATGTGAATGGTAGTGTCCAGAATATTTTATTTATACAATCTGTATTTTAATTTTTTTTCTCTTTTATTTTATTCAATCAAGTTAATATGTATATGTATATGTACATGTTCATGTTTATGTATATGGTATTTATATGTGTTGTAGGTATTAACATGTATAGGGAACATTTATGGACATATCCACTGGGTTTGGTTAGTTGTTAAATTACTTGCTCTTTCTTCCTATAACTCCTGTTTATCGTTTGTAGCTAGGATCCTACATTTTGTTCATGACACATTGTAATTTTAAACTGACCTAATCGTGTTGTTAAGAATATTTCTTTTAGGCGACATTGATTTTTCCTAAGAAATAAAAACGATTAATAATACAACTTCTTTTTTTGCTCTCTACTTTTTTTTTATTAATAACTAAAATATTAGGTTACATCATATTGAATATGTAGGTCCACAGGATGTAAAAACAAACTTTATTCCATTTCGAATTATGTTACCTGCGAAGTCTATTTTATTTCCATCACCGGATATTACACCCATTTACATGAAAACAACAGAGAAGTTAATTTAGGTTTTGTTATGACAAAACGCGTAACATTTTAGTTTTATAGCAGAGACAAATGATAATGCGGTTTCTGAACAGTTGAAATTTTGAGCAGTAACTATGTTGTTTTTTCCACAGTGGTATGTGTGATTTTTTTTTACTCTGCTAGAATTCAGAACCGAACGAAGGGAAAAGCGCTGAACTAGCGTTTAATTTCCAATATATTGAGAGGTATAAATACCCAATTATTCGAGAAAGTTTTCTTCCATTTTGTTTCTGCCACCTGACCTGTTAGACTGATTCTGTGTTTTGGGAATAGCTCAGCGGAACGAAAGAAAAAGCAATTAAATATTAATTTTTGGAAGAGAGAGGAAGGGAAAAAACCAGGGAAACCCACATTCTATTTTTTTTGGTTACCATCTTAAAGTAATATTTCATCTCAAACAGTCAGATAACTTGCTACAGGATAAAAGGACCCCTATTTGCTCAGGCGATAAATCATTTGTGATTTCAAGATTTTTCCCCACAAAAATTACGCTGTGTTGTGGACAAACATTTTTGCTAAAGTTTATTTGAGGGCAGTGGGAAACCCTCGGGAAAACCACACATTTTTCATCGTTTTATTGGATTTTCACCCAAACCATCAATTTTCTTCTCCAACAATCCCAACGAATTTAAGTGTTATAAAGTGATAAGCAAGGTGTTTGTGCTTTATACATAATTATATATAATATATATATAAAAAGGAAAAATAGCCTTCAAAAGATCACTAAAAACAAATCGAAAAAATTAATTGTTATTAAATGCAAGTTATAATGAAAAGAAAATATACAAGTTAATTACATACCTTTTAATTAGGTACATTTGTGCAACAAAAAAAAAATTAAAGAAGAATAGTGGTCAATTTAAGTGAACGATTGCTAATTTTTTGTAAACTTACATTATCTTCGTACGAAATGCTTAAATAAGGTCATTATCTTCTAGGTGTACGCCAAATTTAAATTAGTATTTGATTTTTTTTATGAGAATTTTTTAAAGTAATAATTTCTAATAAATTTTGAAGTTAAAATTACTAAATTTTAAATATTTTTAATATTAAAGTAAACGAAGAAAAAAAAAACAAAAGAAGAATAATGGGCAAATTTAAAAATATAAAAAAAAAAACAAGATCAAGTTGTGCAGTGAAACAATAAAAAGAAAAAGTAAGAATTAAATATATCAATATCAATTGGCTTAAGTGCATAGAGAAGAATATGTAACCTGTGATCAAAATAAAAACAAAAAAAAAACAAAATTATTAAAAATAAATATTGAATGAACAATTTCTCGGAAAGTTTTTGAAAAGAGAATAATGTAAATGAGAAGATTTTACGGTACAATGTTTAACCTGAAACAATAATCAATATACACAGATATACAAACATATAAGTACGTACATACATAATCCTACCCATTTTTTTTAAACCCAGCCAGGAGCCCTGCGAAAGATCTTTCTACGGAATCCAGGACACAAGTGAGTAAGAATCTTTTTTTTCCCTATAATTGACTGTATATCCTAAATAAAACTACAGGAAGTGTAAAATATCCAAGGTCAGATAAATAATTAACCAAATTTGGATGTTAAGCAGAAATATGTTAATATCATATTCTCTTCCTAACAGTATAAGCAAATGTTAATAGAACAAACTTACTATTATTAACATTCCCTATACTGATTATGCGACCTTGGAGATTTTTATAATTGCTGTAGTTATTGTCGTGTATAAATAAAGGTTAATTTACTGAATCGGGCGTAAAAATTCTAGAAAAACGATACCAAACAACCCAAATGACGCGCTTTTATGTATTTAAATAAATAAGATCCACTTCTTAATTAAAATAATAATATGAAATTGAATAACTAATGGTGGTTGTACAGATAACTAATAAAGTTGAACATTCACCACTAAAAAAAAAACAAATATTAAGTAAAATCATTTAAGTCTGTAAATTGCGTAAATGTGAACAAGATCTTCATGGTCTAGCTGTTAGCGAGAATTCCTATCATCCTGAGAGCGTGGGTTTGAGCCCTGATGATGGACAAAATTTTTTTTTGTTTCTAATTTTTTTGGTTATTTGCATTTTTTTATATATAAATACATAATTAAATTTATTTCGGTTTTTTTGCATCAATAAAACAATATGTAATTACTTATGAAGAATCCAAGTTCGTGAAAGGTGATTCTAAATTTTTTTTAAATCTCAACTCGGTCAGGATATTTTTTTTAGTGCACCTAAATCTTTTTTTTTGTTTGATATTGTTCATAAATATAGAAAATTTAGAAATGCACTTTGCCAACTTTAAGTAGCTATTAACGACATAAAAATAATTTAAAAATGATATATTTTTGATATTTGCTCATTTTTTTTCATATGTTTATACCATTATTTATAAATTTTTGCCTATTAATGATTAAGATTATTATTTTTGAAATCAAACAATTCCATTTATCTTTAGTTAATTGTCTATGATTAAATTTGGGTTTCTTTTAATAAATGTTACTATTATGAAATTCTAAGTCTATTTGAGTTCTGATTTCTGGGCATACGTCGGTTAGGTTAGTTTTGCTAGGGATCATGTGTAGATTTTTGTTCTGGATAGGCAATGTGCGTCGCATGATCATGGTTGGGAGGGGTAATTGCGTATAAGATCAACACGCAAATCAGTAGATTTTTGCTCAACTTTATCTAATAGAGTTCTCGTTTCTTTAGTATCTTTCCGTCTGTTTCTCTAATTCTCATTCATTAAAAGCATGCACAATTTTAAAATATGATTATCTGTAGTTGGTGTTAAAAGGGTTTAGCAAATTAAAAGAATCCACACCGGTTGCCGACGAGATAGAAGCCGGAAGGTTATTGCATGCTAGCTAAACGTAAGATCCTTCAGAAACAGCTTATAACAATTTTAGTTGTTCGCTACAATATCGGCGATATATATCGATTATTTTTTTAAAACTACCGATATTTTGATATATAGATATTTTTTGCCCATTCCTAAACCGCACCAATAGCCAATTGTGATGGTGATTTGTAATTAAGGATAGTCTTCGCTCCAAATATGACAATTTTGTTTATTGACATAACCATTTAACCAGAAATGAACTTCGTAAAATGGACAAAGTCTATGAACTTCGCGAACAGATACATCTTTTCAAGTTAATATCCACAATTTGGAAGCGTTGTTTTAGCGTTAAACAATTCATTGTGACTTGCCAAACCTTATGGAGCAGTCTTTTTTTTTAAATATTTAAAATTTTTGTTTTCATTTTAAATTCATTTCAAGTGAAGTTTTTACTTTTGTTTCATTATTAAGCCCTGCAAGCATTTGGAAGATATCCTCATTTTTTAACAATTTAAAACACAACATTATTGTATTACAAAAGTTGAATAGCCTGATCTCAGTCTTAACCTAAAATTAGGATATTTATTTACCAGTTTTTTAATTAATTATGCACTACATAAATGTATATGATTTTAATATTCAAAAATCTTGAAAAATATTAAATTTCTTAAAAAATTGCTTCATTGACATACTTCTCTTAAATCAATTAGGAATAACGCCAACATTTCATGATTTGAAATAAGTAAACAATATAATCAATCTTTATTAAAATAATGAACATACGTTTAACAATAACTTTAAAACAGTCAAACTTAATAATATTAAAAGAAATCAACATCTCTAGACAAATCAGACAACATCTCCATAAATAAATTAGATTTTTCATTGCTGTCACTATCATCGGATTGGTTTTCATTTTCGTTCTCGCTATTATCAACACGGGTTTTTTGTGGAACTAGCGCGGTCTCTTTCGCAATAGTCCTTAACATATTGGAAGTTTCAGTCAATACCAATGGGTGCCATTCGTGTTTAAAGATTGCAACAAAAAGGCTATTGACATAGTTAAGTGTAATGACTTGTTTCTTAATCATAGTAATAACTAAGAGGCCCAGATGACGGAAACAGTCGGATTTAGTGCCAAAAGATTCTATAAATGATACAGTTACTAATGAATCGTAAATGCAAATATCCGATGATGAGAAATAATTAAGAGCTGTTTGCATATTAGGATGCAACCAAACATGGCATGCAGCTTCTATTAGTTCCTCGGATAGGTGAGAACAATGCTTTGCTATTATGTGTTGAAGCAGCTGTATGATGCTAGCACCAAATAAATGATACAGAACCGAAGGCAATTCATTCTCAAATGTCAATATTAGGTTTCTTAAAAGTTTTAATAGAGGTTGGGGATCTGTGAATCGATCTACTCTAAGAGATGTGCAATGTAACCAGTATTGTAATTCATCTATTAAGTCAGAAACACATGGTGTATTTCGGGTTATGATTAATTGGCTGGAATGCATTTGAACCTTATTTTGATTAGCACTACAAATTTTATTGGCCATTTCTTGAAGATTTGGGCAAAAATAATTATCTGTTATTATGTTTGCCAAAAACCAGTCAGATATTTTAATTGTAGCTTCTTTTTCAATAATCATAAAGTAGGTTCTCTTTAAAACTGATGAGGTCTCCTCTGGCAGAAGGCTTTCTAAAGCATTATTAATTCGTTTATGCAAAATCTTGGATATGAACTCATTCCACTCTACTTTAACTTGGGCGTAGGCATCATTGTAAATAGCTTTAATGTTGTTGTAAACGAGGCGATATTGAGTTGAAGTTATTTCGTTGACCAAATTATCAGCATTCGATTTGGCTGGCAGAAGAATTTTTAGTTGACCGTCTTTTATCGTACTTTTGTAGCATCTTTCGCTGCAAAACTTTATAATTTGTCTAGTAGATGAGTTTTGAGATTGCAGAAACGCTTGTGTTAAAGAGTATTGTACTTGCATTGGATTTTTTTGAACAGCACTTGACGAGTTTTCATCTTTTACCGGCGCAGCGCTAGGAAGTTCAGCTATTCTCGTTGTTATGTGCCGATAACGCCCAGTTCTTGAGGCATTTTTAGTTTGGGCATATTTTGCTGGCATTATAGATACTCTAAATTCAGCTAAAAATGGACAAGCAATAGGCAACAGCGATTCTAGATATGGATTTAAGGTAATGCTCTCAGATTCGATGTTAAATATTAATTTACTTTTAATGAAATCTAATTCACTTGTTAATTCCGTAGATTTTTTTTCTTTAGCTGTAGTGGCTCTATAGTTGTAATATTGTTCGGCTATAAATTGTTTAGATTCAAACAACCAGCCTAAGCACAGTTTAATTATAAATAATGACGTAGTGGAGAAGAGTTTGCACTTCTCTACACCCAAACAGGAATATAAACCGAACAACAGCTTCAAGGATTTCATATAATTCTCTAATTGTAATGTGACATTATCCAACATGGCAAATAATTGAACCAACCAAGGAATTGCTATCAATAATTTACTCTGTTCTATAGCCTGTTCCACTAGTACACAGAAGTCAAATGTCGTCAGCATTAAAGAACGAAGTCTAACTTGATTCTTTTCGACTATGGCCGGCATTGTGTTGCAGCTACTACTATTGTAAGGCAAAGCTATGGTGAAGCCAAGAAATTTAGCCAATATTAGCATTGAGTTTAAAATATCTGGCCTCATAACCACATGATCATTGGGCATACAGCAGTCAATTAAAGCAACATTTTGTTCATCTGCTTCATTTTCAGCTTTACTTATGTTAATATGATCTAGTGAAGAGTCATTTTGTGCTGTAAGTTTTATATACAATTCCATTTTCAGTTGTTCGGTGAAGGCAAGAGATCTAGCTTCTAAAATAAAATCTCGGAAAAAGGCTTCAGTACGTGGAAACTGATAGTCGACACTAAACTGACTGGGTGCTATCAAACGTTGTGTTAGTTTTGAAAACTTTAACAAATCCACATCTAGACCAATTTCTTCGGGCGAAGTTGCATTTGATGCGGAAATCAACAATTGGGACACAAATAGTTTTGCTAAATGAGCCATGTTGATACAATTTTCAGAAATATTAAATAATTCCCGAATTTTAGGTGTAATTTCTGAGGAAAATTTCCATGTGGGATTTAGGTGATTTGTTTCCCAAATTTTTAAACATTTATAAAATAAATCTCTTTGAGCGCGAAAGTTGGTAAATTCCTGATGTGAAGTAAAATTTTCTCTGGAATCTTGTTCCTGTTGAAAGTGGACATTGTTGCAAGGTTTCGAATCGAAATATGCAGAAGTATCACAAAAGGGTTTCTCCGCCACTAACTGCTGCTTATGTTGATACATTTCCAATAAGTAAGACTTGATATCATCGGGCAAATGAGAAAAGCGTTCGCTAATCAAGACCACACCCAATGATTTTGAGTCCAAAGAAGCCAAAGATCGTTTTTCATGTACCAGACACAATATGGCAAAATAAACTGCATTTGGCAAAGTTTCCAGACAAACAAGACCTTCTTCTTTCGCATCGTTGTCTTGCAAATGCAGCTGATTAAGATCACTACAGGCTTCTTTTAGAGCGTTATCTCTAGTTTTAGGAGCATTTAACAGATTTAAAAGAAATGATAATTCGTTTAAAATATTTGTGGTCAAATTTAAGTCGATAATTATGGCATAAATTTCCGCAAGCCTCTTAAGTGTTAAAGCGCTTTGCAAATTTTTTAGGTCTAAAGATTCATCCTCGTTTGCAATTTCATTAGCCGGAGTAGAAGTAGTTATTACATCAGCCACAACAGGCATTAGAGGTAAAGAAACATTTTTAATTTCTTTAGTTATTTCCCTGGCATTTAAAGCCAACGATTTTCGAGCTGCCAAAATAGCACATTGATCCTTATCTACCAACTCGGTGTTTGATATTTTCAGTATATTATTTTCATTACTAAATGAACTCTCCCCGGCAAATATTGACGAATTGCTGCTTGTTTCCACTTTTTTGCTTATGCTAATGGGTTGCAAACGTTTTTTGGGTTTTTCAGATTGGCATTTTTGGTTGGCTTGTTGATTTGTTGTGGGAGTGGTTTTCTTTTTGTGAGAACGATTATTTGTTGCGGTATTTATGACCAAAAAGTCCCCTAAGCATAAGCTAGAAGTGGCGCTCTTGTTAGCCGACCCGGGTGTTGCGGAGAGTCTTCGTGAATTCTTGGAAACATTACGTCTAACAGGTGTTGAAGTCAAGTTATTATTAGAAAACCCCAGACGATCAACTGATGTACTAAGCCTAGATGTGGTGTGTAAGTCGAATTCAATGCATGAATTATTCTTCAAATGACAACTTTTTAAACTGAGATTGTCCTTTGGCGTAGATGTGTGTTGCTGAGAGAGATCCATTTGCAGACGTCTGGGAGTAGATGAATCTTCTCTATTGCTATTTGCTTTCAATGTTCTTACAGGCGTTTGACATTTTGGTGTTTCAGTACCTGTTATTTTCATGTGAACCTCTGTACATTGCCTAAGAGTGTTTAAGAAATAAACGGCAAACTCTTCTAAAGAACATTTCGGATTTTCGCAACCAGTCTCAAATTGTTTTAGAAACCATTGACGAAATTCAACAATTTCGTCATCTGTTTCATATTTGATTAAGCGCTTGAGCATTTCTTCTGGCGGGTTAGTCATTTTTTTACGCAATATCCTTGTTTTGTTTTATCCAAAGTGCATTACTCCTTTTCAACTACCGTTAGACTTGGTATCTGAAACGGAAGATGATAAAAGAGAATGGTTGGTTTGGCAAATAGTGACTACACGTCAAGTGGTTTTTATTTTTTTATTGGCACATTGCAATTAAAATTACTTTTTGACTAGAAACTTTAGACTACGGTACCGAAAATAGAAATATTATTTGTAATAGAAAAGTTTTCTTTAGCTTAACCATAACTCCATATAAATTATAAAAATATACTGATAATTTTTATAATGTTACGCAAGTGTGTCCAGTATACATATTTAAAATGGAAAAAGGTTTAGCAAATAAATAATAAGCGTTCACATTTACTGATATTAAAAAAAAATATGTATTAATATTATTTACTGTTCGTGAGCATATGCTTTCGTCAAACACCGAATATAGCACTATTAGGGTATGTGATAAAACTCGATCGATTTCAAAACAATCGTTTTTAGTAGGTGTGATAAATTCGAGGGATTTCAAAATCTTTTTCTAAAATATTGCCTTAATTTTTCGTGCAAAATACTGTTAAAATTAGTGCTTTTCTGAAGGAAACAAAGTAACAGGGACTATAAGATATTCCATTGCAACTTTAAAAAATTTTCTAAATTCTAAACCCAAAAAGGTAATCAACCTAGCGGACTTATCCTCTAACATAGGGTCTTAACCCGACAATTTTTTGTCATACCAAACGTCAAACTGCATATAAAAAAAACGGTGCCAAAATTTTAAAGTTTTTTTTTATATGGACTTTGACGTTTGGTATGACAAAAAATTGCCGGTGAAGACCCCATGTAATGGTCGTTCATTGTTTTGTCTTATGCTTGCAATTGCATTTGGATTTGCATTTTTTTTACAACATTACAAAAATATTTGCCATTTCAGTCCCTAATAAGCATGTAAAAATTTCGACTTAAAGTCCTTTAATTAGCAGTAAAAAGCACTGCTAAGCAATCCATACCACTTGCCATTCTTGTTGTTTGTATTCATTGCTATAATTCAGCGCGAATTAATAATAGCAAGTAAAAATTTGCGGCAAAAAACTGTGTGTGTATAGCTGCTGGTACATGTGTGTATAGCTGCTGGTACATGTCTTCATAGCTGTATTTTAAATAATAATAATATAGATATTGATATTTTTCCTATCGATATTTTCGAAATTTTAAGACTTTCGATAATATCGATAGTCAATCGATAGTTTCCCAGCACTAGTTCAAATAACTATACCTATATACAGGAAAAAGAGTAAAATATCTTTAAAATTAGTTTTTAATTAAAAACAGAAAAATTAAAAAAAAAAACTTTAGGCAAACTAGGGAATGGTAAATGGATACCAAAATCGATTTTCAATTTTTCGATCGACTTTTTTTATTACGGATTTTGAAATCGATTAATCGAACCTCAAAATCGATTTTAAAATCGATTTCAAAATCGTTTAAGATAAATTTGCAAACCTTATATTACAAAGGGGTATTCACCAGCATTTTTTTGGAAAACTACTAGATAAATTGAACTGAGATTTTTACTGTGTGTAGATAGGTTTGACTACTGTTTATAATTTTCCTGCAAAAAGTGAACATGTGTAAATTTTGAGATCGCCTTTAGAGGAACAAGTGCATGTAGATTTTATATATTAAAATGGTGTTCTTCTGTAGGCAATCAGGCCTGTCACATAAATTAATTCCGATCGAAAGTGGAAGTGATTTCGTATCTTGCTTCACATTAAACGAAATCACTTTCGTTCGGATTTAATTCTGCGACAAGCCTAAATGTATGGATAATATTTCAAAGGATTATGACAGTAGTTCCTGATCGGTGGCGACTGTTTCTTTGCTAAGTAACTATTAAGTTAGTTTAAAAAAACACGTTTGCATGTCATTGATGACAGAAAGATGCAGAGACATTTCCTTGTAATTTCGTATTTGTTAGGATAAATTACATACTTTTTGTTTTTTTCACTCTGCTTAAAACTAGATTTAAATATCGCTCACAGAGCCCTTATATTAAACTTGGAAGTATATCAAGGATACTAATAGGTAAATACGTAAAATTACAGCTTTAAACTGGAAAAACTGCATAAGCATATCTACAGATGTATGTACGCACAAAAAAAAATAAGTTCTATTGTGCATGCCCATAATTTATCGATTTATTTAAGATTACAATTAAAAATTGGCAAAATTTTGATATAAATAATAAAAGCGATTTTAAAAGCTCAATAATCGATTTCAGTATAAAATCGCATACGTAAATTCGATTGCAAAAAATCGATTTTTTTACCACAAAATCGATTTTCGATTGGAATCGAAATCGATTTACCATTCCCTAAGGCAAACTAATACACATCAACAAATCAATACTATTTTTATGTTAATTTAATTTTCATTCAGCTATAAACAATGTACTTATAACTCTATGATTGAGATAAATTTTAAGTTGTTGCCACATCGAGTCGATGCTTACATTACTTTGACGTTAATTTAGTTTAAGAAAATCTGACAAAAAAGAATAATAAGAACACTTAAAAAAAATTTTTAAGAAACGCTTTTCTTAAAAAAGAACATTTAAAAAAATTTTGCCCGCCCCACTTAGATTTTATCCTGGCTATTCGTGTACTGTTTTGGGGAATATGTTTGCCTGCAAAGTTTCATCCATTTGCATTGAGTAAAAGGCGGCCAAAAAAGCATTTTACAACAAAAAAATGTTTTTGACCCCCCCCCTAGATTTTATCCTGGCTACGCCCATGTATTCGTGTATTGTCATTGGGAATATGTATGCCTGTAAAGTTTTAACCATTTGCATTGAGTATAAGGCGGTTAAATTAAACGTTACAATATTTGATTTTCCGAAGTGAAGCTAAAGAAAAAATTTTACAAAAAAAAAATTTTGCCAACACCCCCCCCCCCCCCCCCTAGATTTTATCCTGGCTACGCCCATGTATTCGTGTAGTGTCATCGGGAATGTGTATGCCTGCAAAGTTTCTTCCACATTTGCATTGAGTATAAGGCGGTTAAATTAACGTTACAAGATTTGATTTTCCGAAGTGAAGCTAAAGAAAAGGTTTTAAAAATAAATACATATGTAATTAACTTTGCAATTCAAAAAAATGTTTAATTTTTATAAAGCTATGTTGTACTAAGCAGAACTCCGTGCCTTAGTTTTGTCCGACACTGTATGTATTTAAAACTCGGGTATTTGGTATGTTAATTTACTTTTTATTAACAATTTCACTAACTTTCATTGGAGTCGTCGCAAAAATTTCTGTATACTGCCCTAAGCATTTCGTATATTCACTATTGGATTGGCGCATAAGCCAAAAAAGTCGTAGTGGAGAGAAACGACAATTAGGGTTTACATCAAGTTTTCTGAAAATATGCCCAATAGAATTTTTTGTATTTTCATCTTTTTTTTGTGAATTTTCATGAATAAAGTTAGAAGTTAATAGTATTTTTTAAAACGTAAAAGTTATTGTATTATGCCGCACACGCCACTTTCTTAATTTATTTTAAAAAAGTAGCTTTTTGTGCTACCAGTAGGACTAAGGCGATGTTTTTATATTAAAAAAACATGATATGACTAAAGTGGACTTGGATTTGCGGATTAGTGGTGCTGTTATTGAATGATATGTACCTACATATAAGCTGAAAACAAGGGAGCATGTATTATACCACTTGAGAAGTTTCTGGAGAATTTCGTTTGAGGATTATCTTATATGTCTTGTATAGATTTATACATACATTTAGGCCCTTTTTACAACTTACCTATAGCTAAAAAGTAGACTTTACCCGACTTTATAACACTTTTTATACCTACGACCTACATTTAGCTATCGATAAGTTGTGAAAACGGGCCTTAGAATTATTAAATGGTATAATTTAATATATGAATAATCTTTAGTAGTTCATGCTGTTAATTAAACATACTTTTTTTACAATAGTCAATTTGTTTTTATTTTTCACTTAGAAAGTGCAGAAATATTATCGCTAAATATGGTTGTCCGATTTTCTGTTTGAAATGTCTATAAAATATTTTATTTAATTTTCATAGGTAAGTAGGTATGTATGTATATTTTATAGGTGTGAAGTAATTTTTGAACATTTACAAAATGAAATTTGAAAAACTTGTCCTAATTATCACCTAGTGTATAAAGCTTAGTCTAGACGATATGTTGAATCAGCAAATGTATGCTTGCACTCATATGCTTAAATATTATTACAAATGCCTCTATCAGCATATTTAATATGTTAGGAGTCTAGACGATATGCTGAAAATACTAAATTTTTCAAATTCATCATATGCTAGCAAATGATATTTCAACAAATAAGTTAGCATTCAATTTTTGTGTCTACACGATATGTTGAATTTCGTATGTTGTTATGTATGTTGAGTAAAGAGAACATTTGTTTAAAAATTCATTTGACAATTCTCTTTTTTTATTAGTTTATTTAAAATTTGTTATCAATTATCGCCTTTATTGCAAAAATGAATAGTTTTTGTGTAATTAAAACTTAAAAAGTAAGAGTGCTTTATTGGAATGGGTCAAATCCGCAAAAAATTAAAATATTTAAGAACTGGATTGATCTTAAAATTATTAGTAGTCTCACAGTTGATTAATTTATTTCAGTTCTACCCCTATGGTTAATTATGTGCCGACCAGCAGAATGTTTTATGGATTCATTTGATACCCACACCACCATAATGTTTGTAACTCCTAAAAATATTGGTCCTATAACCATCGTTTAGTATACCGATCGTCTCAATCGCTACCTGAGTCGATATAAGGATGTCCGTCCGGCCGAATGGCTGGCTGTCCACTTTGTAGTGCGCAAAGTACTTGTGGCAATAATTTGATGAAATTTGGTACATTGGTTCTAATTATTTATGGTAATTAAACGATGAGGAACGGTCCATTATTTCTCAAAGATCCCATGAAAACTTCTTTCCGAATAAGAGTCTATGCGCTCATAAACCATGTTCTATGTTGGTATTTAGACTAAATCTGGGTCAAAAAGTTTTATTGTAAATCTATTGTTCCCAAAAATATTACCAATACCATAACGTTGGTCGGTTGAGTAATTTATAGTATTAAAAACATAAATAAGACCAAATTTCAATACAAAATATGTATGTTTTAACCGTTTTAAAGTCCCGCTTTGTGTGATTTTTTTTTTTTGCCGATTATCACAAAATTGCATTGTTTTATTTCTAGCCACTTAAAGCTAAATTGGACTATATTTTTCCACAATATCAATATTTTTTACGGTTTTCGCGTATTTAAATGATTTCCCAGAGTGGGCTTTATACGGAGCCTATGATAAATTGTGGGCCGATCTTCTCCAAATTTAGTTGTGTGATTTCTAGTTTTATGAAAATATGACCAACCAAATTTTACTATAATAGCGTTATTCGGTACGTCTTAGGCATATTTAAGTATTTTCGAGAATGGGTTTAACATGGGGCCTATGGCAAATTATGGAGCGGTCATCTTAGTGTAATATCTAGTCATAGAAAGTTCTTGCAAAATTAAAAAGCAATCGGTTCATTTTGTCGCGAATTTTTGTTAGATTCTTTAACAGAAATATCAATTTTTAACGGTGTTGGGGTTTTTGGTTTAAAAGAAGAAAATTTACTCAGCCGAGCGAAGTCGTTGCTTGATATACCATAAAATTAAGAACCCTTATGTCCAGTCGAAGACCGGCAATAAGGAAAAAATGTATTAAGCGAAGCTGATGTTTGTCATATTGTATAGTTAATACCTATATTGAATCAATTACATAAAGTATATTAAATATTACCACATGTATACTCAAACCTAATATATTAAACATTATATATTAAATATTAGAATATAAATGGTTAACTTTAATAGCTTCAGAATTTTATACGCTACTGTACAAGCATTGTATTAGGTATATGAAAGCTTGAAGATTTCTCTAGAAAATATTATATGTAAATAAACTATCGACAAAATTGTGAGATAAGAACCATTTTGACAAATTAAATTAGTAACTAAAAATATTTTTTGAAATTGGTTCTTAATGGGTTAATAATTCAGCATGTTTTATATACCACGTGAAAGGTATGTATTTGGAAACACGCTTCAGCGCTACCCATATTGCTGAGATCAAATTTATACTTAATGAGATATTGGTTAAGACTTTTTCAACGTTTATGATCTATGTATACCTATCTCTAAACCAAAGTTCGTTGACCAACATTTTTATTTTCAAATCACTTCTAAATGCAATTTTTTGTTTGCCGATGAGCTAGAAATCTTGATAAGTTCCGGGGTTATGTACAAAATTAAACAAGTAATTGAAAGAATACCAAATTTTATCTATTTTATATGCTACCAAATTTGCCGTATGCTGAAAAGCTTGCATACGACTTTCAAAAAATAACATATTTGTCAACATATGTAGAAAATTTGTTGAAAAGTAAAAATATTGTGACTAGACGATATGCTATAATTGGAACAAACGTTTGCTGACTTCGTTAACAAATGCCTGTCATATGTTGGTAAGCATACGTTTGTTGAAAAAAATTGGTGTCTACATGATATGTTGGCGCTGAGAGCAAAATTTGCAGATTCAACATATCGTGTAGACTAAGTTTAAGGTTACCTCGTATAGCGAATTATATGTAGGTAGGTATGTACTTTGAAATAATTTTTAATTTTAGTTTGTTCCATTAATAAGCAAAAAGGTACCTATTTCAAAGATAAAATTCAAAATTAAAGTTCATAATTCAATTTAAACTAAAACCGACAAAATGTGTAATAAAAATATCTTTACAAAACTTTGTCATAAATTAATTAACTCAATTAAAAAACAACTACAATATAGATTTTTGAATAAAATATCAATCCAATTGTAGGTATTAAGTAATATTTTCAGTGATGTATTACACTTTTTTTCCACTACCCTCATTACCAGTATGGTTTTAATAAAAAACTTACTTATCAAAATAGCGAAATGACGTAATTTTTTAATCATGGAGAATATTGTACACAAAAAGTAAATGGGAAAAATCAAAATATACAAAATTACACACACGCATTCCCGACTAAAAACAACCAGCAAAATGAGTGCGTCAGCCAAGTAGAAGATGATTTTAAAACAACAATTGAAGAACAAAACTCAGATAGAAAATGTTCAAAGGGGAAAGAAAATTTGTTGCAAAACACAAATACAGGCAAAGCAATAAATCGTAGGCAACTTGTATACAATATTTAATAGAAATTAGGTGAACAAAAACATAAAAATCAATTTTCTTTCGAAAGAAAGTAGGTATGTACAGGCATGCATTCAAAGTGCACTCTTCGAGAGTGGAATAGATTTGAAAACACCGGTTTTTTTTAAGACTAATGAATTATTTTTGTTCTATTTTTTTTCTTAAATATTTTTGCTAAAAATAGACTAGATGAGTTAGTAAACAAACAAATACATACTATTTTATTTAGATAACAATTAAAACAACATACAAATAGGTATGTATGTATCTACAAAATACACTAAAGACCCAGATACATACAACTTTATCCAAATTCAAACGTACTACAGAGTAAAAATCACAAACAAAACTTTAAAAGACAATATAAAGATTCATATAACAAATTTAAAAAAATTGAAGTCACAGGTGAAATTGAAAAAATATTTTTCTTATGAGCACAAAACCTTCTTCTTTTTCTGTATTCAAATCAATACGCACCACGAACGGATGACGTCGTTTTTCTCATTAATACACACACACACACACACACTTATAGTACAAGTAGAAAAACTTTCTTCTGGATATTTTATAGATATTTCTATTAATGCGGATATTTTTCTTTTAAAATTTGTACAATTTTATATGGATTTTTTAAATATTCCCAAATATTACATTTTTCTTAACATAATTTATGTAAAATTAACATATAAGGGAGTATTTTCTTTTTAATTAAGGGTGTGGCGTGGAACCTTTTTAATTTTTATCGTTCCTTTTAAAGTTTGTTAAATGATTTTAAATTCTTTTATTGTAAATTATATGTTTCAATTAATAAAAACACTTACAACGTCAATATTTCTAATTAATTTATTATATTATTTTTTCAATATTCTTTTTTTTTAACAAGAAACTTTAAAAACTTTATTTTCACGTCCGACCGTATCAAGAGCAAATTACAAAATGGTGACCTATGTCAACAGTGGTGCCAGTTAGTTTTATATTAAATGATTTTCATTAAGACCAATTCCCATTTTCTTGAGTAATAATTTCCTAAAAATGTTCAAAGTTAATTGCTTTCCCATAAATTATGTACACTGAAATGAATCTGTAATAAAATTCTAAATAAATTACTCTAAAAGTCCTTTAATTTTTTATTGTTGAGGCACATCCAGCGGAATGAGATGTAAGCTTCTTTTAACCCCCCATTGCCACATGCAAGTGCTAGTTTGAAAAACTCAATAGACTCACACTATTTAATTCGCTTTTTCACTAGTCAAGTATGTGATGAAAAATTATTTAAAAACAAAACTATTGAAATCCATAATGTAATTCGATTTGAAATTTATTGCTTTTCATCACATCATAAATAAAGGGGGAAAAAATTTAATTGTTATATTTTTAAGTTATTTTTTATATTCATATTGCTGTTGAGTAGTATGTTTTGAGTTGGATTTTAAATTCATATATGGCCCTCTGGGCTCGGTTTGTGTGTAACATTGATTAAATAAATAAATCTGTCAGATTGCATTGAATTTCAAATGAAATTATGTACTTGAAAAAATTGCATTAATCAGGTTTGTCACAGAAACTAATTCGTACGAAACTGAAAACGTTTTTATCTTCTCTAGAAAACAGAACGCGAAGAAACGTTAAAAACTATTTAAAATGATAAAAAATCCTGCTGTGCTTTAGTTTAGTTAGTCTTGAAAATTAGGTAAACCATGTTTAGATAACATATTGTATATATCGAGCCCTTATAGCAAAAATGATGTAACCAACAAAAATAAAATTTTACAGGAGAAGGTTTGTTTTAAATATTTTTGCTTCAAGTCTAGGGTTTCATTTGAAATTGCTTTTGCTCTTATTTCGTAACGGTACTTCCCAGAGATATAAGATTTTTAGAGATGATACAAATGATCAAAAATTATCGGTTTTCATCAAAAAACAAAAATCTAAAATGTTGTTGGTTTCATCATTTTTGTTATTAGGGCTCGATATGTATTTTTAGAAATTTTGACGAACAGTATATGCAAAAGACTATCAAGAAAAACTTGAACGAGTAACTGCAGTTTTAAGCGGCTCATACACTTGCAATAAAATTATTCAATTTTACGTATTGTACTATTATATCGCCAATGTATGTGATATTTGTAGGTGGCACAATATAAGACAATCAAAAGACTTGTGATTTTTATTGCACAACTAAATTAAAGTGAAATGTGTTGAAAACATTGTACAATGCTGTTTAAAAATAAAAGAGCATTTAGTGGATATTTTTGGGAATGAAAAAAATAATTTTTTGGGATAAGAATTTTCAATTTGGAAAAGATCTGACAACCATGTGCAGAATTTTGTTTTGACTGTTTAAGTAGCAACATCTGGTAGCGCGATGTTTATTTACTTTTTTTTTTTTTTGTCAAAATTTCTTTGTTTTGATTTAGTCCCGAAAAGAAGACAAGTTTTAGGAAAATAATGGATAAATTAGCTAATCAAATTGGTTATTTGGTGTTGAAAGAAGATGGTGCAGTCCTTGAATCTGGAGGGGAATTGCAAAATGATGAAAGGAGTGCCAATTTATTTTTAGATTTTATTAATCTAACTGAAAGGTGGGTGTGTTACAGCTACCAAAACGTAGGAAGAATTGAATTTATTTGTTTTTTGTTTAGCGTGGATGAAAACTTTATGCCAAACAGCAGTTGTGAACGGATCTCTATAGTGTACGAAGATCATAGCTACAACATTTGTATGTCCAATAGACGAATCTATATTGTTAAACTGCGCAATGGTTCATCAGCAGTAAAAGCTATAAGCACTGGTGTGAGTGGAGCTACTTCGACTGGGAATGTTTTATCTAATAATGGCGTTTTCACGGAGTCAGATGGGTTAATGGGCTCAACGGCAGCGTTAACTTGAGAATCCTCAAGCGCTGTCTGTTGCGCTTTCTGCGCCCATAGCTTTAGACAGCGCAGTCCCACGGACAGTGCTTGCAACCCATCCAAGGATAGGACTAGACGTTTTAATTGGAAAACACCATTTATATATTTAATAATATTGTTTATTTGTCAGCGAATACACCATCTTTAATTTCTTGTTCAAAAATGCGTTCAGCTTCTTTTGTCACATCTAGTAGGGTGGCCTTTTGGCTGAATATTACAACAAATCGCTGCCGCCAATTGAAACGCCTTTTTACTATCCAAAAATCGTCGGTAGACTTGACCATTATCTCTTCATAACTAGTTTTATCTGCATCCCTTTGAGGCTTCTCAACTTCGTTGTCCGAGGAGTTGAATAAGTCGGCTATTAGGTTGGTTACGTTTTGAGGCAAAGGAGTTCTATGCTGAGGATCATCATCATATAAATTACTGATTAGCTTGAGACTTTGATCATTAAGAAATAAATATTTAGGAGACATATACTCAGCATTATTTATACAATCTACTGATGGTGCCGCAGCTAAAGACGGTTTCAATGTAGTTGGCTGTTTAGCCAAGTAATCGTCAATATCTCTGGCTAAAACATACAGCTGAGATTTAATGGCATAGCTTAATTCGTCTAGTAGTTGAGATGTAAGTTTAACTGATTGTTCAAAGAATAGGCACAGCAAAGCATTTGTCGATGGAAACAAGACCATTTTGTTGGAAACTAATTGTCCATTTCTTCTAAGATAAATATTACGGCTATCTAGTGGAGCATTGGCCATTGGATCTCGTTGTGTTATTTCAAAACTTTGAAAAATATACTGATACAAGGTAAATAAACTGGTAGAGTTCAATTTGCCCCCACTGAAAATAAAAGTAAAAAATATGTATGTATATACGTTTTTACTATTTAATAACTTGAGATTTAGTTAAACAACTTACACTACTACAAATTCTTTGTAGAGAAAGATCGCATCAATTATTATGGGAAATGTGGCTTTTAGGGAATCGATGAAATTGTGTACTCTTAAAAACAAAAATTTGTCCAAAGGTAAATATTGCAAAGAGTTCATAAATTCGATAATATCATTTGCCGGCAGTTTTAGGGAAGTAATATACTGAAATTAAAAATTTTTTTTTTTTAATTTAAAAACGAGCAAGTCGGAACATAAAATACCCTAAACCAATAGGGAGCATTTTCAAGACAGGAACGAATGTACTCCTAATTTTCATCTTAATATCAACATCAACAGTACATTTATTTAAGTTAGATTTTTATACTAGATATTTTATGGGAATTAAGAATCAGCGAACTTTTTAGTAAAATTTAGTCAATATTTTCAATATTTGCAAAAAATTATAATTTAAAGTTAAAAGCTTAAATAAACAACTTCTACATTTTTAATGCCGTATTCATAAAAAATTAAAATGTTTTGATATGTATTTTATGAAAAATTTGTATGAAAATTTTGCCTTAAAACACATTAAAAATTTATTTATTTTTTTTTTTTTTTATGAATACGGCAGTTAATCTACAATTAACTTTTTTGCTTAGATATTAAAAATTTTCTTGCATAAAAACTTTCCCTGTTAATATTTCTTTTATTTATTTTTAAGGTTTGATATCTATTTAAGTAGAAGTTGCATAAAGCCTTACTTCAATCAATTCATTATACCTATCTCTGATACCGACTTGATTTTTGGGCTAATAAAAATGTATTTGACATACATCGTAAAGTCGACTCTAAAAGCATTGGTTTAACTAAAAGTTGAATTTATAGTGGTGCACTTTAAACATTACTTTTATCGCATTATTAAAATATTTACGCACCTTGTTGAAAAAATTCTCCAATTTCTGTGTTAAATAGTCACGAGCGGTTTCTTTATTTTCGAAAAATTTGTCCAATACCATTTGGAATGTACCATCTTCTAAGCAAAAACGATTATAACTTTGTATAAGTAGACGTCTATAAATAGCATCATGGAGTTCATATTTATGATATTCCGGATACTCTACACCATCTTTCGAATGTATTTCCTTGGGCACATTTAATACTAAAACTAGCCAAAAATTTGGTTCGGGTTGATATAATAATTGCGTAGTCTTCTCAGTATGAATGACTTCACACTCGCCAGGTTTTTCTGTAAATGAACTAAAAGTAATACAAGTAGTCAAATACACTTTTCTTAAATACGAAATGTACAAGCTTAGGAACTTTATAATTTTTGCTACCGATGTCTCTCTCTTGCTGATGATTTAAATGGTTGTATTGCGTATGTCGTAAGCATCAGTCGTAAAAGCGCTATGTCTACTTCAATATAATTTACAGGAGGAAGAAACCTTCATAAAATGTTTAGTTTTCAATAAATTTTAAGTCTGTAAATGCAGTTTTGATTAATTTTTATTAATCTTATTATTTTACTTCTTTAAAAGTTTACAACAAACAATTGTTAATGTGTTGTTAAACATTTTTTTACATTAAAAGGGGACTTATCCCACTTTTTCTTTATCATGACACTTTTACGTATCAAAACAACAAATGAAACACATGAAATAGTAAGGTTTCTTCGAAAACTACGTATTTAGATTAGAGTAATTGCTCTGCTTCAAAAACTTAATTAAAAGAGTTGTATTGCAGCATTTTTCAACTTTATATTTTGAAATAAAAACGACTGGGTTTTTGACTACGACACTCATAATAACGTCCAATAATCGGCACAAATAACTCTTATATGAAATCTAAGCTAATAAGATTGGTTTTGGTTAGCCCATGACTGCCCATCGGTTCCAAATAGAATGTAACCTCGAAATTCGTCTTTAAATACTGTGGTGTATGGGTTTACGGATTATAATTTAAGGCTTGATATTTTATTATTTAATTGCAAATATTATTTAATTGTTGAATATTTTGTTTTTAAATAAACAATTTTTGGTTTTTTGGAGCATATTTTAAACAATTGTTATGGCATATTTTCAGGTTTTTACTGCATATTTAAAGCTCATAAAACACTTTTTTGAAGAATATCTGCTTTCCCAGCTAATAATACATGAACATAATAAATTCACACATTTCCAAATTGAATAACGTCACATCATCTTGGCTTTGAGTCATGTTGGTCTTAAAATTAATGATAAACCGAACAAGTTTAAATATTCACAAAAAAGTTTAAAATATATGCATTCAAATATGTACATCAATTAATTTAAAAATATGCACGCGAATAAAAAAAGGTAGAAAATATTGAAAAAACATATGTATACGTTCAACATCAAGTCTATGTTACTAAGCGCAAGCTTAATATAATATACATAATAATAAATATTTGATTTTTAATATTTTCAAACTTTGCATATTTTTCATGCAAGAAGCATTAAATACTTGCCCTGCTGATAAAGAAGTCGCCTTGGCAGAAGATGCTACAACTAATTGTTTTATTTTAATGGTTGAACTTATACCTAATGAAGCCTGGGAATAACAACACTGTGCTAGAATTTGACTCTTTTTTTTGAGACAAGCTCTTGTTTTTGAGATATAACGGTATTTAGAAAATGGAGGAGATTGAACAACATATATTCGCGTAACACGAAAACGGTTTAGTTAATTGAAGTTACTAAAAAGACTGAAATTCAGTCGTTTTAGAAATATAATTTTTTTTGGCAAACAAAACAAGCAATAAATGATTAAAATCGGTAAACAACTTTTCTATTGGAGCCCCCTAGAAAATGGGGATACGTCTCGAGAAAATGTTAAGGACAAAAAACTAATTGAAGTCGGTCATACATTATATCCCCCTAAGGGCAGCTCCTGAGCAGTTATATAGAACTTTTTCTTCAATATATTTCTAGTCTATTAAACATTTTGTATGCGAGCCCCCTTAAGAAATGGAGATAGCGTGTAGGTGTGTTGGAAATGAATGATGGAGATAAAAAACAAAGTGGTATTTGTGATACACTTAAGCCATGGTATCCTAGGCACTGCAGGGGCCAAATTTAAGACTTTAAACTATACAGATATCTCACAAATAAACATTAATCAGCCTTTTGAAATCTAGCGACTTTTCCATGTATAAGACCCTAATAGAACTTTTTCTTCAATATATTTCTAGTCTATTAAACATTTTGTATGCGAGCCCCCTTAAGAAATGGAGATAGCGTGTAGGTGTGTTGGAAATGAATGATGGAGATGAAAAACAAAGTGGTATTTGTGATACATTTAAGCCATGTATGGGCATCCTAGGCACTGCAGGGGCCAAATTTAAGACTTTAAACTATACAGATATGTATCTCACAAATAAACATTTGAGCAGCCTTTTGAAATCTAGCGACTTTTCCATGTAAAAGATCCTAACCAATTTTGAGAGGAATGGCAAAACTAAACTTTAAGCAAAAAGAACGAATTTTTAAAATTAGTGTATTTCACTCTCTGCCAACACTTTTAGATAAACAAATTAATACGAAATGTACATAAATCTTACTCAGTAAAAGCTGTAAATGCTTGACTTAAACCCACATCACGTATTTTAGCGTTTATATCAATTTCCTTGGGGTAATAATACAATATTTTTTCTTTTTCCTGCAAATTGAATTAATGAAGCAATTTAAAACTATTAAGACAGGCGTTAATGTTCAAACTTACCTGTCCTTCCTTCTGACCATAAGTTGTATTAAAGATGTAAAAACTTCTTATTGTAACTTCGACTTTGCGGGATTGGTTATGCATCTTTACTACGATCGGAATGAGAGCAAAAAAATTATTAAACAAAAATTATGATTTTTGTTTTTACTTTATTAAATGATTATTTTGCAATAAAAAAACTAAGCAGAAAATAAAAACAAATTACAGCTGTTATGTTATCACAGCATTGCCAGTCGATCATAATAAAATAAAAGTTATTTAAAAGATGCCAGACTTATCCCATACTGATATGACTGTTATTATTTAAATTTTGCAAACTTACAACATTTTCGAAGTATTGAACCCATTTTTTTGCATAACTGAATATTTTTTATTCAATTTTATTTGTTTGATTCAACACAAAAATTTTGAAAACAACTAAAAAATTTAAAATATTGACTTATATAAATTTTCCTATTATTCGAATGTGTATTCTAAGTTAAATTACAATCCTCAAAAGCTTTTTTACTTAATTAGGCTTATTCCTTCAATAATATGAAAATTTATATAATAAATGTTACTCACCATTAGAAATAAATTCCCAGATTCTATATTGACTTATATTTAGAAATCGATTATACAGTGGTATCCCGGTGTAACGAATACATACCCAATTTAATAATTCGTGATTTAACGAATGCTTAATTGCTGAGTACCTTGTATAACTAATACAACAAAATATAAGGACGAGATTTAAGGAATTTTTAAATTACAGTGCAGCCACACGATCAAGATTTTCTTGATAGTCTTTTACATATACTGATTGTCAAAATATGCAAAAGTTGACAGCTGTGACGTAGGCTGCACGCAAGTTGAAAGCAATTTACTTTTTCAAGATGTCGTCGCCGAGAAAACAACTCAAAATGTTTTGCTATTTTCCACTTTTGATTTTTCTGCACTGTAGGCTGTTCGAAGGGACTTTATCATTTTGCTTATTAATTTTATTAATAAACATATTTCACTATTTTTTTATGTTTTTAGTTAAAATTTTAAAATTCCCGCAACAATTTGTAAAAAAAAAGAACTTCAGCTTTTGCCGGCAAAATATTTGTGAAAAAAAAACAAAAACAACTTTAAAAGATTTGTAATAAGCTGTTTTCTTGAACGAAAATTGATACACTCACTGGCAAGAGAATTTTAGAGGCAAGTTCGTATCAATTTTTAAAAGTATGAGTGTATTGGTAAAAAAGTGTGAGTGTATTAAAACTTGATAGCCAAAACTTGATCGTGTAACCCTCAAGTTACATACTGCATACATATATGTATCAAGGTTGATAAAGTTGGTACAATTGTACTTTTTTTTGGTACAATTCATTTGGTAATATTTCCAAATTTTTCAAACTTACTGTTAATTGGTATAAAATGGCAACTCGTTGTTACTGTCCAATGAATTTAAGCGGAGTTTAGTGTTTGGTGAAATAGTCTTGCAAAAATGGAAAATGTTGAAGCTTTTTTATGAAATCAAAGTTAAACTCTATTTTATTTGTTGTTGGATTTAACAAAACAGCTATGACATTTTGCATTTGCTCTTTTGCTAGACCATTTGCACCAAAACTCCGCTACTGTGAATAGATTTTTGCACTTATTTATTGAACGATTGCTTATGCCACACTCTTAATTTAGTATCAGCGGCAGCATATAAGCGTGCCTTTTCTGATGATATTGACAAGTTTTTTAAAGATATAGGAAACCACTTCTGCAAAAGTTCTAGAAGAAAAGACGATTTCCTCTCATGTTAAGATTATTTTGGAACGGAAGCTTATTATATTTTGAAATAATATATAATATTACTCTGAATGATTTTGAAGGAGAGTTTACCAGAGCTATGTAAATTAAATTATATTATATCCGGACTTTCTACTACAGCTTATAAAATGTCTTTCCTCTTTTTGCAGTAAATATTGGAAGTTGTAAACACAATAAATTTGGAAATGCAAGCCGAAGATGTTTGTATGCACATATTTTTAGAACGCTTAAAAATCTTATTTTCGGTTAAAATTCGAGATTGCATTTTGAGAAATATTCTTCAATTTTCCACAAAAAAACACGAACAATTCTAAAAAGTGTATAAAAAAGCTCACTGCGGCCATCAAAAATAAAATTTAATAGATTTCTCAACTCTAAAACCGCATGATACAGGTCTGGCTAGATCAAATACAATTTGTTTGCCTCTATTCTTCTTGGGCTCGATATTAATTTTTGACCTTTGGTTTCTGTGAATGACTTATAGAACAAGAATCGCGATGTGCTATTGACGGGAAAAAGTTTTACCCACCCTATTATTATGTATAACACTGCTTTACAAATTTTTAATTTGGAAAAATACCAAGAACGCCACATGCCTAGATAAGTTAATTGGGACCTCCTGAACACGAAAAAAGCTTTTTTTTCTAAGTATCGTTTCTTAGATAACGGTACTCTTCTGTTTTTTCGGTGAATGGTCCCACTCAAACCCTTGTGGAGCAAAACCAAAAAGTGCGACCGAAAAAATAGCATATCGTTGGAAAGGTAATTGAATGCCTTATCACTAATACTACCACAAAGCTTGATGAGTATTTTGATCAATGTATTTGGGCCTTTAAAGGGGTCTGTCTGTACACGGTCAAGCATTTCTCATTAAGCGCTATGGTAGTATAAGTGAAAATGTGTTTGTATGTGTAACACCGACGATGCTGGATGGAAAATCAAAAAATTTAGATATGACGGCGAATTTTACGTCCAGCACACGTACACGAGTGAATTCGCCTGCATGACAAGCATTTTAAGCGTGTACAGACCCCTTAAGGGAATAATAAACAACACAAAAGGATTGGTAAACATGTTAAAATTCTACGTTTGTGCAAATATTTTGTGTAATTAATTGGGGTGTTTGTTGTTTGTAGAAATATTAAAACTTTTAAATATTCGGCAGACATTATGCATATTTATCAATTTTTTTGTGGCGGCTAATGCTAAATGTATTAATTTTATCGAAAAGTATGTATGTGGTCCAAAAAGACATGACAAACTATTCGTGAAATTGGTATTGGCAAAGCAACCACTCAGGAATCGTGTACAATTTGTGCTGATATTATGAATAAAACTTTTTTGAATATCTCGATGGTTGACGCTGATTGCTACTACTACACTAATAATAATAATTGTTATAATGTTTCTGAGAACAACAAATTCTTTTTTACAAGTGTAGATCAATGTGACGTATTGTCAAGTGGCTAAAGGAGCATATAGACGACATGTTTTTGTCATCTGACATGCCAAATTTCCCACTGCAAAACACATACATGTCGTGTGTTACATTTTTAACTTTGCTTCTGTAAAAGTCAGACGCAAAGTCATCTGACAAAATTTCAATTAGAGCGTGCTCTATTTTCTTCTGACAAACCATCTGACATCAGAAATCTATGCCGGGAAGAAACTGGCAGCGGCGTCAACTATTGAAGGAATCATTAGCCGGCTGATGTTAATATTTTACAATACCAAGATATGTATGCTCATCTCACCATTGAATAGAATTTATGTAAATATATACATAAAAACCGTTTAATTATTAAATTCTAAATTATTATCTTTAAAATAAAAGAAAAAAAATCTAAGATGGCTAAATTATTTTACGGCGCAAATAAATATTTTCGTGGCGGCAGCAATCTATTTTGAAACCGAGAACTACTTTGGTTTCTGCAATAACAATGCGAAAAAAAGAGAGACAATGTCAGAAGCAAATTACATGTACGTTTGTGACCGAATATTATAAACCTTATGTAAAACAGCAATTTTGACAAACATAAACAATTACATGTGACTTGAAAATTTGACATGTCAAATTTCCCACTGCAAAATACATACATGTCGTGTGTTACCTTTTTAACTTTGCTTCTGTAAAAGTCAGATGCAAAGTCATTTGACAAAATTTCAATTACAGCGTGCTCTATTTTCTTCTGACAAACCATCTGACATCAGAAATCTATGCCGGGAAGAAACTGGCAGCGGCGTCAACTATTGAAGGAATCATTAGCCGGCTGATGTTAATATTTTACAATACCAAGATATGTATGCTCATCTCACCATTGAATAGAATTTATGTAAATATATACATAAAAACCGTTTAATTATAAAATTCTAAATTATTATCTTTAAAATAAAAGAAAAAAATCTAAGATGGCTAAATTATTTTACGGCGCAAATAAATATTTTCGTGGCGGCAGCAATCTATTTTGAAACCGAGAACTACTTTGGTTTCTGCAATAACAATGCGAAAAAAAGAGAGACAATGTCAGAAGCAAATTACATGTACGTTTGTGACCGAATATTATAAACCTTATGTAAAACAGCAATTTTGACAAACATAAACAATTACATGTGACTTGAAAATTTGACATGTCAAATTTCCCACTGCAAAATACATACATGTCGTGTGTTACCTTTTTAACTTTGCTTCTGTAAAAGTCAGATGCAAAGTAATTTGACAAAATTTCAATTACAGCGTGCTCTATTTTCTTCTGACAAACCATCTGACATCAGAAATCTATGCCGAGAAGAAACCGGCAACGGCGTCCACTATTGACGGAATCATTAGCCGGCTGCAGTTAATATTTTACAATACCAAGATATATATGCTCATCTCACCATTGAATAGAATTTATGTAAATATATACATAAAAACCGTTTAATTATAAAATTCTAAATTATTATCTTTAAAATAAAATAAAAAAATCTAAGATGGCTAAATTATTTTACGGCGCAAATAAATATTTTCGTGGCGGCAGCAATCTATTTTGAAACCGAGAACTACTTTGGTTTCTGCAATAACAATGCGAAAAAAGAGAGACAATGTCAGAAGCAAATTACATGTACGTTTGTGACCGAATATTATAAACCTTATGTAAAACAGCAATTTTGACAGACATAAACAATTACATGTGACTTGAAAATTTGACATGTCAAATTTCCCACTGCAAAATACATACATGTCGTGTGTTACCTTTTTAACTTTGCTTCTGTAAAAGTCAGATGCAAAGTCATCTGACAAAATTTCAATTACAGCGTGCTCTATTTTCTTCTGACAAACCATCTGACATCAGAAATCTATGCCGAGAAGAAACCGGCAACGTTGCCCACTATTGACGGAATCATTAGCCGGCTGCAGTTAATATTTTACGATACCGAGATATGTATGATCATCGCACCATTGAATAGAATTTATGTAAATATATATATATAAAAATCGATTCATTATAATATCCTAAATTGGTATCATTGAATTAAAAGAAAAAAAAAAAAAACTTTTTTACGGCGTAAATAAAAATTTTCGTGGCGGCATTTTTATTTTGGATTTTGCAATAACTATGCGAAAAAAACAGAGACAATGTCAGAAGCAAATTACATGTACGTTTGTGACCGAATATTATAAACCTTCTGTAACTTGAGGGTTACACGATCAAGTTTTGCCTATCAAGTTTAAATACACTCACACTTTTTTACCAATACACTCATACTTTTAAAAATTGATACGAACTTGCCTTTAAAATTCTCTTGCCAGTGAGTGTTTCAACATTTTATACATTTTTTTTTTAATGACATCTCGAAAGTAAATTGCTTTCAACTTGTGTGCAGCCTACGTCACAGCTGCCAATTTTTGCATATTTTGACAAACAGTATATGTAAAAGACTATCAAGAAAAGCTTGATCGTGTGGCTGCAATGTAAAATAGCAATTTTGACAGACATGCACAATTACATGTGACTTGAAAAGTTGACAAGTCATCTACATGCACCTTTATCCATAAAATCTAATGCTGTAAGAGATGATGGAATCCATCCTAAATTTATAAAACTTCTTCTCCCACAATTAATCCCGTTCATTTCTTCACTTCATCACTAGAAGTCATTTTCCAACTAAATGGAAAAACTCAAAAATTGTACCAGTACCTAAATCAAGTTCTGAGTACATACCAATAGCTATTTTACCATTCGTTTCTAAAGTTTTTGAGAGGCTAATTCATGACCAAATATCTCTTTACTTAAATAATAAAAATTTGTTTACTGATCGTCAATCTGGTTTTCGAACTAAACACAGCTGCATAACTGCCCTGGTAGACGTTGCTGAGGACATAAGGAGAGAGGTTGATAGGGGTAACGTAACGTTTTTAGTTTAACTGGATCATTCTAAGGCGTTTGATACTGTTGACCACGGCATATTGTGCCTTAAACTGGAAAAAAGGTTTAATTTTTCGTCATCCGCAATTTGTCTTTTGTCAAAATATCTCAGTAGTAGATATCAGTATGTTCAAACCACGTCCAAGACATCAAAATTACTACCCGTTGCAAGAGGTGTTCCACAGGGATCAATTTTGGGCCCACTACTGTTTGCGATGTACTCACACGATCTCCGTAATGTACTCACGCACTGTGGGATAAGATGTATGCAGATGACGTTCAACTCTACATCAGTTGTAATGCAGCCTCGCTGAACCAGTGTGTCAGAACTGGTTCAGCGAACTACATTGAATTTATTTGTGGCCAACGGCAAACGGTCTTGGAATTAACCCCCAAAAATCTAAATTTATTGTAATACGTAAACGTCTGGCAAAAATTAACTTTAATTTTATGCCCAATATTTCCATTAATAATCAATGCATAAAAATTGTCAATACAGCAAAAAACCTTGGAATTTTTTTTAATAACACACTTACATGGTCTGACCACATAAAATATCCATGTGGAAAACCATGGTAAGAACACTTTGGCGAACTCAATATTGCACACCAATCAAAATCCGAATACTACTCGCTAAAACGTATTTAATACCAATTTTGTTGTATGGGTGTGAATTTTTTGCAAGTTGTGACACAATAAGTGAAGATAAACTAAATGTGACATTTAATAATATTATTCGTTATGTCTATGGATTAAAACGTCTAGCACGAGTTTCAACATTTGCAATTAAATTATACGGCATTTGTTTTAAAGATCTGCTAAAAACGCGTACAGAGTGGGCTTTATATGACGCATATAATAAATTATGGACCGATCATCACGAAATTTATTAGTGTGATTTTTAGTAATATAAAACTGTGCAGTATAAAATTTTATTCTGATAGCATTATTTTTTACGGTTTTAGGCGTACTAAAATGTTTTCCGGGAGTAGGGTTTATATGGAGCCTAGGGTAAATTATAGACCGATCCTTACGAAATTTCACAGCGTTATTTCTAGTCCTATAAAACTGTGACGTGCTAATGATAGCAAGCCCGACTATATAGTACCGTACACCGCAGTATTTTAAAACATATTTACGAAAGTGCACCCTATTCGGGACCCATGGAGAATCATACCTATGTGTCCTCCCCCTACCTCCCCTTGTGGCCCTAATTTTTAAAAACTGCATAGCTTATGTAGCCATATAAATATGGATCTATCTAATTTTTAAATTTCATTAAAATCGGTTTGAAAGTTTGTGAGAGGCAGAAATTACCCCCTACCTCCTCTTGTGGTCCTATTTTTTAAAAACTGCATAGCTTATGTAGCCATATAAATATGAATCTATCAATGTTTTAAATTTCAATAAAATCGGTTTGATAGTTTCTGAGAAGCAGAAATTGTCCCCTATCTCCCCTCGTGGTCCTACGATTCAATAGGTTTGGTCCTTGTGCCAATAAGAACCTATAAGCCAAATTTGATCAAATTATCTCCAAAATTGCGACCTGTACTTTGCGCACAAGGTTACATGGACAGCCAGCCTGCCAGGCAGCCAGCCGAACGGACATCGTTAGTTCGACTCAGAAAGTGATGCTGAGTCAATTGGTATACTTTAAGGTGGGTCCAGGACACATATTTTAAGGTGTTACACACATCAGCACAAATAATACCCTCTCCACTATTGTGGTGTGGGTATAAATATCAAACACAATAATTACTCGATCATGACTAAAAGCTCAGCTAACAACCCAATATTATCTAGTTCAAAAAATAAATTAATAAAAGAAACTCTTAATATGCATAGCCTTGCTTAACCTACTGTCAAAAATTAACAAAAAGTCTCTCAAATGTATTTAAGAAAACAAAAACAAAATAAACAAGTTAGAGTGCTATATTCGGCTGTGCCGAATCTTTGATACCCTCCACCGACACTTCGAATGTTTTAGGAGTAATATCTGTATGATGTCTATTTATTATTATAATTTTTGTAAAAACAGACATCTGCATTAAAATTTGTTGCGGTTTAGACCTATATAAAATTATTGATCGACAATCAGAATCAATTTTAAAAAGTTTGAGTAGAATATCAGTTTAAGATGAAAAGCCATGGTAAGCTATGAACCAATCATCCCAAATTCTGCAGAACGATTTATGGTATTAAAAAACATAAATATCAATACAGCGGTGCAATTAGTTTAAGCGTTTGCAGTGAATTTCAGAAGGCTGCTAAAATGGAATCTAAGGTAAATTATGGACCGTATATCACAAAATTGCATAAAATTTTTTCTGGCCATATGAAGCTAAACTGGAAGAAAGTTTACCGCGAATTTAATTATTTTACCTGAGTGGGCTTTATATGAGGCCTATGGTAAGTTATGCACCGATCTTCACCAAATTTCACAGTGTCATTTCTAGTTCTATAAAACTGTGATGTATCAAATTTTGTTATGATAGCGTTATTTTTTACGTTTTCAGGCGTACTAAGCTGTTTTCCGGGAGTAAGGTTTATATGGGGCCTATGGTAAATGATGGACCGTTCTTCACAAAATTTAAAAGTCTTATTTCTCGTTCAATAAAACTGTGATGTACCAAATTTTGTTGTGATACCATTCTTTTTTACGTTTTAAGGCGTACTAATCTGTTTTCCGGGAGTAAGGTTTATATGGGGCCTATGGTAAATTATGGACCGATCTTCACGAAACTTAATAGTTTCATTTCTAGTCCTATTTAACTGTGACGTGCCAAAATTTGTTATGATATCATTGTTAGTTAGGGTTTTAGGCTTACTATACTGTTTTCCGGGAGTAGGGCTTATATGGGGCCTAGGGTAAATCATGGACGGATCTTCAAGAAATTTTACAGCGTGATTTCCAGTTAAATAAAACGAACTGTTGCGAAATCTTATATCATTCTGTGAATTTTTCCACCATTTATGTTAGTTTTTGTAACAAAATTATCAATTTTTTTTAGGTGGTGGATCCACATTTTGATTCATAGCTCAGATCCTATTGTACCGATTTTGCTGGATTTCAATCCCAAACTGCTTAGGATAACTACACCAAGTTTGTTTATTTCTTTTGAGTTTTTCGAAAGTGAGCGTGTTTTCAACAGACGGACATGGCTAAATCGACTTAAAATTAATCAAGGACCCAGAATATATATACTTTATAGGGTCTGAGATGAATATTAAAAAAGTTTCACACGGAATGACAAACTTAATATACCCTCTTCACAATTAATTGTGGTGGAGGGTATAAAAACATTTGATTCCGTACGAAATGTGCGATTAGATTCGCACCTTGCTTAAGCAAATGATAGTTTCATTAAACTAAGCAAAAAGTTTCCTTAAGTTCAATATGGTTTGCCTCATATAATTTACATCTATTCGCTCATTCGCTTAAGCCAACTTAAGCACATTGTGGTTGGGCCTTTAATCTTACTCAAAACAAAACAAATATCGCATTGTTAAAGCAACAAAAACATCTCATTCAAACAACTTTTACAATGTAGAAGACGAAATAATGTTTGTAGACAACGAATAGTTTGTTTGCAATCTGTCAACATGGATTTTAAAATCTTACAGTGGAACATTCACGGTCTTAAGGCTCGGCTTGCCGGGAGTAACAGTAACGTTGCAAATCAGCTGCTTCAATTTGTTGTATGTAAAGCAATTAGAACGATTATAGTTAGCAGTAAGATGTTACGTCTCAATCTGTAAGAAATGGATTGGTCTTACTTTTTTCAGGTAAGGTTACTGTTACTCCCGGCTAACTGAGCCTTTATAAATAACTAGCTGACCCGACAGACGTTGTCCTGTCCAAATTAGGAAAAATATTTGCGTTCGATTTTTAAAATCCGTTAAAAAGATACGAACATTTGAAAGAAAAATTAGTCGAATCGATGAAGCCGTTTTCTGATTTTAGGTAAATCGAAAAAAGTGGGCGGGGCAAAATTTTCTTTTCGTATAAATCTAAGTTGGACCATTTGAAAGAAAAAATCGTCCAAATTATTTAGAAGTCATTGGTGGTACAAAATGAAAATTGGTTTTTGCCACGCCCCTCCGCGCGCTGACCGAAAATCAAAAATCAGACTTCACAGTGTCACCTGCCTGAATATGATCTGAAGATTCCCTGAAAATTTCATCAAAATCGCCCCAGCCGTTTTGGAGTCCATACGTTACATACATACATACACACATCCTATTTTATATATACATATAGATAGATAGATTACCACGAATTACAGCTTTTATTAAAAGACATTAATCCAGACATTATTTCCCTTCAAGAAACCCATATTCCGTATGGCTTCAACAACATAATATATCCGAATAACTACATAGTTTTTTTTACAACTTATCCAACAATATAACAGCCAAACAGGGTGTTGCTATACTAATAGAAAAAAACTACTCAACACAAATTAATGTATATCAATCCTGATCAGGGTTGCCGTTTAAAAATTTTTTATCCGACCAAAATTGTCTACAAAACCTACCAAAATCCTTTGAAACCGATGCTCTAAAAAACACGTTTTATGCGCATTAAATATGCAGTAAAAACTGGAAAATATGCCCTGAAAAATTTTAAAAATATGCCCTTAAAGTTAAAATTGCTCATTTGAAGACACAATATTCATTAATTTAATAACAAAATCTATTAAAAAAACCTAAAAGAGGTTAAAATTCATATAAGAGATGTTAGCGCCGAATATTATCTAGATATTAACATCCATATGGGTTTTTGTCTTAAAGGGATTTTAGGTAAGGTCGCTAAATTGTTAACAAATGTTTACATTTAAAAGGAATTTAAAGCTAGTTAAGGACGGGAGCTTTGAGCAAATATGAACCGATTCGAAAATAATTTAATTTGAAGTAAAATATTTTTGGCACGAATTTAATTTAAATACCATCCTAATTAGATAGCTTGCGGACACAAAGAGTCTAATTTGGATGTGAAATTATAGACCGATTCTCACCATCTGCATAGACTTCGTCCATATTTGATCAAATTATCTACAAAATTGGAACTTGTACTCTACTCACAAGGCTAACATGGACAGAGAACGAGCCAGGCGGATGGATGGACATCGTTAGATTACTTTAAAAAGTGATTCTGAGTCGATCGGAATACTAAGATTCGCATAACATTTATTCTTAATCAAAACCTCCTTTGTCTTACAGTTTTAGAGTAAAAATTAAATGTAGATGTCGAAATTGAAGTAACTGATTTTCGAAAAAAAATTTTTTTTATTTGCTGCGAAAGCTATTGTAGGCATCTAAAAAAATTTAATATGTATCAAAATATGCATTAAAAAGGCAAAATATGCGCTATAAACCTAAAAAATGCAGCAAAAAGGCTCTTTTAACTAAAATATGCTGCAAATGGTAAAATATGCAAAAATATGCACTAACAAATCGATGCCAAAATTTTAAAAAAGCTCTAAAACAGATAAATATATTGTTTCTGCCTTCATTGGTCGCACAAGGAAAAACATGCAATTGCATATTTCTGGTTTCCCTGGTAATTATGTATGAGAAGGGTAATTAATCTTCGACACAATGTAAACGAACAAAAAAGTTCAATATAACGAACGCGAAATGTACTTAAAAAAGTTGTATATTGTTTGTTATACATACATACGTAAATGAATTTTTCCTCCATGATTCTTGGCATCCTGTTTACTTGTTAACACAGGGATTGAAACTGTTTTTGAATTTGTTAAAAAAATGTGGCAATAAAAATTTTAAATAAAAAATATCTAATTGTAGGAAAATAGTTTTGCATTACACGAAATTCTATCGACAGCTCTATGTTTACGAGAAAAACAATGAAGAAACAAATTTAATTAAAAGTTTATGAGAGTGACAAAAACTCAGTGCAACTTTGAGCGGCATTGTGTTTTCCCAAAAAAAAAAACCCAATGCAAATACAACTTGCAGCAAATATTTTTACCAACAGCAATTTTAACAGCAGTTTAGTGCTTTTAAAAAAATAAATGTTGCTACGTATGCACATTTGAAAATTAGGATAGTACCATTTTCAAAGGACGAAAAACAATTGATCCTTCAGGGAAATGAGATTTCGATTATTACTGCCGATTCAAATGCTTAGAGCTAAATTCAGTTACAGATTTCTCTAAAAATTTTCCCCTCTCAATATTCCTTGAGTTACCTAAAGCCGGAACAATTTTAAGTTTAGAAAGAAGCTTCAAATGGGAGGAATAAATAGTCTTTTATTTTTCATTTACTGTGACCTTGAAAGCCTGACTTAGATAATTCTAAGAAAAAACAACATAAATTTTTTTTAAATTTTTATTTTTTACGAATTGCCTTCGCTCTCTGACCGAACTAAGAGATAAAAGATCGAAATCGATATGGGTTCCAGAGCATGAGAGAATTGGACAGAATGTTGTTACTTATGAATGCACAAAGAAGAATCGGAAGCACAAGACGAGTTTTCTTTATCGGAATATCATACATATATGTCCAATGAAGGAAATTCCTCTTGGAGCAACTGTTAATTACAACTTGTTTTATTTAAAATTCTATATTTATTTCTGCAATATTGATCTTACCCCCTTAACTAAAGTTTAATTTTACACTGATAGATAAAGGCATCTTCATATTAATGATGCCCTGACATCAGAATTGTGACATCAATGTTACTACAAATGGCATCAATGATGCAAAAAGTAACATCAATCCAATGACTAACGTCTTCGTACAATGTTGTTATTTTTTATGTGTCATATATTTTATGACTATAGTGACATCAATTCGATGCCGTATTTTGTATATTATTAACACTATTTTCATGATTACAATGTATCCAGTAAAAACTTCGCTTACTTTTTCAAAATGAATAGCATCTTTAACATTTTATTTCGTAGCTTTGTTCTATAACTACATCTATAACAATTTCTATAACTACTTTTTTCTGGATGTATTTAAGTAAAAAAAAAAATTATGACTTAATTTTGAATGTGTTGTAAAATTCATTGGTTCTTTCAATAGAATTGTAAGTAGTGCTCTTTTGTTTTTCTGATTACTTAACACATTATTTTGTAGGCGAAGTTTTTACTGGGTATAACAATATCGATACCTTCCCATAAGAATGTATTAAGCGACATTTCTAAAATTGTGTAGGAAACGAAAAAAACGTCTCATTTAGTTATTTATTTTTCGCATTTTATTGAAAGGAACATATTTGGAAAGCGATTTTCAGAATACAAAACATATTTAAAAATGTGGTTTAGCATAATTTCTTTGGCGGATAATACAAATTACAGGGTGCAACATTATTCTAGTGAGAAAACTTGACGGTTGATAAAATTTTATTTTCACTCTAGTTTCCTTTGCATCCATGATAGGGCAGCGAAACCCAGGCCAAAATGTGGCGCTTAACTTCTAGTATAGTTCCACATCAAAAAGTAATTTTCGAAAAAAGTGTCGCTTAATACATTCTTATGGGAAGGTATCGATATTTTTCTATATTTTTTTTAAAGTATTTACATAAATATGGGACATATGGGACATGGTGCTGGTGTCTTATAATTGAGAGTTTTGCTGTAAACAAAGGTCGTACTTCAGCAAACGTGAAACAAACATATGTAACGGGTAAGTAAATAATAATATTCTCTCACTTTGACTTAAGTCAATTCTAATGACTTTGACTTAATGACAAATTGTCATAAATTGATGCTAATGTGTCCTTTCTCCGATGCTACTGCATCATCGCACTGAGGACATGTTCGTCATTTCTGTGATGCCGACGTGTCATCCGATTGATGACAGAATTTCATTGTGACCCTGATGACACTTTGGATAAGTGATGTTAAGGTTGACATCACCATGATGAAAAGTGTTATAGGGTCAAAAACGAAGACACTTGTCATAGTACTGATGTCAAAATACATCAGCTTTATGACGCCTTTTCTATCAGTGTACATATTGACGACTTTATTAAAGAAATTCAAGCGCCAAGTACACCTTGTTATACCCACACCATAATAGTGGAGAGGGTATTATGCATTTGTGCTGATGTGTGTAACGCCTTAAAATATTGGTCCTAGACCCACCTTAAAGTATACCAATAGACTTAGAATTACTTTCTGAGTCGAACTAACGATGTCCGTCCGGCTGGCTGGCAGGCTAGCTGGCTGGCTGTCCATGTAACCTTGTGCGCAAAGTACAGGTCGCAATTTTGAAGATAATTTGATCAAATTTGGGGCGTAGGTTCTTATTGGCACAAGGACCAAGCCTATTGAAAATGGGCCGAATCGTAGGACCACGAGAGCAGAGAGGGGGAAATTTCTTCCTCTCAGAAACCATCAACCCGATTTTAATAATATTTAAAACATAGATAGATCCATATTTTTACGGACACATAAGCTATACATTTTTAAGAAAAAAGGACCACGAGGGTAGATAGGGGCAATTTCTGCCTCTCAAACCAATCTTAATGAAATTTAAAACAAAGATAGATCCCTATCTATATGGCTACATAAGCTAAACAGTTTTTCAAAAATAGGACCACAAGGGGAGGTAAGGGGCAATTTCTGCCTCTCACAAACTTTCAAACCGATTTGAATGACGTTTATAAACATAGATAAATCCATATTAATATGGTCACATAAGCATGATGTGTTATTAAATGCTGTGGTGTAGGGTATCATATGGTCGGGCTTGACCGACTATTCTTTCTTACTTGTTGTTATTGATTTTGTAAAGTTTTTTTGCTTCTCCAGTTAACTCATAAAAAGTGTTGTTACGTTATTCCGTCCGTCTGTCTGTGTATTGATTGAAGTAGAGTTTCTGAAGTCCCCAAATACGATGGAACTAGGTTGTTCAATATTTACATCTAGTAGTATAGGTTATAATATATTACTATTGGAATTTAGACTCTATATGTTTAGCCAAAAATCTATAGTTATTACCCATAAACCTTTCCTTTTTGAAGTCTTGTTATAATATATTAACTGTGATTTTTCACTTCAAATAAGTAGAAGTAGTAGTTTAGTAGAATATTAGTTGTGAAAAATTGGTTTACATATATGTAGTTACTTTTTTCTTTCCAAAATAATAGTTTGGAAATACGCTAGGCACAAGTGGTGAAAAATCAGCTCTTGAGTGGGCTACCACAACCATCATGTAATCCCCGAAAGAATATTTTGAACGGAATAGCTTTGAAAAATCTTCCTGAAGGACAGAAAGCATTTCCCGCCAGAAGCATACTAACGGAGGCCTCATCTTATAGTCTGGCCGGTGCCAACTCACCGAGGGCTGCTGATTTTCGTGAAACCAGATAATATCTCTGGCCATCCGCGATCGCAAGAGATCGTATAGATCTATAAATCGTACAGATCTCTTGAAATCTGCCGTTTTTGGATTTTTGTCGAATCCCAGGTTTTGACTGCAACTGATTTCTCCAGAGGATGTAAATCTAAAAGGCGAAACATCCTTAAGATAACGCCTACAAGCCAACAAAGGGAGGGTTTGGCCATAATATATAAAATATCTTATAAAAAAGGATGACCAAATTTGGCGCAGATATTTCTAAATATAAACAGTTTTAAATATGGAAAACAAACCTTAGACAGGGTCCATACAAAACAAGATACTTTGATAAAATTAAGCTCCAATATTCTCTATATGAAAATAAGTTTGGTTTTAAAAATCAGCGAAATCGACCTTTTATTTTACCTAGCGGCCACATAAATATAATTCCGTCATAAGGACTTCGACAAGATCATCGAACGGCTATATTAAGCTAGGGAGCAAATGGCTTTTCAATACTATTTTAAAGGGTGTATAAATTTCAGCACAGCCGAATATAGCAGTTTTCTGTTTTTTTTTAATGCTACAAATCTGGGTTAGATAAAAATAAAGTTTTAAATATCCAAAAAAGGATACAAGTTTCTTTAAACCAAAAATGTTTTAATAAAAATTAATGATTTATCCAAAAAATTTCTAGTTTTTGCACACTTTTAATATTCACGGAGACACAGAAATGCTTGCAAACCACAAAAAAACAAATTGAACAAGTAAGAAAGTATAGTCGGTCAAGCCCGACCATATGATACACAGTATAAAAAACAATTTTTGGTAGTGTACCCTATTTGAGACCCATGGACAATCATGTACTTGCTAGAACACAATTATGTTGGGAGGTTAAGGTGTATGTTAAAGTTCATTGTGCCACATATTATTTAGATATCCTAATCTTTTTCAAATTTTTTTGCTTTAAGTAGTTTTGGGAAGGGGGTTTAATTTTGGACCCACCAGCACAACATTTTGTCATGTCTAGTAGCTATTGAAAAAGTCATGTCGCCAATTTTTATGTAAATACTAACATTATGAAAGGTTGGGAATTAAAAGCTATTTTCGTGGGTAGTATTTATATGGGAGCTATAGTCAAATATGAATCGATTCCAAGAAATTTTTGTAAGATGATTTTGATCGCAATAACATTAGTTTAGACCAAATTTAATCCTAATAGCAATATGTGCCAAATTTCATCATTTTATCTCCAAATTTGCGACCTGTACTTTGCGCACAAAGTTTACATAGACAGAAAGCTAGTCAGCCGGACAGACATCGTTAATTCGACTCATAGTCGATCGGGATACTTAAAGGTTGGTCTAGGAAGAAAATTTCAAGGTGTAGCAAACATCAGCACAAATGCATAACACCCTCTTCTCTATTGTAGTGTGGGTATAAAAACGTTTAATAATTAACACCGTTTTCAAAAAATGTTCACGTACTCAAAATTGAGATCATATTGTAACCAAAGTACATTTCATTTAAGTACAGGAACAAAACATATTAACGCAATTCTGGTGCATGTTTCTTGTAGTATTTGGTGTATATAATGATGCAGTTTTATATTTTTTTGAGTGACAAATTATGAAATAATCCAATTTCGCAAAAGTCGTGCTTAATTCCCAATTTTTATTCTTGATAAAAACACTGAAATTTATTGATGGAGAATAAGCTAGTTTCTATGCGCATTTCACTTATTAATTAATTAAAATTTTTTATTCCCAAAAATTAATTTGATAATAAATTAGCAAGTGCACAGCTTAAAAAAAACTAAACTGGCAACTTACTTTATTTTGATTTAAATCAATTTGTTTTTGATTTTATTTTGTTTTTCTAGCCCACTTAAAACTACAATGAATGTTGGAAGAATTCCAACCAATTGTAGTGGGGAATGTAAGAAAAGATAAACTCAAAAAGTCTCGTTGCAAATAAGACTTTTTGAGTGTTTGCAATTCTTACTCACTCTGCAGTTTTGTTTGCTAATATCTTTGGCTTTTCTAAATTTTTTTTTGAGAATGTTTCCTGATGATCTTGCCTTAGCAACCCGTGAAATGCGCATAGAAACTACCTTATCCTCCACCAATAAATTTCAGTGTTTTTATCAAGAAGACAAACTGGGAATTAAGCACGACAAACAAAATCTTATAAAATTAAAAATTTTGTTATTAATAAGATTTCCGTATAATGTTCTAAATTCTCAATTTTTCATATTTGATAAATACACTGAAATTTACTGTTTTCTATTCCCAAAAATTACTTTGAAATCTATGGTGTAAAAGCTACCATATTTTTTAAGGAAACTGAAGGTAAAAACACGTAGGCAAAATAAACGTTAAAATAGGTTAATATAACTGTTAGGTACAAACACGACCAGCTTTCTTTTTGTAGTAATTACGGGCATAACATGTATATGAAGGACTAAAAGGTTGATAGTAGCGTAGACACAAGTTTTCAACAAGATCGGTCAAAAAGTTTCTGAGTTAGAGGAGGTTAAAATTTGGCATTTTGGCCAAACATGTGTTCTTTCTCATCCGTGTAACTTAGTACCTATTGGTGTTAGCAAAATTTGTTCCAAGCAATTGGATAGATTTTTGTTCAATCTTTCAGAATTATTTTTTTTTGTTTCTAAACTTAAAACTTTTTATTATATTGATGTTGCTTTTTTTGTTTGGCTTAAGTTCATATATTAAAATTATTAATAAAAATCCAAAAAAATTTTTTTTTTTTTTTGTATTTTAATTTTGTTTTTTATTTTTCATCCGATATTTCGACCGATATTTTTATTATATTTTTTTAAAGGCGGCATGAAATAACCCCCCAAAATATAACTCCCCAAAAAAATAATGAAATAACCCCCCAAAAGTTTGTACAGAGAACAACAAAAAACGATTATTGTTTTATTGTTTTATTTTTTTAATTGGGGTATTATTATAATGAAAACGTTTTTGGGCGCAAGGATTTATCCACTTTGGTATACAGAACACCGGCTTCGATAAATAAAGTTGCCCTGCATAGCCGGGTCCAGTCGGTATTTTTATAGGGGGGTGCGTTAATACCATGGTAGTTCAGGCCATGATGGCTTTATCTCTCATTCAAAAGGGAAATAAAGCCTTTTTTGTTTTTTTTTTTTTCATTTGAATGGGAGATAAAGCCATCATGGCCTTAGCTCACATTAGCAATATCAGAAAATGGCTTTATCTCCCATTTCAGTTCCGGAGACACTAGGGTATTCATTTAATCGACCTTTCGATCGGTTAATCGCTCGATTAATTAACCGGTTAATAATCGGTTAATTTAGTTTTTGATCGGTTAACCGATTAATAAAGTTTTTTTTATAAATTAAGTAATTTCAAAATGCATTAATTGCTTATTATTTGGAGTGTATAAGTAAAAAAAAACAATAAAATACCAAACATAACAATTCTTGAATTAAAACGAGCAAGCAAAAAAAAAAAAAAACTATTCATAAATATGTAATATGCATTTTCCAATTAATGCACAAGGTGTGGTATCAAGTCATATCGTCATAATATCCTAAATAAAATTTAAAATTTTTTAAAGTAAATATTTCAAACAAAATGAAATTTGTAATGCTGTGTTCATTGATTTGTCACAACTGTATATTTTAATTCAAAATAAAAGCAGTAGCTTACAGCAGTCATATCGTTGGCTTAATATGCAAACCTGCTTACTCACTTTCAGCACATTTTACAGGAGAGAAAAAAAACTTTTTATTTTTCCTATTTGAAGCTTGATAGAAAATTAAAATTACAGTCAGTTTTTCACACTTCAAGACTTCAAAAATTACATGCTGGTCGACGAGTCGTATCTTTCTCTACCACACGGCATCAAAATCTCAATTTACATAAAAAGTGGATTTAGAAGGTTTGCATATTAATCCGACAATATATATTTCCTGTAATTATTTATGACTACCTTGTGAATCCCCCAAATATTAACATATTTATACAAAAATAAACTGAGATAATTTTATTAGTTATTTCAATAGTTAAAGGAGATCTTATAAAATAATCTTTAAAAAAAGTTATTTATTTTAAATGTTTAGGATTAAAGCGACTCTTTTCTTTCGTTTAACAAAATTTGACTTGGAAAATATTATTTCACTTATCGTAGATGAATGTCTAATTTCTCAGTCCTTTTCCAGGATTTCTCTAAACATATAAAATACTCCATTATGCCATTAAAGTTGTTTTAAATTTTTAACACTTTTAATTGTTTCGGTTAATTCTGTTAAAAGACTGATATGAGAAGAAACAAATAACTAAACACATCCCAAAAAAGTACTTAAAACATAAAAAGGTGTTGGCAATTAATTATTTAACCCATTTTTCGCCACATTCATTCACATTGAAAAATATTGTAATTTTAGTCATCGGTCGGCGGAAAACAGGTTAAAAAAAAAACACCTTCTTTGTTTGTATCAAAAAATATTTTCTAAACAAATACATTTTGTATTTGAGACGAAACAAATAATTAAAAACACAAAAAAAATATGTTATAATACTACAAAATATTGAAAATTTTGTTACTTCGGTTAATCGACTGAAATTAACCGGTTTAATCGTTAATCGAAAAAAGCCAATTTGAAATTAACCGATCAGTTAATCGGGTAGTAATTAATCGGTTAGCCGGTTGACGGTTAACCGAATGAATACCCTAGGAGACACTAAAGTTAAGTATTGAAATCTGGCTTCGAATACTAAAGTTTTTCTGCGTGACGGTTATTATTTTAGAGAAGAAAAAACCTTCATGTAGAAAATTTCTCTGGCAAAAGAGGTCTTTACTATCATTGCGTTGTCAATTTTATATCAATTGTTTCACTGTTTCAATTTCAATTTGGAAACAGTGCAAGCGGATAATAAAGATTCAAAAAGTTGTTAAGCCTCTGCTATTATTTTAAACAGGTTGTAAACAAATAGATGAGCTTGTGTATGTGCCCTGCAAATAATATTGGACCACCTGACCCATTTTGATTAAATGGACTACTCCATGAACTGGTCCGATGTAATGCAAGCGTGGACCATGTCAATTGTTAAAAAGTGTTTGTAGTAAGACGACATGTCTGCGTTTTTTAACGACATGCTTTCGTTTGTAAACGATTTCAAAACTAATCCTCTTGAGTTGTAGTCCAAAGCAGGGTTATATAGATCTCCCCTAGGACATCGTAATGTTAAATAGACCATGTTTTTTCCATACGATTGGGTTACTTTTGGACAAGTCCTAGTCCCTTGTGGGCTACCCTTTACACGCGTGGTTGGACTGGTCCTATTATTTGCAGGGTGCTATTATGTGTGCATGTATAAGTGTATGTCATACACATAAAAATTGTAAAAATTGTGGAAAATGTAATTTGATGTAAAGTTTATGTTAATTTTATTTGCTGCTGAACATTTTGTTTCTGGTTGCACATTGTTAAAAGTCGTTAGTAAAAGTACTCCTCGTTTTCGTAGTGCTCGAAGTAACAATCAGTGTTGCAAGTACGTACTAGAACATTTGCAACTCGTAAGCAGCTTTTGTAGCATGTAGTAGTTGATTGTTTATTTGTAGTTTTTGTGTTAGCTGTTTTAAGAAGGGATTTTTGTTATTTTAACTCAATTTACAAAGTCTCTGGTTGTAAACAAATTAAAGTACCAAAACTCTATTAAAACTAACGAAAATTGCACACTGGGTGGTTGGTGGATTGTTTGACGTTTATTTATTATTGAGTTGGAAAAAGAAAACAAAACGCTTAAAAATTTAATGCAATTTTATAGAAAAAAGCAAATGTATGTAAGTGTATAATGTTTGCGGCATTGTATAAAGGCGAAATAAAACTACTCCAAACTTAAAAAAAAAATAAATTAACATAAATGAAATATTTATATAAATGCGACAAAAAAGGCACTTGTGTTGAATTGGGGTATACTTAGTTTGTCATTCCGTGTGAAAACGTTTGTTAATATTCATATAAGCATATTTATATATTCCGGGTCCTAGAGTAATTCTGAGTGGATCAGTCCGTTTGATTAATACACGCTCTCTTTCTAAAGAATCAACAAAAGAGAAGAATTTTGGTGTCAAATTGGTAATAGTTAGTTCGCCTTAGCAGTTTATGGCTGCAGTCCAGCAAAATCAGTTTAGTAGGAAAATAGTTACCAGCCCAAATGTGAAACAACCCCCCCTTAAAAATTAAATTTTTGATACCGTCACTCAGTAAATTTCGCACAAATTTATTTTGTATGCCAGAAAATCATACTGCTAAACTTTGTGATGATCTGCCCATAATTTACCATATGCCCCATTTAAAGCCCAATGTCAGAAAACACTTAAGTGCGCCAAAACCCTTAACGCATAATGCTATGCATATAATACATACTACATACTTGGCGCTACAGCTAAAGTTGAGCCTTGGCCTTCCAAAAATACTTTTCCATTTATTTATATATTTTGCAACATTTATCGGGCTTATGGTCGTCTAACTGCTCTCCTGCCTTCTGGTTTGCCAAAACAGATTCTCTTGTATCCATACGTGCAACATGAACAGCCCATCTTATTCTTTGAAATCTGAAAGCTGAGAGAGATGATAAATTTAGTGCTTCCTGAAGTTCATAATTCGTTCTTATCCTGTATAAATTTGTTGTTATTTTTACTGGTCCCAGATTCCATCTTAGGAATTTTGTCTTAGAGTCCACGATTCACACCCATATTTATGTACTGGCCTGTTCATCATTTTGTATAAATTGATCTTAATCTGAGCTGAATTGCTCTTATATTTACAGCCCGGCCCCCGATGTCGATCGATAACTTAAGCGAGCGAAATCAAGTCTCTCATTATCGTTCTCTTAAACGGCCCACTAAATATCGACTTGTCGGACGACTGCTTTTACGTTTCTAGCGTAGTGCTAGAAATACAACTGCGATAAACGACGAATTATTCGCAACGAATATTCGTCGTCAGAAATAGAACACATTGGTATGTATGAAAATAAACACAATCATTGCGTAGACCGAAATTCGTCGTGCATAAAGACCTCTGCGATAGGTTTATTTACATTTCTTAAGCAGACAAACGACGAATAAATTGGAACAGGGAAATCTAACCGCAGCATGATAGCAATGTCTAATATTTATTAAAAATCGTGAAAGCTGTAAAGAATCACAAGGAAAAATCGAAAAAACTTGGTTAAAATTCGGGAAAAATTGCAAACTTTTAAACAAACCTTAAAATTAAAATCGCTAAATCGATTAAGAAAACAAAATTTCGGAAAATAAAAAAAAAAATTTACAAAAATGGTGAGAATTCGCGAAAATTTTTAAATATTTCAAACAAGCCATAAAATTTTTTAAAAGTCCCTAAAACTATAAGGAATGGCAAAAAATTGCTAAATTAGCGGAATTTGTTAAAAATTTGCTAACAGCGGCATGATAGCAAAGTCTTCTATTTATAAAAAATGGTTAAAGCTGTAAAGAATCAGAAAACTTACAGGAACAAATCGCTTTTATCGCAAACATGGCTGAAATTCGCGAAAATTTGAAACAAACCCAAAAACTAATTTGAGGTCGCTAAATCGAATTGCAGTACACTAAAAATGCTGAAGTAATCAGTTTTCGAGTGGATTCGGATTCTAGAACATACCCGATTAATAGTTTTTTATGTTTTTTTGTTGAAATATGTTCATCCTATGATTTGATAAATGTAAACCAACAAAAAAATTAATACCTGGAATTCACGCACCTATTGTGCAGAGCTGCCAGTTTTGGTTATTTCTAACCAAAATTGGTTATATTTCTTTTCGATGTGGAGATGTGAATATTTTTTTCATTTTGGTTACTTTTCTTCTAAAATACAAATACGTAATAATTTGTACTGCGTACAATGATTTTTCATTATTTGTAACCAATGAATGGAAGTTTTTTATACTTTATCGAAATTAAAAATCCCTGTCAAAACTGCAACCAAATATTTTTTTTAAGATTTTTGCTAACACTGCAGTTATACGCTCAAGTTTTTCTTGATAGTCTTTTACATATACTGTTTGTCAAAATTTCCAAAAATTGATAGTTGTGACGTAGGCTGCATTCAATTTTTGAGCAATTTACTTTCAAGATGCCATCAAGAAAACAATTTATAAAGTGAAACGAGGAATTTGCTCACTTACCTTGAAATCAGCTGTTTTCTTGAACGTTAATTGAAACACTCACTGGCAAGAGAATTTTAAAGGCAAGTTCGTATCAATTTTTAAAAGTATGAGTGTATTGGTAAAAAAGTGTGAGTGTATTAAAACTTCCCTGTCGGACATTCAGTTAACTTTAAATTAACTGAAAGCTAACTATTTCTCAAGTAGTGGTGGTTGACACTTGCATTGCTTTTATATGAAATTAACTAACTATTTTAACATTGCGATGTCCTAGGAAGTAGTCAATTGTCCGACTCTGCATTACTTTCAGTTAACTTAAAAGTTAACTTTTTGTAGCTACCCTGCAAAAACTTTATAAAAATATATAGTTACACAAAGTCAATAAAGTAAATTTTTTTTTTTTTATTTTTTTTAATTTTTTTTTTCTTATTTTATTTTACTTTATTTTATTTTTTATTTTTTTTTCTGTCTCTGGTGGGATTCGATCGCGCAACCTCGGTGCTGATAGACTAGCTCGCTACCAGCTACTCCACCGGGGCAGTGTAGATTTTGTATTAAAAAACTATGTTTTTTGACTATAATAACGTTTGTTTGTTAATCGACTTGGCTCTCTCTACTTAAAATATACAGTGTTTGTATACACTTTGGTTAATGTAAATTTTCCATTGCTTAGTTGTTGGCTTTAAGTTAGTCTATACAAGCTAACTTAAAGTTGGCTTTTTTTTGTAGTTAGCTACTCATTTGACGGCAGGGTTGATAGGCAAAACTTGATCGTGTAACCCTAAAGTAAGAAAAATATTGGCATATGAAGCATACGAAAGCATATGAAGTTTTTATCAATGGAGATTTTCAATTATATTTTTTAAATGAGCGTAGCTTTTTCCGATTTTAAGAGTACTAAAGATAAGTATCTAGTACTTAAAGTAGAAAGTGCATAAAATCACGCGGAATCGATTTCAGAAAATGACTTAAAAATTACACAAAAGTCGTTTTGGTATTTCTAAAAGCTTGAATACAAGTTTAATGTTCTAAATTTAGGTTATTTCCAGAAGTAGATAAAGTTAAATACATACTTGAAAATACACATAGGAATTTTAAAGATTTTTCAAAATTACATAGATTTATAATATATAGTTTTAAAATTTATGGAACTTTATGTAAATTAGAAAATATTTACACAAAATGCATTTCGTCAATAGCTTTCGATTTCGCCAAAACTATCGCCACATCGCCAAAGGTAAATTTCCATCGACAAATGGATTTAACAAATCGCCACATTTGACAGTCCTGTCAATGACAGCTAAAAAGTGGGAAACAATTTTGCTTTTTTGTGGTTTATAACTGTGAAGTACAAATAGTTGATTTGAACTGAACTTGGTGAAATTGGTGGTTAATTGAGTTTATCGTTATTTTTTTTTTTTAAATGTAACAGAATTTCATTTTTGTTTTGTTTTCTTGGCGTTTAATTATTATACTACTATAAAGTGCAAATATCTAACCTTTATATTACAATGCAACTTAAAATAAATTTTAATGATTTTCTCATTTAATAAATGGAATTTTAAAATTGGTTATATTTTTTCACATTTGGTAACTTTTTCAAAAATTTTGGTTGTAAAAATTGTATTGGTTGTGGCAGCACTGCTATTGTGTCTTTTTTGACGAATTTACGAAACGAATTCTTGCCGACGAACTCGTCGTACTATGCGAAGTTCGTCGTTCGTCCAAGTTATGTTTATACCACAATTTATTTAAGCCTAGATTACACTATCTCACAAGTCTTACGTATTCCATAATACTTTGTGAGATAGAAACCTTATGAGTTTTAAAGCGACTGTCAAAAAATCTAATGTAACATGACAGTTTGTGTTCACACCATCACACAAAGTATAAACACTCACGCATGAAAAAAAATGCAACCCTGATCCAATGAAAAGTATTATTGTTTAGAAATTTTTCAAAAAACGATGAAGTCGTATGGGATGTCAAACTTTTTTCATAATACTTGTCATTTTCGTGACACATTGCATTCACACTGTAACGACTTTATTTTGGGGTATACTCAGCCTTGTCCAGGTCCGTTACAAGAAAATATGACACGTGTTGAGTTTTATTTTATTTTCAATAAATTCAATAATTTTATTAGTATTATTAGGATTATAATTTACAAGTTATGAAAATAATTAAGTTGCGTTGTGTTCCGCTTATGTCGCCTTAGCACTCCTTCCGTGTTATGTCCTCTCTTGCCTCGTTGCTGTTGACACTTGGTTGCTTAAGCTGGTATAAATTCCAGTGTTTGAAGCTTTGTTGTGCCGCTTGTTACAAGGACTTTGGAGAAGAAAACACTTATGGGGTTGTCACTACGGGATTCTTCGGGTTGTACTTAATCTCGCTCTACTGGTTATTTTGTTTGGTGTTAGGAAAGCACGCTGGGAAATTTGTCTACTGGGTATTTTGTTTGTTTACCGAATATCACTCTGTGTTAGAAAAACCACGCGGTGAAATTGTCTACTGGGTTGTGTTTACTAGATTTTCACTCCGTGTTAGAAAACCACTCGGTGAAATTGTCTACTGGGTTGTTTTACTAGAATTTCACTCCGTGTTAGAAAACCACTCGGCGAAATTGTCTACTGGGTTGTTTTACTAGAATTTCACTCCGTGTTAGAAAACCACTCGGTGGAATTGTCTACTGGGTTGTTTACTAGAATTTCACTCCGTGTTAGAAAACCACTCGGTGAAATTGTCTTCTGGGTTGTTTTACTAGAATTTCACTCCGTGTTAGAAAACCACTCGGTGAAATTGTTTACTAGGTTGTTTTACTAGAATTTCACTCCGTGTTAGAGAACCACTCGGTGAAATTGTCTACTGGGTTGTTCTACTAGAATTTCACTCCGTGTTAGAAAACCACTCGGTGAAATTGTTTACTGGGTTGTTTTACTAGAATTTCACTCCGTGTTAGAGAACCACTCGGTGAAATTGTCTACTGGGTTGTTTTACTAGAATTTCACTCCGTGTTAGAAAACCACTCGGTGAAATTGTCTACTGGGTTGTTTTACTAGAATTTCACTCCGTGTTAGAAAACCACTCGGCGAAATTGTCTACTGGGTTGTTTTACTAGAATTTCACTCCGTGTTAGAAAACCACTCGGCGAAATTGTCTACTGGGTTTTACTAGAATTTCACTCCGTGTTAGAAAACCACTCGGTGAAATTGTTTACTGGGTTGTTTTACTAGAATTTCACTCCGTGTTAGAGAACCACTCGATGAAATTGTCTACTGGGTTGTTTTACTAGAATTTCACTCCGTGTTAGAAAACCACTCGGTGAAATTGTCTACTGGGTTGTTTTACCAGAATTTCACTCCGTGTTAGAAAACCACTCGGCGAAATTGTCTACTGGGTTGTTTTACTAGAATTTCACTCCGTGTTAGAAAACCACTCGGCGAAATTGTCTACTGGTTTGTTTTACTAGAATTCCACTCCGTGTTAGAAAACCACTCGGTGAAATTGTCTACTGGGTTGTTTTACTAGAATTTCACTCCGTGTTAGAAAACCACTCGGTGAAATTGTTTACTGGGTTGTTTTACTAGAATTTCACTCCGTGTTAGAAAACCACTCGGCGAAATTGTCTACTGGGTTATTTTACTAGAATTCCACTCCGTGTTAGAAAACCACTCGGTGGAATTGTCTACTGGGTTGTTTCACTAGAATTCTACTTTGCCATTTCTTACCTGATGTGTTCTCGAGCTCGGCTGGATAACAAGTCATCCTTTCAACGTTTATGTTGCTCCTTTTATACTAAAATCAGTATTATGTTTTGCACTAACAACAATCAGTGCCCGTAGTTGTTATTGTTATGTCTCTTTACTTGTCTTATTCATATTTTGTTGCTTGTTGTTTACATGTTTAAAACTGCTTGCTTTGTTATTGTTACTTGTTTGCTGTGTGTGTTGTGAGTGTTATTTGTTTACTTGTTTGTCGCGATTGTATGTTTGTTGTTGGTTGTTATTTTACCATTCACATTCCTGCCCGTTAGGTACAGTGTGTTACAAAAATTTTACGACCAACGGTAGTGATCACAGTGTGAGGCAAAGTGTAGTTGATTCAAAGAAAAAAAAACCCTAAGAAGCCCAACAGGGTGTGACCGAGTTTTGTCCCACAAAACTTGTCGTCACACTCCTCCCTTTCTTCCGGAAAAAAAACTATTAAGCAACCCCATATAAATATTTTTTTTCAGTTGTTTCCTGCTTAGCTGGCGATGCTGCTTTCCCGTGTGTCCGCTTCAATTGCTCATGCCGTAACAATTCATCGGGTTGGTGATCACTGCCTTTGATAAATTCCGAAAAACGTCGTCGTATTTCTTCCTCTGTGCCGCTCGAGTCTAACCCGAATTCTTCGGCATAGGCTACCAGCTCTTCTTTTCTCAGACTGTACACCCAGTTCATCTTTACCATCTTGCCTCTTTGTTACTTTCTGTGTTATTTTCCTGTTGAAGTCCCTGCTCGGGCGCCACTTGTAACGACTTTATTTGGGGTATACTCAGCCTTGTCCAGGTCCGTTACAAGAAAATATGACACGTGTTGAGTTTTATTTTATTTTCAATAAATTCAATAATTTTATTAGTATTATTAGGATTATAATTTACAAGTTATGAAAATAATTAAGTTGCGTTGTGTTCCGCTTATGTCGCCTTAGCACTCCTTCCGTGTTATGTCCTCTCTTGCCTCGTTGCTGTTGACACTTGGTTGCTTAAGCTGGTATAAATTCCAGTGTTTGAAGCTTTGTTGTGCCGCTTGTTACAAGGACTTTGGAGAAGAAAACACTTATGGGGTTGTCACTACGGGATTCTTCGGGTTGTACTAAGGTCTCACTTTCGTGAAATGCTCTACTGGTTATTTTGTTTGGTGTTAGGAAAGCACGCTGGGAAATTTGTCTACTGGGTATTTTGTTTGTTTACCGAATATCACTCTGTGTTAGAAAAACCACGCGGTGAAATTGTCTACTGGGTTGTGTTTACTAGATTTTCACTCCGTGTTAGAAAACCACTCGGTGAAATTGTCTACTGGGTTGTTTTACTAGAATTTCACTCCGTGTTAGAAAACCACTCGGCGAAATTGTCTACTGGGTTGTTTTACTAGAATTTCACTCCGTGTTAGAAAACCACTCGGTGGAATTGTCTACTGGGTTGTTTACTAGAATTTCACTCCGTGTTAGAAAACCACTCGGTGAAATTGTCTTCTGGGTTGTTTTACTAGAATTTCACTCCGTGTTAGAAAACCACTCGGTGAAATTGTTTACTAGGTTGTTTTACTAGAATTTCACTCCGTGTTAGAGAACCACTCGGTGAAATTGTCTACTGGGTTGTTCTACTAGAATTTCACTCCGTGTTAGAAAACCACTCGGTGAAATTGTTTACTGGGTTGTTTTACTAGAATTTCACTCCGTGTTAGAGAACCACTCGGTGAAATTGTCTACTGGGTTGTTTTACTAGAATTTCACTCCGTGTTAGAAAACCACTCGGTGAAATTGTCTACTGGGTTGTTTTACTAGAATTTCACTCCGTGTTAGAAAACCACTCGGCGAAATTGTCTACTGGGTTGTTTTACTAGAATTTCACTCCGTGTTAGAAAACCACTCGGCGAAATTGTCTACTGGGTTTTACTAGAATTTCACTCCGTGTTAGAAAACCACTCGGTGAAATTGTTTACTGGGTTGTTTTACTAGAATTTCACTCCGTGTTAGAGAACCACTCGATGAAATTGTCTACTGGGTTGTTTTACTAGAATTTCACTCCGTGTTAGAAAACCACTCGGTGAAATTGTCTACTGGGTTGTTTTACCAGAATTTCACTCCGTGTTAGAAAACCACTCGGCGAAATTGTCTACTGGGTTGTTTTACTAGAATTTCACTCCGTGTTAGAAAACCACTCGGCGAAATTGTCTACTGGTTTGTTTTACTAGAATTTCACTCCGTGTTAGAAAACCACTCGGTGAAATTGTCTACTGGGTTGTTTTACTAGAATTTCACTCCGTGTTAGAAAACCACTCGGTGAAATTGTTTACTGGGTTGTTTTACTAGAATTTCACTCCGTGTTAGAAAACCACTCGGCGAAATTGTCTACTGGGTTATTTTACTAGAATTCCACTCCGTGTTAGAAAACCACTCGGTGGAATTGTCTACTGGGTTGTTTCACTAGAATTCTACTTTGCCATTTCTTACCTGATGTGTTCTCGAGCTCGGCTGGATAACAAGTCATCCTTTCAACGTTTATGTTGCTCCTTTTATACTAAAATCAGTATTATGTTTTGCACTAACAACAATCAGTGCCCGTAGTTGTTATTGTTATGTCTCTTTACTTGTCTTATTCATATTTTGTTGCTTGTTGTTTACATGTTTAAAACTGCTTGCTTTGTTATTGTTACTTGTTTGCTGTGTGTGTTGTGAGTGTTATTTGTTTACTTGTTTGTCGCGATTGTATGTTTGTTGTTGGTTGTTATTTTACCATTCACATTCCTGCCCGTTAGGTACAGTGTGTTACAAAAATTTTACGACCAACGGTAGTGATCACAGTGTGAGGCAAAGTGTAGTTGATTCAAAGAAAAAAAAACCCTAAGAAGCCCAACAGGGTGTGACCGAGTTTTGTCCCACAAAACTTGTCGTCACAACACTATCACACTTTGTCATATTACTTGAGTTTTTGTGTCGTCGACAAGCAAAAAAGTCATTTAATCAACTAGATGTGGTTATAAAAAAACCAGTTTAAAGTTAGTTATAAATGTGTTTGACTTCCTACAGGGTTTATTTGTGTTTTACGTGTGCCTTTTTGGTTGATATCTGCATGAGATTTAAACCAATTTGTAGTCATTTAAAAAAAAGTTAATTTATAGTTATTGTTTTTTGCAACTGACTATTTTATTTACTACAGGGAAAGCAAAATAAGTAAAACAAGCATGCCATGAAGTCAAATGAAAAAAAAAAAAAATATACAAACATAATTTAAAATTGAAGCAATACAAATCTATGTATGTACAAGCAATTATGTAGCGTATTTATTTCAACACTATTATACATCATCATTTAAGGCAATTTAATGCAAAATGTTCTTAAATAATTAATTCTATATCAAAATATATAAAGATATGTATGTATATGTACAAAAATTATTTAAAATTTAAATAATTGATTATAAACTGAATATACTATTAATTAACTACAAATATGTTGAAAAATAAGTAGTTAGTAGTGAGTTAAAAAGTCATGCAAAGATGGCCAATTGACTACTGCCTATGACATGCCTATGTTAAAATAGTGAGTCGTCAACATTGAAAAAAGTCACTTAATCAACTAGATGTGGTTATAAAAAAACCAGTTTGAAGTTACTTAAAAATGTGTTTGACTTCCTACAGGGATATTACATTTTTTAAAAATACATACATAGAAAAAAAATTTCGAAAAAAACGTTTTAAGAAATATTTTTCAACAAAAATATTTCTTTTTTTACAAAAAAAGTTTGTGCTTTTTTTTGAAACTATAAATTTTGTTTTCAAAGAAATTTTTTTTTCTTTTTTCGTTTAAATTTTAAACACAGAAAAAAAATATTCTTTTTTTCACACACAAAATTTTTTATTTGAAAAATTAAATTTAATTTTCTGTTTTCCGTTCGTAATTTCAGGTCCTTGCAAAAAATATAGAATATAATCAAGGCGAATTATTAAATTGTAGTAGTACCGAGAGTACCTGTAATTAATTTGCCTTGAATAGAATTTTATGAAAAATATGTTAAAAATATAGGTTTTATAAGTGGTGGTGTTTTAAAAATACCCAGCGGTAAATATTGAAAGGACCGCAAGTGGCAGGCCTTTTTGAATTCGCTTCGCATGATATCCTGCCTTCAGAAGTATGCCTTCTAGAAGGTATAAACTTATTTTTAAAAGACCTTCTGAAATATTCAGTACACATTCGCTACTCCCTTCTTTGAGAAGGGAGAAAGGAAGGTGTTCAGTTTTATTTACTTTTTATTTTTAGTGACCTTCCTTACTCCCTTCTTTGGGAAGAGATCGAAGTTGTTTTTAAATGAAGTGTGGAAGGCCTTGCGCCTAATGACAACCTGTGTAAAAAATAAATAAGTATGGAATGCGGCGAGAAGGGCTTCTGACTGCTTATGACTGCTAAATAAGGCCTTCTATTAGGCCTCTTTACTCATTCTAGTTACCGCTGGGTATATAATAGTAAAAAAATATTTAGTGCTTGTGTGTAAACAAAAATTTTGTTAAATATTTTAACAAAATGTTTCTGTCGATAACTACAACACAAGTGAATGATTACGACTTTTGTGGTCGCATTATATTACTTAGTAAGCCGCAAATTTGTTTGAAAACTGGTACGTTATCGGTCGATTGCATTGTCGATCGACTTGTCGTGCTGAAAATTATTAGTGGGCCGCAATCAACTGTTTGTCGTTGAAAATGCAAGCAAACGATATGTTTTGAGTGCATAGAATGCTCTGGTTGCAGCTTTCATCCTCTTCCTAATATTAGCTGTGCAGTCATTTTCGTCGTTGACAAAAAGACTAAACACTTAAACTTCTCAACCACTTCGCAGCTACAATTATCAGCACCTTTTCGTGGTACGAACCTTCTTTTCAAGTTAAGGTTAACAGCTAGCATTATCTTGGTTTTATCCTTATTAATGTGTAGGCCTGCTTCATTTGCTGCTTTTTTAATCTCTGAAATCCTTTTTTCATAGAGTTAACCGATCTTCCAATGAGGTCCATATCATCTGCACACGCTAAAAGCTGTGAGCTCGAACTCCATATAGTGTCTACCGATACAAGTGATGCGTTCCTCAAAATTTGCTTCACGACTATTATAATTAATTTTGCTTAATTTCGTAAGAATCGGCCAATAATTTTCAAAAGGCCTCATATAAAGCGTACGTACGTGTGAGGTCGGTTTTTATTAAAATTATTTTATAATATTTAGGTTTAAAGCCCAATCCTGAATGGAGGGCATCAAAGATTCGGCACAGCCGAATAAAACAATTTTATTTGATTTTATTCAACCTGTTTTTGTTGTTTTTACACTTAAAAACTAAAAAGGTAACTTTTTTCTTTACACACCTAAAATCCTTCCAAATATTTTTTAGTTTTTTTTTAAATATTTGTTTTACTTATAGAAAGTTCCTAATTTATTTGCGTTCCGTTCACATTTGTCCTCAGAAACTAATTCACAAACATCTATATTTCTTCATTTTATTACGGGTAATATTTTGTTTCTTGCAGTTTTCATAAAGTATTGCTACTTTTTGTTGCATTGAAAATAAATTACGAGGAACCAGAAGTACGAGTACTTGTGGTGTTCTATTTGTTTTGATTAAAAAAAATATTATAGGCTTTGGACCATTGGTTTTTCTCAAGTATTTTACGAGTACAGAGCAAGTTTTATTTTTTATAATAATTTATTTTTCTTTTTTTTAAAATTTATAGTAAAAACTTGTTAATGTTTATGGCTTAACTTGAAATACAATAGTAAGAAATACTCTCAAATACAAATAAAAAGGTAGGCACATATTCACATGTACATTCATACTAAAATTGGTAAGAAGCTCTTCATATGCTTTCCCAGCAGACAAACGGACGGGCTTGATTCTTATATGCTTAAAATTAAACAAAATATTTAAATAAAAAAATAAAACTAAAGAACAAGATTTTATAATTGTACATGTAACCATTTATTTACCTTACGAATAGAGGCCTACACAATTTCATTTGAAAACTCGTTCAAATTATTGAACATTTTTCAAACACCATGTCGCTGTTACAAACAAATACTGAAGAGAAGTGTAGTTGAATAAGCGTAAAGGCCCAACCAGAGTGTACATAAACAAACTTAAGCTACTGTCAAAAATAAACGAAAACGAAATGAATTTAAAAAAACAAAATAGAAAAAATTTGATTCTGATCAGTTCCGTACTTTGCTTAAGCAAATTACAGTTTCATAAAACTGAAAAAAAGTTTCCTTAACTTTAATATGGTTTGAAACATATGATTCAGATGTATTCGCTCAGTTGCTTAAGCTACGATATTCGCAATCTTGTTGGGCCTTAATTGTGTGAACATGTAGAAGCAAAAACCAAATGCTTAACTACAGTAAAAGTGCGAGTATTAAAAATACTCTTAAAAAATAATGAGAGTGGGAATAAAAAATACACACATTCTTTATGAATTATTTTAATTGCGAGCTTGGAGTATGCATGTTTATTTCTTTTAAAATTCTGCAACAACAATTCTTAGGAAAAACTATTTTTAATATGCGTATGCCACATACATCACACAAGTCTACATCATAAATTTTTTGTATGGGTCCGCTACATACTTATATACATACTCAAGAACACAAATTTCTGCTGACTGCACAAGGCAATTTTCATATAGAAGAAGTATGGGCAAACATTTTTTATTGTATTGAAGAGTAATGAAATGTTTAAAAATAAACAAGTGCTGTCTGGAGTACATTCCTTTGAATAATTGAACCCTCACAACACTATTTGAATTGTGCGACAAATAGTACCGCATAGCATTTGTCATACTGGTTGTACACATATTTGATGTTTGTTGTTTTTTTTTTGGAATTTCAAATTAAGGTCTTCATTACCATACGGTTATGTTAAGTAAACTTATAATAAAGGCCGTAAAAACTATAAAATGATCGATGACAACTACACCTTTTTAAGTTGAAATTGAGACAATCCAAATTAATATTGAGAAAATACAAAGTGATATTAAGAATTCCAATTTGATATTGAGAAAATACAAATTGATATTAAGAAATCCAAATTGATGTTGAGAAAATACAAATTGTTATTAAGAAATCCAAATTGATATTGAGAAAATACAAATTGATATTAAGAATTCCAATTTGATAATGAGAAAAAACAAATTGATATTAAGAAATCCAAATTTATATTGAGAAAATACAAATTGATATTAAGAATTCCAATTTGATAATGAGAAAATACAAATTGATATTAAGAAATCCAAATTTATATTGAGAAAATACAAATTGAAATTGAGATAAAACAAATTAATATTGAGATTTTCATTATTATATTTTGAATATGTATTGTATACCTAAAAAAATACATTGTCCTTTATTTATGTATAATAAACATTACAAATCGCAATACATATTGCGTTGCATCAATACCCACCATTACGCTGCAGGAGCTAAAAGAAAACGCTCAAAGAGAGTTGCAGAAATGTGTCACAACGACAACAATTTCAAATGAACAGCATGAAAAACAAATAAAAACGAGCGAAATATGTTGACGATTTGAATAATTTCATTCAAAGTGGAGAACAAATAATTTGGATTGATGAAACTAATTTCAATTTGTTCCGCAGAAGAACTCGTGGATGCTCCAGAAAAGACTTAAGAGCTACAATACACGTACCATCTTTCCGAGGTCCAAATGTACACCTAATCGGGGGAATAGCATCCTCTGGAGTAATTCTTATGACGAGAAAACGAGGATCATTCAGAATGCAAGACGCAAGAGAGTGGGTAAACAGCTTAATGGATCGATGGGAGCAATTAGGAAGCCTCTTACAAGATTTAGTTGTGTGTGATAATGCACCATGTCATAGCCAAATGGAAATAATTTTTGAAAATTCACCAGCGACTCTTCTTCGATTGGCTCCTTATAGCCCAATGTTGAATCCAATTGAGTTAATATGGTCCAACATGGATTTGGATGGTGTTATCGACGAAGCTAAGGCTACTATAACCACAGTTGACTGTGCAGAGGATTACAACATTTTACCAAAGAGCAATAGAACTGGAGAATATGCCTGTTGGTGAATAATTTGTTATACACATGTTTTTATAAAACTTGATTTTCAAATATTTTCAGTTACTTGTTTTTAAACTCATAATTTGTTTGTTCCTAATATCAATAAAACTATGAATTTATATCTCAATATTAACTTGGTTTTTCTTAATATTAAATTGGGTTTTATCAATCCCAATTTGTATTTTCTCAACATCAATTTGTATTTCTTATTATCAAATTGTATTTTCTCAATATCAATTTGGAATTCTTAATATCAATTTGAATTTTCTCAATATCAAATTGGATTTCTTAATATCAATTTGTATTTTCTCAACATCAATTTGGATTTCTTAATATCAATTTGTATTTTCTGAATATCAATTCGTTTTTCTGAATATTAATTTGTATTTTCTCAATTTCAACTTAAAAAGGTGTAGAATCAGATTAAAAGTAATTTCATCCAAATGATTATTATTTTTTTTTAAATAATCAATAAAAATAATTTTCCATATTAAAGAAAATAAGGTGTATGTGGTTTTTTATATGTTTGAATTTATGTTTGCTGGGTTTTTTTGTTGCATTTTTGTTTTTGTAAATAAATAAAATAAGGAAGTAATAAAAATGCTAATAAGCTTTTCCAAAGAAATCTTATAAGAATTATTAAGTCGAAGTTATTGTGGTAACAGCAATTGTTGTATGTTGCAAGTTGTGTATTTTGTAGTAACAAGGTAATAATTTAACTGTCAAATATTTATTAACTGCAATAATATATTTTGTTATATACAACACTGGAAAAGGAAATCTAAGAAAAAGTACATTTATAAAAACTAAAACTTTTTTTCTTATGAATATTTTTATTTGGGAGGACAGGCATGACAGGCAGACGGGTGTAGCATATTTCTTGTTAAAAGGACATATTTTTTTTATAACTTTTACAAAAAGTATACTTTTGTATAATAAGTGTCTTTTTAGGTACCTAAAGACGAACTTTTGAAAAAAAAAAAACGGTTCATTTAATCAAAGTAAAAATAAATGTTCTGAAACAGTTCCTTCTTAAAAAAATCTATTTGAAAAAGATAAAAAAAGAAAATATTTTTTTGGAAAATATTACATTTATAAAAAATATATTTACAAAGAAAATAACCTTTTTTATTTCTTTGGAAAAGTTTCTTTTGTAGATAAAACTAGCTTTTTGGCATACCTGTTAAATATCGATTTCGATTAGTAATCAATTAGATTACTTTTTAAAAAGAATCGTAATGATTATATAACTCTATAAGAAAAAATTTCTGATTCCTAATTGATTACGATTACAAGTAATCGAAAAATAATCAGAAATACCAGCGATTACTACAAAATAATCAAAAAGAATCAAAAGCAATCAAAAAGTAATCCGATTACTTTCAACGATTATTTTTGATTCTTTTTGATTACTTTCAACAATTGTGTATTCATTTGCATTAAAAAAGTTTTCGAAACAATTGATAACCTATTTAAAGTTTTCATAATCAATAAATTTTAATATATTTATTTTAAAAATAACATATGATTTTTTATATTTGAAATTTATTGTTTAGGGAAAGCTAGCTTCTATGCGCATTTCACTGGTTGCTTAGGCCAGATCATCAGGAAACCTTTTCCAAAGATTTTAGAAAAGCTAAAAATATTATACAAATAAAACCCTAAAGCGAATAAGAATTTCAAACACTCAAAGTCTTGCTTGTAACAATATCAAAGCTTAAACAAAACACCAACAATAAACAGTGAGTTTATCTTTTCTTACATCCCTTTAAAGAAATAGTAAGTTGTAAACTTATTTATTAAAGAAAGAAAAACAATAACATTACAAAATTTTTTGGTTATTTTCAAGATTTTGTTTGCCGTAAAAATTCAAGTTTAAAGTCCTATAACTCAGTAAATCCGATTGACACAGTTTGGACATGTTCTGAAAGAGAAAAGAGATATCTATGCAAAATCTTGTACAATTCAGTTGAACAGTTCTCGAGAATTTTCGAAATACCTAAAACAACTGCAGAAAAACACGATTTTCGCGTATATCTCGAAAACGCATTCTGTTCGATTAAACGATTAACCGATATTTGGCCTTTTTAGCTTATTAGATTAAACGAATAAAATTTTAAAATGAATCGAATAATTATAAATCCTGAAATTTTATAAATTACTAGATTTTTTTTCGATAATTTTGTAAAAAAAATTGTATAATTATCATTATTTTTCAAAAAAAAAATCTTGTCATTGTAGCTCTAAATTGTTGCTTCACTTTTGGGCACTTAGATTTTAAAAGAGTCAATAAAACTCTGAAATTTTAAAAAATATTATACATTGAACAGAAATACTATTTAATATTATCATTCGATTAATCGGTATAAATTCGTCGATTAATCCATTAATCGAAAATTAGTTGAACAATTAATCGTCTAAAATTGTTCGATTAATCAATCAAGAATTCATCGACTGAACAGGTTTTAGATGGTCTGGTGGAGAAGGACCTGTTCCAATTTCATCATCTGTAATAATAATGTGGTAGCACTACGATAAATGTTGTCAAATTGATATAGCTTGTATTGGTAGTTTAAATGTCCAATTGTATGCGTTTATAGATGGTTTAAATATTTACTGAATTATAGATTTGGTGGTTTAAACACATTTTAAGCCAATTAGAGAGTTAAACTTGCGCTGATTTATTAGCCTTAAGTATCATGTAATTAAACATAATACCGATCAATTTGATTATATTTTTTGTTTGGTATTAAATAAATAACTAGAGTCAAATAGTAGAAAAATTTAATATGGATAAGTGTTCGCCAGTACATTTTTGAATAACTCTGTGGCTTGGAGCTAAAAGGGCCAATATAAAATATTCACTTTTGAGAAAATTGGAATTGAAGGTTTTTTCAAAAAACTTTTATAGATGCTTTCATAGTGACATTGGCCAGCATTTTATTTATGAAGCTGTTCTGGGTTAAGTATGACTTTAGCTGTTTTACCATAATGAAAGATAGGAAGAAGACAAATCTAATGCAATAATTAACTCAAAATAGTAAAAAAGTGACATTGGCCAAGCCACAGAACTATAACATGTAACTGTTTCCAAAAAAAAAAAAAAAATAATTGTACGAATGAATACGCAATTTTTGAAAGTAATCAAAAAGAATCAAAAATAATCGTTGAAAATAATCGGATAACATTTTGATTACTTTTGATTATTTTGTAGTAATCGCCGGAACTTCTGATTATTTTTTGATTACTTGTAATCGTAATCAATTAGTAATCATGCAAAACCCAAAGTAATCGAAATTGTAATCATTACTTTACCCTTTAAAAAAAAGTAATCTAATACGTTATTATTACGATTACTAATCATTACTTAACAGCTATGCTTTTTGGTATATTTTGTTTTCAAATTGAAGTAGTAACTTTTGAGATATAGTTAATTTGTTGAAAAAAGTATTTCTTAAAAATTTACCTTTGTAGAAATATATGAAAAAAAGTTAAGAAAAACATACCTAAATATTTAATATTTTATTTAAAAATTAAAAAAAAAAAAATAATAAATAAAGAAATTATTTTTTTAGAAAAAATATTTTTTTTGAAAAAATACCTTTTAGACAAAAAAAATCTTTTTTTTTTAAAGTACTTTGCTACAATATTGGATACTGTTCATTGCTCTACAGTATCCAGTTTTGGTTTGTTTTAACAACGAATCTTATAGTCGTTTGCAAAAAAAGTGCATATTTAGACCAATGTGTATTTAGTACTTTCTGAAAAAAAGAACGCTTAAAAAAAATCTAACTTTACATAAACTTTTTTGAAAAAAGCTATTTAAAAAAATTTTTTTTGTTATAGTAGTTCCTTTTTAAAAAGTACTTTTTTAAAAAAAGTATCTTTAGAACTTTTCTAAAAAAGTGCCTTTTAATAAGAGTACCTTTCTAGAAAAGAACCTTTTTATAAAAAGGACAATTTTGAAAAAGTTTCTTTTTTAAAATAGTACCTTCTTAAAAAAAAAATGTACTTTTTTAAAAAAGTACTGTGTTTAAAGAAAGAAACCTTTTCAAAACGTACTTAATTAAAAAAATATCTTATTTAAAATGACGTCTTTTTAGGAAAAATCCAATTTTGAGAAAATAGTACCTTCTTTCAAAACTGTAGATTAGAAAAGTACCTTTTTTCAAAATAGTACCATTTTATAAAAAGAACCTTGCTAAAGGAAAGTACTTTGTTAAAGGAAAGAAACCTTTCCAAAACATACTTTATTAATAAAATATCTTATTTAAAATAATGTCTTTTTAGAAAAAATCCAATTTTGAGAAAATAGTACCTACTTTCAAAACTATAGATTAGAAAAGTACCTTTTTTCAAAATAGTACCATTTTATAAAAAGAACCTTGTTAAAGGAAAGTACTTTGTTAAAGGAAAGAAACCTTTTCAAAACGTACTTATTTAAAATGACGTCTTTTTAGGAAAAATCCAATTTTGAGAAAATACTACCTTCTTTCAAAACTGTAGATTACAAAAGTACCTTTTTTAAAAATAGTACCATGTTATAACAAGAACCTTTTTAAAAAGTACTTTGTTAGAAGAAAGAAACCTTTTCAAAATTAACTGTATAAAAAATATATTTTATTTAAAGTAATGCCTTTAGAAAAAATCCAAATTTGAGGAAATCGTAACGTTTAGTAATTAAAAGAAACGCGTTTCTCTTTAAAAATAAATTTTTTTTTGTTAATTTTTTTTTTGGAAAAAGATAAATTTTTTTATATTCTTTAATTAGGCTTGAGTTCACCAAATTTAATTTTCATTAGTTTAACTAAAAATCAAAATTGTTCTTAAAAAAGATAAATGTTTGAAAAAGTATTAAAAAAAATTGTATATATGTATTTGTTTTAAGAAAAGTGTGTTTTTATGCTTAACTTACGAAAAACAAAACACATTCTTCGAAAAAGTTTAACCATTTGCAGATGCGACAGTACATTTTTCTTTGAGTGTAGGATGAAGCTAAAAGAGGCAATTTACTATAAATTACGATCGCCGTAGTTAAGCATAAATAAATGCGGTAATGCAATCAAATGGAAATAAAAGAAACATCTTTTTATATTTATTTTTCTTTTTCCTTAGCAACGTTTGCCAATTTTTTGCAATGCAATCTCATTTTTAGGAACGTAATTTTACCTCTTCAATTTAAAATGTGACAAAAAAAAAAAAGATTTTTTAAATGAATTTTATAATGTAACCCTTTTATACCCTTCACCGAAGGTAAGAGGGTATATATAACTTTGTCATTCCGTTTGTATGTTCCACAATATTGATCCTACCAACTATAAAGTATATATATTCTGGGTCCTTATGAAAAGCGAAGTTCAAATCCGGTTGTCCGTCTGTCCGTCTGTCCGTCTGTCCGTGTGTATGTTGAAATGGGTTTTCCGAAAACGCCAGAAATGATGTGGACTAGGTTGATGTATATTTATGTCACATATACTCCGTTTACGTTTGCTATTGAAATTCAGCCAGATCGGTCCAAAAATGACGGAGATATGAGCAAAAAACCACGACTACCTCTAAATTTTTCCAAAAATCCCTTGTTGTTGTATTTTTTTATTTCCGTATATCTTGAGAACGGCAAAAGCCAAACTTTCCAAATTAGGTACACACATTTAGGTTGCCAATACACACCATCCTACAAAATGTGGGCGGGATTGGAGAAGTGGGCGTGGTACCTCCCGTACAAAAAAAATTAAAAATTGTATAAAAACCTAAATTTTAGGACTGCCATATGTCCTATGGATATGACTTATATATCAAAATATCGGAAATTTGTATGAGTTATAACCGAAATACTGGGGTCTAATCACCGCATACGATATCGAGCAAAATTCATCGAAATTATTTATTTTGGTATCTTGAAACTCGATATCGAATGAAATGTATTGAATTTGAAATAATAGCATTCGACATCGAGTAACTCGACATTACATTTATCGAGTTTTCATTCGATACGCCAGTGTCTATCGTATGCAAAAAAATTCAATAGTTTATTCGATACGATAGTATCGAATGCAGTGATTAGACCCCTGAATTCCCGAAAATTACTCTTTTTATACCCTTCACCGAAGGTAAAAAGGTATATACAATATTGATCCTACACCCTATAAAGTATATATATTCTGGGCCCTTATGAAAAGCGAAGTTCAAAACTGGTTGTCTCTTATTTAAAAAAAAAAATATTTACCAGTTTTATTTAGTTTTTGTCTAGTTGCTCTGTATTCTGCTCGCACAATGGTGAAGGGTATATAAGATTCGGCACAGCCGAATATAGCACTCTTACTTGTTTTTATTATTATTACAAAAAGGCAATATAAATAAATTTCTGGGAAATTGCCATATTTAAAATGGAATTTTTAGTTTTGTGTGTATTTTTAATAAAACAAATTTCAAATTTACAAAGTTAATTACAAAAAGTTTTATTTGTTTATGCTAAATTAGTGCAATTAGCTCGTTTTAATATAAATAATTACACATGTTTGTTGCTTAAATTAGTTTAAACACAAATTATGTTGATTATTTAAATTAAAGTCTGCTTAAGCCACATTTAAGTAATTTTTGTGTTAAATGCCACGTGACACATAAAAACACGCCACACACTCATTCTAATTATTAAAATATTTAATTATTTTTTAAAAAGTTTGTTTGAAATTTTGCGACTATTTTGTTTGTGCGAAGTTGTTCTTCTTTTACTACGAAAAACTTCAATTAGTTACATCTCAACTTTTAATAATCTTTTGTATAATAATTTTAAATATTTTATTGTTAAACTATAGAGTGTCCCTGAGGATGAAATTCGTTAAATTTCGAAATATCGGAAAAATAAAATAAAAATTATTTAAACAGCTGACCTCGAGCTCAATTATTTCATTTACATTACAAATTTGAAGGTCGAATAAATACAACATTAAAATTTTAAATAAACTTTTTACATTTTCACAGTGTATTTTTGCTTTATTCTTTAGCGAATCGGCAAAGAGAAACCTTAATGCTTTGGGTGGAGTTGTAATATGTATATTTTAAAGTTGTTCTTTTGCTTATTATTTGGTAAAGTTATTCAAAGGAAATTAGGGCCTAATATATAAACATTTTCAAGAAATTAAAAAGTATGTAATTTACATTGAAGAAAGTTGGTTTGAAAGATATGATTTATTTGATGGAAATATATGTGTATATTTATACACAGAAAGAAAAACACTCGGGATTAATTGAGTTTTTTTTGCCTTACTTGAGTCGTACTTAAAAATTCAAGTACGGATAACACTTGAACGCACTCAAAACAATCTTAAATGGGATAACTTTGTAAAATCAATTCCAGAATTTCTTGAAATAAGTTTAAAATTCTTAAACCAAGTATAAAAAAGATTGAACTTTTCGTTGGTAGTGCAACTCTGAGAGGAAAAATACAAAGTGAGTGTTTTAATCTCACGTAACTTTTTAAAGTTTGTTGTAGGCACAACAACAACACCACACAAGTGGTTGAAAAACGATTTGCTTGTTGTGTGTAGACACATTATTTTCATGGCTAAGTAAATCAATCATGATAATATTCTCCATCTTATTCCGCTTTTGTTTTATTTCAAATATACATTTGGGATAAAATCAACTTTGAATTCTTCCATCAAGCGATTTTAAGATTGATTTAATCTTAGTTTTCCTTAAATCAACCTCATTTTCGGATTATTTCAAGTACGAATTCAGGATTGAATATGGAAAAAACGATATATGTATATACAATTGAATATGCTGACATTCAAAACACGAATATGCAAATAAAGAAGATGTAATAATACTGGTATGCAAAACATAAAGGCGGTTATGCTGATAATAGTACTAATATTGCGTGAAAAAAATTATCGCCACTTATTTCTGAATAACTCCGAAACAGTTGAAAATATAAACAAAATTTTATTTAGCTGACTTAAATGAAATTATATTTAATCACTTGTGTTTTGAAAAAAATCGGACAAAATTATCTAAAGTGGCGATGAAATAAACCAGCATAGCTGCTTTAATTCACGTGAAATGCCTATAAAAAACCTGAGCCCAGGAGAAAACACTGGAATCGGATTTAAATTTAGCGAGTTAAAATCTTAATAGTCCACATATTTTTATTAAACCCTTCACCGAAGGTTAGTTCGACAATATTGATCCCACACCCTATAAAGTATATACTTATATTCTGGTTCATTATGAGAAGAGAAGTTGATTGAACGATGTCCCTCTTCTTGCCCGCCACCCTTCTGTATTTGCTTACATAGATATACTAGCATAATGTCCAATAAGATTTTCGTTCTTTTATATTATTTAATCTATTTAATGAAATAATTTTAACAAATAGAAACTGGGAATTTTTGTTGCTTTTTGCAACTTAAAAACTTGTCAAAAAAGATAAATCCACGGTATGACAACACTGTCTATAATAAAAGAAAACAAACAAACAAACAATTTATAATGAAGTTTATTGTAGTGTAAATATGTATGTATGTATTAGGGTGGGTCAATTTGTTCGGGTGAGAAAAACCTGACAGGCGTATACCAAAATCGAAATCTACACAAAATTCTAAGAAAATTACCAATAGAAAGTATGGGTCTAAAATGAAAACCTAGCTCCCGCCGAGAGGCTTGATTATGAAAATAAAAAAGTAGCATACACAAAACACTAATATAGTTGCTTTTTTTGGACCTTTTTATTGCATTTTTTTAAAGCTTATTTGATTACAAATAAATTATTATGTTTCCACTTACTATTGATCCAGATATATGGAACATTGTTGTTGCATCGATATAATGTTTTAATTTTTATACGAATTACGAAGATTTAAAAAGAGAATGATTTTTTTTAGGCCCCGCTCTTCTCTTTTAAAAATTATAATTTAGTAATCTGCTATGAAAGTTATTAGCAAAGAGTGATTAGAATTCAATGCTCTTAATAGTTCTAGTCATTGTAGAAATTTACCGTTAATGGATTTTATAAAAACGTGGTGTTAAACATTTGTTTTGATTGACTTGTGCACTTGATATTAAAAAACTAACCATTAAATTATGGAATCATTAGCGATGTCGATTGACTCTAACGGGGCAAGTTTTCTGACTTATCAGAACGCATGCCAAGTGTGTCTGTAATTTTTCGCTAGATGTATATGGATCCACTAGTAATAAAAAGACGGTTTTGGTATAATGAAAGTTTATTTTAAAAACGATAAGATTTACAAGAACTGTTGAGTTACAAACTAATAAGGCGACTGCAAGAAAACGACTGATACTGAACTAGAAGGGGGCGACGTATATAAAGAAAAACAGAATTTACAAAAGAAGTTTAATGGAACATAGGACTGTTCACCAACAAAATTTTTCTGAACAAAGTGAATTTAGTGGATTAAATTTGCCAAGTTATCGTGATATTTTAAAGTATTATTTTTTCTTAAGTGAACGCGAAAATGAAAAATCAAAAAAAAACAACAATCGTATTCAAGATTTTCTCCGATAATTGCAAACAAAATAATTGAATTTGGGAAAATATTAATATTGCACTGATAAATAGAAAAAGCATTTAAAAAAACTGAATATATGGGCAATGTCACAGAGTACAATTCCGTTCGGAATGATTCCGTTCAGAAGTGAAGAAAACATATTTGTTTGTTGATGGAAAGTGTATTTTGATAGTTTTATGGCCTTTCAGATACAGACAACTCCCATACAGTTCATGAAAACAAAAATGGTTTCATTCCGCAACATTTTTTCGTCATTTTCTGAAGCACCAAAATAAGGAATGAATTCCGTTTCCGAACGGAATTGTACTCTGTGACATGGCTGTATATCTCAACAAATATCATAAAGAGGTAAATGCAGTTGCACAAAACAATGCCTTGCTCCTGTGCATTAATGCCTGATCCTCTCAAAGCATTCATGATTGACCAACACACTAGCAAAAAGAAAACAATTCCTGAATGCGTGTTAAATATAGTAGACCAACTGTCCAGTGAATTCCCATCTATCTTAGATCGTTCATATAGGTTCAACTCTTCACAAATGGATTTCGCGTCTGAAATCGAATTTGCAATGCCAGCTGCAAAAGAGCCGATTATGCACAAAAGGGGACCATACGCTATTGGGACACCTGTTAAACTCCCTATTTTTGGTGTTTACAATGTTTATTGTTGTAGCGGCAACCTTACTACATATTCTGTCTAAATTTTAGCTCTTACCGTTTCCTCATCGTTCCGGAGAATGGGCACTGTGACGGACGCACGGACAAAGAAGTCTCAGTAATAAGGTTCCATTTTCACACTTTGAGTACGAAACATTAAAAATGTGTGATTTTTGCATAAAACAGTATTGTTCTCTCATTACCTATTATTTTTTTAAACCAATTTTCAAGAATCCATTATGTCTCTCGGCGGGAGCTAGGTTTTGATTTTAGACCCATACTTTCTTAGTCAAGTTTTCTTAGAATTTATTGTAGAATACGTTTTTGCTATACGCCTACTTACAAAAAAAAATTGACCCACCCTAGTATGTATATGTAAAAATGATTAAGTTTTTGTCTAATTGCTCTGATTTCTTCTCGCACAAGGGTGTAGGGTATATAAAATTCGGCACAGCCAAATATAGCACTCTTACTTCTTTTATTTAATGGAGATTTTAGCTGCAATCCAGTGTAATTAATTTTATCTGTACGTATGACTAATATTTGCATGTTACAATATTGCTCATACGTTTCATACGGACTTTATTGTACTGAAAAATTATAATCTTTATAAAAAAAAAAAATATGAAAAAGAAACAAGTTAGAGTGCTATATTCGGCTGTGCCGAATCTTTGATACCCTCCACCGACAGTTCGAATGTTTAAGGAGTAATATCTGTATGATGTCTATTTCATTATTATAATCTCAAACTTTGACGAGTTGTTTTTAATTATGGTTCTAGGCGACTAAACTGTTTTCCGGTAGTAGGGTTTATACGGGGCCTAGGCTAAATTATGGACCGATCATCACGAAAATTCACAGCGTCATTTCTAGTCCTTTAAAACTGTGACGTGCCAATTTCTGTTATAATTGCATGATTTTTTACGGTTTAGGCGAACTAAACTGTTTTCCGGTAGTAGGGATTATATGAGGCCTAAGGTAAATTATGGACCGATCGTCACGAAATTTCACAGTGTTATTTCCAGTCCCTTAGAACTGTAACGTACCAATTTCTGTAATGATAGCGTTATTAACTATGGTTTTAGGCTTACTAAACTGTTTTCCGGTAGTAGGGATTATATGAGGCCTAAGGTAAATTATGGACCGATCGTCACGAAATTTCACGGTGTTATTTCTAGTCATAAAAAACTCTGACGTACCAAATTTTGTTACGCTAGCTTTATTTTTTACGGTTTATGGCGTACTAAACTGTTTTCCGGGAGTAGTGTTTATATGGGGCTTAGGGTAAATTATGGACGGATCTTCACGAAATTTAATAGCGTGATTTCTAGTCAAATAAAACAAATTTTTGCAAAATCTTATCGCATTCCGTGCCTTGTTCCAGCATTTATGTTATTTTTTGTAACAAAATTATCAATTTTTTTAGGTGGTAGTTCCACATTTGGTCCTACTGAACCGATTTGGTTCTGGATTTCAATCCCAAACTGCTTAGGATAACAACAAGCAATTTGACACCAAGTTTGTTCATTCCTTTTGAGTTGTTCGAAAGTGAGCGTGTCTTCAACAGACGGACAGACGGACAGACAGACAGACGGACATGGCTAAATCGACTTAGAATTACTTAAGGACCCAGAATATATATACTTTATGGGGTCTGAGATGAATAATAAAAATGTTTCACACGGAATGACAAACTTAATGTGGTGGAGGGTATAACATGATAATTCGAATTGATGGATAAATATCTTCGTGTCTACCTATTTCTTTTATTTTATCTGCACTAAATTATCATAAATGTCATGACATTGTAATCTTGATTTACTAGGCTAAATTAGAAGTTATTAGAATTCTTATTGTAGATCAGTTCATTAAAAATTTTTTCTGAAGAAAGATTTTCTACGATATATATGGTGTCTAAGTTCTAATGACAGACTACACAATGCAACATCCAAAAATAAACACTATATTTTTTGATCCGCTGTAGTCACCTAATTTTAAATTCTATTTGGAAAGTTTTTTTAAAATATTTTTTTTTTCTAAAATTTGATATTTTTTAAGTGGCTGCTCCATACATCTTGTCGTAACTTTGAAACGACGTACTTGATTTTGTTATGCAACCCGCAAAAGTTTAGCTTATGTTTGCAACATGTTGTAATAAAAAGGTAAAACTTTGTGATTTTTAGTTCTACACAAATTTGCGATAGAAAATTTTAAAACTAGGTACTTTCAGTTTATCGGGAATAAAACAGGAATTTGTTCATCGATTTTCATGAATTAAAATTTATTTTATTTCTAAAAGATGCAGCTTTACGATAAAATACTTAAACATGGAAGTATTTGTTGATTTAAATTTTTTATGAATTTTTTGATTTGTAAAATTTTATAGCTAAACAAAAAAAAAAAAACAAATAAAATTGTTTTCCATTTGTCCCTTAACACCTCCTAAACTAATGGCTAATTCAAATAATGATATTAGAAAGACCAAAAAAAAACCTTTTATCATAGAATTTAAAATAGTGATGATTTTTGATGTTGGTGACTATAGCGGATCAAAAAATATAAAAATTTTTTTAAGAGATATTTATTTCGAATTTTTTTTGACCTCCAAAATTTTTAAAATTTTAACAAACTTTTTCGAATTTTTGCGAAACTTTGCCGTTCCTTTACAGTGTATATATAATAGAGGAAAATAGAGGAGGTTGCACAACATTACTAAAAAAAGAAACCGAAACACTATAAAATTTCTTTAAGAAAGGTAAAACTTTTTTTTTAATACGCGCAGTCATTTTAGAAACATTTTTTTTTGGAAAAAAAAAATTTTTTTTTATCAAAGTTTCGAAATTTTTGTTTTATTAAAAATTCATAAAAAATTGGAAAATCCAGCTAGGCTTCTAATTTTTTTCAGACGTTTAAAAAAATTGCAAACACAACAAGCCATAAATGATTAAAATCTGTTAGCAACTTTTGATTTTATTCACAAATTTCGAAAAATTTTCATTAATTTAAGAATTTCATAAAACGCAATATTTGTATGGGAGTCCCCCTAAGAAGTGGTGATAAGGCGCAAATATGTCTCGAGAAAAGGACAAACAAACTAATTGAGGTCAGTCATACATTGTATTCAACTAGGGGCGACCCCTGGCATTTATGGGACCCTTTCTGCAATATATATTTCTAGTCTGCATTGAACATTTTGTATGGCAGTCCCCTTAAGGAATGGAGATAACGGGTGCGTATGTTAGAAATCAATAATGTGGGGTTGGGCATACATTTGACCTATCTAGGAGCATCATACGCGCTGTGCCGACTAAATTTAAGAATTTCAACCATAACAATATGACGGTTTTGTGAAAGCGCCTAGGATGCCCCTAGATGGGTCATATGTATCTGGCAGACGGTTCTAGCAACCATGGGTTTAGGGTTGCGTTTTTGTGCAGCATATTGAGATGACGGGAGAGTGGGACAGCTTTATTTTGTTTAATGAAACTAACGATTTGAAAGTGACGAGTTATCGATTTAATTGATGGACTTTCTTCCATCTATCACTAGTTTTTCAGTGGCAGTCAAGAAGCAAAGTTGAAAAGTTGTCACGTGACACTACTATTGATGTAAAGTGAAATTTAATTTTCTAATTAATTAACTTTATCTAAGTTAAACTACCCTAAGTGAAAAATCAAGTACAATTATCAACTTAAACGTTGACACTACCTTTAATATTAAATGAAGTTTTTATGTTCTAAATATTTAACTTTATCTAAAAACTAAACCAGCCTAAGCGAAAAAATGAATAAATTATAATTTTAAACGTGCAGTAACGGTGTAAAGAAACTAAACTTTACCAAATTTAAATCCCACATGTATGACCAAATTTTAATCATTTTAATCACAAGACCTGTTTAATTTTGAAAGTTTTTTTATACGCCTGGAAAACATTCGAAGCCTAGCTGCATTTTCCAATTTTTTATGAATTTTTTAAAAAGAAAAATTTCGAAATATTGATAAAAAAATTATTTTTATTCCAAAAACAAAAAAAAAAAAATTATGTTTCTAAATTGACTTCGCTTACTAAAAAAAAGTTTTACCTTAAGAAAATTTTATTGCGGAATTTCGATTTTTTTAGTATTTTCAATAAGCTAAAGCGTTTTTGAGTTACGCGAACATATGTTGTGCAACCTCCTCGATTTTCGAAATAACGGTATATCTCGAAAAACAGAGCTATCCTAAAAAAACGGCTAGCACCACTGAATTAGGTTTAAACGACAAGTGCCCAGCTTGTCTAAAAAAATTGTCAATTTCTATCACAGTTTAATTAACGTACAAACTAGTAAAATTAAAAAATGAAAGTGGTTGATAGCAGGTATTGCATTAAAAAAAAATTTAAATGACAAAATTAAATATTTTCTTTTTTAAATTTTTGTCAGAGATGTAACTGTTATCGGCGTATAGTTGTCCATCAAAAAGTGATTTTCAAGAAATTGGTTCATAGCAGTTATTGAATATAGGCTGTCGATGCATACAAAAGAGGGTTTGCACTTAAGCTACCATACAGCTCCCTTATTTCGATGGTCACCTGAATTGAGGCTGCGAAAACGGTTCGATTTGAAAAGTTTATTTTTATACTAAACACACCATTTATTCTATTCTTTCGTTGTGCCAAGTTAATTATTCCAGGGTCAATTACGAGGGCCTGGATATAGAAATAGACCTAAAATATAAATTTGTTGGCGGTCTTACTTTGTAGGTCGAATATTGCGATCTCTTATGTCCCAACGATAGAAATATGAGCGAACAGACATAGTTAGTTCAGTTTATAGCAATCCAGAATATGTACTCTTCATTGGGTTTCAACTTGTTACCAAAGAAACAACAAAATCAATATACCGCCCATCTTGTTTATGGGCGATATAAAAAGCATCCATTTAAAAAGTTTAACACGTCTACAAAACTAATATGCACAATATGCACAAAAATAACCAAAACTATAAAACTGAAAACCAAATGCCAAAAATAATAATAATTGTAATATAAACAATAAAATAAAAACAAATAATAAAACGAAAACTACGCAGTAATTCCCACATAAATTATTTGTTTAATGATGATTTATGTTGCGTTCAACGTTTAAATATTTTAGTTTTTCAGTATGAAAGTATTTGTAGGAATTTTAATTTAAGTCAATTTATAAAACATGCAAACAAACACGCTCACTAGGGTTCCTCTTTGGGGAAAAAATTTTGCGGGAAAAATATTTTTAAAATTTTTGGCAGCGTATTTAAAAGTGAAGTTGGCCGCTATTTTTAAAAAATAATAATAGAAATTTAACTTATTTTAGATCAATCAGGGGGCTAAACTCCATTTTTTATTTTATTTATGTGGGTTTTTTAAACAAGAAAGTCGTGACGCAACGTTGACGCTTTTGTTTAGGTATGGCAGCATATCAGCGTAAAAGCTAAGCGGAAGCAAACTTTCCGCTTTCCGCTCTTGTTTAGGTATAGCTGTAAATTAGCACATCAAGCATTTTCTATCTGTCAAAAAATGTAATATAAACTCAAATATACCCTGCGGGAAATTTGTGTCAATTGGTCCCACAGACTAGTCCTGGGAGTTGTGAAAATAGAACAGGTACAAAAAGAAAGAACTCATGACCAGTGAAAGGAGAACCAACCATGTAACTGGTTTATGAAGAACAAACAAGTAGAAAAAGGACTGAATTACAGTAAAGTCTTCACCGGTGGTGTGATACATTTTTTTGGGACTTTCTAAAATTTGGCTCTGGAATTTAATTCTAGGACTTGTTTTATTGAAATAATACTACATCGTATTGAAATAGTACTACATTTTAGTAACTGTCACTAAACATGTCCATTGAGAGTAGATTTGTGACAGGTCAAATGGTGTCAATTGACCCCCTCCAATGACAACCGCATGTAAAAGTGATAGGTCTTATTCATAGAAAGTGTTAAAACTAGAACCGGTCTCTACCACCAAAGACCTATCACAGGACTACTTTGGTGTCAGTTCGCTTCCCTCTAGGGGAAGTGACTCACAGTTGGAGATTTTTGATTTTTGGGAAAAGGTTTTCAGATTGGCAATAAATTTGAGGTGGCAATAAAGGAGTTGTGGTTGAGTTAAAGTTTTGAATTTGGGGTCTTTAGACCTATCGGGTGAGGTGCCCTAGGTTCCAAGAGTAGGGCACCTCGCGTACTGCAAAAATTAAAAACAGTCCAGAATTTAATATTTTAGTTTGATTTAACAATTTTTTTATTCCAATCGGACTCAACACAGGGTCAGGAAGGCTACGGTGGCTTACTATGCCTGCCGTATAATGTTTGGCGCCAGGTGGGGTCTGGTAAAATGGCTATACACGGCAATAGTATGGCCCATTCTTACATATGGATCACTGGTATGGTGGACCGCGACGGGCAGGAAATACGCCGTAGACCAGCTGGGCAGAGTACAAAGATCAGCCTGTATTAGAAAAACAGGTGCTCTACGCACTAGTCCTTCAGGGGCTCTGAATACTATACTGCACCTTGTTTCAATAGAAATACAACTTATGGTCATATCCGTCAACAGCGCGGTTAGGCTCTCTGCATCGGGATGTTTGAATGCGAGGACGTACGGTCATGCAGGGATCTTACAGAAGCTACCAACATCTCTGAAACGACCAACGGACTATATGATGCCCCCACGGACTTTGATAAGAAATTCAAGTTCATACTTCCGTCAAGGCGGGAATAGAGTAGAGGAATCCTGGCCGAGGAATACCACAAGATGCTTTACACGGATGGGTCAAAGATGACTTGTTGTGTCGGCTTCGGGGGTCTTCTCGGAGAAACTGCACGTGAATCTCTCTTTTCGTTTGCCGAACTGGGCCAGCGTATTTCAGGCTAAAATAGTAGGAACATCAGCGTCAAAATTGGAATTTTCGTCGATAGCCAGGCGGCTCTGATGCCACTGAAGTCATATAAAAAAACGTCCATTCTCGTCAACCAGTGTAAGGAGGAACTACTCAGACTGGGCAGCCTACATGACATTACCACTCTCACAATATTATTACAGTAACGGACTGTAGTTTATTTCAGAAATATTCCGTTCAGTCATTTTTAAATAAATAAACATTTAAAATTCCAAGCAAATTTATTTTTAACTGATTCTAACAGTTATTCAAAAAACTAAGTGCGTATTAATACGGATTTTCAGTTGCAGTTAATATTGTCCGTCGATTGAGTTAAATTCTTCTTTATGTTAAATTAAATAAAAATGTAATTTAAAGCAACGAAAAGTTCATTTAATTTTTACTGTCAAAAATTCAACCGCGGATTCCGTAAAAACAGATGAATATTCAGTTATCTTATATAAATTAATTGTCAAAAAATTAACTACATATTCCTTAAAAACAAATAAATATGCAGTTATTTTATAAAATTTTACTGTCAAAAATTCAACGCCATATTCAATAAAAACAATTAAATACTCAGTTATTTAATATAATTTAACTAACAAAAACTAATTTTTACTTATCTATAAAAAATTAATTGCTTGTTTTGTGTAAGCAATTCCCATTTTCTATTTGTTAATATAATTTATTTAAATACATCAAATTTTAAAAGTAAAATAATTGCGAAGCCATATCGGTCATGCTGCTGGTGTCTTGTAATTGAGAGTTCTTCTGTAAACAACGTGGTCAGTACAACAAAAGTAAAACAAACGTGTGTAACAGGGTAAGTAAATAATAATATTCTCCCTATATCGCTTATAAGAAAAACAAGCGGACAGGCCTCTGTCTGGTATTTTTCAAAAATTCGGCTCTTTTGTGGAGTAAACGAAAATTACTGAATTTTATAAAATAACTGAATATTTAATTGTTTTACTGAATATGGTGTTGAATTTTTGACAGTAAAAATTAAATGAACTTTTTGTTAAAAATAAATGAAAAATAAGTAGACCGGTTTTTAATTGAATTTTCATTTATTTTATATTACAATTTCAGTTCATTTTACGTACAGAATATTGTGAGTGCATAATTTGAGTCCCTGCGCATAGGGACCATTACGGCTATGAACAGGTGGATTGGCTGGCTAAGACTGGAGCCGCTCTTGATACGTATTTCACAGAGTGTGCCAGTCGCAACACCCCTGGGAGCTATCAAAAGCGAAATTTTCCGACACTATCTGGATATGGCTGACGATAAATGGAAGAAACTAGATGGCTGCAGGGCTACCAGGATAACGTAGCCCACATATGACATAGGTCGCTCTGCGCAACTTCTCAACTTCAATCGGAGAGACGTGGCGAGACTTATATACGTGCTTATTGGTCAATGGACGAACGATAAGCACGCTATGAGACTCGGCCTCCCTTTTAATGAATGCTGCCGCAGCTGCAGGGAACCTGGAACTGAGGAGACAGTATTTCATCTTCTATGAGATTGCCCAGCATTAATTCAACACGACACGGACTATTTTGGAATAACCTTCTACAAGAACTCTCCGAGATATCGTGGGTGAAACTCAGCAGCTTGCTGATATATCTCAACGCAACGGGCTGGCTCTAGCCATCTCGGTATTACCCCTGGGTCAAGTTTGATTGGGGGTTCCAATTCTTCCCGAGTTGTGTGGTGTCAAAACGGAGTCACTGTCGACTATACTTGCAGCACGCCTTGATTTGTGCGTGCTACCACGTTAACCAACCAACGGACTGATCATTTAGAAAATTCAGAATTATTTCCATTTTTTTCTAAAAATCTTCCACTGTTCGACTTTAACGCATTGCAATTGGTAAATCGGATTTAGAAAGCTGCTTTTTTTTGGTGTCAGTTAAAAAACTGAAATAGTGCTCTCATTGTAAAAAAGCAATAGGAATCAATCTCCAGTTCTAATTTCTATTTTGTGGGTTTTATTAAAAAAGATAAGTTAACATTGCTGTTTATGTCACCACGTCTTCACGCCCCAAAAATTTATTAACATTAACATTTAAATCGTGTAAGTGATAGGTGTGGACTTCAAATTTTTGTGTTTTGGCATTAGCAAACTTTCGTGAATTCTCGGTTTTTAAAACATAATACCTAAACACTATTTCAATGGTCCCTAGAATTTAAGAAATTTATCAACATATAAGAGATAAGAAAAGAAAATAAAACATATAATATTGAATACATCTGGAAACAACATCAGCGACTTTTAGACATGGATGTAATGTTTAACTGATTTTTCGACAGTATCTTTATAAAATGTTAAACATAAAAAACGCGAATGTTTAATATTTTAATATTAAGTAAATACTATTTATCAGTTGTAATGATAAAAGATATCAGTTTAAATGTTTCTAAAAAATTCTTATTATTTTTATAATGAATTTTTTTTTGAAATCTCTAATGAGATGAGACGTTTTGATAACGATAACAAATATGAGGTTAGTCTGGCAGTTTTTTCGGTAATTAAGTATAACACGACCGCAACAATTGATATCATTTAATATTATTATAAAAAAAAAAAAAATTCTGATTATAATGAGAAAATGTTTTGCGCTTTCGGGAATTGAAAAATTCTGCGAATGAAGAGCCCTAATACTCACTAACTAATTTAAAATGAATGTGTTACGCACACATTCTCATACACATTAATAAGTATGTATCATAGATTCAGTAGATATAAAATTACTGATTTAATGATTTTCATATGAATGGAATTTCGGGTAATAAATATTTCTCACTGAATAATTTCAACTGCATAAATACTATGTAAAGCAAAAATATTTTACAGAAATTTATTAAATCCTAATTTTTAGTTAATACTTTAAATTTAAAAAGAATGCCTTTTAAAATGTAAAAATTCATTTCGATTAACCATATATTTTCGTCCTTCACTGTATTTACGAGTTAAAAACCTTTTTTATGTTAATAATTCGATTATGTCAGTTTGTTGGCTCTTTTTGGCATTGCCGCAGATGCATTTTTTTTTAATTTGATATCAAATAGGAAAAACATGCTGATATAATTAAAAGCAAATTCAAATTTGTAAATATCATATTTAAATAAATATTAAAAATAGTGCAAAATAATAGGTTTAACACGAGTATATAACTTTTAGTATCATACATATGTATTCATAATTACAATTCCAAATATGCATTTGCGTATAAAAATATGTACATCAGGCGCGGATTCGGGGGGGGGGGAATAAGGAAACCCCCCCCGCCCTAAATTATAAAAATATGGTTTGCTTATTTCGATAAAACAAGAATTCCCAATAATAATATTTTTTTTATATGTACAAAATTTTTGGAAATCCCAGCAAGTTTTTTTTTGTTTTTTTAATGAATCTCTAACGAAATTTTCAAAAAGTATCCAAATCTTAATCCTAATAGTTATTTATTAGATATTTCCAATGAAACATCTACATAGTTAACCGTATTCAAATACCTATTATTCTACATTCAATCCCAGCAGGTGCCATCTATATCCAAAGACTAAGCGTTTGACTTGATAATGCGTGCGGTTGAATTATTAAAAAGCCTTATAATTTGCAATTATTATGTATATATTTATGTGTTATATAAATCAAAATTCTATCATATTTGACGAAAGCACGGATTTGTCGGGGAAAAGCCAGATTTCCTTATCTTTAAAATATATCAACATACAACAAAAAGTTGTTAGGGAAGAATTTATTGGCTTTGTTGTAAACGCATTTGAAGAGGCTTCAAAGGATATTGATGACGTTGATGTGTCAATTGATGCGAAGGCACTATCATCAATAGTTTTTAAAGCTTTGAAAAATGTTGCTCTTGACCTAAAAAATTGTGTAGGAAATGGAACAGATGGGTGTCCTCTGGTGTCAGCAGAAAATGGAGCTGTTAAAAATTCTGGAAACCGCGACAAATGCGAAACAAACGCCTTGCTATTTCCATAAATCAAGCAACTCAGTTTCTAAAAGCAAAAAAGGGCCATTAATACAAAAAGTTGTATCATTTGTTAAAGAAACGACAAAGTTTTCAAAATATAATCACCCCAAGCGAAACGCAGTTTTAGCAAAGTATTTGGGAGGCCAAACTCCCTTCGTTATGCGAGACAAGATGGGTGATTAGTACTTAGTACTTTTGAATTTATTTGCGGAATATACATATTAAATGTGATTCTTATTGTAACACAGCCGCTTAGTATCATTTTACAAAAGCACGATATAGATCTTCGAAAAGGATCAAGCCTTTTCAAAACTTTAATCATGAGCCTTGAAGAAAACAGAAATGAAGTCAATGAGCAATTCAAAGCAATTTTTGAAAAAGTTCAAGTCATTTGCGTTCAAATCGAGGTTCCAATCGAAAAGACAAGATTTGAACGAATTAATCACATTCAAAATGTTGAATTTATTTTAGAAGAAATCAAAACACCTTTCCCAATAGATATTCTAAATGGATTAAACATACCTAAGCTCCTACCTCAAATTGTAATCAAGTCATATACAGATACAAAACTTTTAAAACCAGAACTAGCTGATGAGCCAATTGTATTTAATACAAGAGATTAACACCTACTAAAATCTAAACTTGAGCCTGATCTATCAGATAACGATGTATATGCGTTAATAAACTGTGATGAAGATATCTACCCAAATCTAAGAAAAATATTTAAAATTTTCGTTTCAATGCTCGTCAGTAATGCTACGAGCGAGAGGTCATTTCCTACTCTTCGTCGAATAAAAACATGGCTCTGATCAACAATGACAGAAGATAGGACGTTACTATCTAAATTTGCTCCACAAGAAAATCAAATTGCTTATTTAAAAAGATTAAATTATTTTAATTTATATTGAACTGATCTTATATATTATTTAACCTTATTGTTCAGTTTTTTTTTAAATATATATATATAATATACATATATTGTTATTAATAAACTTTTACAAACAAATTTTTTTTACTTTTTTGTATCATACAAAATAACCCCGCCCCCCTAAGGCTCAAGCTGGATCCGCGCCTGATATACATAAAAGTATTTATAAGCATAAAACATACATAAACATGTAGAATTTCAAATATTAAGTTTCAGTAACGGAAAATTTAATAAAAAAAACGGATCACTTACATTTCATATAAAATAAAACAATTTTTCGGTTAATTTTAAATGTTAATTTTATAGCGAAGAAATTCTTTTAAATTTAGTAAACTTTAATTAATTAATTTAGTTTTTTATAACAAGTAAAAAAAAATAAACGGAAATTTAAATAAATCGGAGAATCTTAAATAGGAATTTGAGGTTATTTGTTAAAGATTTAAATACAATTGGAATTTAATTTAATTGCATTCGATATGGAATTTAGTGAAACTCATTTGTTTTTACATCGTTCTAAAAAATAAGGTTTTTAAAATTTCTACCAAATTTTATTAGATTTTTTTTGATAGAGTACAATTTTAAAATCTTTTATTTTGAATTTATTTATAAGCACATTTGTACACTAGAGTGCTACAATATTATATGGACGAAAAAAAATATAATTCACATACCGTCCTCCACTAGAAATGTTCTATATTGCAGATATACGTTTTGTAAACAATTAGGATAATAGGATAGCGCCGCCATGACGCTGAAGTTTAAAAAATTTTGAGTTTGTAAAAATTTTGCCATTAAATATTTATTTTTGCAATAAAATGTAAACGAATTGAAATGTGTTCGCTACTTTCGTTCTATTGAGATATAAAAAATTGGTTAAAAAAATTTAAAGTTATTAAAATTTCCCCAGGCAATTAACGTGTCTCAGGCCACTTGAATGGGAACCAAATTAACTAATTTTAATTTAAATATACCCGCATTTACTTATATATAGGAGTTTTCGTCTTCGTTGAATACCGTTAACCTACGTTTTTTAGTGTTAAAATTGTATCTCGCCCCACTTTGTTTTTGGAGGTTTATTTGACAGCTCAAAGCGGGAACTCTGCCTTACGTGACAGCTAGTAATCGCCAAAAAAAGTTACGGACACAGTTTAGTGAGAAAAACAGCTGCTTGTTTCGATATATGGAATTTTTGTTTCATTTCACACGTTTCTATCGAAAAGTTTCTTGACGCGAGAGTTACAGAACATGGACACAGAATTGCAAAGTATGTACATGAAACTGAGTACCCCTCCCCAATCTTCTCACCCCTCTGACCATTTAATTCAACAATTGCTGCAACAGAAGTTGCAAGTCTGAATGCTGACATTGTAGATTTAATAACCCATGAAATTAACAAATACAAGGCTGTCATTTTTGGTATTTTTATTTGAAGTGCTCGCAAATAAACAAAATATTGCACAAATATGCAACAATGGTTGCGTGAATCTTAAGTTCATGTAAGTACATTATGGCCACCTTAAATAATTTTTTAATTTGCTTATATACATATTTGACAGACTTTTGGTTGGGCCTTTATTTGTGAGGCGTCTGAACTAAACGCCAGCAAATGTTGAACTATACAACAAAGGGTCATGTGTCACGGCGGCATGAAATAACCCCCCAAAAAAATAATGAAATAACCCCCCAAAGTTTGTACAAAGAACAACAAAAACGATTTTTGGGGGGTTATTTCATTTTGTTTGGGGTGTTATTTCATTTGTTTAATTGCGTGATTATTTCATATGAAATTATACCCCAAAAAATCATTATGAAATAAAGCCCCAATATATTTTTTGGGGAATTATTTCATTTTCAAATTTATAATAAAAACGTTTTTGGGCGCAATGATTTTCTCCACTTTGGTATGCAGAACACCTGCTTCGATAAATAAAGCTGCCCTGCATAGCCGGCCTTCAGCTGGGCGCAATGGTTTTCTTCTTTATGGTATACTAACGCTTCTCTGCGTATCCGGGTGGAGTCGGTATTTTTATACTATAGAGGAGAAAATCCTGGCGCTATGCAGAGATGCTTTAGTTAGCTAGGCCGGTATTTGTTATACCGTAGAGGAAAAAGTCATTGCGCCCGGGCGAAGGCCGGCTATGCAGAAAAGCCTTAGTTGGCGAAGCTTGTGTTTGTTACATCATACCATGAAATATATTGCGTGATTCTTTAAAGCAAAAGTGTATAATTGATTGTATTACATATACTGGGCTCTTATTTCATTTTAGAAATTGGGGTTTTATTTCATATGAAATAAGCCCCCAAAAATTAGGGAATTATTTCATTTATGTTTCGGGCGTTATTTCATTTCGTTGGGGGCTAATTTCGTTTTCAAAATTGGGGCTTTATTGCATATGAAATAAGGCCCCACGCTTTGGGGAGTTATTTCATTATTTTTTTGGGGAGTTATATTTTGGGGGGTTATTTCATGCCGCCATGTGTCACATCATACAATTGCCAGTTCATGTTCAACAACATATTAAGATACTGTCGAAAACATTGAAATTAAATTTGCGTATAGTTTTAACAGTGCTTTTGTACACATGAACATAGAAAATGAACAAGTCAACTGATGTCAACAGATAGTGCTTTCTTATTATTTGTATGACACATTATATGCAATAAAACTGCAAATAGACTATACAAATTATTGATTGTGATTATTATTAGTTTCATGAGAAACTCCATAAAGTAATCTTCAGAAAAAAAATTCCTTTTAATAAAATTCGGCGCTGCGAAATATCGGCTCCGTGCAATAACTCCCAGGTGCAATAAGTCCCAAGAAAAAAATGAAATTAGACCCAAAAATTTTTCATACAAATGTGGGAGTAATTTCATTATGAAATAGCTCCCAGCCCTCTCGGTTTAATTTAATTTTTTTGGAAGTTATTTCATTTTTTGCCTGGGAGTTATTTCATAACGAAATAAAATCCAAATGAAATAAGTCCCCAAAAAAATAACGTGGAAGTTATTTCATTTTATTTTGGTTTTCGGTGTTATTTCATTTGCTGTGGGAGTTATTTCATTTTTTGTGCGAGTTTTTTAATTTTCAATTATTTGCAAAGCCGGTGTTTGTTATACCATAGAGGAGAAAATCATTGCGCCCGGCCGAAGGCCGGCTATGCATAGAAGCTTTAGTTAGCGAAGCCGGTGTTTGTTATACCATAGAGTATAAAATCCTTGCGCCCGGCCAAAGGCCGGCTATGCAGAAAAGCTTTAGTTAGCGAAGCCGGTGTTTGTTATACCATAGAGTTAGCGAAGCCGATGTTTGTTATACCATAGAGTAGGTAATCCTTGTACCCGGCGTGCTTAAACTGCAGGCAGTTGCCATTGCAGGAGGTCAGGATATAATAAAATGCCACATTTGTTGTCAAAATGTCGAGGACTCAATGTTACTTTTTTGGTAACCTGATATGTAAATATTCAAGTAAAACGAATACATATATAATACATTTCTTTGGAAGTTGTTTAATTTTTTTTGGGTCTTATTTCTTTTTTTTTCGATGGACTGTTTTTGGAAGTTATTTCATTAATGCCTTTAGGAGTTATTTCATTATGAAATAACTCCCAAAAGTTGGGGTTTGTTTCATTTAAGACTTGGAAATTATTTCATTTTTTCTGGGATTTATTTCTTTTTTCCAGTTTGGGACTTTTTTCATTTATTTTAGGATTTAATTCATTGGGAGTTATTGCACTGGGACTTATTGCACCTGGGAGTTATTGCACGGAGCCGAAATATCGCCCCAGGAAATATGGCCCCAAAAAATAAATGAAAATTGACCCCAAATTTGGGGATATTTTTCATAATGCAGTATGGCCCCATTTTTTTAATGAAAAATTACCCCAAACAAATGAAAAATAACCCTAACCCCCTAAATTTGGGGTTATTCTTCATTACGAAAAATCACCTCAAAATTTATAATGAATTTGGACCCCAAAAAAAGAACACAAAAAAAGTTACATTAAACATTTTCGGTGGATTTCAAATGCCAGAAACTAAAAATCCCAAATTTAGAATCCCGATTTCAAAATCCGGATAATTATACAGTTTTGGTTTTAAAAATCGTACGATTGATAGCATGGTTGTGCTTTCGGCCATGCGCAAGGATTTTTTTCTATGGTATAACGAACACTGGCTTATCTTACTGAATAAAGCTTCACGTTACAGCCCGCCTTCGGCCGGGCGCAAGGATTTTCTTCTCTATGGTATTACAAACACCGGCTTTGCTAACTAAAGCATCTCTGCATAACCGGCAATGATTTTCCCTACTTTGGAATAAGAATTCGGGGTTTTTATACTACCCCTAGAAACTTTTACATTTATAACGTTTGTGTTCAAATGTTTGGGGTGATTCTTCATTTCTTAAAATTTGCATTTTTTATAAGTAGACGAAAAATAGCCCCAAAGTAAAAATTGTGATTTTATTTGGGGCCATTTTTCATTCCTTGATATTGGGGTCATTTTTCATTCCACTTAAAATGTAAAAACACCCTAACGAAAAAATTAAAAATAACCCAAAAAAAAAAAAACAAAAAAAAATGCGCCAAAATTGCGTGTTGTTGTGTCTCATGTAAAATTTTGGAGCCGTTTTTCATTTTCCTTTTGGGGCCATATTTCCTGGGGTCATTTTGCGCACCGCCATAAAATTCATATTTCGCTCAGTTGCTACAACATCGTCATACAGTTTTGAGTTAGTTATATGTACAGAAATGTTTGCTACTAATCTTTATATCTTTTATACTCTCCCCTGTTGACGAGAATATGTCGTTATTTTTTGTCAAGAAGCATCTCGATACCTACAGGATCATATATTTCAACTCGAATTATGGTTAAAGCAATGGAGGATAGAGGTCAATGAACAAAAATGCGTACATATAACATTCACCTTGAGTCGGGAATCATGCCCCCCTATTAAAACCAATAATCAAATAATACCTCATAATTCGCATGTAAAATACCTCGGTATTCATCTAGATCGCCGTTTAACGTGGAAAAGCCATATAGAGGCAAAATTAACTCAAATGAAACTAAAAGCCATCCAAATTCATTGGCTTATTGGAAGAAACTCTGTCCTTAGTCTCGACTGCAAACTTCTTCTTTACAACTCCATCTTAAAGCCAATCTGGTGCTATGGTATTCAGTTATGGGGCACTGCCTCGGCCTCTAATATCGAAAAAATTCAAAGGCGCCAAAATAAACTACTTCGAATAATCAAAGCTGCCCCTTGGTATGTTAAAAACTCAAATATTCACAAGGATCTTAATGTTCCATTAGTTAAAACTATGATTACGAAATATGCAGTAAAATACTTAAAATGGCTCGAATTGCACCCGAACCCACTAGCACGAAATATTTTAAATGATAGCGGCCACACTCGCTTAAGAAGAAGAGACACTGCAGCACTTATCCAATTAAATGAGCGATAAACACCTATAAAAGTGAACATAACCCGCGATGAAAAAAAATTTTTGTCTGGCACTGGCAGGACAAAAAATAACGTATTAGGTTAAGATTTGATTAATTATTGTTAGTTCATATTTAATATATGAAGATTCAATAAATAAATAAAAAAAAAAATTTGCACATTGCTACAAATAAGCGATTTATTTAGTACATTTTAGTTCTGGATTTTGCCTTCTTTTAACATTTTCCATCTGTATTGTACGTTAAAAAAATTTTGCAAAAGGCAACACAAAAAAATTAGCAAGATTTCTCGAAAACGACAAAAAACATCAAAAGATATGCGCTGTTTTTATAAAAAAATTTTTAATTTAATAAAGGTTTACAAAACAAATTTTGTATGAAAATTTTCCTTAATAAGCGTTTGTTAACTTTTATAATCGTTTATGAATACGGGGGATGGTATTGAACACAACAGCTTAGTAAAGTTGCAATGACAATATGTTTAAGTGGGCATAACATGTCATATCACCTTGTTTGAGTGGACATGACTAGCAATGCATGACATTTTTGAAAATAACATTTTTAGAGAAAATGTTGAATTGTACAAGTCTTTAGTCTGAACAAATTGCATCCTTTGGGTAATAAATTCTTAAATAAGTTTGCAAGGACTTCAAGAACAGCCAAACCTGATATAAAGTTTATTTAGTAATATTGCATGCGGAATTTATTCAAAGGCTCTACTAAAGTCAAGATTTAATAGCGAAGTCAACTAATGTTTGTAAATACAATATTGTATTTCCTGCATATGAATCATAGTGCTGCGATATTGTCTCAACCCCGACGAATGCTCTTATAAGAGTAATTTTGAAATTAAGAAATTTAAAACTTAAAATATCAATGATTAAATACTGGATTTAAATTGTAGCGATTGATTTTGGGAAATATTAGAGCTTTAGTTTTTGTTAAAAGTCTAATAGCGGATTTTTTGTAGCTGTATCAGAACTTTTGATATCGATAACTATGGTTTGACAGCTGAGAATATCAAGCTGTATTGTCATTTCTGTTCAGTGAGGTTTGGTAAGTTATCGTTAACCGTTTAACGCTTGAACAACGTTTCCAAATTGTGGAAATTTGCTTTAAAAAAAAAGTTAAATAGCGAGCGCTATCGAGTGAATTTTTGTTTCAAGATATTAATTAAATATTAAAAATATCAACAAAATGGCGCCACCTTGCCATTAACAATCGATTAATTCCAAAATCAATTTGGTGACAACGCTATTTCCAGAATTGGTCCTGTTCACTGGCCCCTTCGTTAGTGCGATTTAATCTATCTGAATTACTTTTTATGTCGCTATGTTAAGTCATTGACTTATGCCGACTGTTACGCGCCGTTACAAAACCTTTAAAAAAAATTAAATAACGATCCAAAGACCGGTTAAGGGGGTATAATAGCTGACCCGCTAGCTCAACAGCAAAATTTGCTCTTAACCAGGGTTTTGGCACGTAAGCATATCCATACTTCACACCCCTGGAAGTATGTTTAAAAATACCACGAAATTTAAAGTATCAAAAAAAACAAAATGCAAAATTTTACACCGCTGAGGAAAGAAAAGGAAAACGACTATTTTAACCATCACACTGTGTGATAATATGGCTGGGTGTTGCGCCATATAGGGGTACAATATTCCCTACACCTCCCTATGACAGGCTGGTACCCTACACTTTAACTATCCTGTCCCGTTTACAAAACAATCGTTATTTTATTACGTACTTACCATGCATGGTTCTCCCTAGCATCCATAAAATAAATTTAAAAATTCATTTTAGTTCTCAATCAATTTTATATTTTATTTATAATATTAATTTTATATTTAATATTAATTATAATTTTAAGTTTAATTTAAATTCTAATTTTAATTTTAATTTTAAATTTTATTTTAAATTTTAATTTAAACTTTAATTCTAATTTTTATTTTACTTTTAATTTTAATTTTAAGTTAAACTTCACTTTTAATTTCTTTTTATTTTAATTTTAATTTTAATTTAAATACTAATTTAAGTTTAAGGTTTTAATTTAAATTTTAATTTTAAATTTAATTTTAATACCGAATTCAATTTTAATTTTAATACAAAATTTTTTTTTTTTTTTTCTCAGAGAAAGAAGGAACACGAAAAATCATATCATGCGCAATGACAACCAAGGTTACAGTACTCAAAACAAGTTTCTGTTAACGGTGGTATCAGACCACTGGTTGTATGTTATGATGTAAAAGACATTGTTTTGCATCAAGATGAGAGTTGTTACCAACTGAAGACATTTGCATGATACCGTAAGCGTAAATATGCGAATGGTAAAAGAATGCATATAAGTATGCGAAAATAATAAAAGAAAATGCATATTAGGCGCGTGATGATGCAATTTAATGGTACAGTTGCGTGCTTTAATATATATTAGGTAAGGGCAAAAATTTGTGGTCAGTAAGAAATACAGGAAAAATATATATGATGACGAAATTACGGGGTATGGTTGCATGACCTAACATATTGGGTGAGGGTAAAAATCATGATTCAAAAGATGACAAAAAAAAATCCGTAACAAACCTGCTTCAAATCAGTATCTGTGATAAGTGGTTTGAACAGGCAGGATTTCGGCGCGCAAAAAAAAACATGTGATGACTAACGTGTGGCTCGACCCACGAAGCCGGGCATTAATATATTAAAACTAAGTACGTAAGTATACGTGTGGCACGACCCACGAAGCCGGGCAATACCAAAACTAAGTTGACGTAGTTAGATACGAAAGAAACGTGTGGCACGACCCACGCCCTGAGATTAAGAGTCTCATGCTCTACCGACTGAGCTAGCCGGGCATCAGGCACTATAGGGTAGAATCGTGGCTACCTAGCAAAGGTTTATCAAGTAAAATTGAATTCATAAAAAAAAATTTTCAATCGAGGCAAATAATCACAATAGTCAAGGACACGAATGGAATGAGCAAATGAGAAAAAAAAACTGTTCAGAATGAACGTAAAATGCTCAAAGTGCATAAAATGGTTAAAAATTTTAAAAGGTATTACCGGCAATTTTTCGTAGCCAAAGGGCCAACAATTCAAATATTAAAAGGAATATTTACGATATTTTCCTTACAAATTCAAAAAAAAATTCCTTTGGCAAGGAAAAGTACAAACGGAAAAAATGTGCAAAAGGTGTTCAAAAGTGATCAAAAGAAAATAGAAAAAATTTGAAAATGCACTAATTCAAAAACTGTGTAAAATTCCATTTTTTTTTTCTTCAAATTTTCCTTTTCTCTTAAGTAAGAATATTTTCTATCACTCAAATTGTAATGGGGAAAAAATTATTAATTATGGTTTAAATGGAAAAAAAAATGTTTTTTTTTTTTAATTCTTTAAATTCTCTTTTTTTTCTTTTTGTAAATCCTGTTTTAAATAATTATTTTTTTCTCTTTATAAAATCTGATTGCCGCGTTCATAAAAATATTTTTAATTTAACAATATTTTTCAAATCAAATTTTAAAATCCATTACGTTTGTTAAATTAATAATCTTTTTATGGATACGGAGGTAAATCATTTCATTAATTTTTAATTTTAATTTTCTTTAAATTCTGTTTTAATTTTATATTTAACGTTAATTTAAATTTTAATATTAATTTTAAATTTAATGTTAATCTAAATTTAATTTTAAATTCTAATTCCAATATTAATTTTAATTTTACTTTTAATTTTAGTTTTAAGTTTTAATTTAAATTTTAATTCTATTTTTTTTCTTTTTTTAATTTTAAATTTTAATTTTAATATAAATTTTAATTTTAATATTAATTTTAAATTTAATTTTAAATTTTAATTTAAATTTTAATTATATTTTTTTTTTTTTTTTTTTTTTAACTTTAACGCTAATTTTTAAGTTTTAATTTCAATTCTAATTCAAATTTTGATTTTATTTTTAACCCTAATTTTAATTTTGATTTTAATTTCAATATTAATTTTAATCTTAAATTCAATTTTAATTTCAATATTAATATTAATTTTAATTTTAATTTCAATTTTAAATTTAATTTTAATCTAAATTTTTAATTTTAATGTTACCTATATCCTAATAATTTTAATATATATACTCTAAATTACTATTTTTGTTAATCCTAGCCTTAATAATAAAAAAAAAATACCAAATAACTTAAGTCCTAAGTTAGATTATTTTCCGTTAATTTCACAAAACTTGGATGCTAAGAAGAACCGGCAGTGGTACTTATAACGATTGTTTTGTAAAATAATATAAAATAAAAACGATTCGCAAAATGGGGAGTAGATAGGTAATGGGGATCTTGGACTGTGTCCGGTTCCGATAATGCGAAAAGGAATGTGTGGTGTAATAGATTATCCAAGTTCAGAACCATTTCCGGTATACGAGCAGACGAGGTGAAAATGAATAACAGTTTGTCCACTTATATATAGATGACGCTGATTGTGAAGTTCAGTTTTTTAGACTTAGATGGCGCATACATTTATCTCATTTCCGAAAGGATTTTAAAAATTTTGTGAAGAAAATACCAACAAAAGGTGTATTTTGAGAGGGTTTAAGCGTTGATTTGATTATTTGTTTAGAATTTTAAAAATTTTGTGAAGAAAATACCAACGAAATGGGTATTTTGAGGGGATTTAAGCGTTGATTTGAATATTTATTTAGGTTTTTAAAAATTTTGTGAAGAAAATACCAACAAAATGTGTATTTTGAGGGGATTTAAGCGTTGATTTGAATATTTATTTAGGATTTTAAAAATTTTGTGAAGAAAATACCAACAAAATGGGTATTTTGAGGGGATTTAAGCGTTGATTTGAATATTTATTTAGGATTTTAAAAATTTTGTGAAGAAAATACCAACGAAATGGGTATTTTGAGGGGATTTAAGCGTTGATTTGAATATTTATTTAGGATTTTAAAAATTTTGTGAAGAAAATACCAACGAAATGGGTATTTTGAGGGGATTTAAGCGTTGATTTGAATATTTATTTAGGGTTTTTAAAAATTTTGTGAAGAAAATACCAACAAAATGTGTATTTTGAGGGGATTTAAGCGTTGATTTGAATATTTATTTAGGGTTTTTAAAAATTTTGTGAAGAAAATACCAACAAAATGGGTATTTTGAGGGGATTTAAGCGTTGATTTGAATATTTATTTAGGATTTTAAAAATTTTGTGAAGAAAATACCAACGAAATGGGTATATTGAGGGGATTTAAGCGTTGATTTGAATATTTATTTAGGGTTTTTAAAAATTTTGTGAAGAAAATACCAACAAAATGTGTATTTTGAGGGGATTTAAGCGTTGATTTGAATATTTATTTAGGATTTTAAAAATATTGTGAAGAAAATACCAACAAAAATGGGTATTTTGATGTAAACTCTATTTTAAGTTTTATTGTAAACTCTGTTTTAAGCTCTATTTTATACAAGTTCCGAAACATTTATTTAATTTCCGAGCCATTTTATCATGTTGAAATTATTTTTTTACCATTTATCTTAGTTCCGAACCATTTGTATAATTTTGAAATTTATTTTAAGCAAGTTCTGAAGCTTTTTGGTGAGGTGAAGTTTATTTTTTTTTTAACCACTAATCCTAGTTCCGAGCCAGTTTGTTGTAAGATTTCATTTCAACAGTGATTCTAAACAGTTTAATTTTATCAAAACTATCGAAGCCAAAATCGACAAAATAGAAAATAAAAGTTCAAAATTATGGTATAACCGGTATCTTTTCACATCAATTTTATAATTCTCAAGTAAAAAACAAGTTTGCGATTCTTTTAAAACAGTTTTTAGAATTAACACAATAGTCAAAGAATTTAAATTTAGTTTTGTTTTCTTCTTTGTATTAAGAAATATTTTGTTCCCGTTTATGCTGACATTATGTTATTCTTATTTGCAGTTTGTTTTCTTTCATAATATAACGTCTCCTAAGAAGATTTAAAAAGAATTTGTATTTTGTTATAAAATGCTGACGATGTGTCTGCATGTTTGTTTACATTAATCTGATGAAGAAATCTTTTTGTTATATTTAAGAAGCATAAACATGATTGAGCGTGTTAGAATGTATAATTTGTTTATTAAACAAAACATTAATTGCAGTTTGTTTTCTTGCCCTTCTTAAAAGGCTTAGTGGTTCTAATATTGCATCACATTTCGAAAATAATTTTTAATGGCTGAACATATCCATGTATAAATAGCGTATACAATTTATTTCAACAACAAGTATATTGTGATTTATCGTGGAGTTCAAATAGTATTTTTAATAATTGCGGTTGAAATAATGAAAGAAAAAAATTTAAAATGGTTAAAGATCTAAAATCCGATTGCAATGAAGATCAGCATTTAAAACAATCTTCATTTACGCCACGCTATAGCATGACTGATATTTTCCATAGAGAAGATGAACGTTTAAAAACTTTTACATGCTGGCCATTAATGTAAAGATATTTTTGAAAACTATTGTAAAAAGTTAGAATAAAATATATACATATACATATATAAAATTAATTTGTTATCATTATTCTGAGCATACAGTGAGCACTTGTAGTGCTTTAATGTTATGTGTTAACAGATTTGTTTACCGAAATATTTGTAAAAATTTCTACCTACTTGGCCAAGTGCTCTTTAACTCTGTATACACATAAGCCAAACAATGAATTGTTTACACAAGACATGTGGCTGTATAGTACAAGTACAGGAGTACGACGATTTTTCCGGCGAACGCTTTCGCACATATTTACATCAATGTGAAGCTTGTGTTTCAACAGATGACTCGCATGTAAAAGAACGTAATCTATCGATATTTGAGAAACGAGAACAACAACGAGAACAACATCTGCTTGAGCTCGAGGCAATAGAGACGGATCACAGTAATATCAAACCGATCAAATACCTCTTGGACAATATAATCGCAAGTCGGGGTCTGTGTTCCAACAAATACAACTATCAGTTCTACAGGCAGGTGATAATAAAAGATGAAATTTTGACGAGAGTATTTCACATCATTAAAATAAACAATCGCTACTACTGTGATGCCGACATAGTGGATCGGGGTAATTTTTATTTACTATTTAAAAATTTGGGATCTTGGTGGTGTAATGGATGATAAAAGAAATATTATGGAAGATAGAATAAATACTAGAGCTTGGGGTCACTTTAGAGATAGAAATGGCACTCATATGGAAATTGAATAATAATACTAATCTTTTGTTTATTACTATTGAGATAGCAGTGGTTAATAATAACACAAAAATAAAAGGCTTTTGTTTTTTATACTTATTAAAATAAATTTTATTATTTTATATGCATATATAAGATTACATCTAAATACATTTATTCTTATACAATAACCATTGAAATATATATATATTTATTAATTAGTTTCTTAAAAATAATGTGTATGTTACTGTATTTAAATTAATAATAATAATTATCTTTAAAGAAAAAAACAAGTTAAAATATAAGATTTAAAAATTAAAAAATTGTTGTTCTTATTTCAAATTAGATTTTCTCTTTCAAGTAAAATAGCATTTTTTAAAGCGCAAACTCCATAGTTGTGATAACTGCAATATGTGTTTTCTGGATACTTCTTATTAAGTTCCTTTAAATTTATACATCCAAAATCCTCTATATTTAAAACTTTTTTCTGCAGCACTTTTTCCAACCATTGGCTCTTTTCTGTTCCTTTTACATATATTTTAGAATTTTTTAAATTATTTTTTAAAAAATTACAAACACTCTTAAATGAAACTACTCCTGTATTCCAGTTAAGATGATGAAAATATTTTATTAACCAATATGCGTCTTTTTGCTCCCTTATTTCTCAATTCTATTCGGTTTACTTAATAACTAGAGTGAAAGAGAAAACTATATTAATTTTCTCAATACTATTCGGTTCGCTTAATAACTAGAGTGAAAGAAAAAACTATATCAATTTTCTCAATGCTATTCGGTAATTTGTTCTGTATTGATTCTTATTTATGTGGTAGTGTTATTCCATATTTATTTATTTATATCGATTTCTTTCTTTAGAGCAAAGGGAAGAAATGTATGTCTTCGTCTCATTTATTCACATGATTATATATCAATAAACTTTTTCTTGATTAATAAAATAGATTATTTTTGATTTAGTTAAGCTCTTTTCAATTTAGAGAAGTGGTTTTAATCTCAGTTGAAAAAAAGAAACTAACGTGATCGGTTGTGAAAAATGGAACCCTCGAAAAACTTAGTAACCAAATTTAATACTCTGAGCTACAGCAAATCCTTAATTCACATTAAGGATCTTGCAATATCTTCTAAACACATTATTATGAATGCAAGTAGAGTGAATACCAAGTATGGGAGCTCAATAAAAGTTGAGCTTGAGGAGAATATATTGTTTTTGCCATATCGCTACAATACGCTAACTGACGAAGATTTGAAGAATTTATCATCTGGATCGTATCTTATATCCAGGGAAGGGGAGAAAAACTTGCGATTGAAGCCATTTGAGGAGGGTGATATCTTTGAAGCCAATTCTAGATATCCCATATACGCAAACTTTAACAGTTTTTAAATTATATTTTAACGATAAAAATAATAATAATATGTACCTTAAAATAATTAAATAAAAAAAACATGGTTTTTCTTTTTAAAATAATTTCAATTGTTTTATTTATTAATTTCTTTTTCAGTTATTTTATATAGAAATTCAAGACATAAATGACCACAATTAAATGAATCATAGTTTTGATGTTGATTGTAGTTATATTTTATATTTCCTCCTAGGTACTCAACTAGTTCCAATGGTGGTTGTAAATTTCCAAAACTATCATAATATTCTATTTGTTTATTGTTTTTATAGTAAGCTACCCAATGTGTACCACTACCGATTGTAGAATCCAAATTAATTACTCCACATTCAATATTTCTGGGATGTTTTGGTATTGCGTCTAACATGAAAATTCCTCTAAAATGTGGAATATTTTTTGAGAATTTTCGTATATCAATATCAGTCAATGGTCTTTTGGGTAGCTTGTTTAGAAGTTTTTTGCTTTTTCTTCATAAGTTAATCCATATCCTTTCTTATATGGTTTGAGGTAAAGTCCTTTACCCATTGCTATTGCTTCCATATTCTTATTGTGTCTAGTCGCTTCATCAAGTTGGAGTTTAGCATTCTTTGCTGCATTAACTGCTTTTGCTATGTTAGCACCTCCACTCGATAGGGTACCAATTACACCTAAAGCTGTTAATATTGGTATTAATGGTAAAACACCACCAACTTTTGGAACACGTATTACACGTGGTACTACAATTTCAGATTTCCTTCCCTTTAAGGATTTGTTAATGGTTTTACGTGCAATCTTGATAGCAGCGTTAAGATCTGTTGGTTTTTCTTTTCTTAAAATTTTTGTTGTTGCTTTTAGCGTTGAATTGAACAGTTTTCTTCCAATAACTTTATTCGATTTTGATTTCCTATTACTTTTGTTTTGTTTAGTCATCCCCATACCGAGTTTAGTTTTTGCTTTCATTGCGTTAGTAACCAAATATGCGAACGATTTTTCTGGAAGACTGCTATCTTTTGAAAGTACTCGTTCCCAAGCTCTGTTCTCAAGAATTTTATCAGCTTGATGTCTTATATTTATATCTCTACTTTTTGAATAAGCAATATCGTGTTCTTTACATGCACCGTCTAATAGATTAATTCCTTTATCACCTCGTTCTAAACGTTTTTGTAATTTCGTTCCAGGACCACAATATTGATAACCAGGAAGATGTAGTTCAAAAGGAAGTGAATTTACCAATTTATTAATTAAACCTTCTCCTCTGACGACTTTATTACAATTAATCTTGTTTTTAAAACGTATTACCATTTTATTTAATTTTATTCTATAAGAAAAAGAGAATATTTAATTATTTCATTTAGTTCTAAAGATGCGTTTAATAAAACAACATAAAAATATTTTTGTTCGTAATACGGATTCTTCAACGAATTTAAATTCAAAATGTAGACATAGTTCTATATTACCGAATTCTATTCGTGCGCTTATTGTAGGTCCTTCAAATTGTGGCAAGACTAACGTTATGATAAGCTTACTAGAGAGTCCTAATGGACTGAAATTTGAAAACATCTATTTATACTCAAAATCACTATTTCAGCCAAAGTATGAATATTTAAGAAAATTGATAACACCAATTAAAGGAATGGGGTTTCATACGTTTTCTGATAATGATTCTGTAATACCTCCAGATGAAGCACAAAACAATTCAGTTATGATTTTCGATGATGTTGCATGTGAAAAACAAAACAATATACGTGCATATTTTTGTATGGGTAGACATAGAAATGTAGATTCATTCTACTTATGTCAAACATATACAAGAATTCCCAAACATTTAATAAGAGATAATGCTAATATGATTATTATGTTTAAGCAAGATGAAATGAATATAAAACATATATATGCTGATCATGTTGGTAGCGATATGAGTTACGAAAAGTTTCATGAAATTTGTGGAGAATGTTGGAAAGATAAATATGGATTTTTGGTTATAAGTAAAGATGATGAATTAAATGATGGGAGATATAGAAAGCAGTTTGATTATTTTATAACAATATAAATTATAGAATATATTTTATACGATTATTAGTATAACATCAACCTTTAAAGATATTACAACAATAAAACGCATTGTTAACCAACGAATAGCTGATCTGATGTCCGATAAAAAAATTAATGAAAAAGTTTTAAAAGAGTTGATAAAGAGAAGAAATGTTTTAAAAAAGAAATTTCGCAGTATAAAAATTGGTGAAGCTGATACTCGTGAACAACTTAAAGATACATTTAAACCCATAACAGAACCCCTGAAAAATTTCATTAATAGTTCGAAAAATACCAAAGTAAATTTAAAAATTGAAAAGAATAAAATTAAAAATGAATCAAAGCAACAAGAACAATTTAAAACAGATTCTTATATTCCAATTATAAAACCAGAAAAAAATATATTATCTACTGCTGCAAGTAACTCTGAAGATTATAATGATGATGATGATGATGATGATGATTTTTATTCTCAACCAGAAACAGAAAATCCAAATAATCATATAAATTTTAATGATTTGTTATATTTAGAAAAAAGAAATGAGTTAGACACACTATATGGAGTACATAAAGATTCAAATAATGAATGGAAATTTGGTGATAGTAACATTCAATTTAATGAAGATAAGATTCAAGTTGGAAACCAAATATGGGCACTCACTCCAGGTTTATTTTCATTAATGTTTCAAAAAATACCAAAAAACTATGATAAATCTGAGTTAGATATTTATAAAAAAATATTAAATAATACAAATGCCTATAAAATAGGTTATAGCTCAGATGGTCATATAAGGGGTACAAGAGCATATAAATACAAGAACATTATCAGAAAATTGATTAAACCTAAAAATCCATCTACCAAAACACCTCAATCTCCCACTTCATCTGATACAATAAAAACAACAAATGAAAATTATATTGGAAGTGGGTTAATGAATTTAAATCCAAATAAACCCAACTATATATACTGGGATGATCCAAATGAGTTGATAGATCGACTTAGACTCCTGCTCGCATCACAAGCTGCAGGCCACAGCAATCATAATAACGAAATTGTTTCTATTATTGAAGAATTATACGAAGCTAACATTATTGAATAACTATAAAATTAACATTAAGTAATGTCTGTCGACAAATTTGGTCACTATATTAACGATACAAGTGGCATAATTTCTATGAAAAATGCACCTAAATTGCTTGGGTTCTTTATGGATACAGATAACAACATTGATGTTCAAAACAAAAGAATCAAACATATGTCGAATGCTTTGGAAGAAAACGATGGTGTCAATAAAATGTTTTTGCAATCTCAAATTGAAAAAACACAGAAGGAGGTAATGGATCAATTAAACAAGAATATTAATGAAGTTTATCAAATAATAGAGAAAATGAAAAAAGATTTTGAAAGAAGACTCAAAATCTTAAATCAGAAACTATATAACAGGCTTGATATTAAAAATAAAGAACAGGAGATAACAATATTCCCTTAAGTAAAGAGGACTTACTTAATAATTATGTATTCAACAAAAAGAGACTTAGTAAATGAACTTCATAAACCAGCCCGAAAAAATTTTATACGTCGAAGAGTTGTAATGAAAGGCATAGATGATCTCTGGCAAGCTGATTTAGTTGAAATGGGGAATTATTCTACATATAATAAAAAATATCGATATTTGTTAACGATCATTGATACTTTTTCCAAGTTTGCATGGGGTGTTGCACTTAAAACAAAAACAGCAACTGAAGTATTTCAAGCAATGAAAAGTATTTTAAAATTAGGTCGAGTTCCCAAAAACTTGCAGACTGATGATGGTAAAGAATTTTTCAATAAACAATTTAATATCCTCATGCACAACCATAATATAAATCACTACTCAACATTTAGTATAATGAAAGCCTCAATAGTAGAACGATTTAATCGAACTCTAAAAGGAATGATGTGGAAAGAATTTAGTTTTAATGGTTCATATTATTGGCTTGATATTTACAAAGATCTAATTAATAAATATAATAGAAAAGTTCATCGCACCATTAAAATGGCACCAATTGACGTTAATTCTGGAAACGAAATGAAATTATTGCAAACCGTTTACAATCATTTAAAAATATTTAAAAAATCTAAATTTAATGTTGGAGATTATGTACGCATAAGCAAATATAAACACATTTTTGAAAAAGGTTACACTCCCAATTGGACTACAGAAATTTTTAAAATTAAAACAGTAAAAAATACGTATCCTGCAACATACATACTAGATGACTATCAAGGAAATCCAATTGAAGGTGGTTTCTATGATGATGAACTTTCAAAAACTCGATTTCCTGATACATACCTTGTTGAAAAAATTCTTAAAACTAAAGGAGACATGGCATATGTAAAATGGTTGGGATTTTCTAATCAACACAATTCTTGGATTAATAAGATTGATATATTGTAGTTTGTAAGAGTAGATATAATTATAATAATAGAATGTAAGAGTTAATGTATTGTTATTATTAAATAAGAAAAGAACAAAAAAATATATGTAAATAAATTATTTTTAAATAAATAATATTATGTTTTTTACTTTATTTGCAATTCAACAGTCGAAATGTCAATAACTCTCACTTTAAGCTCTAATTCAACTGAGTTGACGGCTAACTATTTTCCTCCAATTGAGTTGGACGGAAAATATGAGTGTGCACTTACAGATTTTCATTCATACAATAGTATTCCAAATGTAGATGTTTATAATAATATGTTTCATATTGGCGAACAAGTAATTGAAATTCCCATTGGATCTTATGAACTAAACGATATAGTTGATTATATTAAAGAACAATATCAACGATATAGTCCTCAAAATAAAATTAATATTGAAGCTAATAATAATACGATGCAAGTTAAAATAAAAAACTCTAATGATCCAATATACTTTAATAAGAAAAATACAATTGGGAAGCTTTTGGGATTTAAAGAAAATATTCTATTACCTAATAAAGAGCATTACTCAGATCTACCAGTTAATATTTTTAAAGTAAATCTTTTACGAATTGAGAGTAATATAGCTGTCAACACATACATGAATAACTCCCAAGCACATACTTTGCATGAGTTTGCCATTAACGTCCCACCTGGCTATAAAATAGATGAGATTCCTAGGAATCTAATTTATTTACCAATCAACTGTCGAGAGATAAGCTCCATTACTCTGCGAGTGGTTGATCAAGACGGTGATTTACTTAATTTCCGAGGAGAGGAAATTACAATTCGATTACATTTAAGACCAACAAAGTAATGATAATTTACAAGAAGAATATACCTAAAAACAAAGTATTACACTCTTCTTCTAACAAAATATTGAAAAATAAATTAAATTCAAAGAATTCATTAAAAAATATAAACTTAACGCAATCAAATAAAGAATTTCTAAAATCATTATATTTAAAATTGAAGAAACCATGAGTTCAATAATAGATGTTCTGGATAAACCTTTGTCCGATGAAAATATAATTAAAAAGGCCTACCATACGTATACCCCATATTTACAATCTTACAATAATAACGATGAAATTCGTATAACAATACAAAATCAAGACTTGTATGTTTTGCCATCGGAAAGTTTTATATATGTAGAAGGATTTGTTAAAGATGATAGCAATACAAAATTAGTATCTTCTGCAGCCAACATTAAATTAAAAAATAATTTTGTAGCACATCTATTTGATGAAATCCGTTACGAAGTAAATGGTGTTGAAATTGATCAAACAAGACATTTAGGAACATCAAGTACTATAAAAAATTTGGTTTCATTATCACCAATAGATAGTAATGGAATGCAAAATGCTGGATGGAATAAAATTGATGACATCGATCTCGTAAATGGATATTTTAATTTTTATGTACCACTTAAATTGTTTTTGGGATTCGCTGAAGACTATAACAAAATATTATTGAATGCAAAACATGAATTGATTCTATTACGTAATAAAAATGATGAGAATCTTGTTTATTCAACTGTTTCTACCGAAAAGGCTAAATTAACAATTTCAAGTATATCGTGGAGAATTCCCCATGTACAACTATCAGATTTTTGTAAATTAAATATGATAAAAATAATAAACAGTGGTACTTCAATACCAATTGCATTTAGAAGTTGGGATTGTCATATAAATCCACATCTAAATATGTCTACTAATCATGTGTGGAATGTTAAGCTGGCAGCGAATAGAGAACGCCCTCGTTTTGTTTTGATTGCATTCCAACATGAAAAGAAATTTATACACTGCGATCTGACTAATTTAAAAGTACATTTAAATTCAGAGTCTTATCCATATGATGACCTTAACATAAAGTTTCAGAATGAACGTTATGCAATTCTATATGATATGTATCTAAGGTTTCAAGAGAACTACTATATGCGAGACTCCCAGCCGCTTCTCACATCTCAAGAGTTTAAAAATAATTCTCCAATAATAGTAGTAGATGTTAGTTATCAAAATGAATCTATTGTCAGCGGACCAATTGATATAAAAATTGAATTTGAAACAGCTACTAATGTTCCAGCAAACACATCAGCTTATTGTATTCTCATTCACGATCGTATTATTGAATATATACCATTAAAGGGACAAGTTCGAAAAATTTTATAAATCCTAAAAAAGATGTCTTGTAAACATGTTTTCATTGATTTACAAGGTTTTAAATTAAAATCAAACAAATTTATCGTTAAAGAAGTTGCAATTGTTTTCAATTCTATGGAATATATCAATTTTATTATAAGACCGCCTTTTGATTTCAATTGTTTATCACAAAAGGAGCAAGAAGAAGCATATTGGTTAATAAAATATTTTCATCATCTTAACTGGAATACAGGAGTAGTTTCATTCAAGAGTGTTTGTAATTTTTTAAAAAATAATTTAAAAAATTCTAAAATATATGTAAAAGGAACAGAAAAGAGCCAATGGTTGGAAAAAGTGCTGCAGAAAAAAGTTTTAAATATAGAGGATTTTGGATGTATAAATTTAAAGGAACTTAATAAGAAGTATCCAGAAAACACATATTGCAGTTATCACAACTATGGAGTTTGCGCTTTAAAAAATGCTATTTTACTTGAAAGAGAAAATCTAATTTGAAATAAGAACAACAATTTTTTAATTTTTAAATCTTATATTTTAACTTGTTTTTTTCTTTAAAGATAATTATTATTATTAATTTAAATACAGTAACATACACATTATTTTTAAGAAACTAATTAATAAATATATATATATTTCAATGGTTATTGTATAAGAATAAATGTATTTAGATGTAATCTTATATATGCATATAAAATAATAAAATTTATTTTAATAAGTATAAAAAACAAAAGCCTTTTATTTTTGTGTTATTATTAACCACTGCTATCTCAATAGTAATAAACAAAAGATTAGTATTATTATTCAATTTCCATATGAGTGCCATTTCTATCTCTAAAGTGACCCCAAGCTCTAGTATTTATTCTATCTTCCATAATATTTCTTTTATCATCCATTACACCACCAAGATCCCAAATTTTTAAATAGTAAATAAAAATTACCCCGATCCACTATGTCGGCATCACAGTAGTAGCGATTGTTTATTTTAATGATGTGAAATACTCTCGTCAAAATTTCATCTTTTATTATCACCTGCCTGTAGAACTGATAGTTGTATTTGTTGGAACACAGACCCCGACTTGCGATTATATTGTCCAAGAGGTATTTGATCGGTTTGATATTACTGTGATCCGTCTCTATTGCCTCGAGCTCAAGCAGATGTTGTTCTCGTTGTTGTTCTCGTTTCTCAAATATCGATAGATTACGTTCTTTTACATGCGAGTCATCTGTTGAAACACAAGCTTCACATTGATGTAAATATGTGCGAAAGCGTTCGCCGGAAAAATCGTCGTACTCCTGTACTTGTACTATACAGCCACATGTCTTGTGTAAACAATTCATTGTTTGGCTTATGTGTATACAGAGTTAAAGAGCACTTGGCCAAGTAGGTAGAAATTTTTACAAATATTTCGGTAAACAAATCTGTTAACACATAACATTAAAGCACTACAAGTGCTCACTGTATGCTCAGAATAATGATAACAAATTAATTTTATATATGTATATGTATATATTTTATTCTAACTTTTTACAATAGTTTTCAAAAATATCTTTACATTAATGGCCAGCATGTAAAAGTTTTTAAACGTTCATCTTCTCTATGGAAAATATCAGTCATGCTATAGCGTGGCGTAAATGAAGATTGTTTTAAATGCTGATCTTCATTGCAATCGGATTTTAGATCTTTAACCATTTTAAATTTTTTTCTTTCATTATTTCAACCGCAATTATTAAAAATACTATTTGAACTCCACGATAAATCACAATATACTTGTTGTTGAAATAAATTGTATACGCTATTTATACATGGATATGTTCAGCCATTAAAGATTATTTTCGAAATGTGATGCAATATTAGAACCACTAAGCCTTTTAAGAAGGGCAAGAAAACAAACTGCAATTAATGTTTTGTTTAATAAACAAATTATACATTCTAACACGCTCAATCATGTTTATGCTTCTTAAATATAACAAAAAGATTTCTTCATCAGATTAATGTAAACAAACATGCAGACACATCGTCAGCATTTTATAACAAAATACAAATTCTTTTTAAATCTTCTTAGGAGACGTTATATTATGAAAGAAAACAAACTGCAAATAAGAATAACATAATGTCAGCATAAACGGGAACAAAATATTTCTTAATACAAAGAAGAAAACAAAACTAAATTTAAATTCTTTGACTATTGTGTTAATTCTAAAAACTGTTTTAAAAGAATCGCAAACTTGTTTTTTACTTGAGAATTATAAAATTGATGTGAAAAGATACCGGTTATACCATAATTTTGAACTTTTATTTTCTATTTTGTCGATTTTGGCTTCGATAGTTTTGATAAAATTAAACTGTTTAGAATCACTGTTGAAATGAAATCTTACAACAAACTGGCTCGGAACTAGGATTAGTGGTTAAAAAAAAAATAAACTTCACCTCACCAAAAAGCTTCAGAACTTGCTTAAAATAAATTTCAAAATTATACAAATGGTTCGGAACTAAGATAAATGGTAAAAAAATAATTTCAACATGATAAAATGGCTCGGAAATTAAATAAATGTTTCGGAACTTGTATAAAATAGAGCTTAAAACAGAGTTTACAATAAAACTTAAAATAGAGTTTACATCAAAATACCCATTTTTGTTGGTATTTTCTTCACAATATTTTTAAAATCCTAAATAAATATTCAAATCAACGCTTAAATCCCCTCAAAATACACATTTTGTTGGTATTTTCTTCACAAAATTTTTAAAAACCCTAAATAAATATTCAAATCAACGCTTAAATCCCCTCAATATACCCATTTCGTTGGTATTTTCTTCACAAAATTTTTAAAATCCTAAATAAATATTCAAATCAACGCTTAAATCCCCTCAAAATACCCATTTTGTTGGTATTTTCTTCACAAAATTTTTAAAAACCCTAAATAAATATTCAAATCAACGCTTAAATCCCCTCAAAATACACATTTTGTTGGTATTTTCTTCACAAAATTTTTAAAAACCCTAAATAAATATTCAAATCAACGCTTAAATCCCCTCAAAATACCCATTTCGTTGGTATTTTCTTCACAAAATTTTTAAAATCCTAAATAAATATTCAAATCAACGCTTAAATCCCCTCAAAATACCCATTTCGTTGGTATTTTCTTCACAAAATTTTTAAAATCCTAAATAAATATTCAAATCAACGCTTAAATCCCCTCAAAATACCCATTTTGTTGGTATTTTCTTCACAAAATTTTTAAAATCCTAAATAAATATTCAAATCAACGCTTAAATCCCCTCAAAATACACATTTTGTTGGTATTTTCTTCACAAAATTTTTAAAAACCTAAATAAATATTCAAATCAACGCTTAAATCCCCTCAAAATACCCATTTCGTTGGTATTTTCTTCACAAAATTTTTAAAATTCTAAACAAATAATCAAATCAACGCTTAAACCCTCTCAAAATACACCTTTTGTTGGTATTTTCTTCACAAAATTTTTAAAATCCTTTCGGAAATGAGATAAATGTATGCGCCATCTAAGTCTAAAAAACTGAACTTCACAATCAGCGTCATCTATATATAAGTGGACAAACTGTTATTCATTTTCACCTCGTCTGCTCGTATACCGGAAATGGTTCTGAACTTGGATAATCTATTACACCACACATTCCTTTTCGCATTATCGGAACCGGACACAGTCCAAGATCCCCATTACCTATCTACTATGGGGGAAAAAAGAAATAGCGTAGAAAGGCTGTGATACCCTTAGTACCCTGTCTCTCCCTACACTAGTCGACCATCAAATCTGTTCCTATGACCGAATATGATGTCCCAACATTTATTCCCATTTTCCCTTTTCCCAACAAACAATTCCAAAACTGCGTGTTCCGACAACCCTCGTGTCGAACTTTAATTTCAAACCTGGATTATCTAACAACATGCCTACCATTTTTAAAAGAGATAGTCAGACAAGGACTTAGATAATTCAGTTTTGTGCTACATACATAATGTCCCATGAACAAGGTATTATCACCGCGATAATACTGACCTCTACTTGGAATCAGTCCCAGACTTGCAATAAATCCCTATTATCAAAAAACAAAATTTAGATGGAAAAACACAGTTAAACGAAGTTATTCCCATGTGTACCATGGTTTGCAGCGCAATTGAAACCAGGCTACAGAATCCCAGAATTCACGACTTCTACAAACAATAGCACTAAGACTATGTTTGCGAAGAAAAAAAAATTACGAATCAACAAATATAATCATTTCCCTCCTTACCCTACAGGTGGCATTCAAGTTGAACGCCATATATGTTACGGCGCCAACCTGTTCATTAGGTTGCGAAAATTCGAACTCCACCATACAGGTGGCTTAACGTTGGGCGCCATATATGTTACGCGCCGTTACAAAACCTTTAAAAAAAATTAAATAACGATCCAAAGACCGGTTAAGGGGGTATAATAGCTGACCCGCTAGCTCAACAGCAAAATTTGCTCTTAACCAGGGTTTTGGCACGTAAGCATATCCATACTTCACACCCCTGGAAGTATGTTTAAAAATACCACGAAATTTAAAGTATCAAAAAAAACAAAATGCAAAATTTTACACCGCTGAGGAAAGAAAAGGAAAACGACTATTTTAACCATCACACTGTGTGATAATATGGCTGGGTGTTGCGCCATATAGGGGTACAATATTCCCTACACCTCCCTATGACAGGCTGGTACCCTACACTTTAACTATCCTGTCCCGTTTACAAAACAATCGTTATTTTATTACGTACTTACCATGCATGGTTCTCCCTAGCATCCATAAAATAAATTTAAAAATTCATTTTAGTTCTCAATCAATTTTATATTTTATTTATAATATTAATTTTATATTTAATATTAATTATAATTTTAAGTTTAATTTAAATTCTAATTTTAATTTTAATTTTAAATTTTATTTTAAATTTTAATTTAAACTTTAATTCTAATTTTTATTTTACTTTTAATTTTAATTTTAAGTTAAACTTCACTTTTAATTTCTTTTTATTTTAATTTTAATTTTAATTTAAATACTAATTTAAGTTTAAGGTTTTAATTTAAATTTTAATTTTAAATTTAATTTTAATACCGAATTCAATTTTAATTTTAATACAAAATTTTTTTTTTATTTTTTCTTTTTATTTTAAATTTAAGTTTAAGTTTAATTTTAAAGTAATTCTAAATAATAAAAAAAAATCTATAATTTGAATTTGAAATATATTTTTTTTCCAATTTTATTGTAATTTGCAAGTTCTCTCATCTTGAACGTTCATCAAATTTTTGGATTCCTTTATGGAACAGCACAATTAATTATGTAAGTATTTAAATTTAAAATTTGTATGTATACACTTTGTTTTGGGCATGCACAACTGTTTTTCTTTTTAATGTTTTTATTTTTAATATAAGTATGTAGGAACATACATACATGCACTTAACATATTGATATATATTTATGTAGCTTAAGTTCTTTCAAATTTACAATTGGCACAAGCACATTAATGTATTTTATTTACTTCGAACTCGAACTTGCCAATCGTGTAGGTTATACCAAACACTTGGAAGTGTTTTTTCAAATCCTGTAGGTATGATACGTACGGGAATAGTGTCGCTTATCATCACCATCCATAAAATTTGCCATTGTTACACCGAATTTTTGTTCGCTTTCATTAAAATTTACAAAAAGTATTTACTTAATTTCCAAAATTAGATAATTTTATTAATTGTGTTAAAATTTTTCCACAACATTTTTTCCTTTATTATTTTGTTTTATCAATAAAATTCCACTGCGGAAAATCGATCGATCTGGGCCATAGCCCAGAATCAACTGCCGAAAATTTTTCCATCATTCTTATAAGAATGCATTTCATTCAAAAAAAATTCCCTTTCCTCGTTTGTCATTCCATCTTTCACCCCTTGCTATTGTTGTCGCGAGAGAGAGATAATACACACGTATATGTGTATGCATGTATTTGTGCCAAGCAATTGTGATGGGAAAAAAACTTAACTCTGCAGTAGTGTTGCTCATTTGACCTTTGTATAAGTCTCCTACGCAGTGCAGGTTGCGAAAGCGTCTGTATGTATTTTTTTTTTTTTTTTTTCTCAGAGAAAGAAGGAACACGAAAAATCATATCATGCGCAATGACAACCAAGGTTACAGTACTCAAAACAAGTTTCTGTTAACGGTGGTATCAGACCACTGGTTGTATGTTATGATGTAAAAGACATTGTTTTGCATCAAGATGAGAGTTGTTACCAACTGAAGACATTTGCATGATACCGTAAGCGTAAATATGCGAATGGTAAAAGAATGCATATAAGTATGCGAAAATAATAAAAGAAAATGCATATTAGGCGCGTGATGATGCAATTTAATGGTACAGTTGCGTGCTTTAATATATATTAGGTAAGGGCAAAAATTTGTGGTCAGTAAGAAATACAGGAAAAATATATATGATGACGAAATTACGGGGTATGGTTGCATGACCTAACATATTGGGTGAGGGTAAAAATCATGATTCAAAAGATGACAAAAAAAAATCCGTAACACGACAAACCAGCAATTCTTGAAGCAATGGAAGCCAATATGTAAGCCACCATTAACGCCATACGTTGGACTGATCAAGTGGATCACACAAAAAAATTAAAAACCAACTTCAATTAATTAAATTTCCTTACTGATTTTCCGCCTGCAAACAAATTGATCAAATCAATTAACATATTTGTGAGTTTGAGCGTTTCTTGGTGTTAAGTTTCAATCAAAAGGTTTAATTGAAATGTGACCACCAGCAAAATAGGCTATATACAACGTAAATACAAATCAAAATATTTTTTCAATCAACACAGTTATTGAAACAATTAAAAAATTGTTTGAAACTTTAAAATATTTTGAAGTTTGTGTGTAAGATTTCGTATTTTCAAATATACACACAAACATTATAATTTTTATTTTCAATTAAGGCAAATTAATTGCAACAATTAAACATTTGTTTGAAACAGCATTATTGAATTAAATAAAAAAATGTTTGTGAAATTTTTTTCTGTGCATGGAACTCATACACAGAAGAAAGTAAAAAACGGGTTTGATCACCAAAATAATTGAAACAAGCAAAAAATTGTTTAATTTTGCACCTATCACTGAAATGATTATACCAATTACTCAAATTTGCAAAAATTGCAAAACAAGGATTTTTTTTCCAATTAAAAAGTTTTTACATTTTAATTACAAAAATAATTGAAAAAATTATGAATATTAAACAATATTTTAATTGAATGAATTAACAAATTAATTAAAAAAAAATCAATATTTTAATTGAATGAATTACTAACGTAATTGATTACAATACAGAAAATTAATTATATTAATAATTGTATTGATTCAAACAGTGATTGAATTTTTGCATTAAATCGATTAAATTTTTAATTGAATAAAATAAACAGTGTATTTGAAATACACTCTAAATTCAATTACGCAAATTATTCAATCAAACAAATTGTTAATTGAATAAGTTTGTTAAATCAATTAGTTGATGGTTAAATGAAGCAAAATAATTATATTTAAAATATATGTTTTATTTAAATATGGTTTAAAAATAACTTGTTTTATTTGTTTAATTGTAATAGCTCATGCTTAATTGTACAAATTTTGGAAGATTTTTTTGACAAAGGAATTTCATACATTAAAATTTGTATAAAATTGTAGAATAACTCTGATTCTTCAGGGTATTCAAGTTTTAAAACAAAAAACTGTTTTTGTTGTGTAATTTGGCTGTACTTATTTTCACCTATTCACTTTAAACGCACAACATGAAATGACGCCAAAAATAGTTCAAGAATTAACAAACAAAGAAAATAAACACCAAATTTCGATTGCGACCATAACCAACGCCACAAGGCGATTTTTTATTTTACGCATAATATACATATGTATGTAGGCTCATTATTAACATTGTTGGTGGTCATAATTGTTATTCGTCTAAAACAAATTTCAGTTAATTTTTTACTTGTTGATAGTTTTTTTTGCCCGCGACGCTTACTGTTCTTTTTGATGACAAAAACATGTGTGTATGTAGGTACATGTAAGGGCAAAGGCAATAAATTTATAAAGATGTTGGTTGCACTTGTAACATTTTTCGCAAACTGTTGATGAGGGAGGAAAGCAACAAGGAGAAAGCAACAAAGCGTTCAATTCAAACAACCAAGTTGATTGATTCAATTAAACTTATAATTAAAATTAAGCTAAAATCAAGTATAATTTTAATTGAAAAAAAATGTTTTTTTTTTTAATTCAATCAATTAAGAACGTAATCAAATTTATTTTAAAATTCAAAAATCACTATTAATTGAAAAAAAAACTGCCAATAATTTTTTCGTTGTAGCCACAGGGGTTATATGCCGGAAATCATATTTCAAAAATAAATGCTACGAAATTATCTATCAGATAAAAAAAAATTCATTTCAACAACATTTCTGTCTTGTGTTATAATTTTAAGATCTTCTCAAAATCCATTCATAAAGTATTTCAATATTTAAGAATTTAAAAGAACTTTTCAATCCCTTTTTAAATCATTTCCTCACTTTATCAACTAAACATATTTTTTGGCCAACCTTAGAAGAATATTATTAAATTAGATTAATACTAGTATAACAAACAATCAAATTATTTATTAATAAACAAGACTCATAAGTCATTTGATATCTTTAGATGATATTTTTAGATAATTCCTAAAAATATTAAAATGCCACTTATTATTAAATATATTTTTAATTACGGAAACTATAAAATTGTCAAGAAATTTATATAATTAAATATATTTTAAATAAATTACATTTCTAATTTCCTGGAACAATTGCAAGGTAAGTTTTTTCTTGTTCAACGTAATAATTTTGTTATGTCATAATTATATCCTTTTAACATTTGCTTGTTTTTTTAATCAAGAATTTATATTCTTATACATGAACTGACTAACGTACATTTATCTGTGTGACTCAGCCATTCTCCGTTTGTATAAATGTTTTGTTTCATAACTTACCGCATTGCCATAAAAATATGAATGCGAATGGCAAAAGAAATGAGTGTTTACACTGGCATCACACATGTGCTTTAAATCACACACTTAAACAAATACATGTGTACATGTACATAAACATACATACTTTAATAAAAGTACTGTTTTGAATTCATTATTTTTATGTATTTCGAAATCATAACATTATGAATTAGATGTGAAGCAATGCCAACAAATAAAAAAGGAACTTAAATATAAAAATAAACACAAAAACTCAACATTTGATTTATTTTTAGGTATATTTAGTTTAAGGGAGATCGTGTTTGAAGTCGAATTTTAGATGCCCTTCTTAAATTTGAATTAAATTAGAAAAGTACTTTTTTTAAAAATGTGTTGTTTTAAAAAAACACTTGTAATTAAAAAAAAAACATTTTTTTACGAAACAATCTTTATTGTAAAAATATTAAATTTAAAATTTGGCAGAAGACCCCAGCGCTTTTTAAAACCTTTTCTTTAGCTTCACTTCGGAAAATCAAATCTTGTAACGTTAATTTAACCGCCTTATACTCAATGCAAATGAATGGAAATTCGCAGGCATACATATTCCCGATGACAATACACGAATACATGGGCGTAGCCGGGATAAAATCTAGGGGGGGGGGGGGGGGGGTTCAAAAAATTTATTTTTTGGTAAAATGCTTTTTTGACCGCCTTTTACTTAATGCAAATGGATGAAACTTTGCAGGCATGCATATTCCCGATGACAATACACGAATACATGAGCATAGCCAGGATAAAATCTTGGGTGGGCAAAATTTTTTTTAAGACCTTTTCTTTAGCTTCACTTCGGAAAATCAAATCTTGCAACGTTAATTTAACCGCCTTATACTCAATGCAAATGGATAAAACTTTGCAGACATGCATATTTCCGATGACAATACACGAATACATGGGCGTAGCTAGGATAAAAATGTTCGTTTTTAAGAAAAGCGTTTCTTAAAAAATTTTTTTTAAATGTTCTTATTTTATTTTATTAGAAGCTTTTAAAAACTCGATACATTTTTAAGAAATTGTTTGAAAATTAAGGAAAATTTCATTCAGTATTTTCTTAAAACGTTCTTATTGAATTAAAATTAAATAAAGCAAAATTTGCTTTTAAATATCGTGGTGTAGGTTATCATATGTTCGCGCTTGCCCGACAATACATTCTTATTTGTGTTTGTAATTTAATGTATTTTCTACTGCACTAATACATTTTACAGATGGTTATAAAATTATAAAATTATTTTATATGCATTATGGTACTTTTGTAAATTAAACATTTCAAAATTACGTGTAGTAATGATAAAATGATATTAAATTAAAATTCATTTGTGTGTGTGTGTGTGTGTGTGTGTGTATATTTCTTTATGAACACACCCATTCATATTTATATATCTCTGCAGAATTTAGTTATTAAAATTTCTACATTTAAAAGTATCTGTGTGATGTTTTTCTCCATCCATTTCGGTTTTTTTTTAATTCAAAGTATGTGAGCAATAAATAATATTTTATGTTGATATTAATATTTTTAAATATTCATCTATTTATTGGGAAAGGCCTACAAATATGTAAGTTTATGCTTAATAATAATTTATAACTTGAATTATAAAAAATACTTTGAATACAAATAACGTCAACACAGATGCCATAAAATATTTTATACTAACGGTGAGTGTGTGTGTGTGTAATGTGTTTGCAATAATTTAACAGAAATATTCATTTGTAAAAAAAAAACTTTTTAATTACAATACAATTTGAAAACACAGATTAATTAAACAAATATTGCTGTTTTATAAAAATGAATAATATTATTATCATTGCTCATACGTCTCATATGTTGATCGTACATTTAATTAAATGAATATTATTTATTCAGGCAGTAAGTGTGCGTTAAAGAAATATAAATGAGGAGGTCCATAACAAAACGCAATAATAACATTTTTCAAGTTTTTTAATTTTTTGATTGAATCCTATTCTACACATTGAATTCTATATTACCTTTAATATGTATTTTTATTCGACCTTTATTGTTTTAATGTGTAAAATAAATGTTCAAGCTTAAGGTCTTATTGTTTTATATAAAAAACTTTTTTTATAAAATTTATTTTCACCAATATTTCGGCACTTTCTTTGAGTGACTTCTTCAGGGTTTTTTTCTTTCAACAAAATTAACAATTTTAAAAAACAGAATTAACAATAAAATGACAAAAATTTAAAAATTTTTTGTAATTGAATATGAAAATAATTTTCAATACAAACTAGATCTATTACAATTTACATAAATTATTAACTTCCGTTTCTATTTTTATAAATTAAATGTCTATAATTTTGTGCTACATTTTCAGTATCTGACTTAAAATTAATTCTCGACACTGATGGTACTCTTATAATTTGTAACATTTCCAACATAAATCTACGTTTGTAATTATTTTCCGTGCTTAAAACTTTTGTATTATCAAAATCTGGATAATGGTTTAGATTAGCACAATGAGCTGATAAAGCTGTTTTTTGTGAAATATTTCTAAACAAGTGAACACTGCATTCATTCCGAAACATGTACATATTTATATTCCCATACAAATATCAACAAAATGCCCTCCATTTTGAATTCCTCCGAAACGGCTTGACCGATTTTTATGAAATTTTGTATATGTATTTGTTAGGTATGAGAATTGGTCGTAGAGTATATTTTATACCGCTAGAGGGCGCAAAATATCTTCTAAGCTAATCAACCAGTTTTCTTAAAATTTGGCATGCAGGCAATGTAACATCTGAAAGAGAATAGGGAATGGGATGTGAAATAGGGTAAGAGGGCTAAAAGCTCCCTATATCTTCGTAACTAGCCAACCAATTTTTTTAGAAATTTCGCAGGCAAATAGTGTTACAGTTGGAAAGAACTTTAGCCTATAGTTTTTATTATTTAGGGCGTGAAATAGAGCAAGAGGGGTAAAAGCTCACCCTCCCTCTATCTTCTGAACTAATCAACCGGGTTTCTTAAAATTTGGCATGCATACACTGTAACATCGGAAAGAGGACAGGGCAAGAGTGGTAAATGCTCCGCCTCACTATATCTTCTTAACTAATCCATTAATTTTCTTGAAATTGGGCAGGCAAATAGTGTAACATCTGGAAAGAACTAAAGCCTTTAATTTTTTCTTAAAATTTGGCTAACAGACACTGTTGCATCTGAAAGAAATCAGTTATGTGGCAATACAACGTTTGCTGGGCCAGCTAGTTTTTTTATAAAACTTATTAAGAGTTCGTTAACTTACTTAGCTGCATATCTGTATGTCTTATTACGTAGCGCATAATTATGCGCTTATTTTTTTTAATGTACCTTTAGATTTTCGCAAAATGATACATTTTTTTATTTGGCATCTGAATGACCCCGGGGGTGGAACATTGGTAGAGAAAGTGAAAAACCATTTTCCCCTTCTCCTCATTATAACATATTCTGCAGTAGTCATTATAACCTAGTTGATGGGTCCCTATCATCTAGCGACCGGCAATGACCGATATCACTGTCCTTATCCGGTTCCTTTCAAGCCTAAGTAGCACGCTAATTTTCCCCGCGTCTTATCCTGGAGAGTTCTGGAAATAAAACAGGGATGCGTTCTTGTCATCTCTACTGAACCCACCTGTATGACTCATGTTCCCGCAGGGGATGTGCTGCGCCTCTTAGGAGCTATATTTAAAGAACCTTAAAGAGTCCACATTTCTTGGTGTTACATTCATTGGGGAAATGGGTGATATATACCAAGATTGCGTTAAACAATCGCAGTTTTCGGATTTATGAGTCTGGGGTACTCACCAGAGTATTCGTGGCTATCTGGAACCACGGGAGTCAATTGCCCCCGGTGACACGGCACCGGTTTGACTATTACTTGAGATCCCCTATTGCATACTCTCTTTTGTAATAATAATGCTTTTTGCCACGAAAATATTGCTTTTTATGACTTTAAGATAAGTTCTATGATAAATTCTTTGTGGAGTGAGAGTTTTGCGCGTTGGTGTTGTAGTGATTATGCTGTTGGTGCTAAACGAGTGCGTTGGCGAGAGAACGACAGTATCGTCTTGAAATCGAAATGTTGGTAAAATGTCTGATCTACTACACGTAAAGAAAAAACACGTTTAAATATGGTCTCCTCCAACCAAACTATTTTTAAAGAAAATTTTAAACATATTATTGGTTAATATAACCATATAATTGTCAGCGACAACCATATTATGGTTAAATAAGTCCTCTATCAAGAACCCACAACCATATTATGGTTGCCTCTAAAAATGTTATGGTTAAATATGATAATAATTTGTTTTTAAATTTACAATAGTATTTTCCTCTTTTTCAAGAGCAACATACTATGGTTAAAACCAACCGTGCTATTGTAAGTGTTTAACATATTTTAGTAATTATTGATCATAACATGTTGTGAAGCAACAATAATATGGTTGGGGCTTCTTGATGGAGGCCTAATTTAACCATAATATGGTTACCGTTGACAATAAAATTGTTATATTAAACATAATATGTTTAAAATTTTCTTTAAAAATAGTTTGGTTGGAGGTGACCATATTTAAACATGTTTTTTCTCTGCGTGTAGATATGCTTTCGAATATGTGGAGTGGTTGTAGAGCGCTGGCCGATAAGGCCTTCGACTAATATGTCGACCAAGAGACGGCCTTATGTCGAAGGGCTTTATGAACGTGCAGGATTATTAAATTAATAAAATATGTATATGGGCGTCAAGAAAATATTAATTGTAATATTGAAACATTTTTTTCTTTCTTAAAATCCAATTAATTAACTATAAATTAATAAATTGTTATTATATAAGAACTTACATTTAAATTATTTTTAGAATAAAACAATTTCGCAAGCAGAATATATTGCTTGTGCTTGTTACTTAATCACAACTGCATATTTGTTTAAAAATTCAAGATGCTAAATAATAATAATTTTCTATAAGTTGTTTAGTTTCTTTTTCCATTTCCTTTAAATTTATTTTCCACTTTAAACTCCGGATGTGTCATAAAACTGTTTTTTTCGGAATTTAACTGCAGTAATAATTTCACCTTTCGACAAAGTTCGAAAATAATAATTTTAAATCACAAATAAAATTGGCTAACGAATGATAGAAAAATCTGCAATTGACCACCATTATCAACGTTATCCAAGAAATTATTGGCCATCTTAGAAGACGTTTCCAAGAAATTATTGGCCATCTTAGAAGAAAATAAAACGAACAAAAAAAGCCCAGCACAAAGTTTTATGTTCTTCTTTATTTTGGGTTAAGTATGTAGCAGTAACGATAAGTATTGAAAATTTATAATGCTGGCCAAATAAAGGTAATCGTAATACTAGTAAATTGCTTTTCTATCAGAACACTGGGAGAAATAATTGGATAGATATTATAAGTCTTTTTTGTAAAAAATAAAAAAGGTTTATTAAAGGCTTATGCAACGGATTTTCTATGAAATGTTATTTAAAAAAAAAAAAAAGATTTTTTAAAAATTGTGTTTTTCATGTTTTTATTTAATAAAGATAATTTTTCTAAAATAGTATTTTTTTTTCAAAATGGTACTTTTTCTAAAAAAAACCCTTAAAAAAGGTACATTTTAATAGTATTTATTGACGTTTGTTTAAAATAAAGTTAAGTTTGTTAAACAAGTACGTGTTTTTTCGAAATTGTATGCTTTTTTTTTAAACTAAACCTTTTTCTTGGACACATACAATAATTGTTTAACAAAAAGTTTCATTTAATTAAAAAGGTCATATTTTTAATAAAAAGAACGCATATGCAAAAAAGTTATTTTAACTAGCAGGTATTTTTTGTAAAAAGATATTTTTCTATTAAAAAGTATTGGTTTCTAAAACGAATAAGTACAAAAATTGTGATCAACAACATCACTCACTTTTACATGAAAAAGTACTTTATTTTGAAAGGAGTACTATTTTGAAACATTTAATGTATTAAAAAAAATTTAAAAAACACACAAAGAAACTTTCCCATCTTTTGGAAAAGTCGATTTTTTTGACTGAAAAATTCAATATTTTGTATTTATTTGCTTAAACTGTTACTAGGGACACAGATTAAAAATACTTTAATTTAAAGGAGCAGAGCAGGGTAACTTTTTTTGGCCCCTTTTTAAAAATGCTTACAAAAAGTAATTTTTTTTTTAAATTTCCTGAAGAAGATTTCCAACGGAAATCGAAATATTGAAAATAAAAACAGTATAATAAACTTTTTAAAAAGTGACCTAAAGCTTTAATAATTTATTAAAGTATAATATATAATAAATAAGGTCGAAGAAAAGGGATTATAATTTATTATTTTTTAAAATAATTGTTTTATAAAAAGGAACTAAGGGAAGGAAAGCTGTATTGAAAAAGGTACTTTTTCCATCTAAAGGATTCTGAAAAGATACCTTTTCTGAAAAGTACATTTTCTAATAAGTTTAACAGGTACTTTTTCTAAAAAGCAGTCTTTTTAAAAATTAACTTTTGCTGAAAAGTATTTTATCTCAAAAGGAACTTTTTTTGAAAAAGTACTTTTTCTGAAAATTATAATTTTACAAAAAAGTACTTTTTCAAAAAAGGGCATTTTTCTTATAAAATAATGTTTTTACAAAACTTTTAAAAAAAAATTATGTTTCTCTTATATATTAAGTTTTTCCTTAAAATAAATCTGTTCTCGAATAATTTTCCTTAAAAGTGTTGAAAACTCAAATTTCAAAATTAATTTTTTTTTTCAAAAATACGGAAAATATTTCTATTTAATGATTTTTTTTTTATATTTTTCCAGAAATAAAAAATAAAATAATAAACCCGTTTTTCTGAAAAGGTTAGGCCCGTTTTCACGACCTAACGATAGCTTAATGTAGGAAGTTATCGAACAGATAATGAGTTTTTAATTATCACAAGTTGCATTTAATCTAAAAGTGAAGGAAAAGGTAAAGAGAGCAACGTTCTACCTTTAACTTTTGTCGTAAAGTTTAGATTTGAGATTGCCATATTGTATTCACATATTTTTTATATATGGCAACTCCAAGTATACGTATATTTTGTAAATTATTAACAAAATCGTGTTTCACCAAATAAAATTTTCAAATTTTAAATTCGCGTGTACGCGGTATTTTATTAATATTTGCCATTATTAAAAAATATTTGTGCACACAAAAATTTTAAATTAGAAAAGTAAAAGAAAGTACATAGTTCCCAGTTCGTGTTTTTATTTTGGCAAAAATAGTCGGTATTTACTTTAGTATTGCCATATTTTTAAAAATGTTAAGTTTATTTTATACAGAAGTTGTGAAAACGAAAAATAGTTGAAGGTACCTTTATTCCTTACTAGTACAAAAGGTACCTTTACCTATTTCGATCTTTAAAGGTAAGTCGTGAAAACGGGCCTTAGAATCTTCTTTAAAAGTTGTTTTTTTCCAATTTTTTTTTTTCTAAAATAAGGATTTTTTGTTTAAAAGGTACTATTTCTTTTAAAAGGGGATTTTTAAAATAAAATTTTTAAAATTGTATTTATTAACCAATGAAAATATTTTTCAAGTGGTACCTTTTTAAAGTATTTTGTTTTGAAAAAAGTAACATAGTAGAAAAAATAAAAAGAAACTTTTGATACAGTTAAAAAAAAACACTTGTTTAGAAAAGAATATCTGAACCCGCACAATAGACAAAACAGTTTTTTTTTTTTGACTAATACGGCGAGACAACCCACACCAAGCAAAAGAACCACAAAACAGTCTTTTTGACTTATGGCCATTTTCTCAATGTATCGACAAACTGTCTGTTACTTAATGTCAACATAAATTTATTGGAACGATAAACTTTCCGTTAACGATTTTGGGTTTCTCAATATACCGACAAAAAACATTGTTTTCAGCTGGCAACGCCACTCAAAATACATGTAAAAGTTGGGAGTCAGCTGATTGAATTTATCTGTACGGCAAATAAAAAGAAAATAAATAATTGGCAGATGAGTGCCGGTTAGCTTTGCGATAAAATCGAAGCAAATGAGACATTGAGAAAACCAAATTTCTTTAATGTGCAGTTTTTCGTTGGGAAAAAAGATAATCGCCTAATGAGAAAATGGCCATTACTGTGACAAAAAACTGGTGCAGAAAAAAAAACGTGGCTTGATCCCTGCAAATAATATTGGACTACCTGATCCAAATGGACTACTCCATGGACTGGTCCAATGTAATGCAAGCATGGACCATTAGGGTGGTCGTTAACTGTATGGAGCACATTTGTTTTCTATTTTTCCATGATCTCACCCCCCAATTCGGTGGGTATTGATAAAAAAACGACCCCAAAAAAAGTTATAGGATAATCGGCGAAGGTTAAACCGTCCCTTACGCACGCCAAAGTTTGAGAAAAATCAATAATCAGTATTGTGGTTATTTTGTTGAACTATTTATGGTTTTTAATCCAAATTTTTTTAATATTTTTAATTGGGCTAAAGTTCATCAAATTTAATTTTCATTAAATTATTTTTATGAAGAAAGGAATTTTACAACATGAAATTAATTGAAATTTATTGATAATTTTTCATTCTTGACTAAAGCTGGGCTCGAACCCAGGCGTTTTTACGGACAGGTTACCCTTACATGTTGAAAATATTAATTTTACATAAAAATCTTTTTCAAAGAAGTTGTTATTAGTGAAGTTTCCAACAATTTTTATCTTACACAGCGTTTACATTTGCCAGTACTGGCACGACAGTAAGCATATACATATTAGTTAGCAAAACAATGCAAAAACAAAATAGCTGTAAAAGTGTTTATGTATTAGTGAAAAAGTTTGAATGAATTGCTACTGTCTTGCCAGTACTGGCAAATGTAAACGCTATGTTAATAAGTTTTCTCTAAATCTCATATTTAACAAAAAGTAGCAAAAAAAAGAGCAAACAGCAGCATAGATGCGAGTTTTTTCTTTAGAACTATTTTTTCTTACACACGTCTGTTCAGCTTCAATATTTGCGCTTGTGTGCGTTTGATAAAAAAAAAACAAGTAAGAAAGTATAGTCGGTCAAGCCCGACCATATGATACCCTACACCACAGTATTTAAATAAAACAAATCATGCTTATATGTCCATATAAATATGGATTTATTTATGTTTATAAAAGTCATTAAAATCGGTTTAAAAGTTTGTGAGATGCAGAAATTGCCCCCTACCTCCCCTTGTGCTCCTATTTTTGAAAAACTGTATAGCTTATGTGTCCATATAGATATGGATCTATCTACGTTTTGAATTTCATTAAAATCGGTTTGAGAGGCAAAAATTGACCCTATCTCCCCTCGTGGTCCTATTTTTTAAAAACTGCATCCCATTTGTGTCCATAAAGATATGGTTCTATGTATGTTTTAAATTTCATTAAAATCGGTTGATAGTTTCTGAGAGGAAGAAATGTCCCCCTATCTTCCCTCGTGGTCCTACGATTTGGCCCATTTTCAATAGGAACCTATGTCCCAAATTTTATCAAATTATCTCCAAAATTGCGACCTGTACTTTGCGCACAAGATTACATGGAAAGCCAGTCAGCCAGCCAGCCTGTCAGCCAGCCGGACGGACATCGTTAGTTCGACTCAGAAAGTGATTCTGAGTAGATCGGCATACTTTAAGGTGGGTCTAGGACCACTATTTTAAGGCGTTACACACATCAGTACAAATTCATAATACCCTCTCCACTATTGTGGTGTGGGTATAAATAGTCAAACGCATATCATTTGTTTCTACCATATCTACCCGTTATTTCTATTCTTAAAGGGGGCTCCCATACAAAATTCTCAATACAGACTAGAAATATATTGAAGAAAAAGGCCCATAACTGCCAAGGAATCGCCCCTACACACAGAAAAAATCAAGTTAAAAACGTAGAAAACAAGGTTGATTTAACATTTTTCGGTGGTGATTTTGCTTCATACGTTTTTGATGTTAATTCAACCTGATTTTACAATAACTGCGAACAACATTTTTTTCTTTTGAAATAACTATAATTCATGTTAATTTAACATTGCAGTAAAGTTAGAGCAAAATGTAATTTATATTGAAATAACAATCGAAATCACGTTGAATGAAAATTATTTCAAGTTGAAACAACGTGAATTTCATGTAGAATCAAATTGGTTTGAGTGTGTTTTAACAGTGTGAAGAAGCTTCAGAGACAACATATGCATTTATTTAAGAATAATTCAAAACACTTACCCCTGTAACACATGTTTCATTTATTTTGTATTCTCCTTTGTTAACAGAAGCATCAGCAGAATCGCCCGATATGGTTTTCGCCATCAGTCTACTTTGAAAACTTGATGTACTATTTAACTAAATAATTTTAATTAAAAGAATACGGGAATTGTCTTCTTTTTATAACATATATTAAAAATGAAAATAAAAAATGTACATACTTAAGTATGTATGCATGTTAATTTAACAAGATAAACTTTTGATTTTAATATAAAACAGGTTTTTATGGATTCAATATTGAACAATGTTATTTTAACAGTGAATAATATTAAATAAACGTAATTTAAGGTTATTTAAATATTTTTCATTTAAAATTAATATGAAATAATGATAAATTTAAGTATGGGCATACTTTTGCTGAGATTTACTATGATTCTCAATCAACATTTTTCCATGTTAATTTTACATTGGTATTTTTTTCTGTGTGTAGGGACATAAAATGAATGACGGACCCTCATTAGTTATTAATGCTTAACATTTTCTTAAAACATACTGCCATACATATATCTCCAACCCTTAGGGGGGCTCCTATACAAATATGGCAGTTTTATGAAAATCTCAAATTTGGCCCCTGCAGCGCATGGATGAGTCAAATGTATGACCGATCGCACTTTGTTTTTTATCGCCATCATTTGTTTTTAACATACCTTCCCGCTACTCATTAAGGGAGCTCCCATACAAAATTTCCAATACAGACTAGAAATATATTAAAGAAAAAGTCCCATAAATGCCAAGGAGGATTATATGTACACTGATAGAAAAATGCATCTTCATATTGATAATGCCCTAACATCAGAATTGTGACATCAATGTTATTACAAGTGGCATCAATGATGCAAAAAGTAACATCAATCCAATGACTAACTTCTTCGTACAATTTTGTAATTTTTTACGCGTAATCTATTTTATGACTATAGTGTCATCAATTCGATGCCACATTTTGTATATTATTAACTTTATTTTCATGATTATAATGTACTATAAGAAGCAAAAATTCCTATATTCTATTTGTTTAAATTATTTAGGTAAATACATCAAATTTTTAAAGTAGATTACGAAAACCATATGGGGCCTGCTGCTGGTGTCTTGTTATTTGATTTTTTTAATTGACTTAATTGATATTTTTCAGTTTATTTTGTTTAATGAGAGATTAAGGAAAACCTTGGCGGGTGTGACCTAAAGAAATCCAACTTTTGATTTTAACGATCACCCTAATGGACCATGTCATTGTTAAAAAGTGTTTGTAGTGAGACGACATGTCTTCGTTTTTTAACGAAATGTTTTTGTTTTTAAACGACTTCAAAACTAATCCTCTGGAGTATACCATGGAGTAGTTTGAAGACTACTACTTTGTAATCCAAAGCTGGGTTATATGGTCCTGCCCTAGGACATCGTAATGTTATATTGACCATGTTCTTCATACGTTTGGGTTACTTTTGGACTAGTCCTAGTCCCTTGCGGGCTACATTTTACATTAAGAAAAGTAAAAAAACGATAAAAGACAAAAAATATTGTCACATTGCTGTCTAATTACCGGTTGTCTTTAAAAAAAAAAAAACTTGATAGACGGGGTTTTTTTCTTTTGTTGGTGTAGCTTAAGCATCAGACAAAAACTTGATAAGGCAAAAACGTTTTCTCGTTTGCTGGTGTTAGTTCAGCCTTAAGTTGCTGTTTTTATTTTTAACGCATTTTTAGAAATAACATTTTTTTTCTTAAAGTGTACAATTTAGTCCACTTTTGTCGTTACTTCTAAAAAAGCAAGAAATTATTGCCACCAGAAGTTGTGGCAGCAGTTGCAGACATAAGCAAGTGCTGTTATTTTTCAATAGAAATATTAAGAATAAAAATTTACACAAAATTGGTTTAAATTCTGATTTAAAATTATATGTTTATTTATTTCTACAGTTTCAATAAATATAAGTGATATTTTTTCTAAATATGAAAAATAAATAGAAATTTTTAGAATAAAATTTAAGTCTTGCTCCTTTTAATTTGTCAGTATTTAAACAAACTCTTTTTATTTGAAAACCAGTACTCTTAGTTGTAGTTCTAATAACAAATTTAAGTTGAAATCTCATTTAGAGCTTTTGCTGCTTTGGAAATATTAGATAAAAAAAGTAATTCCTTTTAATCAACAATATTTAATTGCCTTCCTCGAAATCAAGATTTGCTTTTCTGTGTGTTAATTTCCTTATTTTGAGCTAAAACTTGTTTAAATCTGAAAACATTAACAAATACAAGCAGTGCAATTAAACAATTCAATTTATCTTGTTTTAATTGTACCGTTAAGCGTGTGTCTATGTGTTTGTGTGTAAAAGCGTGTTTCTGTTTTAGGTATGTGAGTCTGTTTATGTGTTAATCTAAACCGCATCCGTTTGTTTCACTTGTCAATCAAATACAACACACACAGACAGTGATAACTACAAACACATACAAAAAACACACATTACAGAGACACAGTCATGAACAATGTGTTAAAGGAATAATAATTAGCTAACAACTGAAGCAGATTAAATTATTCAAAAGCAAAACACTGACAGATGAACATGACAACAGATTCATATGGGAAATTAAGCTTATTATCAATGACAATATCACCAATACATGTTTATATCCAATACACACAAGCACAGCCAAATGTAAATGCACTTTTGTGTGTTAAAATTCACAGTGGAGAGTAAAATTTTTGTACCGCAGCTTACTTTCCCAGCTGAGGTATGACTCAGTCTGTCCAGGTTCAATTCGAAGGTCTGCTTCCTTTGAAATGAACCACGGAATGTTTTCGTGTATGTTCGCTTACAATTATTTTAACAAAGCTTTATTTACGAAATCTTAATCTACGCTAAATACTTAGAACTACGACGGCCTTCGGCTGATTCGGCGTGGTCGTTTGAAAAAGTTTATCCTCTTGCATAAAAATGTTATATATTTTTAATGTTAAGGCAACAAATCTTCTATTAAATTGTTGTCGTAAAATTGTGATTGACTGTATAATTTGTTGTGCTTGTACGTGTTAACAAAATGCTCTTAAGTTTTATATCTATCTAATTTATCCTTTTATTCATTATAATCTACACGAACGAATTTGTCTGCTCATCTTTTGTGATGAATTTTAGTTTGTCGGTGTTTGTAAGTGTATAAGTGCTTTGAGGCGTATCAATATTAAAGAGGTGCTAAATACAATTTTGATATTTGGTATTCCGCCACCAAATCAAATCGAAAAATCTGAATTTTTGTTGTGTATAGAACTTATAATATGAATGGAATAAAAGAAATGCAATAAACAAGGCAAGTTTTATACAGTTTTTTTACTTAAAAACAGATTTTTGGACAAAATGCTTAATTTGCTTTAATGGGCACAATTGAAAATTCAGGAAATAGTTTCTTAAAAAGATAAAAAGGAGTGGCTTTTGGCAGAACAGCAGAGGAATCTCTGATATTTAAATACTTGTGCGTAATTTGCCTCATTATAAACACCCAAGGTGTGACCTTCTAATACATCTATTTATCTATCTCAATCTATTAGAAAAGTAACGTCTTTGTTTGTAAGCGATTATCACGAAAACAACTTTACACGTATCTTCTATAGACCGTGAGGAGTGTTTCTGTGTAGTTTTGCTGTTTTCCGATATATGACGCGAGTTATAAAAAAATTTCTCAACATATCGTATATCATTGTGTTAAAATCTAAGGGAGTGCAAAAGGATAAAAAAGAGAACATTCGCTTACCTTACATCTCCTGAACTAAAAGAGATAAAAAAAATATATAATATTAATCGTTTTTCATGGATAAAAGCCAGTCTGGTACTATTTTGTAATTCGTCCCTTTTGAGGAGTTAAAGGGCATTACTAGTATTTTGAAGCTTCTTTGTTACCTCATCCATCTTTAAACCAATAAAAATTATACCATTTTCGTAAATTATCTCATGCCTATTTTTGGTGTTTTTTATACAGAAAATTTTTCTCCATTTATTGACATATACTTACGTATTAAATTATGGACAATATTGAAATGTTTGATACTTCAATGGGGAGAAAAAAGTTTCAAAAGGGGGGAATACGGGAAATGAATTATCTTTTACTGTTCCGTGCTGTATGCGGTAATTTTTGAATTTTCTATACTTTTGAACTTAGAAACATAAAATTATGGGTGCAGGGTCCAGAGTGAATGAGATCCTATAAGATGAAAAGGGTTGGTACTTTTTTGTTCTTCAATTTATACTCTTTGATGTTTCTTTAATATTGGAACTAGAAACATTAAATTAAACATGCAATGTCCTGAGTGGCTGACAATCTATAAGAGGGAACTTTTTGGTACTTTTCTGTTCTTCAAATGGTACCTTTTGAATTTCCGTTAGTATTGGACCTAAAACACAAAATTAAACCTGAAATTTCCTGAGTGAATGAGAATCTGTAAAAGGGATCTTTTTGATCCTTCTTTCTTTAGCTGGTTCTTTTTGAATTGTTATTAATACTGAAACTAGAAGCATAAAATTAAACATGCAAAGTCCAGAGTGATTAAAAACTATAAGTGGAGAATTTTCAATTAATACTTTCTGATTTTTCTGTATTATTGAACTTACAAAGCTAGATTATCATTTGCGGACTTGAGTGGAAGATAACATATGTACCGGAGGTTGGTCCCTCGATTAATCGAAAAAAACAAATGCTCGAAACATGTCAATTATATGCACTTACGTATATTTATATTTTCTTCTTATTTGCGTTAATAATAATGGTCGAATTGCGGCCCAGTGGTCGCACAGGTAAATATCGCTCATTTGCTGCAAGACCGGCATAATTCAAAAAATGAAATTTTGGAGTTATAGATGCAGCATTGTTCGCTTTGTTTTTCTTTATATTGTGTATTCAATTCATCTTTATATCTTTTACACTTTCCCAGATTGAAGAGAATGCGTCTTCTTTTTTTCTAAGTAGTTAGAGCAAATCAAAAACTTTAAATGCGTTTATCTCGAAATGGATTTTTTTGAGTTATGCTGGTCTTGCAGCAAATGAGCGATATAATTTGACGATTTTTTTTGTGTGTTATTAGGATTTAAGAGATTTAAATACATTTCTGGTTATTGAAAACTCAACATACATACATATTTGTATTCTGATATTGCTAAAGTGATTTCAAAATTTCAACAATATTCGATTTCATAGAATTTTATTTTTGAAGCTAAAATAATTTTTCATATTAATTTTCACTTCATAACAACAAATTTCTCAATTATTAACTAAAATGAAATCTAATCACTTTCTATGAATTTTTTCTTGTAATGCGGTGGTTTTAAGAATCCTTCAAAATATTGCATGTTGATAATTATTTTAAATATTGGCAGTTACACAAACATGCAACTATCATACAAATACATTCTAATGTAAACTGTATTCCTTGTATAAAAATAATTGACTGAATTATAATTAAAGTTTCCTCTACATGTGTATTCATGTTTGTATGAGTCTGTCTGCATATTTAACAATTCATGCGGTTGCTAATTTAAATTATGTTTAGTAACTCATATTTTAAATTGGGCTTTTATTATTCATTATGATTTGATGTTTATTTTTAAAAGCAGTGAATTTCAAAAAATTTTAGTTTTTAAAAAAAGTTTTGGAAAAAGTTATATTTTAGAAATACTTTTCGATAAAGCCGATTTTTATTGTAAAAAAGCTTTTTCAGTTGTAAAAATAACAAAATTTCCGAAGCAGTGGGACGCTCTTGAATGTCACGTGTCTTGGTATCGTTACCAATTTGGACAATATTTTTTAATTGACGTACCCGAAAATGGGCCTTATTGCTATAAAAGATATTTCAATTGAAATAAGCGTTAGTTTTTTTTTTATCATTTGCACGTGTTGTTAAGATGATTGAGTAAAACAGACTTACTGAATGACAGCACATTCGATAGATCTTCAGCTCACAATTGGTTTGACCTACCGACCATTTTTAAAAAAAAATAGAGTTAGGTATGGGGTATATATGTATATTTTAAATACACCCTTTCTGAATCAGGTTTCACCAAATTTTGTATGGTTTCTTCAACTATTTTAATGTTTATTAGGTATTGTTTTGCTCTACACGCCACTGTTTGGCGAATGCAGAAAATTCTCGTACAAAATAAACTTAACTCTTGCTTTTCTTCATTACCGTATGAAAAAAAGTCGTAAAAGCGAAATCAAAATCAAATGGCAACAAGAAAACAAATTTGACTCATGCTTCGCTTTATTGCCGTAAGAAAAAAAAGTAGTTAAAGCAAAAGCAACATAAAATGTCAACAAATCAATACATAGACAGAAAAAATGAAAAATCGACTTCAATTAACGTATTTGTTAGAAATTTGAACTATTAATTAAATTCTGTACTGATTTTCCGCCAACAAACAAATTGTTAATATCAATTAACACATTTGTAAGTTTGAGCTTTTCTTGCTGTTCACTTTCAAGCAATAGGTTTAATTGAAATGTGATCACCAGCAAAAGAGGCTAAATAAAACGTAAACATAAATTAAAATATTTTTTTCAATCAACACAGTTAATTGAAACAATTAAAAAATTGTTTGAAAATTTTAAATATTTTAAAGTTTGTGTGTATGTTTTCATATTTGCAAATATACACACAAGCATTATAATTTTTATTTTCAATTAAGGGAAATTAATTGGAACAATTAAAAAACTTGTTTGAAACAGCATTTTGGTGAAAATTTTTTCTGTGCGGCAGTAAGTATACGTATGCAGCACAAAAAGCACTTTTTAAAAATAAATTTAAAAAAGTGGCGTATGCGGCACAAAACAATAATTTTCACTTTCAATAGTGTGCTATTAACTTCTATGTTCGTCAATGAACGTTAAAAAAAATTTTAATTTTTCTTCAAAACATATGCCAGAAGCAGCGGTGAAAATACAAAAATAAATCTATCGGGTATATTTACGGAAAACTTCATGTTAACCTTTATTGTTGTTTTTCTCTAATACGACTTTTTGGCATATGCGCCAAACCAATAATGAGCTGACGAGATGTACACAGAAAAAAAAGAAATGGATTTCAATTAAAAAATTTGTGATATTTATTAAATTTGCACCAGTAAACAAATTAATACTATCAATTACATTTTCAGCAGTTACGTTGTTGATATGAGTAAATATTTAATTAATTTGATTTAATTTTTAACTAAATCTGATTTTATTTTTGATTAGAGGTTTAATTCAAAAAAAGGCGGAGAGAGTAGCTTCAATAATATGGCCGCTATCAACTGTCAAAGTTCTGAAGTCCCTATTGAAAGACCTTTTATTATACGCCACTTATTTCTTACAAAACTTTGAATTAAAATTAAATATTCAAAGAAATCAAAAGAAATTATGTAATAACCTTAAAATATAACGTTTTTTTTTATTGTTTATAAAGCCAGAAAAGTTTTCATACATACAAGCACATTTGCTTCAGTGGTTGTTACAGTTTATATTTCAAACCATTTTTTTTTCAAATGTATAAAAGATTATGTGGTACAAAAAATAACAACAATAATTAAAATGTTATAAAAAAAGCGCAAACAGCAATTTCAAATAAGTCTATAAATATATATAAAATATATTTAAATATAGTTAAAATCTAAATTATTTTGCTTTATTCCGTAAAAATTAGATCATAAAAACAAAAAAATAAAATGATACGGAGACTCGAAATTTTTGCGGATGAAAAAAAACTTGAGTTATTGCAAGCGAATTTTAAAAATTTCGTCTAGTTCAAGAAATTATAAGTTCTTAAAACTAGAAAAATCATTAAAAAACAATATTAAAATGCCACGTATGTGGCTAAATGTTGGTTTTAACAAAAATAAAGTTTTCTTTTTGGCAGAGTTGTTGTTTTTTTTTGCTGAATAAAAAATTGTGCCTATTGCAAATAGTGAGAATCGGACCATAATTCCACATAGCCCTCATACAAAATTATCTCCGGTATAAAGTTTTGTACCGTCTAATAATGTTGTTATTTAGATTTAATTCGACCAACATTAATTGTATTGTAACTCTATTCATCTTACCAGATTTTCTTGAAATCGGTCCACTCCCGAAAATAACTTTTAATGAAGTAAGAATTTCGAAAACAAAGTGTGATTGAGTTTAAGCCACACTTAAAAGAAACATCTAAGATGCCAGTATCAGAGAACTGCAAAATCACAATTTTTCTTGATTTATTCATACGCTAAAATTTACATTCGCTCTTTGCTTGCAAAACAAAGTTCAACGTTGGTAATTTTTACATCGTTTCGTACACATTTGATTTTTGCATTTATTCGTTTTTTATTGAAAGTGCTTTATTTGCATTTTTGTTGCTCACGAAATATAACACAACTGTGTAAATTCAAAAGAACACCTACTTATACTTTTGCAGTCAAGTAGTCATTGTCCACTCGATGAGACGCTTGTTAACATTAACAACAATAACAACAATAAACCACTCTCATCCTTTGTAAAAATTACAAAAATAAAAACAACAATAACAAGAATACATTGTACCTACATACAGAACTACTGTACTTTTTAAGATAAAAAAAGTCTCTTTCTATGGAAATTGCTTGTATGTATGTACCTATGTACATATGTGCGTTTAGTTTCATTTAATTTTTTTTTTCTTGTACTACATAGTTAATGCTGAATGAATACATGAGTAATAACACTATGGAACATTTTTTTGGATTATTGTCTGGGGGGTGAGAAATTCCAAGTCAGGGTGATGGTACTAGGTCAGTATAGTAAAACCCTCAAAGGGTTTGGCGTTCGTATGTGTCAGTTTTTTTTATGGCATTTTAAATTTTTTCCTTATCTTGATGTTTTTTTGTTTAACATAACTCGAGAACTACTTGTCCGATTTTGCTAAAACAAACTCAAAAAAATTTAGAATATCTTTAATCCGTTCATACAACGTTTTTCTTTATAATCAACAGTTTTGCCGGTAAAAATAAATTTGTGGAGAATTATAATTGATAAGTGCAAAAAAATGTACAATCCTGGATGTATGCAGCAGATTTGTTCACAAGCGGATTAAAGAAATTGTAATTCTAAATTTTTTTGAGTTTGTTTTAGCAAAATCGGACAAGTAGTTCTCGAGTTATGTTAAACAAAAAAACATCAAGATAAGGAAAAAATTTAAAATGCCATAAAAAAAAAACTGACACATACGAACGCCAAACCCTTTGAGGGTTTTACTATACTGACCTAGTACCATCACCCTGACTTGGAATTTCTCACCCCCCAGATTGGCTGTTGTACTGTGTAATTGCTTCATTTCTGGCTTTTTTGTTTGTATTTTTTTTTCTTTACCAAAACAATCATTGTCGCAAAGAACACACAAACATCTTTATTAAAAAACGAAGCTAACGATTGTATAAATAACAAATCACGATGTGCAATATTTGAATGACTGCAAACCAGCAGCGAATATTTGCCGTTGCGCAAGTTTGATTGTATGACCGCAAGCGAGTGTATTTGTTGTTGTTGATTAAATGCGATTTTTTTTCAATCGCATAAAGCTGTTCTCTGGTCAGTATCATCATTCGATTTGCTGAAGGCCGATAAAATATTCCGTAATATTGTGAAATGTTTTCTTCAAAGCCTATTAACCCTATTCGTCTAGTTACCACCGCGAAGCATTTTTTAAGAATTTTAGATTTTTGTAAACCAGCATAAAACTTTATCACTTATAATTTAAAATTATATTTTTGCATGCAATTACGAATTTAGTCAATACATACTTTACTCAAATCAAGTCTAAACTAATTAACACAAAACACTTATTAATTTAAAGTAACACCAAAACATATTACAAAAAAAAAATCGCAAAGCGCCACCAAATTGTGTTAAAGAAAGTTAATACACCCATTATTTACATTGTAACCATATTGATAATGTAACATTGAAATTATTTATATGCACAACATTTTCGAAATCAACATTACATTTAAAATAATTCCTATGCAAAAATTAACGGCAACAACTTTTCCAAGAAGAAAACAAAACAGTTAAAATTGTCTGTCTCTTTATACCCACACCACAATAGTGGAGAGGGTATTATGCATTTGTGCTGATGTGTGTAACGCCTTAAAATATTGGTCCTAGACCCACCTTAAAGTATATCGATCGACTTAGAATTACTTTCTGAGTCGAACTAACGATGTCCGTCCGGCTGGCTGGCTGTCCATGTAACTTTGTGCGCAGAGTACAGGTCGCAATTTTGAAGATAATTTGATAAAATTTGGGTCATAGGTTCTTATTGGCACAAGGACCAAGCCTATTGAAAATGGGCCGAATTGTGGGACCACGAGAGAAGAGAGGGGGAAATTTCTTCCTCTCAGAAACCATCAAACCGATTTTAATTAAATTTAATACATAGATAGATCCATACCTATATGAACACATAAGCTATACCGTTTTTCAAAAATAGGACCACAAGGAGAGGCAGGGGGCAATTTCTGCCTCTCACAAACTTTCAAGCCGATTTGAATGAAGTTTATAAACATAGATAAATCCATATTAATATGGTCACATAAGCATGATGTGTTATTAAATACTGTGGTGTAGGGTATCATATGGTCGGGCTTGACCGACTATACTTTCTTACTTGTTTTTAAGTATTTTCTACTGTTCTCCAATTTAAGGCACTGGAGAGAAATCGAATGTTGTTGTTCTTTTTACTATGTTTACACAAAAAAAGCATGTATGTTACTGTGTTTCTGTTATTTCCCAGCAAATAAAATTGGACCACCTGATCCATTTTGATAAAATGGACTACTCCAAGGACTGGTCCGATGTAATGCAAGCATGGACCATGTCATTGTTAAAAAGTGTTTGTAGTGAGACGAAATGTCTTCGTTTTTTAACGACGTGTTTTCGTTTTTAAACGACTTCAAAACTAATCTTCTTGAGTATACCATGGAGTATTTTTTAAACTACTCCTTATTAGTCCAAAGGTGGGTTATATGGTCCTCTCCTAGGACATCGTAATGTTAAATAGACCATGTTGTTTCCACACGTACGTGAGTATTTTCTATGGATTAGTAACACTTTCTAACGCCTATAGCTCCTAAAATACTGAACCGATTTTAATAAAATGTACATTGTCCACTTCTACAAAAAAATATCTTTCGAATACCAAAACATATCTTTCGAATGATGTATCATTTGTTAAAATCCAATGAGTAGTATAGTCGTAAAAGGGAGCAAAAGAAATCAATTTGCCTATTAATATACATATATGATGATGATACATGGTAAGTCATGAATACTATTTGAATAAATAAATTTAGATGTTACGTCGTTTTATGCTATGAAAAAAAAATTATATAAGACCATGTCATACAAAAAAAAATTTGGATTTATTTAAAATAAAGCAATTTAGCATCATTAACTTAAAACATACGCTGTTACTCAATAATGGAAATTTATGCAACTTTCTAATGCAAATGACTTAATAGATGAAGAACCCACTTTCAGACAAAATACAAAGTCTAGCTTTAGTTTATTTTACGTTAAATTTCGATTTAGTTTAAAATCCCGATGTAGGGGTTCGTTAAAAGAATTTTATTTCACTTCAACAAAAATTTCAAAGGAGATAACCTGTAAAATAAATTTATGTAAGTGGGAGTGTGAAAGTATTTATTTTCTTTTTTACTTTTTATACTTTAAAAACAAAAAGAAGTAGGAGAAGAAAAAACAATAAAAAACTTGTTCTTGACATAATCGGCATCAAGTTGTCACTCACACACCAGCATCAACTTTTGTTTAAGAATGCAAAATTATTAGCGCAAGTAAATATGTGTGGCTTCTTGTACACAAACGCACAAATACACACACGCATACTCACATATGTACTCTTTATATTCACTTTAACTCCTGCAACCATATTCTTGAAATGCTTTTAAAGTTGTTGATGAATTAACATACAACTATTTTTTGTTAATATTTGTTTTAGAATACTTTTTCTTTTCGCATTTTTTTCTACCTTCAGGTTTATTTCACTTTGTCGTTACTTGTTTTTTATTAAAATTTGTAAAACCTCAATAATTCTAAAAAGATACAAAAAAATGAAAACTTTTAAATTAAAAACAGTTTGTAAAAAAGCAGCAGGGAGCTGATAAATAAATGATTGTTATTCTTAAAAGAACATGCTGGTACAAGTAATAGAAATGGTTTCTTTTATTACAATTAAAGTCACATAAAAGTTTGAATTTGAAACAGACTTATACGAGGCGTATGATAAATGTGAATTGAAGGTAACAAATTATATTCTACACTACGTTTATTGTAACAATATATTGGTGTCGTACACAAAAAATTGTTGTGTTTATTTAATATCAGCAATATCAGCAATGTTTATCGCAATTATAAATTTGAGTATTGTTGACTGAAAAATAATAATTTTTCTAACAAGGAAATAATGATAACTTTGAAAACTTATTATGTTACTCACAACCAAATTCGTAGCATGTTGACTACAACCATGAATCTTATCATAAAATGTTGCTTTTAGAATATGTTTACACAACCATGTTTTTCTCTTTGCATGTACACTTTCCCCAGCGACATTTCATAGCTTCGATGTCCTTTTTCTAATGTCTAGCTCTGTTGAGTAATTTAGAAATTTATCCATTAAAGATTTTAAAGTATGTCAGAAATGTCTTTCCTCAGGTCATGTTAAAAAAAATGCTCTACTAACTTCAATTGCAGAATATGCAAACATGACCATAACACTCTTCTCCATGAAGAAAAATTCCAACAGAAAACGGTATTGGTAAACAGTGATAATGAAGATAATAATAATGATTACGTATTCTTATCTACAGCAATTGTTCAAGTTAAAACGGGAGATAATAAATGGATAGACTGTCGCGTATTATTAGATAATGGTTCTTAGCTAAATATAATTACAAAAGAATTTAAAAACAAATTAAAATTACCTGATATTATTAAGATAAATAAAAAAATAGAGGGATTACAAATGGAAAAATCATCGGTACAGGAACAAATTGGCATAAACATAAAGTCAAAGGTATCTGAATATAAAACTTTCTTAAATGCTGTGGTAATGAATAAGATTGTGTCTGATGTACCAAGTTCTAAGATGTTAGCAGGAAATTTTCCTGCTAATACTAAGTTAGCAGATCCTCAATACAATATACCAAAAGGAGTTGATTTACTTCTTTCAAACGAATTTGTTTTTGATCTCATATGCAATGGGAAAATACAAGATAAAACAACAAAAACAAAATTACAGAATACAAAATTAGGTTGGGTAACCTACAGTATGACAAAGTTAGATGGTATTAGTGAAAATACTAAAGTTACGGTAAACACAACATGCGAAGGTATATTGGAAAAATTTTGGGAACTAGAAGAAGTACCAAAAATAAATCATTTAACAGTCATGGAAGAGAAGTGCGAAAAATTATTTGATCAGAATATTAAGAGATTGGCAGATGGTAAATTTCAAGTAGCAATACATTTTAAAGACAATATTAGCAAATAAAATGAGTTCTATTTTTATACATCAACGAAGAAGTGTGTATCAATTCCTGCGGAAATTAACATTTTGGTGACCCCGACGTGATGTAATTGAGAAGTTAAAACCAAACTTAAAATTATCACGAGAAGTAAGGACAGGTCTGTCCAATGCTCTGAGTGCTATGGCTCAGGGCAATGTTAACGAGCAGGAAAAGAGCTCCGACCAACTTTTCTCACTCTTCAACAGTCAACACGAGGCATTCTTTTCATGTAACAAGAATGATTGGAAATGTCGGAAAATGTGTTTAAGTGATCAACTGCAATAATTCAAGGAAGAAATTAATTAGACTGGCTCCCGAAGGTGCAGTAATCAGACTGGCTCCCAAAGGTGCAGTAATTAGACTGGCTCCCGAAGGTGCAGTAATTAGTCTGGCTCCCGAAGGTGCAGTAACCAAATTGGCTTCCGAGTGCGCAGTAATCAGACTGCCTCCCGAAGATGCAGCAACCAAACTGGCTCCAGAAGATGCAGTAAACAAACTGGCTCCCGAAGATGCAGCAACCAAACTGGCTCTTGAAGGTGCAGTAATAAAACTGGCTTCCGAAGGTGCAGTAACAAAGAATAGAAGCATTAAATATATTTTAAATGGTAATACTTCATTTTTAGAAATAGATTCAAAATGGTATTACTTCATTTTTAGAAATAGATGTATGCAAATATTAACGAAAAAATAATTTGTTGAAAGATTACAATCTTTCAAGGCCGCCAGAATGTTGGGTTTAATATAAGATCTGGTGTACACACATCATAAACAAGATCGCCAGAATATTACTTAAAGCTCAACATGTGGTGCGCACATATAAATAATAATACATACATACATGTGAGCGATCCTTTTTTGTTGTTGTAAACAACAGAGTTTTAATCTCCTATTGTTGTAATAAACAGTAATGCTTTTATAACGATAGTTTAATCTTTTGTTTATTTAGGCTGCATGTATGTGTTATTGTAATTTATAAAATCTACCCTGTAGTAAATTAAATAGTCAGTTGCAAAAAATACTAACTATAAATTAACTATTTTTCAAATGACTACAAATTGTTTTAAATATCATGCAGATATCAACCAAACATATTGCATAGAGGCACACGTAAAACACAAATAAAAGCAAAATAAGTAAAACAAGCATGCCATGAAGTCAAATGAAAAAAAAAAATATTACAAACATATTTAAATAATTAAAAATAATTGAAAATTTAATCAATACAAATCTGTTTTTATTTCAGCATGTATTATACATCATCATTTAAAGCAATTTGATGCAAAATTTGCTTAAATAATTATTTCTATATAAATATACATTCATATGTATGTATGTTTATATGTACATATATTTTTTTGACAAAAAATTTTTTAAATTTAAATAATTTATTATAAACCGACCATACTATTAATTGACTACAAATTGGTTGAAAAATAAGTAGTTAGTAGTCAATTTAAAAGTCATGCAGAGATAACCAATTGACTACAGCCTATGACATGCCTATGTTAAAATAGTGAGTCGTCGACATGGAAAATAGTCACTTAATCAACTAGATGTGGTTATAAAAAAACCAGTTTGAAGTTACTTAAAAATGTGTTTGACTTCCTACAGGGTAGTAGGTAGGAATATTGTTATTGTTTTAGTAATAAGAGTTTTAGTATTTAAGGAAAAAATATTAGTAAATAAATTGAGTTCTATTTTATATTTCAAACGAATAAGTGTGTACAATTCAATTCCTGCGGAAATTAACAAGGTCCTTAAAAAATAGATCCAGCTATTCGTTGTTGTCTTATCTTATACCACCGAGCCATTATTAAAAATTTCGATATATAAACTAGGCTGAAACAAAAAAGATTTGCGAACATTTTTTTAAATTAAACCATTTATCAACAATTGAAGCGGGTTTAATTTAAAATTTAATCAAGTGAATTAAACATTTCCTTATACATATCAACAACATTGCTGTAAAAAATTGTTTTAAATAACAAAAAATGTTTAATCGATACTATTTATTTGCTTACTGGTACAAACTGAATTAATTTTTTTCATTAATATCACGAATTTTTTAATTTAAATTTATTTTTAGTTTTTTTTCTATGGAGGGAGGTTCATCTGGCGAATATGGTACGTGATGAAGCAATTCAAACTTTTTTGGACATCGGAACAGAGGATATGTGAACTGATGCATAGTCTTATGAAGCAATAGAGTGAATCCATGTCAAACCGTTAAGTCGTTCGGCATCATCACCTCCGATTTGAATGAAATTCAACACAAATGTTGAATGTTTTTGGACTTTAACAAAACATAAATTTTCAGACCCCAGATTCTTTCGGCTTCCGAAATATGACGTCATAAAAGATGAGAAAAATGTGAAAAAACCTCAAAAGTCTCCTTACAAAAGGGGATAGAACTCTTGAACTACGCAAGATAATTTAGTTTTATTGTTATCGTTTTAAAGGTGAAAGTGCACCCTTTAAAATGATATGCATATTGTGTTTTTCTAAGAAAAGGTCAAAGGTAAATTTTTGGGGTCTTGAGTTCAAAGCTCCATATCTAGAAAAGTATATTTTTTAAAATTCTTAAAAAAATATATGTTAAGTATTATACCCTCTTCAACATTTGCAGAAAATTTAAAGGTGGAGACTCGATTGGTGTTAGAGTTATATACCAGAACGTGATTCTAAGTATGTTTTGTGTTCAAAAATCCCTTGTTGTTGTTGTATTTTAATTATTTTTTTCAGTATATCTGGAGAACGGCAAGAGCCAAAGTTTCCAAATTTTGTACACAAATTTTAGTTATCAATACACACCATCCCACGAAATGTGGTCGGGATTGGAGAAGTGGGCGTGGTACCTCCCGTACAAGAAATATCAAAAATTGGATAAAAACCTGAATCATTGGACTGTCATATGATATATGGTTACGCCGTATATATCAAAAGATCGGAAATCTTTAGTAGGAAATATTCTCTGAAAAACTCGGAAAAATCGGTTCAGATACAAAAAATTTTTGATATTTTTTGTACGGGAGGTACCACGCCCACTTCTCCAGTCCCGCCCACATTTTGTGGGATGGGGTGTATTGATAACTTAAATTTGTGTACTAAATTTGGAAACTTTGGCTCTTGCCGTTCTCCAGATATACTGAAAAAAATAATAAAATACAACAACAAGGGATTTTTGAACACAAAACATACTTAGAATCACGTTCTGGTATATAACTCTGACACCAATCGAGTCTCCACCATTAAATTTTCTGCAAATGTTGAAGAGGGTATAATACTTAACATATATTTTTTTAAGAATTTTAAAAAATATACTTTTCTAGATATGGACCTTTGAACTCAAGACCCCAAAAATTTACCTTTGACCTTTTCTTAGAAAAACACAATATGCATATAATTTTAAAGGGTGCACTTTCACCTTTAAAACGATACCAAAAAAACTAAATTATCTTGCGTAGTTCAAGAGTTCTATTCCCTTTTGTAAGGAGACTTTTGTGTTTTTTTAAACATTTTTCACATTTTTATGACGTCATATTTCGGATGCCGAAAGAATGTGGGGTCTGAAATTTATGTTTTGTTTAAGTCCAATTACATATAACATTTGTGTTGAATTTCATTCAAATCGGAGGTGCTGATGCCGAAAATGCCATTTTTTCGTGATGGTTTGACGTGTTTTAACTCAATACTATCATTCTCGTCAATTGCGGACTCTTTTTTCTAAATTTAATTACTAAAACGCTGCAATAAGTTTGCACAATACACGCAGTGAATGGTTTGTCCTTTTTGAATCAATCAAAACTATCCCATCCCACGTAAATTCCACAATGTTGGCTGCATATGGAACTGATTTCGCCTACTTTGGACGCGATTCTCTCAATTTAATTTATTACTACACGCAGAGAAAAAACATGTTTAAATATGGTCACCTCCAACAAAACTATTTTTAAAGATATTATGTTTAATCTAACCAGATTATTGCTATCTTCAACCATATTATGGTTGAACTAGGCCACCCTCAAGAGGCCACAACCTTATTATGGCTACCCCCAAACTTGCTTTGGTTAAATATGACAAAAATTTGTTTTTAAATTTACAATAGTATTTTTCTCTTTTTCAAGAGCAACATGTCATGGTTTAAAACCAACTATGCTATTATAAGTTTTAAGCATACTTTAGTTATTATTAACCAAAACATGTTTTGAGGCAACCATAATATGGTTGGGGCCTCTTGATGGTGGCCGAATTTAACCATAATATGGTTGCCGATAACAATTATATGGTTAGATTAAACATTATATGTTAACATTTTTCTTTAAAATAGTTTTGTTGGAGGTGACCATATTTAAACATGTTTTTTCTCTGCGTGTATAACTGCTCCTTTCTCCATGATTACGATTCGATGCAAGAACTCGACTTTGTTGTGGTCAACCATTGCCAAACTATCTATTGAAAAATATCCATGACGGTTTTTCATTTTTAAATTTTCAAGCAATATGCAATGTATAGCTTGTTAGTTATACCCTTTACTGAAGGTAAAATAGTATATCGTTGCTCTCATGTGGAAAGGCCCTAACTTACATAAATGCAACTTTACAGAAGAAACAAAAACATAATAGAAATTGTATGTATCATAATGTTAAATGGCTTCTTCAATTGCTTGTTAAGCTGATATTTTGGATGCAATTGTATTAAATTTTTGTGACGAGGTGTATTTGTGGGAAATGTATTGGAATCACTAAAAAACTCAATTTCGAAAAAAATCGAGTTAGGGCCTTTCTACATGAGGCCGACGATATATAAGTTTGTCATTCCGTTTGTAATTTCTACAATATTGACCTATGACCCTATAAAGTATATATATTTTCTTGCTCCTTATGAGTAGCGAAGTTGATTTAATGATGTCCATCTGTATGTTGCAATGGGGCTTTCGAAGACCTCAGAAATGATTAGAGAAGTGGGCGTGTCACAAAATAGATTTATTTATATCTTAAAAACGGTGTTTATATAACTTTCTCACCCCTATCGTGAATAATTTTTCCCTCGTAATTTTTTCCCTTTTCACATATTTGCGATCATGAAAAACTCCCATGAAAAAAGGAGAATAGCAACGTGAAAAATGTTCACGGGAAAAAATTTCTCTTATCGTGAAAAAGATTTTCCCTCGTTATTCGTTCACCTTTCCTTTAGATTTTCTCACTTTATTTTTGCTAGGGAACAGAACATGTATGTAAGTACTTCCTCCATTAATTCGAATATTATGGGCTAGATCCGGTAATAAGGCACAAACCGAAATATTGGTAAACAAATTGCAAAGAGACAAGTCGATTGCCTGCGGATTTGTGAAGCTTTTGAAACCCCTGGTGGCATAATTTTGGAAAACATTTTTCTACATAAAACTTAAAAAGTGCAAAAAACTAACGTTGTAATCAAACTTTCCCTCCAATACTAAATATTTTGCTTTATTATTTTATATTTTCTTTAAAATATTTACGTGTATATTTTTGAATAAAATTTTTATTGATTTTTAATTTTTCTAAATTTTCTTCTTTTTTTTTACATTCACTGGAACTGATAGCGTGAAAAATTTTTCGCATGGGATTCACTATTGCTTCTTTCCCTTCAAGGGGAATGAAAATAGCATGGGAACAACAATTCCACTTGTTATTCACGATAGGGGTGTCTGTTCTTATCGCAATATGGGGAAGGGTATATAATATTCGGCATAGCCGAATATAGCACTCTTACTTGTATGAAATTTATATCATGTCCTTTAGCTTTCGCATCTTAAGCTAAGAATCGAAAATTATTTTGTTAATTTTTTTAACATTTTCTGGCGTGGAAACTTCAATTTTAATTCGATCCCATTCTACTGATGGTCAACAGGCCTAGAATATAGTTATACCACTGCTGTGGCAAGTTCATCCCCCATTTCATTTCAAATGCATTTGATTTAAGTGACAAAAGAGCTGCTTGGATGTAAACAAGTTTTCCATATTGCAAGTTTTCCAGAAGATAATAGAAGAGACAGCCATCTCGATCCTTTGTAAGTTATTTTTCTTGGCATCACATGACTTCCTTGCCCATTTATGCATATTTTTGCCTAGAAAATCACAAGAACATTTTATTAATAGAAACTTTAAAACTTAGAATTTAATATTGATAAAATCTCGAAATTTAAAGTAATTTGTGTTACAATCATTTTTCAAGTCCTCCTTGTAAATTGAAACATTTCTACTTGTTTTAACAATTTTATTACAGTCGTTCCTTTTTTTTTACATTTTTCAATTTATTTTTCTTTACCTCTTAATATCAGCAATTTTATTGTTTTTAATTTAAACTGTTTTGTGTTCATATTCCATGAGAAATGGAATACTAAAAAATAGTGGCGAAAAAGGAAAAACAAAAGCAAAAAAAAAAATAATAATAAAATAAAAGCGAGGAAGAAAAAGCGATTACATTTGAAAGTTTACTGCCATTCAGAATGTGATAAGTAAAATGCTTCCATACACAAACATAAACGATTTGATATACTGTAAGAGAAATGAATAGAGAAATCTACACAATAAAGATTGGTAAGACCAAGAAAATTTCCTGCAGGTTTATTGAATTGTAAATTTAATATAAAAATCTCTTTAAACCTTTGCTGCAAAAACTTTCTTCGATTTTCTTTTAAAAGTACATTGAGCCACTTTCTATGTTTTCTCTCTTTCTTTCAATTACAAACTTAAAAAACTGTTTGTACATGAAACAAATTACACTTTTCCATTTGTCTTTCGCCTTTCATCAACAAACTTAAATATTTCGCAGCAAATGTTTCATAAAATGGATCGGGTCTAGTAAGCAAAATTAATGAAAATTGTGCCGAAAATTAATCGTTAACTTTCATGGATTTCATGTCACATGTAACGCCAATTTAAAGTCCTCTTCCCTACGTAATGAGTTGTTCTTTAGTTAAGATGAAATGTATTAACAGAACCGCATTATTTCGCTCGAAATTATACTCCCGCCCATAACAAACACTAGACGTGATAAAAAACAAAACTGAAAACGAATTTGAGTTTAGCGCCCTAAAAATGTGTTAGATAACACAGTGCAACAAAATCCGGGTCATCGCCGGCAGCCTCAATACTTGCAACGCGAAATGAAACTTGACTATTGGTAGAGCAAATCTGCCAAAGGGTTTGGAAAAGTTATCTCGGGTTCCCGAAATATCGGCACCTAATGTATTCGAATTTTTTGAAAAGGCGTTTGGTATAAGTCAAAAAATATACTAAATGTACTTCTGAACAAAAATACTAGTTCAGTTGTCTTCAGTAGAATTGTATGGCAATTCTTGCTTAGAATATATTAACCCTCTAACACTCATTTTAAAGGGTAATTTTTGTCCTTTTTTTAACTTTCCCACAAAAGTATACTTAAATGGCACTTTAGAGGGTTTAAATGTTCGACGAATATTTTCTGCATCAAATTTTTCTAGGGGTCTTCAAAGACCAAAAAATCGTGCAATATATGTAAAACGGATTTTCGAAATTTCAGGCATAGAAATTTTTAAATTTCTTGAAAAGGCGTTTGGTACAAGTGAAAAAATATACTAAACGTACATACTTCTGAGCTAAAAGACTATTTCAGATGTCTTCAGAAGAATTGCATGTAGATTCTTTTCTTTGAATAAAATATATATGTATACATCCCATCGATCCTATAAGGCGTATAGGGCGTCATCATGTTATTTGAGGTTTCGTTAACCATAATATTTTGGATAAGCAAATGATTAGTCTACTGCATCCTATTATGATGATGGGGCTGCCATTTTAGCCATCAGACTGGCTGTACATATTTCACGTTTGTATAGCGAACCGCTTAATATAAGAACAGACGTCCGCTTGCAGCCGCACCAATAAGGTGGACAGACGCTGCACAAATTTAAAGGTGGCACTCACTCACCTTGTTGAGGTTGCCAACATGGCATACATTCGCTGGCTGGCCGGGACTGCGTATTTGTAAAAAAAACACTTAGCCTTTATATCTAAAGGCCGTTCACTATCCGCAACCTGTGACCCGTCCGGTTGCCTACAGCTCGGCACATGATTTGCATGAATTAACACAGAAGTCATCGGACTTTGAATAAAATAACCAACTAAAACTCATTTTAAGGGGCAATTTTTGTCCTTTTTTTAACTTCCACACAAAAGTATACTATAACGGCACTTAGAGGGTTAAAATGTTCCACGAATATATTATGCATCAAATTTTACTAGGGCTCTTCTTAGACCAAAAGTTCGTGCAGAAAAATTTTTTTAAAAATATGGAAAGCTCAAAACCTTGTGGACGGAGCTAAAAACATCCAATGCACATACTGCCGAACTGAAGCAACAATAACATTTCAGGTCTTTATAGAAATAAATATGGAAAAATTAAAATCACGAAATGTCAAAATCCAGATTTTCAGATTTCTTTATAAAAAAATTCCGAATTCTAAAGTTCAAATTTAAAAGTATTAAATCCCGAATTTAGAAGCTTTAATCAGCAAACCAGGTGTTTGTAATACCATAGAGGAGAAAATCTTTGCCTTTATGATTTGGAAATTTGTTCACCATTTTTTAGATAAACTTTCGATTTTTACTTTATTGATCCATTTTTCGTTTGCGTTGTACCATTTTTCTATTGAGCGATATCTCACAAAGTGCTTTGGGTTATTTTTCTGGCAGCCTGATTCGCATGACGAATATAGACCTAATAAAGAGAAGATAAAGATTTACTTTCTTTTTCGATAATAGTTTGTTAAGCATACTGTGTATTGACTTTTAATAAAAAATTATTATAAGTTTTTGATTTTAATCAATTAATTCTTTGTTTCTTTACTTCTACTTTATTTTCGTCCTTTTCCAAATTTTCATTAATGTACATTTTTGTGTGTGAATCCATGTGCATTTTTTATGTGTGTGTATGTATATGTTGGAATAGACTATAACAAACGATGTCTTATCTTCAATTTCAGTTTTTTGTAGAGAACTTTAAAAAAAAATTGCAAATAATAACAAAATCAGAAAAAATTAAACGTATGAGCGCAACAGAAAAAAAAATATAAGAATGGAATGAAAAACTTTCTGCATGAGTGCTGTATAAGTGTGAGAGTGTTTAATACAAATAGCCCAACACTGAAGCACCGAACCAACTCTAGGCATCTAGTCATTGTATTCGGATATGTGAGTATGCAGTATACGAGATTGCAATTTTTCATACAAATTAATTTTCACACCCGCATGTATAAAAAAAAAAAAAAATATTAGAAAAAGCAAAAGGAACACTCTGAAATAGATATATGCATACATATGTATATACCCTGAAGGAAACCTGGGTGCCAGTGTCTCCAATTCACCAGTTTCGTCGACTTTGTTAGTGACATCGTCAACGAAGTGTCTACACTACGCTACATATGCCATTTTAACAATTACAACTGAGAAGTATAATTCCTATAAAAGTGAAAGCAATAATCAAAAAGATTGTTATGAATTCGTATTCATACCAAAAGTGTAGACTAGACAAACTAAAATGTACTAGTGATTCTATAATTACATAATTTGCCAAGTTTGAGTGTTTTAAGATATGACTATGTTGCAATAAAGGAGCGATATGTTCCTAAAAGAACAACCTAGTCAATATTACCAACGTCAGTAGTAGATTCCCAATGACACGCACATGTTAAATGTCTATAGTAAATAACATTATCTGGTGTATAATAAGTCACTATAACTGGTGTCTGTGTCACTAGTGAATCAGAGCAGACTCACTAGTGACATTTCCTGCAGGGTCTTGTTATACTTTTTGCTGCTGCTTAAGTGTTTGTCAAAATGTATCTGCGGGTGTATATATACATATGTATTCATTATATTTGTATAAATGAATGCTACCTACATACATGTGTGAGAAACATAAAAACAAACTTCCTTAAAACATTTTGTAAATTGTCTTCTTAATTTGAAGAAGTAGAGTGTTTATTTTTCAAAAAAATAATATTTTATAAAACAACTATAAAAGAGTTTTTTAAACCTACGGACAAGTTTGTATTTTCTTGACTGGTGTTTATGTACTATATTTATTATTTTTGTTATTGCTTTTGTTTTTTTCTTTCTTCAATTTCATAGATTACTTTTAGGGGCTTAAAAGTTGAAGTGCGAAAAATTACTTTGGTTTTCGTAATTAAAATGGGCTCATCATTATTTTAAAATACTTTTCGCATATTTAAGTTTTTCGGTGTTCAATCACCGATCTCTAGGGAAATATCTTTAATTAAAATGAAGTAAATTATTGTAGTATTGAAAAAGAATTTTATTAAAATGAACACGTTTTTTCGTTTTTATTTATTTAATTTTGCATAATGGCTGTTATGCCTCTTGAATTTTAATTAAATTTTATTGTGTTTGATTTCTTATTTTATTTATAAGTTTTGTTTTCGAATTAATTACCTAAGATTCAATGGATTGTCGTTATCTTATTTATTGATATATACTTCGGTTTATTTTTATATTTTATAAATGACCCCAGCATGAAAAAAGGAAATTGTAAAGAAAGTTTTTTCCATTGCTTTGTAAAATATTATTGTTTTCAAGTTTTTTATAAAGTTGTTATCAAGCGTGTGGTTTTTAAAACGAAAATTAGCATAAAAAGCTGCTTGGACAGTCAAACAGATGAATCGTTACTGGTAACTCCCAAGTGAATTTCAGTCAGGAAACTTGCCGCACTACGTAAACCTATAATGAAAGTTCCAAGCCCCAAAATCTATATATATAAAATAGGATGTGTGTATGTATGTAACGTGTGGACTCCAAAACGGCTGGGCCGTTGACACTGTGAAGTCTGATTTTTGATTTTCGGTCTGCGGGCGGAGGGGCGTGGCAAAATCCAATGTTCATATTGCACCACCAATGACATCTATATAATTTGTACGGTTTTTTCTTTAAATGGATCGCCATGGTCCAACTTAGATTTATACGAAAATAAAATTTTGCCCTGCCCACTTTTACGCCCATTTTTTTCGAATTCCCTAATATCAAAAAACGGCTCCATCGATTTGACTAATTTTTCTTTTAAATGTTCGTTTCAATCCATTTTAAGTTTTCATCGAAAGAAAAATTCACCACGCCTACTTTTACGCCCACGTTTTGCATTAAGCGCATAACTTTAGAACGGCTTGACCGATTTGGACGATTTTTTCTATAAAATCATCGTCATGATACAACTTATGTTTTTACGGAAAGAAAATTTTGCCCCGCCCACTTTTTTTCGATTTACCTAAAATCAGAGAATGGCTCCATCGATTTGACTCATTTTTCTTTCAAATGTTCGTATCTTTTTAAAAATCGAACGCAAAAACTTTTCCTAATTTGGACAGGTCGTCTGTCGGGTCAGCTGATAAAGAAGTAGTTTAATTATTGTAATAAAACGAATCACTTTTAAGGTTACGGCTCTTTAGATAAAAATAAATCTATTTTGTGCCACGCCCACATTTTGTTGAATGTTGTCTATTGATAATCATGAGGCTTTTGCCTTTTAGGAAACTTTGGATCTTGCCGTTCTCTAGAAGGAAGGGACACGCCCACTTCAGAAATCACGCCCACATTTTGTCGGATATTGTGTATTGATAACCCAGCTATGTGTAGCAAATTTGGATAATGTTTAGCTTTCAGATCTTTAGATATAAACGAATCTACTTTGTGCCACGCCCACTTCTCCAATCCCGCCGACATTTGGTCGAATGTTGTCTATTTATAACCCAGATGATTGTACCTAATTTGGAAACTTTCGCTCTTTTCGTATAAAAGACAGCAACAACATGGGATTATATGAACAAAATTAGAGACAGTCGTGGTTTTTTGCTCATATTTTGCCATTTACCCTACAAATAATCTTGGACCACCTGATCCATTTTGATAAAATGGACTACTCCATGGAATGGTCCGATGTAATGCAAGCATGGACCATGTCATTGTTAAAAAGTGTTTGTAGTGAGACATGTCTTCGTTTTTCAACCACGTGCTTTCGTTTTTAAACTACTTCAAAACTAATCCTCTTGAGTATACCATGGAGTAGTAGTAGGACATCGTAATGATAAATATACCATGTTTTTTCCATACGTTTTGGACTAGTCCTAGTCCCTTGTGGGCTACTCTTTACACGCGTGTTTGGACTGGTCCTATTATTTGCAGGGTACGGACTGATCTGGCTGAATTTCAATAGAACAATTTAACTGGGGTCTTCCGAAAACATTTCAACAAATTAATTTTCAACCGTTTATTGGAAAAATTAGTCTAATTTTACACTTATTAACCCTAGGATTACTGTATTGGTCTGTCCAGACCAAATATGTGTTTTGCTTGCAATATTTTTCGAATATAACAAAAATTCAAAAAACCAGGGACGTGAATTGTATAAATGATATGTGCTGAATCGAATGAAACTAATTAAGGTTTGGTTGGAACAATTTAGTGGGGTGAAATTACAGTTTTACGTAAAAGTCCATTAAATTACCCTCGTAGTCTTGCCAGACCAAATTTTTTTTTGCTTGGAATATTTTTCAAGCAGGACAAAATATTAAAACAACAGAAATGTGAATTCTATAAATGATATGTTATGAATCGAATGAATCAAGTTTGAAACAAATCAGAAAACTACAGCCCATTATGCGCTTAGTTTTATTAAACTACAAAAACCAAACGCAAAACTCGTTTCAGCTGTGGTAGATGCGAAGAAGCAATGTGCGAAATTAATGACTACATTTTCGATGACATGTGGCATAAAAAAATGAAATAATAAAATTATATAATAAATTCGTATAATCTAAAGTTAAAAGCATAAGTTCAGTAAAAAATATATTTATTTACTTTTTATTTAATTGCGCTTTTTAGCTGTTCTAATGTGGTCTGGCCAGATCAAGAGGAGAACTTAGTGGAAAAAAGTTACCAAGAATCCCAGGGTTAAATCCATGTTTATTAGTTTTTTTTTTAAATAATTACGCAAAATGATCTTCAAAAACTCTATTGTTTTCGTTTCTAAATTAAATCGGGATTTTTCAAATGTTAGGTATCATCGCTCAGTGGAAATCGCTACATGAAGGCAGGCTTTTTGTAGCAGAAAATTAATGATTTAGACGTAGAGAAAATGTGGTTTCAACAGGATGATGCCAGCAAGAGAAACAATGGTTCTTTTGAAAGAAAAGTTTGAAAACCGCATTATTTCTCGTAGATGCGAAGTGAATTGGACACCAAGATGCGTTGTTGATTCTTTTAAATCGAAAGTGTAAAGCAATAATCCCACAACAGATTAAGAGACAAAAAAACAACATTATCGAGCAGATATTAACAGATAATATGAAAAAGTGTTTGAGTATTTTAGTAAAAGATTGGGAGCCTGCCGAGCCAAAAGGGGTCACTTGACCCAGATAATTTTTCATTTTTTAACGGAACCTATTTGTAATAAAAGAAATAAAAGTATTTTTAATATCTCAAAAACAGTTTTTTTTTTATTATTAAAACGAGAATGGTACCTCAATTTTAAGACACCCTTTAATTCGAAAATATTTATTTTATTTTAGTTTTTTAAATTTTGTATTTAATTTCAATGGAAAATAGAACACAGACTTCATATAATTCATGACCAGGGAAACCATAAATATGCAATTGCATGTTTTACCTTGAGCGACCAATGAAGGCACAAACAATATATTTATCCGTTTGAGAGCCTTTTATGAATTTTGGCATCGATTTGTTAGTGCATATTTTTGCATATTTTACCGTTTACAGCATTTTTGTGCATCATTTAGTTAAAAGAGCCTTTTTACAGCATTTTTTAAGTTTTTGAGGCATATTTTGATACATTTAAATAAAATTTTTAATTTTTTTAGATGCTTATTCTGCTACTCCAAATTCGACATTTACATTTAATTTTTACTCTCAAATTATAAGAAAAAGCAGGTTGTCATTAAGGATAAATGCTATGCGATGTGTTTAATACATAGAAATGTAGACCAATCTTTTAGTATATTGATCGACTCAAAATCACTTTTTAATGGGTGATTTTTTAAGAGCTATAGGAAAGTTAAAAAAAAAAACACATAAAATTCAGAAAAATGCAGGAAATCTTTATTTGAATCGATAATATAATTTAATGTTTGAAGATTATTTCGTGCAAATGTTGACCGTAACTGCGCCTCAAATGGTCCATCCGCTTAGTCCAATTTTGTCATACTCTTTCCAACATTTCGACCGGTATCTCATGAATAAATGCTTCAATGTTGTCTTCCAATGCGTCAATTGAAGCGGGCATGTGTGTACAGACATGAGCTTTAACATAGCCCAACAAAAAATAGTCTAAATGCGTTAAATCGCACGATCTAGGCGGCCAATTGACCGGTCCCGAACGTGAAATAAAATGTTCACCGAACTCGCCTCTCAATAAGTCCATTGTTAAGCGTGCTGTGTGGGATGTGGCATCGTCTTGTTAAAACCACTTGCCATGCAAGTCAAGCTCTTGCATTTTGGGCAAAAAAAAGTTGGATATCATCTCACGGTAGCGCTCACCATTCACAGTTACGTTACGATTCGCATCATCTTTGAAGAAGTACGGTCCAATGATGCCACCAGCTCATAAACTGCACAAATGGTGAGCTCCAAGAGCTCGTTATGAATGGTTTTAAAGCCAACAAATCTATTTCCTCCTAAGGAATGAGGAACTCGAGTTAATACCTCTCTATTAACACTTTCACAGGTCTATGCTGTGATTATATTATTGTACCAAGCAAAAAACAAAAAAAAAAAACAGCCGTAAGCTTCTGAAGGGTTTGAAATTCAAATGTACAATGATTTATTAAAGAAAAAAAAAAACAAAAACTTAAGCTAATTGGATATTCCAATACAAAAAATGGAAAATAGTGAGATCTATTCATATTTAACTCAAAGCAAATTCATTAAGACAAATTGAGGTACACTAAGAAAAAAAAAGTAAATAAAAAAATAGAAAATACATATGTATATATGAAATATAATATACAAAACCTGTTGAACTGGGTTCAACATATTCCCCCGGAAGGATGGCAATTGCACCCAGTCCAGTTACCGGAGATTACCCATCCCATCTTCGATAGCTGCACCAGTGGTAAGGTTTCATCGTGTACAGATATGGACCTCATTATCTTGGAAATAATTTCCTTACTAAGAACGCCATCAATTTCTCGCCAAGTGTTGAAAAATGGATGTGCCCATGGCTCGTATTTTTGAAAATGGTGCAGTAGACCGGGGTCAACTATTGGCTCTGGGACCTTGATAGGTGGGCATGATTTAACAGTCAAGTAGACTCTTTCCTGCTCTTCATTGTTATGGGGAAAAGCTGGTTCTAAGACGAATAAAGCAGCCATTGGGTGGCCGTCGTTGTTGGGTTTAAAATTGGGGAACCATTTAGCTACTTCCAGCTGAATGTAGGACTGATCTGCCTTCGGATCCAATAGAAACGTTGTATACATCTTTTGACCTCCATAATTAAGATTTATGCGTACAATTGGTGGAATGAATACGGAAGTATTTTCAGGAACAATAATTTTGGGCCCATTGTCATCTTTTTTATCGACGACTAGCCTCTTTCTTACAGGAGAAGTCTGAGTGGCCATGTCCACTAAGGCGGGATGAGAACCCGCTGGTGCACGTTGGGTTTTAGGGCATTGATCTCTTGGAGAATCGTTTATACCTTCAGAGCTTCTAGGAGAAGGTGGAATAGCGTTAGCTATTGCTTCTGGTGTTGAGATTGTTAAGTAAGGACGGAATATTGGGGGGACATCTTCTTCGTCACTCTCTGGGAAACAGCAGTTTTGTACTTCATTACTTGACGACAGTGGATCCCTATTTTCTTGGTGTAATAGAGTGTGATGCTTGGCATTGCAAAACACGTTGGCCCGATATTCAAAATTGCATCGTTTTCTTGAAGTACACCATGGTCGTTCATGATCATATGCCAAGCAATTAAGGCAGTAACGTTTATTTTTAATGGTTAAACGTCGTACTGCGACGCTCCATTCCTTAAATTGAGGGCAATACTTGAGTGGATGATTTCTGCGGCAAGCGTAGCAACGTGGCTTATCCATCTATTGTTAATAAACGAAAGAAAACCAAGGGAAAGAAATACATACAATGTTAATAAATGTTATTTGCAACTGAAATTCAATAGGATTTGCATAGAAATTAGAATTGTGGTGGATTTGATTTGTTGAATATTAAGTTAAAGAGGGGTTTGAGTGGTAAGTTTTGTTGGCAGACGATCATCAGTGGGCAATAGGCATAGTTTTACCACAGGTCGCTTAATCGTGCCATTAGACGTAAATATTTCTGCAACTCTCACTTTGTTGTCTCTGCCGTATATAACCTCAGCTACACGTCCTAAGCGCCACTCAGTGGGTGGTAGTAGGTCATCTTTAATTAAAACGATGTCGTCTTTTTTTAAATTCTCCTTCTCTCGTTGCCATTTAAAACGCCTTTGAAGTTCTGTTATATATTCATTCTTCCATCTTCTTGCGAAAAGGTGCTGCAAAGCTTTTAATCTCTCCCAACGTTTCATAGAAGAAATATTTTGTACCGGAATTTCCGCATGGACTTCTGGTCGCGCTGTGATAGCTGCTCCGCGTAAAAGGTGTCCTGGAGTTAATGGCAAAATTTCATTCGGGTTCTCTGTGAGCGGTGATTATGGTCTAGAATTTAATACTGCTTCAATTCTGATAAGCAGTGTGGTAAATTCCTCAAACGTAAATGTTAGGTTGTTGGTGAGCTTTTTTAAGTGAGACTTCATACTTTTTACGGTGGCCTCCCACAGGCCGCCCATGTGAGGGGCGTATGGTGGTATGAATGACCAAGTAAATCCCCAGGTTGCGTACTTTTTAACCAGAGCCCTTTCAGTTGTTTTAAGAAAATCGTTATGACTTTTAAGAAGTGCATAGTTTGCGCCAAGAAAGGTTCGTCCGTTGTCGGAGAATAGTGTCTTAGGAAGGCCTCGCCGCCCAATAAATCTGTCAAAGCAGGCAAGAAAAACTTCCGTGGATAGATCGGAGCACACTTCTAGGTGAACCGCTCGAGTTGCAAAGCATACAAATACAGCTGCATAACCTTTCAGTATTTTGGCATTTCGTAAAGTGGATGATTTAATGCTAAAAGGCCCCGCAAAATCAACGCCAGTATATGTAAACGGAAGGGAAAAATTTACTCGTTCTGCGGGAAGGGATGCCATTATCTGTTGCTGAAACTTATGCTTATATACAGTACATGACTTGCAATTCCGAATGCGTTTTCTTATCAAGTTCTTTAATCTTGGAATGTAGAAACCTTGTCTGATTGCTCGGAGCATGATATGGTGCTCGGAGTGAAGCAGAATTCGATGTGTAAGATCCACTTAAAGTGTAGCAAATCTGGACTTTTCTGGAATTATTATGGGGTGCCGTTCTTCATAGCTTAGTCCTGAATTAACTAGTCGTCCACCCACGCGTAGGAGATTGTCCTTGTCTATAAACGGACTTAAAGTCAGCAATCTACTTTTCCTGCTTAATGGCTTCTTTTCTTTTATATATTCATACTCCTTATAAAAATGTTGTTTTTGAGCAAGAATCATAAGCCGAATTTTTGCAAAGTCTATCTCGTTAGAGGTGATAAATTCTGCTGTGGCATGAGATTTTTGTCGTGCGTGATTTATAAACCAAAAATTTTAGATATTACTCGAAGCGCTCGATCTAGTGATGAGAAATTTTCTAAAATATCAACGGTGTCATTAATTTTTAAATGGTAAATTTTACACTTTTTTTCTTCCAAGTCTGTTGGCTCAAATGTTCGAGGCGTTCGCCATAAAGTAGTAGGTTTGTCTAGCCAGGGCGGACCATTCCACCAGAGCTGGTTTTCACAAAGTTCTTGCGGCGAGCAACCACGCGTTCCCAAATCAGCTGGGTTCTGCTCCGTTTTAATATGCCTCCAAGTAAAAATGTTAGTGACTTTTAGAATTTGCGTTATACGATTAGCCACAAAAGTTTTGAGTTTCGTCGGTGATTTTTGTAGCCAGCCAAGCACAATTGATGAATCTGTCCATAAATAGAGTTCGTACGGAAAATTTAAATTTAATATTTGGGCTTGTATTAGCTTAGTAAGCAAAAGAGCTCCACATAACTCGAGCTTAGGAATAGTAGTCCTCTTAGTTGGTGCTACTTTAGTTTTTGCTACTAACAAATGAGTTTTAGTATTGCCTTCTGAATCTTCTGTTCTAATGTAAATGGCTCCGCAATACGCCTTTTTTGAGGCATCACAAAACCCATGAATTTGTATTTGGTATTCTGGTGAAAAATTTACCCATCTTGGGATTTTCAGATTAGAAATAAGCGGTAGATTCTTAAGAAAAGCATTCCATTTGGTAAGTATAAGTGCTGAGACCCCTTCATCCCAATCACATTTGGATTCCCATAGCTCTTGCATCAAAAGTTTAGCAATTATCACGACAGGTCCCAGCCAACCGAGTGGGTCAAACAGCCTTGCAATAACCGATAAGATTTTCCTCTTAGTAACCGCATCGGATATTTCCATCGGTTCAACAATGTTATAAAAATGATCTGAAAATGCATTCCAACAAATGCCCAATGTTTTTAAAGTACTGGAGTCAACAAATTCAAAAAAATCTTCCTCCCGGGGCAAATTCTTTAGCAAAGACCTGTGATTAGCCGTTATCTTTTTCAACGGAAATCTAGCAGATTCTAATGCTTTAATAATTTCACTCTGTTTATTTTTTGCCTCCTCTAGAGTATGACCCCCTGTAAGGATGTCGTCTACGTATATTTCGCTTTTCAAGATTCTAGATGCCTCGGGATATACCGCCTCACAGTCTTTACTTAGCTGCAAAAGAGTTCTAATTGCCAGAAAAGGCGCGCAGTTTATTCCAAAGGTGACCGTTTTTAGCTGAAATGTACCAACATCACCTTTAAGATTTTTACGAAATATAAGTCGCTGATACGGACAATCATCTTCGTGAACTAAAATTTGTCTGTACATCTTTTGTATGTCTCCCGTAAATACATACTTATAGTTGCGCCATCTTAGTATAATTTTTATTATATCAGCTTGAAGCGTTGGTCCTTGGTATAACACATCATTTAGCGAGAACCCTGTCTTCGTTTTCTTTGATGCATTGAATACCACCCGAACTTTGGTCGTTCGGCTTTCGGGTTTTACTACAGCATGGTGGGGTAGAAAAAAAGAGAATAGCTTTATATTTTCAGTTTCATGATGCACAACTTCCTCCATGTGATCTAAATTCAAGTATTCTTCTAGAGCATCTGCATACTGTGCTTTTAGTTCTGGAGTCTTGCTTAGAGACTTCTCCATTCTGTGGTATTGAGCAAGAGCCATGTTTTTTGATGGGCCCAAAAATATTTCTGTCGGATACTCCTTTCTAAATGGTAATCGTACCTTGTATCGACCTTCCGTGTCTCTACTTGTAGTTTGAGTATTAAATGCAGTGGTCTTTCCGGTCTTGTTGCTGGATCATTGTCGAAAGATAATGGACTTGCTTGGCGCTGTAATGATTGCAAGAAAATAAGCATTACATTCTATCGTTTTTTCCAATCAAACAAATCCCGTTTTTTGGAAATTCAAGAAGAAGCAAATAAACTTGTTGATAAAATATCACAATATGCTAAAATTTTTGATGATTTTAATGCTTTAGAATCTATAAAATCTCCTGTTCAAACATCACCGAAAAGGAAATCTGCAAGGTTAAACAATAAAGTAAAGTTGACTGAACCTTCTTCTTTGCCATCTTTGCCTCAGAATCCCGAACCCGCTTCTTCATCTGTTAATGATCGTGGGCTAACTCTTCTATGCAAAACATCCGTTCCAACTAATACTGTCCCAATAAATCATCAAAATGCAACAAATCCTGTTAATTTGATAAATAGTGAAAATAACTGTGCTGCTATAAAAGATCTGAGAGTGATCCCACCAAAAAAACAAATCTTTGTATCTCGTTTTGCATCTGATACATCTGTTGACGACATTGATGCGTATATTAAATCTAAGATCGGCAAAAATTTTGATTTGAATGTTCATAAGTTTACTTACTCGCAAGCGCGGATTATCACATCATTTAAGCTTACTGTTCCATTTGAAATTTTTAACTCCATTCTCGACCCATCTTTTTGGCCTGAACATGTCTTAGTTCGAGAATATGAACAAAATATAAACCGGCGTCCAACGAATGTTGCTTATTTGCCGAAAAAACAATTATTACATTCAAAAAACTAACTGATGCTCCCGACGATCAACTCATTATTATATACCAAAACGTACGTGGAATGAGGACTAAATGCTCCAAATTTTATGTCGATAGTTTTAATTTCAATCACCACATAATTTGTCTAACTGAGACTTGGCTAAATAATACTTTCTTAAATACCGAAATTGTTTGCAATAATTTTCATGTATTCCGGCGCGATAGAACTACAGTTACTACTGGCGGTGGAGTTTTAATAGCTGTCTTAAATACATTTCCTGCTGAAGAGCTAATATTAAACTTAGCAAGTAAAATTGAATTTATTGCAGTGGTAGTAAAAGTAAACAACATTAAAATATTTATTACATGTTCTTATATTCCACCTCAATCTGATATAATTACTTATCAACAACACATTTTGGCAATGGAACAAGTGGCTTCAAAAATCAGTATGGGTGACTTCATGTTAGTCCTTGGCGATTTTAATATACCTCAGATTACCTGGCATTTCTCCACAGAAAGTAAAACTTACATTCCTAATCGTTCTGATAACATCAGTGATGATATATTCGGTAACATTACAAATTAATGTCTACATCAGATAAATGGCGTCTACAATATGTATGGTAAATTACTTGACCTGGTATTTGTTAATGAGCCTAAGGAATGTACAATAAATCGTGTTGATCCTATAACACTCCCAGAAGATCGTTACCACCCTACAATTGAAATTAGCTGCAACATTTTTAGTTGTCATCGTGTTCAAAATTTTCATAAAAAAGAAAAGGTGTTTTGTTTTAAAAGGGCAAATTACAACGACCTACATAACCTTTTAATTAACACAAATTGGATTCAATTGTTATCCATTCGCATTGGCGCACCAGAAACAATCGATAAAATGATTAATAATTTCTACTGTACAATAAAACAATATATGAATGAATGTATACCAAAATTTTCACTGAGCTCAAAATCACGACCACCATGGGGTAATAAACAACTTTCTTCGTTAAAAAACTTAAAAAACAAGAATTACAGAAAATATAAGAAATCTGGATCCCACTGCGATTACAGCAAGTATTCCGTCCTTCGTGCAAAATACAATTTGCTAAATGCTAAATTATATAACGATTATTTGATTAAAATAAAAAACAACTTAAAATACGATCCAAGATCATTCTATAAATTTGTAAATTCGAAAAGAAAGATCTCTGGCGCACCGAAGGTCATGAAATATATGGGTACTGAAACACACGATGAAAAGGAAATCAGTGATTTATTCGCCGATTTTTTTTCGTCCACATATTCTGATGCACATTGTGCTGAAAATGTCAATTATCCATTTAATATAGTAACTGGTCAAACTATTTCATTTTCACCAATAACCACACTTAATATTATCAATTGCTTAAAATCTTTTAAATATTCAAACTCAATGGGTCCTGATGGTATACCAAGCAGTATTTTAATCAACTGTATGGAAGCTTTAGCAATGCCGTTGTCAATTATTTTTAATATTTCTTTGAAAAATGGATATTTTCCAAAAATATGGAAAGAGTCATATTTAATTCCTTTATTCAAATCTGGAAATAAATCAAATATAATTAATTACAGAGGTATAGCCAAGCTTAGCGCAATTCCAAAACTTCTTGAAAAATGCATTTTAGATTCATTGGTTCATCAAGTTTCACCGTTATTAACACCTTTTCAACACGGATTTCGTAAAGAATCATCAACTATGACAAATATTTTAGAACTGACAACTTTGGTAAATGAGGGATTCGTCAACAACCAGCATACCGACGTTCTATATACCGACTTCAGTAAGGCATTTGATAAGGTAAATCACAACCTTATTTTGAGAAAAATTGATATTATGGGTTTCGACAAAACTTATTTAAGCTGGCTAAGGTCATATCTTCTCGGCAGAATACAATGTGTAAAATTTGGGTTTTCAACTTCTAAACCTATATTGGTAAAATCCGGTGTTCCGCAAGGTAGTCACCTTGGCCCACTTTTGTTTCTGCTCTTCATTAACGACATGCCTGATATTATTAAACATTCACATATACTAATGTTCGCAGATGATGTAAAAAATTTTTTAAACTTCACGAACTATTTAGACCATAATTATCTTCAAGAAGACTTGGATACCTTTTATAATTGGTGTAAACATAACCTAATGGATTTAAACCTAATGAAATGTAAACACATGCGCTTTTCTAGAAAACGTAGTATTTTAAATAACTATAAACTCGGTGACTATAAAATCGAGATAGTTGACACAATTATGGATCTTGGCATCTTACTGGATGCAAAATTGGATTTTATTCAACACATAACAATGACTGTCAACAGGGCTCGTTGTACTCTGGCTTTTATTAAACGTTGGGCGAAGGAATTCCAGGATTATATATAAGTTTTTGTTAAGCTAATTGGGCCTAATGTATTAATGTAAATAAAAAACCTTTTTTACATGTTTCTCCCAACGTTTCGTCAATTATTTGTTGACATCTTCAGGGGTTGTAATTACTAGTTAGTTTTTCACATTTAATTTAATGTTACACAGCTTACATAAAACATAAAACATTTAACATATAATTAAATTAAACACACAACTTAAATTAATATCACAGTTTATCTTTTCTATTTTATTTTCGTCACTAAACAACTTTACACATCTCTCGTTAGACCAATCTTGGAATACGGCTCGATTGTATGGGATCCACATTATATGGTTCATAGTGATCATATTGAATCCATTCAAAAACAATTCTTGCTTTTTTGCCTGAGAGATACATATCGAGGATATGATAATCTCCCCTCATATTCTACAAGATTATCTTTAATACGTTTGCCAACACTGAAAAGTCGCAGAGTTATGCTAAATGTCTCATTTGTTATTAACTTAATAAATGGAAAAGTATGCTCGAATTTTTTATTAAGTAGTTTATCATTTAACATTCCACGACGTACGGTACGGTACTATAATCCCTTATTTATAAAAACTTTCCGAACTAACTATGCTATGGCAGACCCATTTAGAAAACTGTGTTGTTGCTTCAATGAAATGTTTGAATTTATTGATTTTTCTCTGGATTTAAATATTGTTAAACGTAATATTATACTTAAGTTAAATACTCATTTGTATAAGGCTGTAAGGATTTATCCATAGACCTAATTATATATTAAATAAATAAATAAATAAATAAATAAAACTGTGACTTTTTCTGGATGCATTGGTAGCTCTTGCAATGCTTCTGGCTGATCTTCACTCCAAAATCGACAATTCTGCTTATTAACGTGCCCATTGAACCAAAAATGAGCTGACCATAAAATGGAAGATCTTTCTTAACAAAGCACGCATTTTGATAATAAAATTCAATAATTTGCAAGCGTTGTTCCTTTGTAGGATGGTTAAATTATAGACCAAACTGAAGATGTTTGACAGTGAAGCAAAACCCGAAACGTGCGTCAGCTGCTTAAACCAGTGTTGCCAAAAAGATAATAGCTAAAAAATCACCCGATAAAACGACCTTACGATGTCCATCCGTCCGTCTGGCTGGTTGTCTGCCCATGTTAACCTTGTGCGCAAAGTACAAGTTCCAATTTTGTAGATCATTTGACCAAATATGGACGAGGTCTGTGTAAGTGATGAGAATCGGTCTATAATTTCACATATTCCTCATAAAAACCTCTTTCCTAATAAGATTCTTTGTGTCAGTAAGCCATCTAATCACGATGGTATTTAAATTTAATTCGCCCCAAAAATATTTAACTGCAAATATAATTATTTTCGAATAATTTTACATTTGCCTAAAGCTCCCTTCCATAAATAGCCTTAACTTTCTTTAACTGTTAACGAATGGATGTTTATATCTAAATAATATTTGGCGAAAAACTTTCTTATATGAATTTTAACCTAATATGGGCTTAAGCGTTAATATTTTTAGGGATTTTTTCAAATTGTTGAATATTTTGTCTTCAAATTAGTAATTTTTTACTTTTTAATGCATATCTTTACATTTTTCAGGTCATATTTTCCAGAAACGAACTTTCGTATTATATCAAGACAATTAGATGCTGAAAATAAAAGTTACTATACATATCAATTAAAAAGTGCTAAGGGATTGATTATTGTCATGAAAGGCATAGATAGTTCTGTTCCTACAGAGGAAATAAAATCTGCCATAGAGCTAGAGGGGTATGGGGTAAAATCTGTTCATAACATTTTGAACAGGAATACAGTTCCTCAACCAATGCACCGCTTTGAGCTATCGTTTGATTCATCGGTTCTAAAAACCAAAAATTCAGTTCATCCCATATACAACTTGCGTTACCTACTCAACCGAAGAATAACTGTTGAGGAGCCATTAAAACGAAAGGGTCCCTCCCAATACACAAACTGCCAGGAATATGGGCATACGAAATCATATTGTAAATTGCCTCACGTATGTGTGGTTTGTGGCGACGCTCATAAGACCGCCGAATGTAATCGTTCTAAAGCTGACCCGAATGGTAAGAAATGCAGCAACTGTGGCGAAAATCACATGGCAAACTTTAGGGGTTGTAAAGTCTTCTTGCATTTAAAAAAACCTGCTTTAGTTCAAAAATATACTCACTCCCAATATGGACCGTCATATGCGCCCAGCCAAGCCGCTGGCTCTATTGCTAGTACTACACAAACAAACAAACAAAACCAATCATATGCTCAAGTCTTAAAAGGAAATCCTAATTCCAAAAATCCCCCGAGTACTTCCAACGCAAAGTGGAGGTTCCATACGCTAATGTTCCTAGGGAAGGTCTTCAAATGCCTTCTGGAAATATGCCTAGCTCAATCGAAAATTTTATTCAAACTATGAATAACTTCATGACCACTACGCAGAACATGTTTCAGGAAATGATGCGAAACCAGAACATGCTTCTGCAAGTTCTACTCAACAGAAAATGAACCAGTTAAAAATATGTTTCTGGAATGCAAACGGGTTATCCCAACATAAACACGAAGTTGCAAACTTTCTTCATAGGCATGAAATCGACGTACTTCTTGTCTCCGAAACACACTTTACTCATAAAAACTGCTTTAGGGTAAATGGATAACTTACGTATGACACAAAACATCCCAGCGGACGGGCTTGTGGTGGCACAGCCATAATTGTGCACAAACACATCAAACACTTACCATTGCCAGAGTTCGAAGAAGATTGTATCCAGGCCACATCTATAAATCTTACTGATTTCAAACTTACCGTTTATTGTCCCCCGGGGCACAAAATTGAACACGATAAATTTCTCAACTTCTTCTCCACATTGGGCCAGAAATTCATTGCTGCTGGCGATTACAACGCTAAACATACATATTGGGGCTCCAGACTTATTAGTCCTAGAGGTAATCAGCTATACAATACCGTAACTGCAAATAATTTTGGTGTCGTATCGAGTGGTGAGTCTACCTATTGGCCAACCGACTTCAACAAGCTACCAGACCTTATTGACTTTGCTGTAATTAAAAACATCAAGCGCGATCAGGTACTAGTGAGTTCCTCCTATGATCTATCGTCTGATCATTCACCTTCAATCCTCATTTTAAAAGGCAACTCTGACGCCGCAGCTGCAAACTTTATTTCCTATCCAAACAGAAACACAAATTGGTTAAAGTATAAAATGTATGTGAGCTCTCACCTATCAAACAGTCGTTCCCCAACCACTAAGGCCCAACTCTTCGCAACAAATTGAGACAGAACCACGAGTCTGCAATAGAAGGCTATCTAAACAGCCTAGATGCCACAAAAAACTCCAATTACAGCTTATGGAAGGCTGTACGGCTGTACGGCCCTTTGAACCAAGTATCTCCCTTATGACTGGAAAACCGCACTTGGGCCAAAAACACAAATGAAAAATTAAACGCTTTCGCGGGCCACCTTGAGAAAGTTTTCACGCCACATGATGCACATACTTGCTCCTGTCGTCTAATCATTCCTGATAAGGTAAACCATCCAATAAAATTTAACATAACTCAAGTAAAATCTGCAATAGAAAAAGTGAATATTAGAAAATCTCCCGGACCTGACCGCATCACAGGGTCAATGATAAAAAACTTACCATCGTCTGCTTCTAGAATCTTGCTGCTCATTTGTAACGCGATATTAAGAGTCGGATACTTCCCAGCCTCATGGAAGAGGTCTATAATTGTTATGATTCCCAAGCCAGGAAAAGATGCTAGCCAGGTTGCGTCGTACAGACCGATAAGCTTATTATCAATCCTATCGAAGCTTTTCGAGAAAATATTCGTTTTAAGTATAACTCCTCATCTAAATGAAAACGATATCATCCCGGATCACCAGTTCGGATTCAGAGCGAAACATGGTACAATAGAACAAGTGCATAGGATTGTCACCCTATTTAAATCGGCGTTTGAGAAAAAGCAATACTGCTCAGCCCTGTTTATAGACATTTCCCAAGCATTTGACAAAGTTTGGCATGATGGGCTACTCATCAAAATCACACGAACGCTTCCTCAAAACACTCACAAGCTTCTGGAGAGCTATCTAACAGGAAGAACATTCATAGTATGGTCGCAAGATAAATACTCCTCCCTCAAGAAAATTACTGCTGGTTTCCCCCAAGGCAGCATATTAGGACCGCTTCTATATATATAATATACACAGCGGATATGCCAACAAACCTGACTACGCATACCTCTACATGTGCAGACGACACAGCATTTATTAGCGTTAACCATGACCCAAAAGTCGCATCGCAAAATCTGCAGTCCCGCATCAATGAACTAGAGGCCTGGCTAGAAAAATGGAGAATAAAGGTTAACCCGGCTAAATGTGCTCACTTAACTTTCACGCTCAGAAGATAAACGTGCCCAGCTGTAAAAATAAATAACATCACTGTTCCGATAGAAAACCATGTTAAGTACTTGGGAATTCATATAGATAGACGCTTGACCTGGTCTCGTCATATTGAAGCGAAAATAACGGCTATGAAAGTTAAAGCAGCACAACTACATTGGCTTCTCGGTCGAAACTCAAACTTGTCTTTAGACAACAAAATTCTCTTATACAAGCATCCAATTATGGGGTACTGCATGCGCATCTAACATCCAAAAGCTTCAAAGAAGACAGTTTAGAATATTACGAAAAATTGTCTGCGCCCCATGGTATATACGTAATGATATTATCCACAGAGATCTCAACGTCCCCACTATCCAGGAGGAAATTAAAAAATATTCAATTGGCTACATCGATAAACTAATGGCTCACCCAAACTACCTCGCTCGGGGTCTGCTTCAGTTCGAAGGTCACCAGAGGCTAAAAAGAACCGATACTTTGAGCCTAACTAGAAGACATTTTTAAAATTTGAATACAGCAGTTAGTGGTTACATCGGTAACAACTAATAAAAAACAAGTAGAATTAAGATTTGAAGACATATTGTAAATTTCGATAAGAAAGATTCAATAATAAAAATAAATTATTTAAAAAAAAAACAAAAAAAAATATTTTCCAGTTTTTACTGCAAATTATTTAATGCGCATAAAAAGTGTTTTTTATTTCATATTTCTGGTTTCCCTGTTCATGACATATCCCATCTACTTCCGAAAAATTATAATTCTAAGTATGAGGTTAAAAAATTTAGCATAGTCGAGCAAAACATTTCGCTGTTTTGGCCAAAATCAACTTTATACTTAGACAAAATATTTCGTCACCGAAATACTTTTACTTAATTGTTAAAAAATTTAATGCGTCTCAAATTTTTTATTAATCGAAGACATTTTTTTGGTCTCCAGTTACTTGATTGTCATTTGCCAATTTTTTTATTTCGTTATTTGCTGAATTTTTATTTAGTTTTTTATTTTGCCATAAATGCTTTGGGCACCTTTCATCCGCCCACTTAAATGTAATGCACAAAGGGTATTTACAAAAGGCGTTATTAAAGAAGTAATAAACATTAAGATTTTTCCTGTTTTTTTTGCGATGTTGCAAATTATTATTTTTTTCTTTTACTTTTCTAGTTACGTTTCACTTAACAACAGTTTTTTCTATTTTATTCTCAAATTCATTTAAATTCTTGTTTAATAAACAAACTTAAAATTATATCTTTTGAAAAGTTTAAATGATTAAAAGAAAAAAAATAGAATCTATAAAACATAAAGTGCATTCTTAAATTAAGTTTCTCCACTAACTTGGCAACAAAAAATTTTAAACATGTTTATAATTTATTGATTTGGACTAAAAACAAAGATTTAAAAACCAAAGTCAAAATTTTATTCAACATGTAGAGCATTCAATTTTTAAAGCAGAACAAACAAAAAGTCGTCTTTAGGTTTTGTTTAAATAAACTTAAAACGCAGAAATTACTAAAATACTTAATAAAATTTGACCTTTAAACTGCATATGAAAAGTGTATGTAAACATGTGTGTGTGAAGAATCAAAACAGACTGTGGGTATGTGTTTTGGATTTAGTGAGAAAAACTAATAATGTCAATAATTTTGTTTTATAAGACCGCTTCAGTAAAAAAAAATCTTTTGGTATGTTTATGTGAATGTTTGTTTGCTTTACAACAACACCAGCACATACATACGTACATAGAAACAAATAAATGAAAGAAAATTCTGTCAAAAACATTGGACCAATAAATGATTTATACGCACAACTGTTATTGAGTTTTTTTTTCTATTTCTTTCTAGCTCTTAAAATTCCTATCAGCCGTTCTCTTTTTGGTTCTAAAGGAGAATGTACATTACTTTGCAGAGTTCTTCCCCTACTTTTCAGTTTTTGAGGAAAAAAAAAAAACGAAAAGGAAAATATATCAAAAATATATTTTGATTTATGACTAAACCAGTGTGTTGGACTTTTTTTAGTTGCTGTTATTTCGCCAGTGAATCAGTATGAACAACAATGTAGTGAAACAGTTGTTCAATTTAATTTTTCCTTTCATTGTTTGTGTTTTAAATTAATTATTTCATTATTCGTTCGATGTTATTCGATATTTTTTACTTTGTTTTTAGTTTGTAAATCGTGCTGTTACAAAACAACCTGACGAATGATGAATATGTTTCGAAGGAATTTCAAATCACTCATACGTCCAGTTGAAAATGAATTATGTACATTTATTAATTTATGATAAATGTGCAAAAATATAAACGTGAACATTTTGAATTTTAGTTTGAGCTTTTGTTTAGTTTTGTTAGTAGCTCAAACTTTTTTTTATACCCTCCACCACAATAAGTTGTGAAGAGGGTATACTAAGTTTGTCATTCCGTGTGAAACTTTCTTATTATTCATCTCAGACCCCATAAAGATTCTGGGTCCTTGAGTAATTCTAAGTCAATTTAGCCATGTCCGTCTGTCTGTCTTTCCGTCTGTTGAAAACACGCTCACTTTCGAAAAACTCGAAAGAAATAAACAAAGTAGTTATACTAAACAGCTTGGGATTGAAATCCAGCAAAATCGGTTCAATAGGATCAGAGCTATGAATCAAAATGTGGAACCACCACCTAAAAAAATTGATAATTTTGTTACAAAAACTAACATAAATGGTGGAAAAATGTACAGAATGATATAAGATTTTGCAAAAATTCTTTCTATTCAACTGGAGATTATTCCGTAAAATTTCGTGAAGATCCGTCTATAATTTACCCTAGGCCCCATATAAACCCTTCTCCCGGAAAACAGTTTAGCACGCCTAGAACCATAATTAATAATGCCATCATAGCAAAATTTGGTACGTCACAGAACGTAAAATGGCACTGTGAAATTTCGTGAAGATCGGTCCATAATTTACCCTAGGCCCCATATAAAGCCAACCCTGGTAAAATAATTTAATACGCCTAAAACCGTAGCAGACATAGATATTGCGGTAAACTTTCTTCCAGCTTAGCTTTATATGGCCAACAAAAAGTGTTATGCAATTTTGTGATATACAGTCCATAAAAATTGCTCCGCTGTATTGAAATTTATGTTTTTTAATACCAGAAATCACTCTGCAAAATTTTGGGATGATTAGCTCATAGCTTACCATGGCTTGAATATCATTTAAGTTCAGCTTAAACTGCTACGAATCCTGATATTTTCCTCAAGCTATTTAAAATTGCTAAAAAGCATTAAACTTTCTGATTGTCGGTCAATAATTTTATATAGGTCTAAACCGCGACCAATTTTAAAGCAGTTGTCTGTTTTTATAAAGATAATAATAATAAATAGACATCATACTGATGTTACTCCCAAAACATTCGAACTGTCGGTGGAGGGTATCAAAGATTCGGCACAGCCGAATGTATCACTCTAACTTGTTTTGTTTTAATTTTTTTTTAAATTTAAAGAGCTGCTTTTACGAATATCAGTTTGAATGGTACTTTAGATAAAAGCACTTTAGAAAATTTATAAATATTTGAAATAATAAAGGTCGAATAAAAAAGTACCATTTAAAATAGTTACATTTTAAATAAGTAAGTTTTAAAAAAGTACCTATTAAAAAAGTTCATTTTAAAATATTACATTTTAAAAGAGTATCTAAACTAAATTTAAAAAAAACACCTTTTAAAAAAAGTATCTTTTTAAAAGTACCTTCTATAAAGTATCTTTTAAGAAAGTACAATTTAAAAAAGTACCTTAAAGCGTATATTTTAAAAAATGGCATTTGTAAAAAGGTACCTGTTAAAAAAGTTCCTTTTAAAAAAATACCTTTCAAAAAAGTACCTTTTAAAAAAGAACCTTTTAAAAAAGTACCTTTTAAAAAAGTACCTTTTAAAAAAGTACCTTTTAAAAAAGTACCTTTTAAAAAAGTACCTTTTAAAAAAGTAACTTTAAAATAGTACCTTTTAAAAAAGTACCTTTTAAAAAGTACCTTTTAAAAAAGTACCTTTTAGAAAAGTACCTTTTAAAAGAGTACCTTTTAAACAAGTACCATTTCAAAAAGTACATCTTTAAGTACTTGAAAATAGATTTTTAGTGAGGTAAAGTGTTTTATGTATGTGTTTTATATAGTTGACCTTTTGCGATATATATAAATTATTAGTTGTTTTTGTTTGGCTGTAGTGTTTTACAAAAATAAAAGGAAGAAGAAAAAATACGTTTTATAAGAAATAATATTTTAAGCATAAAAAAAATATTAATGGCTGTTTTCTCAGCGAATCGACAAACTGTCTGTTACTTAATCTCGACACTAATTTATAAGGCTGAAAAACTGTCCGTTATCGGTTTCGGTTTTCTCAATAAGCCGACAAAAATTTTATTTTCTGTTGGCAATATCTCTCAAAATACATGTCAAAGTTGGAAAAAGGATGATTAAATTTATCTTTACGGCAAATAAACGGTAAATAAATATTTGGCAGATTAGGGCGGATTATTCTTATTAAACAAATTGATCTTAACTTACAATTTCATCGTAAGCAACTTTAAATGAATTATTTCTGTTTTGTTATAGAATTGTAATGTGTTTTTATTTAAAAAAGCTTTAAGCCATTTTTTAGCCCGTTTTTAGCCATTCTCTGCCGTAAATTTAGCCATTTTTGATCACCAAGTTTTGGCAACACTGACTGCATGCGAATAAATATTCTTCAAATAAACGTTCTTTTGAAATAGAAAAAAATAACAGAAAGTATTCTTGTTTCGTTTGTATTTTAAAGGACACAACGACAAAAAAGTTCTGGACTTTTTAAATTTTTAAATTAAAATAAAAGTTTTTTAATTTAAAAAAGAAACACAAACACACACATGCATTCTTGTTTACGGAATCTTTGGAAATCAGTCACAGAGCCCAAGGAGTCCGCGTTTCCTACTTCGACAATCGTTGCATTAGAGAAATAAACAAGTTTTAAAAACTTTTTGAAAAATTCATTTTTAATAACTTCTTTTTATTATTAAAATAAAAAACTTTCCCTTGAGACTTGCAAATCTCGTACAAGACGTATGAGTGTTAAATAAAAATATACAGAATAATAAATAAATATCAATCATACGCCTTAGTGTGGAATAAAGTTTTCACACTTCCTTTTTTCTCTTCTGCTTCATAACAATCAACTAAGGAAAAGTAATTTTTCAAGATTTTCTTATCCTACTTTAAAATGGAACGTTTGTTATCGTTTCGTTCTGCGAGAAAAGTACAAAAGCAGGTGTTTTTATTTACACTCACATTCCAAAATATGTAGTTTTTTTTCTTCATTTTCTTTTTGTACGAATTCACAAGATTCCTTTCTATTCATATTTTTTTAAAAAAATTTGTGTGTTGCTAAGTATATTCATGTGTAATGTAGATGATTGTGTGTCTAAATCTGTTTGCATGTGTGTGTGTGTACCATCATCATAATGGTGACAATAAATTATGCGAGTTTATGTTATAAAAATTTTAATTTATGTCACCAAATATCGTTAAAAAATTGTTACATTTCTGGATTTGTTTTTCTTTTCTTTTTGTGCTTTTTTAAAAACAACAACATTAACAAAATAAAACAAAAAATAGCAATACTTTTTTAAGAGGAGACTCGAAGAAGAAATTTAAGAAAAATAAACTTAAAACTTTTATTTGCAAAAGGATTTTCTTAAAGTTAAACTCTGCTTTGGAACAGCTAAAACTGAAAACAACTTTTGTACTTTAAAGATTTTCGAGTGAATTTTTTGGTTTATTTTATTTGTACAAATGCCAAAAAAAATATAAAATGCTAATTTTAAATGTGAAGAAAGTGTTAGAAAAAGGATGTTAAAAAAATTTTTTTATATTTTTATGTTGACATTTTCGAAATGTTATTAATTGCAGACTTTATTATCCTTTTAAGCCAGTCATTTTGATTTAACACATAAATCACTTAACAAAGAAAACTAAAAGAAGAAAAAAGTAAATATAGCAAATCTTAGTAAAATTAAGTTTTAAATGTGGAAATATAAAAAATAAATCGTTAAAATGCGTGAACTAAAGAAGCTAAAAATTTTATTTGATAAAGTTGAATTAAAGCAATTCAATTGGAACTTTTAATACAAAAAATGCCTCTTATACAAGCCATGAGATATTTGGGGTATTTATTTTTTATTTTATTTTAAAAATAAACGCTGAAATGGCTCAACAAATAAACAATAGAAGAAGACAAAGCTAAAAAACAAATTCCATTTCGTATTTGATCAAAGCAATGGACAAATCTTTCCAAATTTAATTTCAATGCCCACAACAGTACTTTGTTACTCAAAGAAAACAATATCTAGAATTTTTCATTTAAAGTATCTGCTTCTGCAGAAAGAATACCCTCAACACAGAAACTCTTTTTTTTCTCAATATAAATGCATTTTCAAAATTCTTTTTTTTAGTGTTTCATTGTTTTCTTCATTGCAGTTAAAAAGAAGAGGTTGGCTTAAAGAAAATAGATACAGAAGAGCATTTTCTCTGTGGTTGTTTCAAATAACCAAAAGAACAAAAAGATTCAAAGCAAATGCCACAAAAAATAAAACCATTAAAAGTTTTGCAAAAATAAAACTGACAATAATTTTGACAATGCGGAAACTAATGAAGAGTGTAAAACTATTGAACATGATACAAATAGAAGTGGATTAAGTTGTATAACTAATTCTATTAATTTTTTTTTTGTAAAACGAAATAATTGAAGTCTTGATTAAAATCACAAAGTCGAAATTGTAATTCAGAAAAATCAAGAATCTTGTAAAACTCAAATAATTAAAAAAAAACAAAAAAAAAAAGTGTTACTTGCGCTACATCACATTTTAGTAATGCAAACTTAATAACTTAAAAAAATTGTATCTTATTTTCATAAATTTTTCTTAATTTTAGAGATTTTGATAATGTCAGGGGCAAGTCCCCCCTGAAGAATGTTGGGAGACATCCTTAGGATATTTCACCTTTTGGTACAGTCAATATTTAGAATTCGGCAGAGTTCAAAATAACCAGATCTCTTGGATGACGACCGTGGTGGTTGTTGTTTGGTTTTCAATTCACGCCAAGGGAAATCTTAAAAATTCAGATTTAAGGGCTGGGGCTTAAATCAAGCAGTCGTGAACGAGTGATTTCTCGATTCGAAAGCAATTTTATTTCTAATTATTTCAGTGAATACTGAACGAGTCGAAATTATTTTTCAGGGGCCTGATTCTGGCAGTCGTGATCGAGTACTTTCTCGATTCGAAAGCAATTTAACATCTAATTATTTCAGTCAATACTAAACGAATCGGGATTATTTTTACGGTGTTGTAAAGCTTTAATTTGAGTTTCAAAATGCCGAAAAAATTATTTCGATTCGTTCAGTATCGACTGAAATAAAATTGCTTTCGATCACGATCAAAATAATGCTTTACAGCACTGAAAAAATAATTCCGATTCGTTCAGTATAGATTGAAATAACTAGATATTAGATTGCTTTCGAATCAAGAAAGTACTCGATCACGACTGTCAGAATCAGGCCCCTGACTTTCCGCTATTTGTAGGGAAGTAAGGAATGCAGGCAGATCTCCCTAGGTGCTGTTGCTATTCAACAGATGCTGGTTGCGGCGGAGTTTAGATAGCTCTAGCTATCTAGACTCTAAGCAAGGAGTGAGTGTATAAACATACTATTTGTCGCCCATTGTCTAAGAACACCTTGAGATTAGGCCTACTCGGTAGGTATATTATATCCTGTAGTTCCTAGAAGGAACATAGGGCCACAACAAAGTTCTTCCAATCATCCCTTTCATTTGCAATATGTTTTATTTCACTCCGGCTGCGTCCTGAAATTCTATATCAAGCAGTGTTCTCCAAGTTTAGGCAGGCCTTCCAATACGTCATTGACACTGGGGATTACAGTAGGTGTTAATCATGTTAATCTGTCCTACTAATTGTCAGTGGCAAGTTTTGATAGGTTGTTTCTTCAACAGGCGGATGACATTATTTCTCTATTGTTTGAGGTTAGTTTAGTTTAGACTCAGTTTATACCACGAATAGACTCATACTCAGCAGTTTAATTTGGAGAAACACATAACTTTAAACTTGCGTAGAAGAAAGAAACCATACTTTTGGTTCATGACAATAAACAGAATTACTAAATTTAAAGCGATAATAATAATAGTCGTTTTCGAAATATTATACGATTAAGAAAAACTAACTGTTCGGAGAATTGGATGCACCTGCAGAATCACAGATCCATTTGTATTCACAAATAACGATGGCCAGAATGTTACAATGAACTGAAAGCGAGATCGACACATGTTAACTAACTTTATCGTTCCTTAGTTAGAAGATATTACTATTGCAAAGCAGGATGTTGCACCGTAAGTCATACAATCATGATTTTAAAATCGGCCTGTTAACTGGCCACTTCGTTCGTGTAATTTAATGCCATTAAGGAATTTTTAAGACCGATATTTAAAGTATCAAGTCTATTGAGATAAACTATTAAGCAATTAAGCTTTAAAGGCATATGAAAAATAATTTTTAAAAATAGCACGATATTTTTAAAGCGGGTAGATACGAATATTACGAATCGATTTTTCACGATTTTTAAAGCGGGTAGATATGAATATTACGTGTCGATTTTTCACAAAAACTGTAAACAAATAAAAATTTCGAGTTAATACTTTATTGTTGAACAAGTGCGATATGATCGACGAGTTATTGCTAAAATATGGGCTGATTTACTTTGGAAGTTGTGTATAAAATTTGACTTTAATATTTTGCCATGTAAGCGCTAGCCTCTGCAGGCCACATTCCGATATCATATTTAAACTGGGGATGTACCGAATACAGATACCGATGTATCTTTTTAAAGTTTTCAGAGGTTGAAGAGCCATACCACAGAGTATAATGAAGCCTCTCAAGTAAGTGCTATGAGTTTCACAACCAATTTAGGTTAAGTTTCTTACTTTTCTTTTTTAGAGTTCCCTCTTAATACAAATTTAAAATTTTCAATGTGTGTAAAACACAAAAGAAAAAAAATGCATGATACACATAGTTACAGTTATTTTTGAAAACATAGAGCAAATCTAAAAAAAAAAAAAAAAATAAAAACAAAATGTAAATTGTTGATATGTACAACTGCCTTCAGCTACTTCACCCATGTCCATAGTGCTTTACGAAAATAAATAACAGCGTTTTAGGGTTTCGGCCAAAATCTGCCATGCAAAGCAGTGAAATGTGCTTTCATTCTTGTATGTACTTGTACGTTTTAAGATTTTTCGGCGTATTTTTCTTAATTTGCATTAAAGAAGGATTGAGAGATACCTAAGATTTCCTAATACAACTAGAGAATCTGATCCGCTTTTTACTGGCGCAATGACATCTTATTTCCAAAATCGAAGATTATGGCGCAGAAATACTTAAGTTTTCAAATGATTTCTGTAGAATCTGTGAGACTATTTTTTCTATTTTATTTTGACTTAAATTTTTGAATTAAAATTTTAAAACTCTTAAGTTTTTCAGAATTATTCTTTTTTTTAACTTAAGCCTTTACTGGCAAAGAGTTATGACTGGTGTCAAATGCAGTGTTTTTTTTATAAATCGTAACGTTGCCAACTACTTTAAATAAACATTTCCTGAGAGCGCAAAACAACATTTCGTTAATCTTTCATTGTCTTGTACATATTTTGGTTCATGTTGTGGTGAGACTTATAAAAATATCGTAGAAGAAAATATAAGGTGGCCTAAATAAGAGCTACCCGGGAAAAATATCTCAAGAAAATTTTTAACAACACAAACTGTGTTAAAAATAGATCTTTAGGTCAACAAACTTCTTATTTGATTCAATGAAAAAATATATCAAAATTGCGCTTTGCAAAAAAGCATTCAATAAAACATATTTAATAATAAAATAATTAAATATTTCTTCATATTCAATAAAAAAATATTTGAATCAAAGTAAAACCAGTATTTTTGCAACTGTGGTCCATATTTTAATAGCTTTGATATCGTTGCAAGTTAGACTTGAGTGTTTGTAATTCTCATTCGCTTTACAGTTTTATTTGTATAATATTTTTAGTTTTCCTAAAGTCTTTGGAAAAGGGTTTTCTGATGCTCTGGCCTAAACAACCAGTGAAATGCGCATAGGAATAGCTTATCCCATCAAAAATTAATTTTAGTTTATTTGACAAAGAATAAAAATTGGGAATTTAGAACATCACAATTTATAAATGAATAATTAAATAAAGATTCGATATACTCTTTGTTTGATTTATAAAAAAACTAGCTGACCTGGCAAACGTTGTTTTGCCATACAACTTATTTCTTTTAGATGTTACAGTGTCTGCATCCCAAATTTTAAGAAAACCGGTTGATTAGTTAGGAAGATATTAAAAATTATAGGCAATAGTTCTTTCCAGATGTTACACTATTTGTCCGCCGAATTTCAAGAAAATCGGTTGATTAGTTAAGAAGATATAAGGAGGGGGATCTTTTACTCCTCTTGCCCTATTTCATGCCCTGTTCTTTTTCAGATGTTACAGTGTCTGCATGCCAAATTTTAAGAAAACGGGTTAATTAACTAAGAAGATAAAGGGAGCTTTTACCACCCTTTCTTCACGCCCTAAATAATAAAAACTATAGGCTTTAGAACTTTTCAGCTGTAACACTATTTGCCTGCGAAATTTCAAGAAAATCAGTTGATTAGTTAAGAAGATATTGGGAGCGGGAGCCTTTCCCTTCTGTCCCTATTTCACATATTATTCCCTATTTCCTTTCAGATGTTGCAGTGTCGGCATGCGAAGTTTTAAGAAAACCCGTTCATTTGTTTAAAACAAATAGGGTAAGGGATCTTTTACCGCTATTGCCCTTTATCACGCCCTATTCCTTTTTTCCTTTCAGATGTTACAGTGTCTGCATGCCAAATTTTAAGAAACCCGGTTGATTAGTTTAAAATATTTGGGAGGGGCACTTTTGCCCCTATTGCCCTATTTTACGCCCTAAATAATAACGGTGTAATTCATAAAAATTTCTTGTTTCAGCTTTAATGAATACAATAGTTATCAAACACTTTTTGTTTTATAAACCATTAATAAAAAATCTAATTTATAAACGCTTAATAGGAGTGGATTAACAATTAAACGTTTATATTAATTTTGTATTATTATGTTGGCAACATCATGATATTTTAATTGTAATTTTTGTAATAGTGATGCATACAACTAGGGATGAAACGATACGAGTAAATAAAAATATCATACAACGAACGAATTTTAAGTGAATTTCTGTTTCGTTTTTAATTTAAAATGAATTTCTGTTTTTTAAAACGTTATATTTCAATTAATTTTATGTTTTTTTTGTTAATAAAATACATACTATTGAAATAGAAGCGAAATATGTAAATCATATTTCTGTGCGTACCAATAACGTTTGGGAAATTTTCAAATGTCTTAAATTCTCTCATTAGGATTGCTTCCTCTATAAGAGATGAAGGCATTTTAATTTTTCTATTGCCCCAGCGAGCTAAGGCACGAGCCACTCTGGCTGAAATTCCACACACTGTTGCTTGAGAGAACCCATGAAGATCGGCTGCATCATCTTAAATCTACGAATTGTTTTTTTAACTTCAATTTAATTTGTTATTATCGCTTTTTTGGTATGTAATAGCTAAAATTAGTTTTTAAATTTCTAGCAGACACATTTTTACAAAAATGTAGTTTTAAAACAATTCTATATACTAATAGTGACACCCTTTTTTTTTAACATTTAATACCTTTTTTGATGTCTCGAATATATTTAGAGATATCTTGCTCTAGCATTTCCTGTACTGAAATTCTGTAACTTTTTAACGACAAAAAATTGTCGTTAAGTAGTCAAAATTCGTTAGCTAACGAAAGTTGTCGTTAAGAGCTATTCTGTAATGAAATTTTAACAATTTTTATCGGCAAAAAATGTCGGTAGCTAACGACACAAAAAAAGTTCTTGTTTAATAATAACGACAATAAATGTACTGTTAACAGATTAAAAATATAGAGTAAAGTAGCCAATTTTTAACACGAAAAAGGTAAGAAAGTATAGTCGATCAAGTCCGACTCTACATTGCAGTATTTGGGCGATCATGTTTCCGCCAAAAAGAGTATGTTGTGAGGTTATTATTCACATAATACATTTTTGTGCCAAATATTATCTTAGTATCTACCATTATTAGTGTATTCCTATGGGAGCTGTGGTCAAATATGGACCGATTCTAAAAAAATTTGTTCTGGTGATTAATGTAGGTTGCGACAAAATATTTTTGGATCTTATTCAACTCAAATGTCTATAAAACAAGATGGCTATTAATAGGCACAAAACCCTATTCCGGAAAGAAGTTTTCATGTGGGCTATAAAAATTAAATAACTGCTTCTCACCATTATAAAAATGCTTCGACCTTGTGACAATAAACGCATATGTGCCAAATTTTATAAAATTATTTTTAAAACTGCGACCTGTAATTTGCACACAAGGTTATCTTGGACAGACAACCAGCCATCCTGATAGACGGACGGGCTTCGTTAAATGGATTCTGACATTGATTCTGAGTCAATCGGTATACTAAAAGGCAAGCCCAGAACCTTTTTTTAAATGTGTTACACACATTCGTACAAACACATAATACCCTTTTCACATACAGTAGTGCTGGTATGAAAAGTAAGAGCAGAATGTTGTGCTAGAGTGGCTCAGTCATCTGGAAATTTTTCTCTATGTATAAAAGAATTTAAAACCAACATATTTGTTTAGAAATATAATCAATATTTACACGTTTTCATTCATGTTTTGTTAAAATAAATGCAATAAAGCAAATTTATTTTGTATTTTTTATTAATTTTAAAAAATTTTTACTTTGACGTTCTTATATTTTTACCGATATTTGTCGTCAATAGTTCTAAACAAAAATTTTTGTTTATTTAAAATACAGAATAACAAATTCGTTAAAGTAACCGAGATTTCTCGTTAATTAACGATATCGGTAGTTAAATTCAAAAAGTTACAGAATTGAGGTACTGATATCCTTAATTTTACAGTTCTCATTGTTTTGATTCACTTGTCACTTTTTGTGCTATATTCAAAGCATGTAGGACAAAACATTTTTGTTCCGTGCGGCAAACCAGTAACCAACAGACGATATACTATGTGGTTTCTACTTTGTGGTTACTTTAACAAATACTATCTATACCTATTTGAAAGACATTTTAAAATATAAGTGTAATGAATGTTAAAAAAAAGAGGTTTACATTATTTGAAATAAATCTTAATAGCTTTTTATGCAAAAACTTATAACGACTGTTAGTTTTAACAGAGAACATACATAAGTATCTCGCGACCCACGTTATTTTTTACAAAAAAATCCATCAAGCTGCTTATATTATATAAAATTTATTCAAATATTAGTATTAAACTTTTTTATTAAAATAAATAAAAAGACAAAAATGTTTAATTTTTCATGCAATTATTAAAATTTTATTTTAACAAACATTGAAATATCAGTTTATTAAACGCTTAAAGTAGGGTAAAGGCTACAATAAATATTTCAAATATATGAAACGTTTATTAAACGTTTAATAGGCTATTAAACATTTATAAATACTCTTTTTTCGACTTTTGCTTATTAATGACTTATAAAGCTGCAATGAAGTGTTTATGAATTAGACTGTAACAATTTAAGGCTTTAGTTCTTTCCAAATGTTACACTATTTTCCTGCAACATTTCAAGAAAATCGGTCAATTTGTTAAGCAGATGTAGGGAGGGGGTGCCTTTACCCCTTTTTCCCTATTTCACGCCATATTCTCTATTTCTTTTAGTGCCTGCATGCCAAATTTTAAGAAAACAGGTTAATTAGCTAAGAAGTTAATGGGACGGGGAGCTAATGCCCTATATTGCGCCCTCTAGCGATATAAAATATACTCTACGACCTATTCTCATATCTAACAAATACACATACAAAATTTTATAAAAATCAGTCAAGCCGTTTCGGAGGAGTTCAAAATGGAGGGTATTTTGTTAATATTTGTATGGGAATGTTTAGAATAATCTAAATGCCATATCTGCAGAACCCCTAAGCCGATTGGCGTGCAAACTTTACTTAAACCATCTACAGACTATCCTCAACGTACCCTGAAATTTTGGTTGAAATCGGTCGAACCGTCTCCGCAGTTAGTGGTTACATCAAAGTGTACACTTCTTGTTACATATAAAAGATTTCCAAAATTTTTTTTTCAAATCAGGTAAAAATTTTGTTGAAAAAAATTATTTTGGGCAAAAGCTTTTTTGGATAAAAATACAACAACTTTTCTTATCAAAAATCGACATGGCAGAAAATTCTAAATTTTTTTTTAATACAATTTGCGATTTTTGTATTTAAATATGAAAACTACATTTTTTTGTGTACAAATGTTATACACGTATAACTTTTGTATTGTAATTATTTTCTTTTTGCGGGTTATAACTAAATTCTCGACAATCTATATATATAAAAATAAGTTGCATTGTGTTAGGTGACGTCAATACCAAGGTGTTTATGTATCAACGGTCTTCAAATGTGTATTGGTTCATGAGCTATAGCCATTTTAGTGAACACTGCATTCATTCCGAAACATGTACATATTTATATTCCCATACAAATATAAACAAAATGCCCTCCATTTGGAACTCCTTCGAAATGGCTTGACCGATTTTTATGAAATTTAGTATGTGTATTTGTTAGGTATGAGAATAGGTAGTAGAGTATATTTTATATCGCTAGAGGGCGCAATATAGGGCATTAGCTCCCCGTCCCATTAACTTCTTAGCTAATTAACCTGTTTTCTTAAAATTTGGCATGCAGGCACTAAAAGAAAATAGAGAATATGGCGTGAAATAGGGAAAACGGGGTAAAGGCACCCCTCCCTACATCTGCTTAACAAATTGACCGATTTTCTTGAAATGTTGCAGGAAAATAGTGTAACATTTGGAAAGAACTAAAGCCTAAAATTGTTATTATTTAGGGCGTAAAATAGGGCAATAGGGGTAAAAGTGCCCCCTCCCCAATATTTTAAACTAATCAACCGGGTTTCTTAAAATTTGGCATGCAGACACTGTAACATCTAAAAGGAAAAAGGGAATAGGGCATGAGAAAGGCCAATAGCGGTAAAAGATCCCTTACCCTATTTGTTTTAAACAAATGAACGGGTTTTCTTAAAACTAGAGTATACTGGTAGAGTATATTTAATATCGCTAAAGGACGCAAAATATTGCAATAAGGGTAAAAGCTCTCACTCCCCAATCTTTTAAACTAATCAACCGGTTTTCTTAAAATTTGGCATGCAGACAATGTAACATCTGAAAGAGAATAGGGAATAGGGTGTGAAATAGGGTAAGATGGCTTAAAGATCCCCCTCCCTTTATTATCGTAACTTATCAAACGTTTTTTTTTTTAAATTTGGCATGAATACACTGTAACATCGGAAAGAGGACAGGTCCTTGAATAGGGCAAGAGGGGTAACAGCTCTGCCTCCCTATATCTTCTTAACTAATTAATTAATTTTCTTGCAATTGGGCAGGCAAATAGTGTAACATCTGGAAAATACCATAGTATATTTTTGCTTTAAATTTTGCTAGCAGACACTGTTACATCTGAAAGAAATAAGTTATGTGGCAAAACAACGTTTGCCGGGCCAGCTAGCTTATAATGAAATTTAATACTTTAAAGAGTGCACCAATTATTCATGAATATTCGAAACTTGGCAAATAGTTTAATGCTTCAATGAGAGAAAATCTAGAGCTAAAGTTTTTTGGACTTTAACAATTTAAGTGGGGAACAGAATAGTCGCTGTAGTACAACGCTTAGAATAGCGCTGAACGATGTCAAAAGTTAAAAACAGTAGTGTCAAATTAGTGTCAACAGAATACGTAATTGTAGTAGTCGTTGCAGTTGAAGTTGAAGCGCAAAAATCGATATTTTGAAATTTGTTGCGCTGCAGAGAATTCGCAAGTTTCCGCTACTACTACTACTAAAGGGTGGTTAAATTGTAAGGGCCGATGTTGAATGTGAACCACACCTAAACGCCAAGTTTTTTCCGAATTTTATTTGACATTTCTACACAATCCAACAACGTGTTAAAGTTATCCAGACTTATTATGAAAATGGGCGTTCAAATCAAAATGCATATCGTGCACTTCGTGATTTTTTTGGTCAATTTGATCGTCCAAATGTGCGTACAATCGCAAAAATCGTGGAAAAATTCGAGCAAACCGCGTCTGTAGAAGATGTGAGAACACCAGTGCATGCTCGTACAGCTCGTACTGCAGAAAATATTGCTGCTGTTCGCGATAGTGTGGCTGAAGAGCTGTCCGCCTCAACTCGTCGTCGTCCCCAACAACTGCACCTCTCACGCTCGTCGTTGATGAACATTATGCATAAAGACTTGCATTTACACGCTTATAAGGTGCAATTGGCTCAAGAACTAAAGCCTCTTGACCATTCCAAACGTCGTGAATGGGCAGAATGGTGGCAAGAAATGGCAACAGTGGATGATCAATTTTCGAAGAAAATCATCTTCAGTGATGAGGCACATTTTCACCTCAGTGGATTCGTCAAAAAACAGAATTGCCGCATTTGGGCGAATGAGAATCCAAGAGTGATTGTCGAAAAACCAATGCACCCACAAAGAGTGACTGTTTGGTGCGGTTTATGGGCTGGCGGCATCATCGGGCCGTATTTTTTCCAAAATGAGGCCGGTCAGGCAGTTACTGTGAATGGTGTTCGCTATCGTGAGATGATAACGAACTTTTTATGGCCCGAATTGGAATATATGGATGTGGACGATATGTGGTTTCAGCAGGACGGTGCCACTTGCCACACAGCTAACGAAACAATGGCTCTTTTGCGCAACAAATTCAATGGCCGTGTTATCTCACGTAATGGCGATGTCAATTGGCCGCCAAGATCATGTGATTTGACACCGTTGGACTTTTTTCTTTGGGGTTATTTGAAAGAAAAGGTGTACGTCGATAAGCCAGCAACAATTCAAGAGCTAAAGGATGAGATAATTCGGCACATTAACGGCATAGAACCTCCATTATGCCTCAGGGTCATCGAAAATTTGGACCATCGGATGGAGGTGTGCCGCCGTGGTCGCGGCGCCCATTTGGCCGATATTTTGTTCCATACATAATTGAGTAATACCAATATATCATAATAAAATAAAATTACAATAATTTCCTAAATAGTTTGTGTTTTATCTAAAATCAACATCGGCCCTTGAAATTTACAACTACTTTATTCTGTTCAAGGCCTTATATATGACGAAGTCAGAATATTTTACATTCTGCTTTGATCTACACACACCGCACAAACATTCTTGACTAAATAAAACAATGTGCAGTTGTTAAATCAAGTATGTAATTATCAAATAGAATTGAGTAGAATAAAGAACCAAGAGGAGTTTAGCTTGTTAGTTGAGTTAGAAATCACTCAATACTTAGGTAAGGTTAGGTTTAATGGGCAGCCGACACGAAGACGGCTCACTTAGGTCCTTATGGTGGTCCCAGTGTGTTACCCTTGAGCTGGAGGTCCACACCACGCGTTACTCGCTTTTTCGCAGCATACACAGCTGTCAAAAAAGTAGAATCTGTGTAGTTATACGTAGTAAGTTAAAGTATGTTTACTTTCTACTTTTGTAATCGTCACAAGCAGCGTTTAAACAAATCAGCTGATTTTGACAAATTAAATTTTATTTTTACTTGTGCTGCTGCTGCATAAAAAGCGTTGCATGTAACTTGAAACGTAGAACGCAAGTAAGGTTATAAAAACATGCGCTGCGTGGAGGCGAAAATGCGTGAGATTATTCCGAAGACATCACTGTAGCCGCGAATGTATAATGAACAATTATATCAAATGGATTCAATTACAGTGCAATTCACTTAACCTACCGAATCGTCAGACAATTGTGGCACTGGTGGAAAGGAATTGGAAGTAATCGCTCTACCGTCAACTTTGGAATTTGCAAAAAACGGATCACAGTCATCTATTGATCACAGAAAAAATTTAAATTTGTCTCTAATCACTAAATTCATAGAATTAAGCAAACAATTTGTTGCTTTTGCACCTATGACCAGAATGATTATAAAGATTACTAAAAATTTGTTTAAAGTTGTAAATTGTTGTTGTATTAATACGATTTCCGTATGACGTGCTAAATTCCTAATTTTTCATATTTGATAAATACACTGAAATTTATTGTTGAGGGAAAGCTAGCTTCAATGCGCATTTCACTGGTTGCTAAGGCCAGCTCATCAGGAAACCTTTTCCAAAGATTTTAGAAAAGCCAAAAATATCAAACAAATAAAACCCTACAGCGAATAAGAATTATAAACACTCAAAGTCTTACTTGTAAAAATATCAAAGCTTAAACAAAACACAAACAATAAACAGTGAGTTTATCTTTTCTTACATCCCCCTACAATTGGTTGGGTTCTTTCCGACTCGAATTGTAGTTGTAAGTGGGTTAAAAGAAAAAACAAAATTAAAAAACAAACTGCTTCATTTTGTTGTCTTCGTAAGAAAACAACAAAAAAAAAACCAGATTGCGATTTCAGTTTTATGCACGGGCACATGCAATTATATTATCAAAGTTATTTTCGGGAATACAAAGTTTATTATTAATACGATTTCCGTATGACGTGCTAAATTCCCAATTATTCTTTTTGTTGTTTGTTCGGCAAAACGTCATGAGTTAAAACAAATTTTAAATAAAATATACATACAAACAAATTTTGCCTAACAATTCTATTTTATTTTATTAATTTTTTTATATTTTTTTTTTCAATTAATGATATTTTGAATTTTCAAATAAAAAAATCATAAAAAAAACTTTGTCGTTTCAAACAAAGTGTTAATTGATTTAATTACAAATAGTTCAGGTTTTGACAATTCCCAACAACAATTCTACAAGTTTTAATTATTTTATTTTAAATGAAAAAAAATCAATTAATATTGTTTTTTATTTGAATTATATAATAATTAAGAATTTACTTCAAAACAACTAAAATGTTAACTAAATAAAAATTATGTATCTAATTCCTTTCAATAAAAAAATTGTTTCAATTATCATATTATTTAAATTGAAATATTTTTTAAATTATTTTTTTTTAAATCGACATAAAACTACTGATAATTTTTTCTGTGTATTGAAAACACTATTCGTCAATACAATTCTCTTTTTAATTGAAAAGGCATCAACAGCTGAATTTTTAAATTCAAAAAACTTTTTTGTTTATAACAATTATTTCAACTCAACAAATATTTTTTACATCGAGTTTGCAATATTGAATAAAATATTAGTTAACAATTAAATATAAATTTTTATTACGAAATTCTCACACAGACAAAAGCTATTACAACTTATTTAATGAACAAATATAGACCTGTGAGCACTATGACTTACTGACATCAGCACAAAACGGAATCTTGCCATCATGAACCGTATTTTTTGAAACACTAGAATTTATAATAGGCCCGTTAAAATTTCTTTACGAATAAATGAATAATAGCTTAACTGCCCGTATAGAATGGTTAAATTTCAGAACAATCACATCACATCGTTTATCCCTTTTAAGATCTTTTAAATTGAAAATACAGATTTTTATACCCTCCACCCCAATTAGTTGTGAAGAGGGTTTATTAAGTTTGTCATTCCGTGTAAAACTTTTTTATTATTCATATCAGACCCCATAAAGTATTTATATTTTCGTTCCTTGAGATATTCTTAGTCAATTTAGCCATGTTTAACTGTCTGTCCGTCCGTCTATCGGTCTGTCCGTCTGTTGATAACACGCTAGACTGTAAAATTTCGTGAAGATCGATCCATAATTTACCCTAGGCCCCATATAAACCCTACTCATGGCAAACAGTTTAGTACGCCTCAAACCATAATTAATAATCATAACAAAATTAGGCATGTCATAGTTGAAGATCGGTCCATAATTTACCCAAGGCCCCATATAAACCCAGTCTAGTACGCCTAAAACCGTAATAAATAATGCTATCAGAATAAAATTGAATACGTCACTACTCACACTAATAAATTTCGTGAGGATCGGTCCATTATTTACTATAGGCCCCATATAAAGCACACTCTGGTAAATAAGTTTAATACGCCTAAAACCGTAGCAGGTATAGATATTGCGGTAAAATTTCTTCCAACTAAGATTCATAGGACCAGAAAAAATGTTATGCAATATCGGTCAATAATGTCAAATTTTGCGATATACGGTCTATAATTTACCATAGATCCCATATTTGGCAGTCTTCTGAAATTCACTGTAAACGGTAAAACTAATTTGACGGCTGTATTGAAATTTATGTTTTTTAATAGCAGAAATCACTCTGAAGAATTTTGAGATGACTGGTTTACAATAGGGAATGGTAAATCGATTTCGATTCCAATCGAAAATCGATTTTGTGGTTAAAAAAAATCGATTTTTTGCAATCGAATTTAGGTATGCGATTTTATACTGAAATCGATTATTGTGCTTTTAAAATCGATTTTTTTAATTTTATCAAAATTTTGTAAATTTTAAATTTTAATCTTAATTAAATCGATAAATTATGGGCATGCACAATAAAACTTGAAATGTTTCCCTGGTTTAAAGTAAAAAAACCGTTGTAGTTTAACGTATTTACCTATTAGTACCCTTGGTATACTTCCAACTTTAATATAGGTCCTCTTGTTCTTCAGAAATTGAAGTCATCAATGGACATTGAACAAAACAGTCCTAACTCAACTTATCGCACCAAACCAAACACTAAAAGTGAGCTTTGTGAAAATCAACATATTATAGAAGCGTAACAGGTGAATTAAACCATGACATTCCTGTGGAAATACGCTAATATTCAAACATACCAGTGCGTAAGCGATATTAAAATCTAGTTATCAGCAGAGTGAAAAAACAAATAGTATGTAATTTATCCTAACAAATACAAAATTATAAGGAAATAAATCTGCATCTTTCCGACATGCAAACGTTTCTTTTCTAAAACTAACTAATCAGTAACTTAGCAAAGAAACAGTCGCCACCGAACAAGAACTATTGTCATAACACTGGTTTACAGCCAAAAATTACCAAGAACGCCACGTGCCTAGATAAGTTAACTTTGACCTCCTGAACACGAAAAACGCTGTAATTTTTGTTTTCATTCAGTTGCCTTTCCAACGATATGCCATTTATCTCGATCGGACTTTTCGGTTGGGCTCCACAAGGGTTTGAGTGGGACCATACACCGAAAAACACAAAAGTACCGTTATCTAAAAAACTTAACTAATGAAAATAAAATTACAGCGTTTTTCGTGTTCAGGAGGTCAAAGTTAACTTATCTAGGCACGTGGCGTTCTTGGTAATTTTCCAAATTAAAAATTTGTAAAGCAGTGTAATCAATTGAAATACTATCCATACACTCAGGCCTGTAACAGAAATCAATTACGATCGAAAGTGATTTCGTTTAATGAGAAGCAAGATACGAAATCACTTCCAGTCTCGATCGGAATTGATTTCTGTGACAGGACTGACTCACTACACAAGAACACAATTTTAATATGCCAAATATTGCACTTGTTCCTGTAAACGTCATCTAAAAATTAACACATTTTCACTTTTTGCAGGAAAGTTATAAACAGTAGTAATATATCGCACCTGTTCATCAAAAGTAACACAACTCAAAATTTACAAGTTTTCAGTAGAGGCAAAAAACTAATTCCGCCAATATGATGGAATTATTGTTATAAACAAATATAATGTTATAAAGGAAACTCACTAATAATTCAATAAAATCACAAAATTTATTTCTCTTCTTCCTTTTTCCGAAATTATTACGGATTTTTGATTTAATACAGTTTTCATGAAATTTTTTGATCTACATGTCAATATTATTTCAAGTTATGCTTATCACAACCCAAAATCAACAGCTATTGATAAACAGATTTTTAACATGAAAACAATCACAACTCGAATTAATACAGTTTCGCTGATTCATTTGAGCACCATAACCCTTGAACACTTCAACGCAACTAAAATTACAACTCTTTAATTGAATCAAAACAAACAATATGAGTACGCAAAGAAAGACATAAAGGCATTTCTCTCATGAAATATTACAAATAGAATACCAAAAATTTTACAGTCGTTAGATATGGTAATCATACACTGTTTCCTTCAAAAAAGTGGAAAATAGAATTTTTTGAGTTGTGTTACTTTTGATGAACAGGTGCGATATGTCCACTGTACAAATCTTAATTCAATTTCTCTAGCATTTTGCCAAAACAAAAAAATGCAGGTGTATCCCCCTTTGTGATATAAGGTTGCAAATTTATCTTAAACGATTTTGAAATCGATTTTAAAATCGATTTTGAGGCTCGATTTCAAAAACCGAAATAAAAAAAGTCGATTGAAAAATCGAAAATCGATTTTTGAATCCATTTACAATTCCCTAGTTTACAATTTACAATGGGTCCAACATAAATTTCCCTCCTGAAATTATTTTAGTTCGGCTAAAGCTGTTACACATCATAAACCAGGGTTAACACTTGCAACGCGAAATGAAAGAAGACTACTAGTAGAGCAAATCTGCCAAAGGGGTTTGAAAAGATAGCTCGGGCTCCCGAAATATGGGCCCCTAAAGTTTTTGAATTTTTTGAAAAGGCGTTTGGTATAAGTCAAAAAAAAAAAAAAATATACTTAATGTACTTCTGAGCTAAAAAATAATTTCAGAAGTCTTCAGTAGAATCGTAAGGCGATTCTTTTCTTAGAATTTTTATAACCCTCTTACTCTCATTTTAAGGGGTCCTTTTTGTCCTTTTTCCCAACTCTTACACAAAAGTATACTATAACGGCACTTTTACGGGATAAAATGTTCTACGAATGTTTTCTGCATCAAATTTTATTAGGGGTCTTCAAAGACCAAAAGTTCGTTCAATGTATCTAAAACGAATTCTCGAAATTTCGGGCATTGAAATTTTTGAATTTCTTAAAAAGGCGTTTGGTACAAGTCAAAAAAATATACTTAATGTACTTCTGACCTTAAAGACTATTTCAGATGTCTTCAGTAGAATTGTGTGGGGATTCTTTTCATACAATATATTAACCCTCTAACACTCATTTTAAGGGGCAATTTTTGTCCTTTTTTCCGGGCCTTGAATTTTGTTAACATTTCGAAAACCCGTTTTACATACATTGCACGATTTTTTGGTCTTAGAAGACCCCTAGTGAAATTTAACGGGAAAGTTAAAAAAGGACAAAAATGACCCCTTAAAATGAGTGTTAGAGGGTTAGAGGGTTAAAATGGGCCGAATCGTAGGACCACGAGGGAAAAAATGGGTAAATTTCTTCTTCTGAGAAATTATCAAACCGATTTAAATGCAATTTAAAACAAAGATAGAACCATATCTATGTATATGGACACAAAAGGCATGCATTTTTTAAAAAATAGTACCACTAGGGGAGATAAGGGCAATTTCTGCCTCTCAAACCGATTTTAATGAAATTTAAGCCATAGATAGATCCATATCTATATGGACACATAAGGTATGTAGTTTTTCTAAAATAGGACCACAAGGGGAGGTAGGGGGCAATTTCTGCCTCTTACAAACTTTCAAACCCTTTTTCATGAAGTTTATAAACATAGATAAATCCATAATTATATGGACACATAAGCATGATGTGTTTTTTAATTAAATACTGTGGTGTAGGGTATCATATGGTCGGGCTTGACCGACTATACTTTCAAACTTGTTTATTTTGGTAAATTTCCTTCTAAAGGGTTTAATGTAGAGCGTAAGTATATTTTAGAGAAATATTGGGGACATACAAATAATGGGCGTACCACCCTAGGGAAGACTTCTGCGTAGTAACACAGACTTTTTACACTCATTTTTGCCTGATTTCATTTACAAGAACCTAAAGCTTCGTGCAGCACGCCAATTCATAACCGATCGAGCTTAATTTGTTCATCTTAACCTCAAACAATAGTGCCCTTCGTTTTTGGAGAATCGAAAAAAAAATTTCTTTAAATGTTATGTTTGCTTTATGCAACTATTTCTTTTGCTTCTATCACTTATCCAAATAGCTGGTAACATTAATTATTGCAACTGCCATGAAAAATAATGAACGAACCAAGAACAAAACATGCAAACATATTTGAATTTCAACAGTTACTAAATTTTAAGTCAAGTGCAAATATGTTTGCATTTGAATGCAACGCAAAAAATAACACTTTTCGTTGCCGCCATATGAAGAATATTTTTGAACACAAAAGCGAAGAAAAAATTTGCTTTAAAAAAAATTTACCTTTTTTTCTTTTTATGCCACAAGAGGATAAAAAGTGGAGAGAAAAACGTTCAATTGTTACAAATTGCCATTGCAGCTTGACATTAAAGCAGTGTCGCAACCACTGCCACAGCCACCGTCATCACCAGCCAAAAAAGGAAAAAAATCTAACGTCCATTCATACATATGCATGTATGAGTGAATATGCATACATTCACATATTTCAACAAATACCGTATGTTTTTATTTAAGGATACAATTCTGTTGAAGATTTTCTTTTAAATGCGTATGCTTTAAAAAATATTTCCCTTCAACATTATGTTTGCCGCCATCTTTTGCAAATCCTCTTTTCGTTACTTCTTATATTATTAGATGTTTTTTTTTTAGTTTTCAGTATTTTGTATTGTAAAATCTAACTTTAATTTATTCCTGTGCTTTTTTTAAGCAGAAATGGCCCTTGAGTTTAAGGCGATGACTGTTATGTGCCATAGATTTTTTTTTTTACTTGTTTATGTTATTTTCTTTTTTTTGTTCGCTTTTCTTTGAATTTTCTGTCGTCCTCTTTTGTAGATTTTTTTTTATTTTCAGTTTTAGAATTGTTCTTTTATTTTGTTAAAATGTCGCTGAATTTGTTATGTAATAATGTTCATGAATATTCATGTTGTCATTTAAATTGAAACAATGATAAATTTCATTTTTGTATTCGTTTTTTTCTGGATATAATTTTTTTTATTGTAACTTAAATGCACAGATTTTTTTTTCGTTTTACTTGCATATTTACATTGATTCATGAATCCGTTTTTTGTTTTGTATGTTAATGTAAAGAATACCTACCCCAGTGGATGATGAGCACCATGATTAGATTCGCATTTATTTATTTAAATTTTTTTTATTATTTTTTTATTTGTTTCTTTTTGGTTTAATGTTAATGAAAAAAAAAATTTAATTATTATAATTGTTGTTTATCTGGGTTAAGAGCTTTAAGAATTTTAAAATTAAACAGGGGTGTTCTGGAAATCGAAAACGTAAAACGCAAGAATTTGGAAGTTGTTTTTAATAGGTACACATAATTTTTACAGTTTTTACTATAAAATTCTGTTTAAAAGAGAAATATTTTTGATAAAAATAAGAAGTTTAAAGTTCTTGCGTTATGCGTTTCGATTTCGATGGTGTGGTGTAACCCCAGACTACTTATAATGATATAATGAGGAATTAATACTACTCTTGCGCTATAGTACTTAATTGTAACGGCCCGTGCAAAAACTATGTTTCTAGCGCCATCTGTTTTGGATACAAACAGTTGGCTTACTCGATTATTGCACTGTAAGGAACAGTGCAAATAATATATCTTACACCAGCACCGCAACCAAATTTAATTGTGGGCTACACCACTTCTGCGCTAATAGTCTCATATATAAGTTTAAGTTGTAATAACAACAGAAATCTGCTATTCTAAATCGCGATTCTTAAGTAAAACTTTAGAACTAATTTGCAAATTTTTTTTTTATAAGATATTTTCCTTTCTGTCTTCGGTTAGAAAACGATTAATATTAAGCGGACTGTTACATATTATAGATGATTATATTAGCTTTTCAGAAATATAAATGAAAAAAAATAATTTTTTATTGTTATTGAGATTGACGGGATATTTTTGATCAATCAGTTTTTAACAAATTTCAGTAAAAAGTATTTTATGGTTTTATTTTTTTAACCAATGTTTAGTTCGTTTTTCTTGAACTTCTTCAGGGGTAGTTTTATTTCCATAAAAATCTAGCGGAAAATAGTTGAAGCACAGCCGCGAATAACGTTGTAAACGCCACATATTGCAAAAACTTTTATTTTTGCAGATAACCTTTGACCTTCTCTTACACAGTTAAAACATCAAATTAACCAAAACTATGCACTTTAACGCTTTCAAAATGGCATAAAAAGTGTCAGCCAGTGAAAGAACATTGCAAGTTACTAACAAAATGATGAAAGCGAAATGGTTTTGCAGTGCGAAATAATGTTTTAAAAGCATTTTGCATTAAAGTTTTTATTATCATTATTTTTAATAACAGAAAAAGCTATTTTTGAAACAAATAATGCTGGTTGTCAAAAAACGTTTCTTTTCTCTCCTGAAAAATTGTTATTTTGTAACTTAAGACGTTATTCGCGGCTGTGCTTCAGTTGACAATTGTAATAAATTTTAGGAGTTATGCATATCATATCACAGTTTTAATTACAAATTAAGTTTTACATCTGTACAGCGATGCCAAATCTTATGACCAAAAATGACTTAATTTACGGGGAAAAAATGGCTAAAAACTTTTTTAAATAAAACAATTAAGAAAGCAAAGTCGGTCAAACCGGACCATGTGATACCCTGCACCACAGTATCATGCTTATGTGTCCATATAAATATGGATTTATCTATGTTTATAAACTTCATTGAAATCGGTTTGAAAGTCCGACATAGATATGTATCAATCTAGGTTTTAAATTTCATTAAAATTAATTTGCGAGGCAGAAGTTGCCCATTTCTCCCCTCGTGGTCCTATTTTTAAAAAATGCATAACTTTTGTGTCCAGATAGATATGGTTTTATCTATGTTTTAAATTTCATTAAAATAATAGTTTAATAGTTTCTAAGAGGAAGAAATTTCCCCCTATCTACCCCCGTGGTCCTAAGTTTCGGTCCATTTTCAATACGCTTGGTCATTGTGCCGATAAGAACCTATGTCCCAAATTTTATAAAATTATCTCCAAAATTGCGACCTGTACTTTGCGCACAAAGTTACATGGACAGCCAGCCAGCCAGCCTGCCAGCCAACAGCCTGCCAGCCAGCCGGACGGACATCGTTAGTTCGACTAAGAAAGTGATTCCGAGTCGATCGGTATACTTTAAGGTGGGTCTAGGGCCAATATTTTAAGGCGTTACACACATCAGCACAAATGCATAATACCCTCTCCACTATTGTGGTGTGGGTCAGAGAAAGCCAATGGGTATAAAAAAAATTAAAGTACTCTAGCACATATCGACAATTTTCAATACGTGTGCGTACTCGTATCTGTTTATTCTCATACTTGTGTATATCCATGCGCATTTGATTTCATTCATGTATGTTATCATACTTATTGTGTTTCATACTCGCACATATTCAGACACACCCATAGTTTTAGCATTGACTTCAAAAATTTTTTTTTTTTTTAATTTTTTCATAAATGTTGCCAGAATTTTTTTTTCCAAATTGCTGAATCACAAATAAATACGTTTTTTCAAAATCGTTTGAGTACAATTCAACAAAATTTTATTGAAAAACGATTGTTGACTTTAAAAAAATTTCTGTGATATAAAGATTTGCGTTCTTATTTAAGAAAATCTAAAAAAATGACTAAATGGATGCAAATTAAAATACGTCGTGTTATTTTAATCGTTCTTAACAAAAACAGAAAAAGATACCGTAATCCAAAAAAAAAATCGAGTATTCATATTGGCAGTTAAGAAATGAGATATCACAGGTAAATACATTCATTTATATTATGAGTTTGAGTAGTTTATCTGTTGCCAGTTGCATTTTTAAGACGTTAAAAAATGGTTTAAATTTAATTGCTGAAGTCAATCAGTATGCCAACGAAAATGTTAGCCTTAAAGAAGACTTCGACATCATGCTATGGTGGAAAAACCACTCCACAAGGTATCCACGGTTGTCTTAATAAGAATCAAGAATTTTATGAAATTTCCTGCCTGCAGCGCAGCTTTAGATTAAGATTTCTCTTTAGCTGGAAACATAAAAAAAGAAGCAGAAAAGATCCCAAAATAGTTGATAGCCTCCTTTTTTAATTATTTTTATAAAAAACCTCTTTCGTAAAATATATTATAATTTATTATAGCTTTAGAAGCATTATTTTAATTTGATAGCAAATATTTATGTTTTAATATAACTTTAACATAAATTTTTAGGTCGTGGCAAGACTGCTTTCTTTAAAATAACCATACAAAATGTTTAAGTTACTTGTCGATACTTACGTTACATGCCTATACTCATACGCATTCAAAGGATTCCCATAAGCATGCGTGTTTGTTCATACTCATACCGGTCGACATACAAACTTATTCATGCTCATACTTATTGGTAGTCATACCTGCCTATACTCGTGTTCGGTGGCGTATGAATATTTTATAAGTATTAAAAATATAACTTTTTGGCTTTCTCTGGCGTGGGTATAAAAACACATTAAAATTCAATAGCAAAACAAAAATTTTTCATTTACAATTTTTTAAAATTGTAAATTGAAATCAATTTGTTACATAAGCAAAAACGAAAATTAAATATTTAAGCATTTAAAAAATTAAATCATCGATAAATTCGATGTCGTTATTGTTCATCTCACAGGAATCACTTGAGCCTATTAATTTTAAAAAATTTTATAGGAAAATAAAAATCATGACAAAATTAACCCAACATTTTGAACTCAAATCTGCAATAAAAAATAAAACAAGTTAGAGTGTTATGTTCGGCTGTGCCGAATCTTTGATGCCCTCCACCGACAGTGCGAATATTTCAGGAGTGATATCTATTTATTATTAATTTATCTTTATAAAAACAGACATCCACAGTAAAATTGTTTGCGGTTTATATCTATATTAAATTATTGACAATCAGAAAAATGTATGCTTTTTTGTGGCAATTTTAACTAGCTTGAGTAAAATATCATGATTCGTAACAGTTTAAGCTGAACTTTAATGCTTTGCAGGAGGGGAATTTGTAGTGGAGCCACGGTAAGCTACGAGCCAATCATCCCGAAATTCTGCAGAGTGATATCTGGTATTAAAAACATGAATTTTCATATATTTCAAAACAGCGGTTTAAGCGTTTACAGTGAATTTTTGAAGCCTGCTAAAAATCTAAGGCAAATTATGAACCGCACATCACAAAATTTATAACATTTTTTCTGGCCATATGAAACTAAGTTGGAAGAAATTTTGCCACAATAACTATATTTGCTACGATTTTAGGCGTTATTTTACCAGAGTGGGCTTTATATGGGGCCTATAGTTAATTATGGACCGATCATCACGAAATTTGTCAGTGTGATTTCTAGTAGTGCTGGTATACTATTGATATTTTTTACTATCGAAAGACAAGATTTCACTATCGATATATCGATATTACTATCCACTGAATGTTTGTTCTTGAAAATAACAACATTTACTAATATTTTATCAGGCTTCTGGTCGTTGTTTTTTAAAAATAGCGCTAAAATTAATTTCAATATCTAAATAAAACAACGAAATAAAGCCCGATTAAGAACTTGATTATACTTCCAACATGCATATGTAAAATGTATGTTTAAATTAAATACATTTAGATTTATTTAAAAAGAAAACCATAAAACATAAAAAAAGAAAAGTAAATAACACTACGTAACAAAATTTCAACAAATTCGTGACCAAATGAATCTGACAGCTAATCTTTATGTAAAATTTTATAACCTTTCACTTTAAAGAAAGAATTACATAATCCCGTTAAAATTCTTGAAGATATTTGCATTTCAGTCACATCATCTTTTTTAAAAACACAAATAACGGTTATTTTGGAATATCTCAAAAATTAAAAATATTAAAAAAAATTTGGATTAAAAACCATAAATAGTTCAAGGAAAGCAAATTTCGATCTACCAAATGTTAAAAAAAAAAAAAAATACAATTTGGTTTAAGGATTGATGTTTGACTAGTGACGTCAGCAGTCGTCGATGGCTGCGAGTGTAAGACGGCAAATCCATCTGAGGAGATCGAGTGGTTGCGATCGAAACATGTCATGGTAACCTGCCGGCCAGGGTTCGAGCCCGAGCCACGTCAAGAATGAAAGATTATCAATAACAATTTTAATTGATTTTCATGTTGTAAAATTCCTTTCTTCATAAAAATAATTTAATAAAAAAATTAAATTTCATGAACTTAAGCCTAATTAAAAATATTAAAAAAAATATATTTTAATTTTAGATCGTTTGCATAGTTATTAGCCGTGCCTTGAGCCCACAAAGTTTTCTAAAATGCTATTTTTCTCACTATTGGTCGCTTTAATTGTTGATAACTTCCGTAATATTTATTTTAGAGAAAAACCTCGTTCACAAGTATTTTAGGGCTATATCTTATGAACAATGTTGCTCTGTATTAGTTTTCTTTAACATGAATATTTAATCCAGAAAAAAACAAATTAAAAAATAACGTCGAAATTTTCACATATCTTCGCATTCTTTGCCTGGTGATTACACTACGTGACAAATTTTCAATAAAGTCGTGACCATGATTCTGACAGCTAATCCTTATGTAAAACTTAATCTGAATATGAAGTCAAAATTGTCAAAAGTATAAAATTTTTTGAGATATTCCAAAATAACCGTTATTTGTGTTTTTTAAAAAGATGATGTGACTGAAATGCAAATATGTATCTTCAAAAATTTTAAACGGATTATGTATTTCTTTCTTTTTAGTGAAAGGTTATAAAATTTAATAATAATTGAATAATTGAACAAAATCATAAAATTTATAATGAAGTTTTGTCCACTATAACTCTGCCATTTAATGACTCATTTCTTCAAACGACCCATGGTTATTTAATAAATTTTATAACCTCTCAATAAAACGAAAGAAATTGTTGAAGCTATTTGCATTTCAGTCACATCATCTTTTTTAAAAACACAAATAACGGTTATTATGGAATATCTCAAAAACTGTTATACTTTCTGACTTCATATTCGGATTCAGGGGAAAGTTTTACATAAAGATTAGCGTCAGGATCATTTGGTCACGACTTTGTTGAAAATTTGACACGTAGTGTAATCACCAGGCAAAGAATGCAAAGATATGTGAAAATGTCGGCGTTATTTTTTAATTTGGTTTTTTCTGTATTAAATATTCATGTTAAAGAAAACTAATACAGATCAACATTGTTCATAAGATATAGTCCTAGAATATTTGGAAATAAGGTTTTTCTCTAAAATAAATATTACGGAAGTTATCAACAATTAAAGCGACCCATAGTGAGAAAAATAGCATTTTAGCAAACTTTGTGGGCTCAAGGCATGGCTAATAACTATGCAAACGATCTAAAATTTTTTATATATATTTTTTGTTCTAATTTGGAATCATTCTAAGGGGTTTGCCAAGTGAAAAGACGAAAAAAAAAATTGTCCATATAACTTGCGGTCACACTAATGTTCACCTTATTTGGTTTAAAGCAGTTTGTCCTGCTATTAAATAATTCACCGGCAGCTGAATAGCACCGAAGTAGCAGGGTCTATAAGATATTTTTTGATTCTCGACCCAAAAGGTAATCGGTCTAGAGGTGGTTTCCTCTAATGGCCGTTAATTGTATTGACTTATGCTCGCAATTGCATTTGCATTTTTTTTACAACATTATACAAACATTTGACATTTCAGTCCCTCTGTAAACATATACAAATTTTGACAAAAGGGCTTCTTATTAGGAGTCTAAAAAGCACAGCTGAGCTATCGATACTATTTTTTTTAATTTGTGTTTTGGCTAATGATGAATTACTATGATTCCCATTTTTAGTTTATAAAATCACTTACATGAATTCCTATTTTTATTATGTACTCAATCAATTAAGTTGGCAATGCAACAGCAATGAGGTTTGTTACAATCGTGTCGATAAGTATAAGGTAATATGGCTACATCATTTAAATAATTTAGAAGATTAATTCTGATTGGTCAGCAAGAAAAATAATTATTATTAATGGTCGAGACGGGAGCGATAGTGGCATTGTTAAAGAAGACGTTGTTGAGGAAAGTCAAATAAATAAAATAAAACAATTATTATAAGTCAACTGTGAAATAAAGCAAAATTGAATTTGAAAATAAAGAAAAATAATAATCTTTTTAAAAAACGAAAAATCTCGTATTAACATTTGGCGCCCAACGTGGGGCTGTGAGCAAGCTGTGTTAAAAGCAACATTTAATTGGCCAAGCAATCAAAAGACGCACGCGGTGGATCTATCTCTTAAAGTAAAAAAAACATCACTAGGACCCAGCAACTAAGCTTTCACATACCGGCAAGGAAGTACTTTGGTCGTTGATACGTTGGTCGCTGATACGTTGGTCGTTGATAAAGAAGGATCCTATCTGTGGCTGCCTCTTGATTTGTTTGTAATACGTATTGGGCTTTTAAGGTTGTATATATAAAAAAAAAAAACAAATTTAAATATTTGAGGTTATGCCTCAAATGCTTTATATAAATTTATTAATTTAACAATACTAGCACACTACAGTTAACACTACACACACATCCCCACACTTTCTGTTTCTCACACACATACACAGTACGTCATATTAGTCTTCCATTTAAATTATAACCTACATTTTTCAATCGCATGCATTTACACATTCCGCCATATTATCCCTCCATGTTCTGTTCATAACCTCAACCTTATACACCCATAGTTTCAATACAATACTAATTGCTTCATATTAATCTTTCTACAGATTTTTATCTGCATTAATTTCTTAACAGTAATGAAATTATTTTGCTGCAGAATGCAATAGTGGTTGGACAATAGCTGCCTAGGAGGAAATCGTATATTTATTTGTCAATTCGAAAGAAAAGGCAAACTGTGGTTGTTATAATAAAATTTGTACCTGTATACACGTTTTAATTAATAAATACGAAAATTTTATGGTAAATTTTATAACGAAAGGACACAGAGAGTTTATTTGAATTTCGAAAGGAAATAGGTTGTGGAATATTTGAAAGCGAGTGACACTAGGGAATTTCTAAGATTAGTTTAGGCTCATTTTAATTAATCATGTCTGAAGCGGAGATACTTACAAGTTTGCAAAAACAGAGAACTAAAACTCGGAGCAATATTACCCGTATTAGAAAAATGTACCAAGACGGTACAGGGTCTACTGATCAAATTGATATGCAATTGAGATTGGAAATGTTAGATACGTATATAAAGCAGTTGATGGATTATCAGAATGAGATAGAGAAGTTAAATCCTGATGACAATAAACGAGGTGAGCTGGAGGATATTTGTATAGGGGCAAAGTCAATATTACTTTCTAAAATAAATGTTAGCCGCCGTGTTAGTGTGGTGCATGACTGTACCCTAAGCACACCAGTTGTTTCAGGAAATCGTCTACCCCATCTGAAAATTCCTAAGTTCGGTGGCAAATATTCGGAGTATAGGAATTTTATAACCTGTTTTAACAATTTAGTGAATGACGACCCAACGCTTTCAGTCATTGAGAAATTCAATCATTTAGTTAATAGTCTGCAGGATGATGCGTTACGGACTGTTAGGGCATTTCAAGTGAATGAGGATAATTATGCTAGTGCTTTAAAACGGTTAGCTGAAAGATACGACAACAAATGTCTTATATTTCAAGACCATGTAGCTTCTTTGTTTAATTTAAAGAAAATAAATAAACCTTGTGCTTCTGAATTAAGGCATGTAGTTGATACTGTGTCAGCTATTTTGGATTCTCTCTCTCACATAGGAACCGACAAGGACATAACGCATGCGGTAATTATTCATTTAGTACTATCGAAACTGGACCCTGAATCTAAAGCTAAGTGGGATGAGCATCTGGATTATACATCATTGCCCAAATGGAGTGACTGTGTTGCAGTTTTGATAAGGCGTTGTCAATTTCTTGAAGTTAATAGTGATGGCTCAAAAATTGAGCAGAATTGTAATAAACAGGTTAGACCTCATGTTAATAATGGGAACACTTATAAGGAAAAAGGAAAAGTTAGAAATTCATTTTCGTGTATTGAAAATAAAAAAGAGGAATGCGTATTCTGTTCGGATAATGGTCATGAAATTAGTAATTGTCCAATATTTATAAATTTACATGTAACCCAAAGATTTGAAATTTCAAAAAAAAAGGGTTGGTGTATCAACTGTTTGAAAATTGGCCATTCAGTTAGGAAGTGTCGTTCGTACCGCTGTAATGTTTGCCAACGCCCTCATCATGTTCTCTTGCACAATGAGGATTTAGTCAAAGACAAAAATTATTCTAGGGATAATTGCAATCCCGCACAACCGCCTGCTACGGTAAATCGTAGTTCAGCCCAATGTGTAGACCACTCTTTAAATTGTACTGCAGGCACTAGTAGAATGTCAACGCCAGGGTTAAATTTACAACCTAATCGGAGTAATATACCGAGTGCAAGTACACTGTTTGTTCAAAAAGATGAACAACAGGTAATTTTGGCTACTGCTTTAGTGCAAATTAGGGACAAATACGGAAAGTATAAACCGGCTCGTGCACTTTTAGATTCGGGTTCCCAAATTAATTTAATAACTGAGGAAGTAGCCCAACGACTTTCTATCAAACGGTTTGATACAAGTTTAAATATTTTAGGGATAGCGAATGAGAATCGAAAAATAAAACATGGATTAAATTCTTACATTAAATCATGTGTGAATGAATTTGTAATTTCAACAGATTTTTATATTATAAAATCGATATCTGGTAAACAGCCAAACTACCAAATAGAGAGAAAAAGTTTGGGAATTCCATCGAATTTATCGTTGGCTGATCCTGATTTCGATAGACCTCGCAAGATAGATATTTTATTAGGTGCGGAAGTATTTTTTATATTTTTGTCAGTAGGTCAGATAAAATTGGGCCCTACATTGCCTATTTTGCAGAAAACGATTTTGGGATGGATTGTTTCAGGCAAGTGTGATAACAACATTCAGTCAAAGGTTAATGTTTATCAAACTGTGGTTAACGGCAATGATCAGAATTTAGATTCTTTGAACAAATTAGTTGAAAGGTTTTGGGAAATTGAACAGGTTCCAATATGTTCCAGGATGACTGATGAGCAGTTAAGGTGTGAAAACCACTTCGATGCAAATACTCGGCGTATCGAAGATGGTAGATTTGAAGTTAGATTACCCTTTAAGATAGACCCGAAGAGTTTAGGACAGTCATATGAAGTTGCCAAGCGCCGCCTTTTATCTCTTGAACGCAGATTATCAAAAAATTGTGAAATAAACGAAATGTATGTCAATTTTATGAAAGAATACCTTACACTTGGTCATATGTCTCCAGTGGATCATATTTGTCAACAAATGCCCCATTACTTTATTCCACATCAATGCGTTCTCAGAGCTCATAGTACCACTACGAAGTTAAGAGTAGTATTCGATGCCTCTAGCAAAACTTCAAGTCAAAAATCACTAAATGATATATTAATGGTTGGACCTACAATACAAGAAGACTTGTTTTCTATATTGCTTAAATTTCGGCTAAATAAATTTGCTTTAACTGCCGATATTACTAAAATGTATCGACAAGTCAGAGTTCATAAAGACGATCGCAGATTTCAGTTAATATTATGGCGAGAAAGTCCTAATTTACCGATTCAAACGTATGAATTAAACACGGTCACTTACGGAACTGCTCCCGCGCCATTTCTAGCGATACGTTGTCTAAAAGAAATTAGTAACATTTTTAAAGATGTTTATCCTCTTGGTTCAAAAATTATAGCCACAGATTTTTATGTTGACGATTTAATTACGGGAGCAGACAATGAAACCACATTGAAACAAATTCGAAATGAAGTGACACAAATTTTAAGTTCTTGTGGTTTTACTTTGGCAAAATGGTACTCAAATTATAAAGATTTTGATAATTTTGAGCTCGTTAAGCATTTAAATCTAAACGAATCAAATTCAACTACAGCTTTAGGAATTATTTGGAAACCAGAAGAAGACCTATTGTGTTTTAGGTCAGAAAATGGTTTTGAAACTGTTGCTGCTACAAAGCGAAATATTTTATCAATTTCATCTCGTCTGTTTGATCCCCTTGGGCTTTTAGCTCCAATCGTAATAAAAGCAAAAATTTTATTGCAGGAAATATGGGAAAACAATTTAGACTGGGATGAATCAATTCCTCAAAATTTACATACGTCATGGCAAATTTTTATAGAAATTCTCTCAGAAATTCACTCGATTGTTATACCAAGATTCGTAGGCACTAAGCTAGATGATAGTATTCAGATACATGGATTTGCTGATGCCTCTATGCAGGCATATGGTTGTTGTGTTTATGTGCGATATACAGATACTAGCGGTGTATCGACACGACTTTTAGTTGCAAAATCCAAGGTGGCTCCACTAAGGAAAGTTAAGACGTTGCCACGGCTGGAATTGTGTGCAGCTCATTTATTAGCAAAGTTATGGGATGTTGCAAAACATCATTTATCTAAATTTAATATACAAAGTGTTGCATTTTGGAGTGACTCTCAAATAGTCCTTCACTGGATTCAAACACACCCATCTTCATTACATACATTTGTAAACAATCGTGTAGCGGAAATTCAGGAAATTACTTCAGATGTTAGTTGGAGATACGTGCCAACAGCAAGCAATCCTGCGGATATAGTTTCCCGGGGTTGTGATGTTAATGAAATAAAAAACTCGATTTGGTTTACGGGTCCTGAATTCCTGCAAAGAAACATAGAGGATTGGCCAAGGACTGATCAATATACGATTTCCCCGGAAAATTTATTGTTGGAAAGAAAGAGAGATAAAGTTTCGGTCTTAAATATTGAGACTATTGAGAATACTCCTAGCAAAGAAATTCCAAGCATGGTAAATCGAGTGTTGAAAATGATTGAGAATGTGTCCTCTTGTAGAAAGGTAATTCATATTGTTGCATACATTTTAAGATTTATAAAGAGTGTACGAATGAAACTGCGTACTACGAAGGGAATGGGTGTAGAAATCAGAGCTCTGAACGTTAAAGAATTAGATGTGGCTTTTTTCAAGATTGTGGAAATGATTCAACTTATCGAATTTAGGGAGGAATTACGAACTTTATGTAAATCTACGTTAACGAAACAGAGTAGATTGCAAAAATTAAATCCTTTTGTCCAACACTGTGAAATTGATGGGCATAGAATTACCTTGTTGCGTGTTGGAGGAAGATTAAGCAAATCCTCTCTACCATATGAGGCAAAATATCCAGTACTATTGACCAAAGACTCCCATTTTATAAACATCTACTTCAATGAGTTACATAGGCATAATTGCCATGCAGGGGCAAGGGCATTGATCGGTATTTCTCGTGAAAGGGTTTGGGTCATACGTGCACGCGATTTAGCTCGAAAAATTGTTAATAGTTGTATACCCTGTTTTCATTTTAAGCCAAAATTAGCATCTCAAATCATGGCTGATTTACCGCAGGACAGAATAACGTCTTGTCGCCCATTTTTGGTGTGTGGTGTTGATTTGTGTGGACCAGTGTATACTTCATTAAGAATAAGGGGCAGACGGCCCGTAAAAACATACATATCTGTTTTTGTGTGTTTTGCGTCAAAAGCAGTTCATTTAGAAGCATTATCTGACTTACAAACTGACACATTTCTTTCCACGTTAAATAGGTTTGTTGGCAGAAGAGGTCTTCCAAACACAATATGGTGCGACAACGCAACAAATTTCGTAGGGACCGCCAAGCTGTGGAGCGAGAAAGAGAAAACTCAAATAGAACAAGCAACAGCAGGCAAGGGGATAGACTTTCGCTTCATTCCTCCTCGAGCACCACATTTCGGAGGGCTGTGGGAGGCGGCAGTGAAATCCGCGAAGTCCTTACTGCTACGAACAATAGCGAAAGCAAATTTGTCGTACGAAGAGCTAACAACCGTACTAGTCGATATAGAAGCCGTTCTAAATTCACGGCCAATCGTAGCACTGACAGAGGACCCAAACGATGGAGAAGCCCTAACACCAGGACACTTGTTAATAGGGTGTTCGCTGAAGGCGCTTCCAGGAATAGAAGGTCAAGACAACAAGGCAGGATCCTTGAAGCGGTTTCGTCTGTTATCATCGCTCAAGGAACACTTTTGGGATGTGTGGCAGCGGGATTATGTCCGGGACTTGCAACAACGCGTCAAATGGACAAGTCACAACGGCAACATCAAAGCCGGAGACGTCGTATTAGTACACGAAGACAATGCCCCACCTCTAAAGTGGTTGGTTGGCAAAATCGTAGAAGTGGAGGTCAGCGCAGATGGAAAAGTTCGGGTAGCAAACGTCAAAACAAAAAACGGTACATATAGGCGACCAATACATAAGTTGGCTCCACTCCCGACTAATGATTCGCAGCCTTATTAGAATTAAAAGTCTTGCAACGGGCCCGGTGTTTTGGCTAATGATGAATTACTATGATTCCCATTTTTAGTTTATAAAATCACTTACATGAATTCCTATTTTTATTATGTACTCAATCAATTAAGTTGGCAATGCAACAGCAATGAGGTTTGTTACAATCGTGTCGATAAGTATAAGGTAATATGGCTACATCATTTAAATAATTTAGAAGATTAATTCTGATTGGTCAGCAAGAAAAATAATTATTATTAATGGTCGAGACGGGAGCGATAGTGGCATTGTTAAAGAAGACGTTGTTGAGGAAAGTCAAATAAATAAAATAAAACAATTATTATAAGTCAACTGTGAAATAAAGCAAAATTGAATTTGAAAATAAAGAAAAATAATAATCTTTTTAAAAAACGAAAAATCTCGTATTAACAATTTGTATACTTTACATCCAGCGCGAATTATGAGCAAGTAAACTAGTTGCTGTTACATGTTTTCATAGCTGTATTTTAAATAATAATATCGATATTGATTTTTTTCCTATCGATATTTTCGATATTTAAGGACTATCAATATTATCGATAGTACTATCGATAGTTTCCCAGCACTAATTTCTAGACGTATATAACTGTGACGTATTACATTTTTTTATGAAAGCATTATTAATTATGGTTTAAGGCGTACTAAACTGGTTTCCGAGAAGGGTTTATATCGGGTCTAGGGTAAGTTATCGACCGATCTTCACGAAATGTTACAATGTGATTTCCAGTCAAATAAAACGATTTTTTGCAAAATCTTATATCATTCCGTGCATTGTTCTATATGTTAGTTTTTGTAACAAAATTGTGAATTTTTTAAGGGTGGTGGTTCCAAATTTTTAGTCATAGGCTCTGATCCTACTGAACCGATTTTGCAGGATTTCATTCCCAAACTGCTTAGAATAACTACAAGCAATTTAACACCAAGTTTGATCATTTCTTTTCCGTTTTTCGAAAGTGAGCGTATTTTCAACAGACGGACAGACGGTCAGACGGACAGACAGACGGACATGGCTAAATCGACTATGAATTACTCAAGGAGCCAAATATATATATAAAAGGTTTCAGACGGAATTACAATCTTGGTAATTTAGTCGATCTGCTTGGCAGATTGCCACCAAAAATGTGACTATACTTTCTTTGGATGGAAATTTCTGACTCCAGTGCGTAATACAATTCACACAATTCAAACGCTTGTTTGATTTCCGCAATAGAATTTTGTTTTTTAATTGATAGACCACTCTGTGAAAGAAAAAAAAGTAGCCGATTTATGATACAAAAAAAAAGATACAACGTTTTTTTATGTATGTTGTTGCTTTAGTTCATTTCGAAAGGCCTTGGTATGTGGCTGCAAAGTAAGTTTCAACGCCAAACAAATCCCCAATCTTCATCTTTACTTTTCACAAGCAGACCAACACACGAATGAAGAACGATTTATTTTGGAAATTTGTAAGAATTTTACAAGGACTTCGACTAACGCCATTCTTTATAGATTATCCTATAAATATTTCGATGTTTTAGAAATGGAAGTACCAAATCAATATATCACAGTTTTTTTAACCAGAATTTTTTAAAAAGATCATTTGGATCGTTACAAATTTGCATATTCTATAAGTAGAAAAAATATCTTTATATACAATATTGAAACTGGGATACCACGTAGTGCTGGAACAGGCTCCTTTATATTTATAACCACATTCTTAATTTTATTTTAAGGTGCTCTGCAAATTGCATTCAAACTTTATGTTGACTTTTTATGATCTATGTTTTGACTAATTTTCTTTTGTACATTTTTCCTTTAACAACTCTTATTTTCTCCGACACTGTTCATCCTTTAATGTTTAAAGATTCTTTTGTGAATTTTTAATTTCTATTTTCCCTTTTTTTTTTAAGCGCATATTTAGTTGCCAAAAACTGACTGAAGGAGTAAAACATGAAGACAGAAAAAATTGCTTTAATTTTTGCTTTTAAATTTTTCAACTGTAAACAGATGTCAGGATTCAAACGAAATTCTTTGCCAGTGCTTAAGTAGTGCAGTGACAGGATAAATGATTTTGGCTTTTTTTTAAATGTACGAAACTCCTTTTTTGTTCATTGCTTATGTTGTTTTTTATTCTTTTTACTGTTCTTAACAATATTTTTATAACTTAAATATTTATTTGTTAACAAATTCAATAGCAAAATGCCAAAAGTTGTAAGAAAAAAAAAAAAAAATTAAACTAAATCCAAAAAGAAAACACAATATTATAGAATTGAATTTAAGCTACGTGAAATTAAATTTAATGTTTATAATGTGCAATTACTTGGAAAAAAATTTCTTTTTATTTCATATTCCATATAAAAGCTGTTTTTCGTTTTAAGTTTAAAAAAGAAGATTAATATTTTGCCTTGCAACTGTTTCCTACTAATAAAAGATCTGCCGTAAAGATAATTCATGATAATTTTAATAATGGCTTTACAGGATAATAATTTTTCATTAGACCCACAATAAATAAAGCCGCCTTTTTCTCCAAAAATATTTGCAATAGATTACAAGAATTAATAATTAAGTGTTGCCTCCACTAAACAGGGAAACTGCAAATAAAAGTGCCGACTGAAAAGAAGAAATACTATTTGTTTCTCTTAAATGTGTGTGTAAGAGTGTAAATCTGTAGAATTACAAAAAATTAGTGCAGTTTATACTAAGCCAGTGTAAGTAATACCGCCTATACCCAACAAACACGAAGTCAAACTTTTGATATGAAATGACTTTATCATTTGACATCAAATACAATTCTCGAACGTTTTTCAATTGTTTGATTTTAACATTTAAACTCAAATTGATAATGATTTGAAAATAAACATTTGGCATCAAATGTTTTATCAATTTGATGTCAAATTGTTATCAGATGTTAAGTTCAAATCAAAAATAAACTTGGCGAAAAATAAATGTATACATTAAAAATGGCGATTAAAGTCAAATTTTTACTTCGTAATTAAATGTGTTTTACGAGTTAACGATTTAGTTCTTGTGAAAAATAAAAATTATTTGCGAGTAGGTACATACATAATTACAAAAATTAAAAATACGAATTAAAAAAAATAAAACGGAAAAGTGAAGAAGTTATAAGTTTATTGTATGATCGCGGTGCTACAATCCTCAAAATAAAAGGAAGCCAAGTATTTCGTCTCTCCAAGAATTAGAATGCGAAAAGAACATTATTTCATCTTTAAGCTATGGTGCCGAATGTTTATCTCACAGTTTATTTATATAAATAATGAATTTAAATTAAAAAATAAAATATTTTTTATTTTTGATATTTGGCCAATTTGTTGTTTAATTGATTTGTTTTTTATTTAAGCTAATAGGGCCTAAGGTTAATTTATGTAAATAAAAAGCAATTTTTTATTACAGTTTTCCCGACGTTTCGTCGATTTTTTGTCGACTTTTTCAAGGGAGCGTCTATTTAAAATTTTAAAAAATATATAAATTAACATAAATACAAATTGTTGCGGTATAACTGGTTTTACCTGGTTGAGGCTGGTGGTAACTGTGGATGCAGACCCTGTGTCTGGTGTTCAAAGGCAATGTCCCGTGTTTCGGCACACAGTTGAAAAACGAGTCGCTTTGGTGGTATGATCACTGGCCCTGTGGGGCTTTCTTGGCCTTAGGCTAATAATTCTTTTGCGGCTTCGATTAATGTAGCTCGAATTTTCTTGCCAAAGGGCAACTTTAAGCACAACACAGATAATTTTGTTTCTTTAGAACAACTCTTTATTTACGAGTGGCACTTTCACACTTTTTTTTTTACACTTGAGTTTAACGTTAGTCTTAAGTATAGGGTTTAGATTTAGTTTTAAGTAAAAAAAGGTTTAAATTTAGTTTTAAGCAAAAGCAATGACCGGCGTCTGGCTGATTCGAGTTTTTTTTAAAGAATAACAAAAGTAACAAAAAAACACGGCGAATTCATGTGCCAAATGACATGTGGTGTTGCCAGATGCCACTGCCCCATGTGATCCTGTTGCACACGATCAAAATACTGGGGAACATGAACACTCGGTTCCCACCAGCCAGACGCCAACATACACCCCGCCTTGCAACGGTGGTGCAACATTGCAATACACTATATTAAAAAATAAATGTATAAGATTCAAATGTGAGATTGGATTAATCAATTTAAAATTTAATTACGTTAAAAACAAAAGGAAAAAAAAAAAAAAAAAAAAAGAGTTCAAAATTCACAAAAATAGAAAAAAAAGAAATTAACAAAAGGTAAATTTAAATAAAATAAAAAATTCAAAATTCAAAAGATAACAAAAAATGAGAAAAAAAAACTTAACAATAATAATAAAAAAAAACAAGAAAAAAAATAACAAGATGGGCGCCTTATAGAGCATCATTCTTCCTCTTCACGGGTCACCACTCCTTCCCCAAAGTACGCAAAACCAAAAACCGTATCTTGGACGTATATCGTCCCTGGTTTGCCCTTCGCAGGTCCGACGAATATTCGGCTGGCTACGTCAGCCCCCAGCACTACGTGGTAGGCCCGGCTCCGGTGCCATTGTCGATCCGCCGAGGAGGCGTCGCCCCGCGCCTGGTACTCGCCTTCCACACTGGCCGATGGACTTTTGCCATATAGGCGCTCCTCCACCTCAAGCTCTACATCGAATGTGCGCCCTTCCTCGTCCCGGCGGAAGAGTGTGAGCTTCGTGCGGCCCCGGATCACCACGCATCTCAGTTCTTGGCCTCTTGGTAGGTTATAGATGACCGAGCCACCGTAGGGTCAATTAGTGCGCGCGTCCTACACGTCCGGCTGCCGGGCCGGGCCGACACTCGCACCATGGCGGTCATTTTCACCCACACCCGTCCCTCAGCCATCGGGTGGAGCCAACTATTGTGGTCCTTCATACAGCGCCGGCATCTGTCAATGCTGCGACAGGCGGCTCGGGTGTGGGACTGAGCCAGACAGTTGTAACACAAACCCCGGTGGGCCACGACACGCAACTTCTCCTCCACAGGGAGCGTGATAAACCGCGAGCACTGGCGCACCGCGTGGAACCTATCGCAAAGGGGGCAACGGAAGTCAGTATTGAAGGCGGCCATGAGGATCTGGAAGAGGATAATTTTGATTAGAAAGAGAAACATTAAGAAGAGGGATTTGGAGTGTCGCATTTAGGGAGCGCCACCAACTTGTGTATCGGCCGAGTAAATATGCCATTTTGCGTTTTTAAATCCGCCACTCGAACTCTGCCGTCACTGCCCCGGTAAACTCTATTAATACGCCCCAGGCGCCACTCAGTTGGACAGCCTGGTTCGCTTTTTAGAACCACAAGATCGCCTTCTTTTAAGTCTAGTTGAGGATGTTGCCACTTGTTGCGCTTATTTAGCTCCTTTAAATATTCCTGCTTCCATCGGCGACAAAACTCTTGTTGTAGGGCCTTCACTTTACGCCACCGATTTACAATACTTAGGGGTGAAGACAGCTCTTCGGGCTCAGCAGGGGTAAGAATAGAGGTACCTATCAGAAAATGCCCTGGGGTAAGGGCCGACAAGTCTTCAGCATTTTCTGACATAGGGCCTAGCGGACGCGAATTGAGACACGCCTCTATTTTTGCCAAAACGGTTGAGAACTCCTCGAACGTAAATTTGAGTTGACCAGCTGACTTTTTCAGGTGCATTTTCATACTTTTTACCCCTGCTTCCCATAGTCCTCCCATGTGAGGTGCTGCAGCAGGGATAAAGTGCCACGACAAGCGCTGGTGACCATAATTTTCAACAGCCGTGTCACGAAGCTCTTTCACGTGCTTGGCGAAATCTGCGTCGATTTCTCTAGCGGCGCCAACAAAGTTTCTGCCGTTATCAGAATAAATGCAGCTTGGGCAACCACGACGGGCGACGAAGCGGGCCAAGGCTGCTAGAAAGGCAGGGGTAGACAAATCGCTTACAGCTTCAAGGTGAATCGCCTTGGTAGAGAAACAAACAAAAAGACAGACATAGCCTTTGGAGATTCTACAATACCTGCCAGTGAAACTTTTTATCTCGAACGGGCCAGCAAAATCAACGCCAGTATTCGTAAAAGGGCGGCAAAGGGTAGTTCTTTCTTGGGGCAAGGCAGCCATTATTTGATTTTGCAGGTTTTTTCGATAGAGAACACAGACTTTGCAGTTACGAACCACTGTCTTTATCAGATTTTTTGCTCGAATGATCCAACACTCCTGCCGGACTACGTTCAAAACTAGCCGAGGGCCTCCGTGAAGGACTAAAGTGTGAACGAATTCAACATACAGGCGAGCCAATCTACTGCCATAAGCCAAGATAATAGGGTGCTTTTCATTGTAGGACAGACAAGTAGTAGAACTTAGACGACTATTAGACCGAATAATATTGTCTTCATCAACAAAGGGGGTAAGTGTCAACAGGGGGCTCCGTGACTCAATTTTCTTACTCGCTTTAAGACAGTTAAACTCCCCTGAGAAGTGAATTTGTTGAGAGAGATAAAATAAACGTTTTCTTACGAATTTCAACTCATTTGCCGATACTTTTAAAGAACCATAAGCGACCTTTTCGCGCCTTTTTGTACTTGCCAGAGCGACAAATCGAAACATGTAGGCGATTACGTGATACGCTCGTGATAAACTAGAAAAGCGGTCTAGTATATCTTCTTGATCAGTCGATCTAGCAACGAAAACTTGAGCTCCTTTCGACTCTTCTGCCGTTTCGAACTCCGTCGCTCCTACGGGCCACGAAGTCTGCTCTAAGTTGAGCCACTCAGGTCCGTGCCACCAGAGCTTATTATCTTTTAAATCCGCAGGGATCAGCCCCCGGGTTGCTAGATCGGCAGGATTATCGCCTGACGCCACGTGACACCAATTTTTATTCCCTACTTTTTCTAATATTGTAGCCACCCTATTTGCCACGAACGTTTTCCAGCTACAAGGGGGTTTTCTCAACCACGCTAAGACAATTGTGGAATCGGACCACAAATAAAGGGGGGATTTGTTCACATTAAAAGTAGGTACCACACTGTCTACTAAATTTGACAAAAGAACTGCTCCACATAACTCCAAACGAGGCAAAGATGGCTTTTTTATTGGAGCCACCTTTGTTTTACATGTGAGCAAACTTGACAAAACTTTATTTCCTAGCTGTACCCTTATATATATTGTAGCTGCATATGCCAACTCAGACGAGTCACAGAACCCGTGAAATTGAATACTACAGCCAGGCGAATACTGCACCCAACGTGGCAACTTAATTTTCCCAATATCCGCATAATTAGCAACAAAATTCTGCCATTTCTGCAGAGCCACTGGTTTGATAGCCTCGTCCCACTCGATCTTATCAAGCCACATTTGCTGCATTATAATTTTCGCCATAACTACCACCGGAGCTAACCAACCTGCTGGATCGTACAGCCGAGCAATGGTAGAAAGAACCTCTCTTTTTGTGTATGAGTTTTTAAGTGCTATCTTTTCATATGCAAAGAAAAACACATCTTCTGCCGCATTCCAGCGAATCCCTAACGTTTTCGTTGTGCTTTTTTCGTCGAGCGACAAAAATGACGAATTTAGTAAGTGATCATGGGGCAAATTTTTCAAAATTCCTTCAGAGTTCGAGGTCCATTTTCTGAGCTCAAATCCCCCCATATCTAAAATACTAATCAATTCTTCTCGCGCCACCAAAGCATCTGCGATCGAATGAGCACCAACTAGGGCATCGTCTACATACATATTTTCTCGTAATATTCTAGCGCCTAAAGGAAAACGTCGCTCTTCATCATTAGCCAACTGCAGAATGGTTCTAAGGGCCAAATATGGGGCACAATTTACGCCAAAAGTCACCGTTTTCAGTTGGTAATCAGCAATTTCCTCACTATCACTGCTACGAAAAACTATTTTTTGGAAGGGCCTGTGTGTGGGATTTACAAAAATCTGCCGGTACATTTTTGAAATGTCCGCATTAAAGACAAACTGAAAAAATCGCCATCTCAGAATTAGATTAACTATTTCAGCCTGCAAAATAGGGCCAGTGTACAACAAATCATTTAAGCTTCTGCCATTCGCCGAAGGACTTGAGGCATTAAAAACTACCCTCAATTTCGTAGTTGTACTTTCTGGCTTAAAAACGCCATGATGGGGTAAATAATAACCAGGGTCACCTCTAGCATTTTCTGCTTTTTCCATATGCCCTAGGGTTAAATATTCTTTTAGGACCTCATCGTACTGGGCCTTACGCTCAGCATTGCGCATCAAAGATTTTTCATTTCTCAGAAATTGACAAACAGCTATATGCCTATTGGGACCAAGCGACAGCAAACTATTTTTAAAGGGCAGACTCACAGTATATCTCCCTTCCGAGTTTCTAGTGGTAGTAGAATTGTAGATCTCCTCGCATTTTTTATCCTCATCTGATAAAATACGTCTCTGAGACACCTCTTCTAACTCCCAAAACTTCGATAATTGGTCATCAATTGCAACCTTTGTCATATGAGACACTCTTAGTATTCGAGGGGAAACTCTAGCAGGCGTTGGACCTGTAACTATCCAACCAAAAATGGTTTCTTGAGCCACTAAAGATTCAAAAACACCATGCCTTACTCCACCACGAAGAATAGAAGGATACAGATCACCTCCTAACAACAAATCTATCTCACTGCTTTCATAAAACTTCGGATCAGCATAACATAATTTTGGCAGCTCAATCTCTTTTTGAGGCAAAAATGAATGTGTTGGAATACTACCCGTTACACGAGGGACAACTAGGGCCTGTATATTAAGAGACATATTCTGATCGAAAAGAGAAACAATAGTAAAAACTGCCATTTTAGAAGATGTACTAATTATATTTCCGCCTAAACCTGAGACTTCTGCAGAAACTGGATTAGTTGGCAACTTTAACAATTTTTGTATCTTTTCTGAAACAAAACTTTCATCTGAACATGGATCTATCAGGGCCCGAACCTTGTAACAGGAACCAAAACTTATAATGTTAACCCAGGCTGTGGCTAACATAACCTTTTTTGCAACAGAGGTATGATGCGATTGAACTACACTAGAAGGGCCGGCAACATTAGTGGACTGTATTTGACTTTGAGTATTTTGACTCTGAGCTTGAGCATTAGCGCTTGGTTGACTTTGATTAGCATTGTTATTATTTCTTACGATATCTCTGTGAATTAATGTATGGTGTTTCTTATTGCACCTAGAACAGCTATTAGGACTAGTGCAATCCCCGTACATATGCCCCAAAGTAAGACAATTAAAACAAAACCGAAATCTTTTTAATGTTGAGACACGATTTTTGTAATCCATGCTCAAACATTTATTACAAGCGCTAATCTTATGCCTCTCTTTACACAATTTACATGAGCTCGAGTCAACTTTCGTGTGATGAGCCTTAAACTGCTTAGCTTTTGTAGAACCATTGTTATTATTTGAAGGGTCTGATTGGGAACCACTGGCAGCTATATTGTTTGCTACTATTATGTCAGAAACACTTTCCAGCGCATGAAATCTGTCTGTCAGAAAATTATTTAATTCTTCCCATTTGGGAACCTCTGTTTTATTTTTTACCGATTGCTCCCACAGATGTAAAGTATTTTCTGAGAGCCGAGACGAACATTGAAAAACAAAAATCGGATCCCATGAGGCAATATCTACTTTATATAACTTTAGCACCGAAATACAATTATTAATCTCCCTTTGGAGCCTTTTTATTTCTGAAGCTGTTTCCCTTTGACATGGAGCTAAATTAAACAAAGTCTTAAGTTGACTATTTATTAAGACTCGTTTATTCTCATATTGTGTTTTTAAATTTCCCCACGCAATTTCAAAATTTTCTGCCGTGAGGGCAATATTTCTATTTATATCCCGGGCCTCACTATCGGTTTTTTGAAATAAGTAAAACAATTTTTCTACTGGGCTAAGTCTAGAGTTATTTATGTAGATTGCCGTAAACATGTCCCTGAAGGTGGGCCACGAAACGTAATCGCCATGAAAAACGCCAGTATCACAAGGGGGTACTGGTATAGAACAAATGCTGGAAGCCACTGCTTCCTTACTTTTTTGTTTACCATCGTCTAATTCCTGTTTTGCCTTTGCAAGAATGTTTATACATCGCACATAGGTTTTTCGAACCTGTGGATGCTTTGTCTGCACTGCCACTAACTCTTTTTTAACTTCTATCGTGGCTGCGGAACACTCTTCAAACACTTTTTTGTATCTCCCCCAAATCTCTTCCAAGTCACTTCTTTCAAACTCTATCGCCTCATTTGTATATATGGAAAAGTCTTCCTTTTTTAATGTTGCCTCGAAATTAGTAAGCTCATCAGCTGCACGAATAAATTTCTCAAAAGTCGACATAATTTTAACTTTTAATTGAGCTATAGAACCACAATATATGCGAGTAGTTTGCAGAAAAATAAAATTCAAAAATTCCCAGCAAAAATTAATTTAAAAAAAATTCACGCGCTGGCAACACTTTTCCTTTTATTTATGAAAACATACAAATTCAGGCAAATTTTTGTTGGACTTTTCTTTATTTTATTAATAAAATACAACAAATTGAGGCAAAAGGGAATTGAAATACAAATGTAACGAGTAACGGGTAAACTAGCGAGTAAAAAAAAAAAGATGGCTCTTAAAATTTCGCGGCTTAAAATTGGCGCAACGTAACCTCACTTTTCCCGAGACACAAATATGGCGCGACGCAATATAAATGCAATATCAAATTCCACAGATTACGTACCTTTTTTTATTTAAACTTCAAACGGGCGAAGGACCAAAATGTTGCGGTATAACTGGTTTTACCTGGTTGAGGCTGGTGGGAACTGTGGATGCAGACCCTGTGTCTGGTGTTCAAAGGCAATGTCCCGTGTTTCGGCACACAGTTGAAAAACGAGTCGCTTTGGTGGTATGATCACTGGCCCTGTGGGGCTTTCTTGGCCTTAGGCTAATAATTCTTTTGCGGCTTCGATTAATGTAGCTCGAATTTTCTTGCCAAAGGGCAACTTTAAGCACAACACAGATAATTTTGTTTCTTTAGAACAACTCTTTATTTACGAGTGGCACTTTCACACTTTTTTTTTTACACTTGAGTTTAACGTTAGTCTTAAGTATAGGGTTTAGATTTAGTTTTAAGTAAAAAAAGGTTTAAATTTAGTTTTAAGCAAAAGCAATGACCGGCGTCTGGCTGATTCGAGTTTTTTTTAAAGAATAACAAAAGTAACAAAAAACACGGCGAATTCATGTGCCAAATGACATGTGGTGTTGCCAGATGCCACTGCCCCATGTGATCCTGTTGCACACGATCAAAATACTGGGGAACATGAACACTCGGTTCCCACCAGCCAGACGCCAACACAAATAAATTACATTAAAAGAGTTAAACTTACAATATGAGTTTTTCACATTAAATTAAATTTCTCCTTTTACATGTCACATTAAACATATAAACATAAAACATAAATTTAAAGTTAAACACATATCAAAACAAGTATCACTGTCACGATTAAGTAATTGCAACCCTATAATTTGCGCTAATATTGTTAGTGTCTTCTTTGACATTCATCGTCTTCTTTATGTTTTCTTGTATCCTTAGACTTTCAATTGTAAATCTCTTCTTATCCCCCCTTACTTTATCTAGTATTCGCACCCCCTCAAAATCAATTTTATGTTGTGTATTTAAAATGTGTGTTGAGAATGCTGTCGTTTCTTTTTTCCTTTGTATATCCATCATATGTTCTCCCATTCTAGTTTCAAGGGATCGTTTTGTTGTTCCAATGTATATGAGTTCGCAACTTTGTTCGTTATTCCCTTTACATTGTAATTCGTACACAATGTTGTTTTGTTTTTGTTTTTCTATTGGAGCTTTTATTGCAGAGAATATAGTGCTAAGTGTTTTATTGGGTTTATAAGCAAAGCTTATATTATTTGTTTCTATTGACGTTCGTATGTTTTTATTATCAGTGAGGCCCGGGATGTATTTTACACTGTAAAATATTTTTGTTCTTTTTCTATATTAGTGGGGTTATTATCATTTTTATTTTTTATTTTCGTAATTGTGTCTTCTATTAGTGTTGATATAAGTTTATTTGGGAAACTATTGCTTTTAAGGATATTGAAAATTATATTTTTGTTTTTAGTGTGAAAAAGTTCATCGCTTATGTTTAAAACCCTGGAGATGAAATTTTTAGCAGTGTTGATTTTTTGATTTTTCGGTTGGGTTGCGTTGAAATTCAATATCCTTCCTGATGAGGTCTCCTTAGCGAACCAGTCAAAAATTATGGAATTTTTCCTTCGAATTAGTTTGGTGTCCAGGTACGCTATTTCCTGATTTTTCTCCCTTTCAATTGTAAATTGTATCTTAGGATGATACTTGTTAAATGTGGACAAACATTTTTTTTTTTTTTTTTTCTTGGTCGTCTGATTTGATGATCGCTAAGATATCATCTATGTATTTGATAAGAATGTTCTTATTTTTCAATTCTTCTATCGCACTGTCAAGCAGGTTGTCAAGTATTATGTCTGCGATTGTAGGGGATAGTGGGTTGCCCATGGGCATGCCAAAAATTTGGTTATATATTTTATCTTTGTATATAAAATAATTATTATCATTGAGACAAAATTGGAGAATTTTAAGAAATTGAGAGCTTGACATTTTTGTGTGATTTTTTATTACGTTCCATTTTCCCATTATTGTTCTTATTGCCGTTCTAACTGGAATGTTAGTAAATAATGAGATGACATCAAATGATACAATTGTTTCCGATCTATCAAGTTTTATGTTGGTGAGCTGTTTTTTAACTTCTATTGAGTTTTTTATATTATACGTTTCAGAGATTAAATTTTTTAAAAATATTTTTATTTATATTCCACATTGTTTTATAATCCACATTTGAAAAACATTTGAGAATTACGTTTAAAAGCAAGTTGAAAAAAGGAATTTTTCAATTTGAAAATAATTTCCCCTTTTTGTTGAGAATGCTATGATTTTCGAATCACTATCAAACGTTTGTCGTTTGAGAAAACGTTTGATTTCAAATTATTTTCAATTTGAATAAAAATCTCCTTGTTTGTTGGGTATATCCACAAACACACACACTCTCACAAAAACACACACTTGCAATTGAAGTTTCACGGGCTACACTGAGCAAATGTGTGTTTTAAGGATGTGTTCATTTATGTGTGTGTTTTCGTAACAAATAAGAAGTTAAAACAATGTGACCGGAAATCCAAAGATACATTTTATGGTTTTGGTTAAATACCACAATTCTGTTCGACTGAGGCTTTTAGCTACCAGGATACTGGTTACTACTCATACTTGGGGTTATATCGAGTGCCATGTTACAGTATTTGGCCACAATTCATGGATGGCATCTTTAATTGTTGTTTTTTTTTTTTAACAAACAGAGAAAAAAACTCTTATTGCTTTAAACATAAGCAACAACAAAAATAACAATTGAAACTGCAGCCGCAATAGCAGTAGCAACCATTGCTGCCACACAGTTCTTGATAACAAGGTGAGTTAAAAGAACTTACATAAACAAAATGTTACTCATGGTTAAAACGAATAATTTTAATATTTTTTTTTGAATTTTGTTATGTTTTGTTTTCAATTTGTATAATTGCGTTTTGTAGGAGCGACAAGGAAAAGGAAAAAATAATAAAAGCGAATTTTAAATATTTTTTATAGGAACTCATTTTGAATTGCCGGCATTTCGTTTAAATAAAATTAATATTCATTTCAAAAGATTTTGTTATTCGTGCTTAATTCCCAGTTTTTATTCTTGACAAAAACACTTGAAATTTATTGTTGATGGGATAAACCCACTGTTGATTATTGTTTAAACTTTGATATTATTACAAGTAGAACTGTTGCTATAATTCTTATACGTTTAACAGTTTTATTTGGTTTAATATCTTTAGTTTTTCTAAAATGTTTATGGATGAAGTTTCCTGATGATCTGGCCTAAGCAACCAGTGAAATGCGCATAGGAATAGCTTATCCCATCAACAATAAATTTCAATTGTTTTTGTCAAGAATAAAAACTGGGAGTTAAGCACGAATAACAAAATCTTTTGAAATTAAAATTTTGTATTCCCAAAAATTGAAATTACTTTTTGATAAAATTTATATTAATAATTAGTATTGTCGTTATTTTGATAAACTATTTAGGGTTTTTAATCCAAATTTTTAATATTTTTAATTAGGCTTAAGTTCATCAAATTTAATTTTCATTAAATTATTTTTATGAAGAAAGGAATTTTACAACATGAAAATTAATTAAAATTGTTATTGATAATCTTTCATTACACTGCTTTAAAAATTTTTAATTTGGAAAAATACCAAGAACGCCACATGCCTAGATAAGTTAATTGGGACCTCCTGAACATGAAACACCCTGTAATTTTTTTTCCTAAGTACCGTTTTTTAGATAACGGTACTTTTGTGTTTTTCGGTGTATGGTCCCACTCAAACCCTTGTGGAGCCCAACCGAAAAATCTGATCGAAACAAGTGGCACATTGTTGAAAAGGCACCTTTGGCACCTCAAAGTTAAAAATTTGCCTATTTTTTACGTTTTTTTCAAAATTTTTCATTTTTATTTCGTTTTTTTTTTCTACGTTATATTAAATATCTGGAATGTTTTATTATTTAACCAAATAGTATATTTAATTACTAACATTTAAAGCGTAATTTGAAACTTTAGGGTGCCATAACTCAGCCATTTCTTATCAGATAGAAATTTTCAGCATATCGACGGAAAAGGCATTCGATTACCTTTTCAACAATGTGCCACTTGTTTCGATCAGATTTCTCGGTTGGGCTCCACAAGGGTTTGAGTGGGACCATACACCGAAAAACACAAAAGTACCGTTATCTAAAAAACGGTACAGCGTGTTTCGTGTTCAGGAGGTCCCAATTAACTTATCTAGGCATGTGGCGTTCTTGGTATTTTTTGGCTGTAAGCCAGTGTTATTGACCGTGGCCGGTGCTCGAACCCTGCGAGTGTAAGACGGCAAATCCATCTGAGAAGATCGAGTGGTTGCAATCGAAACATGTCATGGTAACCTGCCGGCCAGGGTTCGAGCCCCGGCCACGGTCAATAATGAAAGATTATCAATAACAATTTTAATTAATTTTCATGTTGTAAAATAAAAATAGTTTAATGAAAAGCTGGCTTTTAATTTGAGACGACTTGGAAAACCTTGATTATGTGTCTAAACCAGTACCCATGTTCTGTAACTTTAGTGAGAACTTCTTGCATCGAAAAGATGTGAAACAAAATATTTCATCGTTTCTCGAAAAGTGAGAAAAGTGTGTGTCTGTAACTCATGTCGAAAACTATCAAAAGAGATTACGTCGTTACGTTATAAATGTCATAATATTGCACTCGAAGCCGATGTGACATTGCAGACGTTCAGAACGCCAGTAACACATATCGTTGACGGCGACCAACATTTACTTAAATTGAAAATTTTTCAACGACGGCGGCGAAAACACAACCGTCGGCTATGCCAAATTGTGTAAAGAGCGACTTTAATGTTTGTTGTTTGCAAATGAGCTTTGAAGACATTCGTATATTTTATAAAAATGTTAAAAGCAAAGTAATAAAACCATGAAAAATGTGCCAAGAATAAAATATTATAATCAGGGCAAGGGACTTCATGCAAATGCATGTTTGTTGTCGTTACTCTGAGACTCACCTGAAGTTAATATCTTTGCGAATCACAATATTTCCAGTAAAATGGCATCAATTTGTTAGTGCATATTTTTGCATATTTTGCCTTAAATGCATGTTTTTGCATATTTTGTTATAAATGCATATTTTTCGTCATATTTTGTTATAAATTCACAATTTTCGTCATATTATGTAATATTTATAAAAAAAAAAATTGCTCTTTTCTTAGTTTTGTGTTTAGAAATATCTTTCTGTTCAAGACGAATTCATTATAAGATTTAGTCAGTGGGTCAGCTGGTTATATCTGTTTGAGTATGGGATAATCTGCTAACTTTGACATTTTCAAGGAGCAAAAGCAACAACCACCTGTAGTTGAATTCGCCTTGGTATAGAGTTACCTACATTTCATTATAAATTCACCTTGTATCTTTTACTAGATTTACGGAGTTGTATTTTGTAGTAATTTTTTTTATTTGGCTAAAACTATGTGATGTTTTTGTTTCTAATTTGTGCTAACACATACACCACATAAATATAATTTAAATATAATTTAGCAACCATGAAAGAACAAAAAGTAACACATATTTGTAGGCATGTTTAACAAATTTCAAAATTATACAATTTGTTGCAACTGTGTACATATTGGTAGAAGTAACAATAAAAAAGTTTTTGACATTTCATTTTGTTCACGGTTTTTTTTTACTTGATGAAGCATCAAATAAAAATAACGTTCGTCAAAGAAAAAGAGAACTAAACATAAAACTTTTGATTTACGCTGTAAGTACGACATTAAATCCAAAAAGTATTAAAGTATTAATAAAACAATTTATTTTTAAGGAAAAAAAATGCCAAAAGAAAAAATATCAAAAAATAATCTTTTAAATAAGTATGTTCTTGAGTACAAAGAACATACTGCAATAAAAGTGTTACATTTGAAAGAAAATTTCAAGTAAATCAGCACCTTCAAAGCCAGAAACACAAAGAGTTATGTGACCGGGCAGCTGAAAAGGTTTCGCAATCTTTAATTTCAAGAAACTTAGTTTTTGGGGATAAAACTAGTAAATTTAGTTTAGAATTGTGTGATGCTCTGGTGTCTGCAGATATACCTCTATACAAGCTAATCAACCAACATTTTAGAAATTTTTTAAACAAATATACCAATGAAACCATTCCTTCGGAAACAGCCCTTAGAAAAACTTATCTCGACAAGTTGTACACTATACAACTATGTGACATTGTTGAAAGAATTAAGCCACATAATTTGTGGGTGTCCATTGACGAAACAACGGACATTGAAGGACGTTGCGTGGTCAACGTAATTGTTGGGATCTTGAATGACGAAGAAGAACAGAGTAAACACAAATTTTTGTTAAATGTTGCACAGTTGGAAAAGGTGGATCATGCTTCAATAGCTCGAACTTTCGATGATTCAATTTCTCTTTTAGGAGAAGACTTTAACAAAAATAAAATTTTGCTCTACTTGACAGATGCAGCGCCGTACATGATTAAGTCCGGACATTTTTTAAAGGTATTTTACCCAATAATGTTACATGTCACATGCTTACCTCATGCCATGCATCGTGTGGCTGAAGAAATTAGAAATCAATTTGATACAATAGATTCATTGATATCATGTGGAAAGAAAATATTTTTAAAATCACCTTTGCGTGTTTCACTATTTAAAGAAAAATGTCCTGACTTGAACCTTCCACCACAACCATGTATAACAAGATGGGGTACCTGGTTGCAGGCAGTTGAGTATTATGCCAAAAATTTTGAAGAATTTAAAGATGTGGTAAATAGTTTGAACGAAAATGATGCAGTCGCTATAAAAAAAGTAAACAATATTTTAAATGTATCTGATATAAAGGCTCAATTAGTATTTATACACTCAAACTATGGGTTTCTAGTCGAGACAATAACCAAACTTCAGGGGTTTAAGTCATTGAGCACCTCGGTTAAACTCATTGATGATGCTGTCATTAAAATAAGAAAAGTAGAAGGTCAAATCGGCGAAAAAATAAAAGCCAAACTTAATGCAGTGTTAAAAAAGAATGCTGGATTTAAAAAAGTTCAAGAAATTGGTAGTATTTTTAATTTACCTTCCAGTAAAGAAAATATTGTAGAAAATGAATATTCTACAAAGGAGCTGACCACTTTTAAATATGCACCTATTACATCCGTTGATGTCGAACGAACATTTTCACAGCCGTATTCATAAACATTTTAAACTCCATTTCAAATCTGTTTTAAGCATAAATCGTTAAAATTGTATTCATAAACGAATATTACCTTAAAAACCCTATTTTAAACCTTGTGTAAATAAGCGAATTTTAAAATTGGTTCGACCCTTGTTTAAACCTATTTTAAAATGACATTTTTGCTTTTTGCTGTGTGTTTATGGTCATTTTGAACAGTTTTGCGAGAAATTTTAAGACAATATATTATTATGTATTTAAACATTAAAAATAAAATGAAATTCAAAAATATGTATGTATGAAAAATGTATATTATTAATATATTTTTCAATTTCACAAATTAAAGCTCAAAAAATTATTAATTGTACATTATGAACTAGTGATGTGTAAACGATCAAAACAAATAAAATAAAACTCGTTATTTGAATACTTTTTGATATCAGCAATAAAATCATCATCTAAATTGCACTTTGTTTTGTTTTGTTTGAACTCTTTATTTTTTTAAATATAAGAGACAACTATTCATATATAAAAAACAATTTTTTTCTCACACACGACAAAAAAAAATTTTAGATACGAATACGAGTATGAATTAATAACCACTGTTTTACATCATTATGATTCATGTGACAAATAAAAGAGATAGCGTTGCCACCATCAAATTAAAAAAGACGGTAAAACGTTTATTAGTTAAAATGCTGATTATGAATACGAATTTAAAAAAAAGCTTTTTTAGGCTTAAAATGTTTTTTAACTAAAATTCATCTAAAACCTGAATTATGATTTTTTTATGAATACGGCTGTCAATGTATAAAACTGTTTTAAGACCAAATAGAATGAGTTTTACATTTGATAACTTAAAAAAAAACTTATTTATTTATATAAATAAATCTTTATCTACTACTACTTTTTAAACTATGTTTTAAATTTTTAAGACTGTATGAAATGTATTTATGTTTTTTTATGTTAAGTTTTTACGTTTTTATGAATTAATAAATGGTTAAATAAATATATTTTTAATGCATATTATTTAATTTTATTTTTGCATATTTTGCGATTTTTAGTGCATGATTATTATTATTATTCTTTGCATTTTGCATTTTTAATTGTTTTTTAGTGTTAAAATTTTTTCTCGCCCCATTTTTATTCGTGAGTTTATTTGACAATTCAAAGCGGGAACTTTTCTCACCAAAATGTTGCGGACACACTTTTTCTGTAAAATGGCGAGTAATTTCCTTACGTGATAGCTTGTTCTCGCCAAAAAAGTAACAGACACAGTTAAGTGAGAAAAACAGCTGCTTGTTTCAATTTATGGCATTTTTGTTTCTTTTCACACATTTCAATCGAAAACTTTCTCGACGCGAGAGTTACACAACATGGGCACAGTGTTCGAAAATAAACAGAACATTATTTAGCATTCGGCTCACACACTTAAGAACGATATCTATTTTTTTTAGTGATTGTGGAGACGAACGCAGCCGTTAATACCGTTCGTAACTATTTTTAAGAAAGAGCCGAACATTATATAGTGTTCACGTCTGAACCGAAGGCAGCGGATTTCCCATCCCTGGTTTCCATTTTGAATGATGATGTGCCCTAAGACGAATTGAGAACGTGAGGCGCCACTTTTATCGTGTGTTATATTTCAAATTTGTCTGAAATTTTTATGTATTTTTTGTTAATTTTTATTTTCTTGTAACTTAAGTCGAATCGTTGTTTGAAAGCCATCTTGGACATCTTGGCTGTTTTTTTGTACTCGGTTTTTAACTTATTTTTTAATTCAATAAATTTTGTGTAAATTAAATAACCTGGAAATAGAAATAAATATAAATTTTATAACGTTTCGGAAAACAAGGAAAGTGTCTTTCGTTGTTGGTTGTTGTTGTTGACGTTTAAGCGCTAAGTCCCGAAGCCACTCTACACACTCCATAAACCTAGAAACGCAGTTGGCGTTCTCTCGGGGAATATCAGCAAGGTGTTTGAATCCTTGGCAGGTATTCAGGAGCTGTAGCCCAAATCTACTCCTGTATACAGTCCACACTCCACGAAACGTATCGGCGTTTCTTCCGGTCCACAATAGGACGTAATCTACTTTTTATATATTGTTCGGTTTAAGTGATACTAGCAACAACCGCAACCCGAACAGCAAGTGCATGTGTGAGTTTTTTATTGAAAGTGCTTTGTTTGCATTTATTGTTGCGCACGCAACAACACAAATACCCAAAGTCAAAAATTCTTATGCTTTTGCATTCAAGTAGTCATTGTCCACTCGATGAGCCAACGACGAACTAAATTAGTATGAGTACGAGTCCTTTGTTGCATTAACATTAACAGCAATAACAACAACAATACATTGTCTTCTATTTCTATGGAAATTGTTTGTTGTTGTTTTTGTAAATTTTTTTTTTCTTGTACTACATAGCAACTGCTGAATGCCTACATGAGTAATGATTGCTTGATTTCAGGCTTTTTTGTTTGTATTTTTTTTCCCAAAACAATCAGTGTCGTCCCAAACACACAAACATCTTAATTAACAAAGGAAGTTAAACGATGCACAGATGGTTGAAATGTACCAAAAGTGAGGATTAATTCAAAAGCGGAACTTTATCCTACACATTCGTGTGTGGTACTGGGTGAAAGGTAATAAAATTCTACATCGCTATTTGCCAAATACTTTTGTTTTGAGTAAATTACTCTATCGACTGTGAGCTGTCAAAGTCAAATAATTTTTCAAAATTTTCGTGCCGTGCCTAAAACTGAAAATTGAGATATTTTGGGTGCTGATAATTCTTATTAAGCGTTCTAAAAGTAATTTTATTAAAATGGAACCATCAACTTCAGGTATTTGACTACATAATTGCATTAATGTTTTTTAGATAAATGTTTTGCAAATGTTTTTAATATTTTTTTAAAAAGTGCTCCATATTTGGGGTATTTTCGACATATACACAGAGTTTCAACAAATTTCTTGTTACAAAATTGAAAAAACGTTCCCAAACAGACAAAAATTTTTTTTTTTTTATTTTTTTTTTGTTTAATATGGTTTCTTTTTAAGTGTATGCCAATTATTGATAAACAAAAAAAAATTATAAAAATTTATTTCGTTACTTTTTTAAAAAAGTTGTAAAATTCTCGAAATCCTTCAAAACCCAAATTCAGATTTTAAATTAAACTTATGTTCATATTTATGCAAAATATATATTTATTTTTTTATTTTTAAGAAAGAAGACAATATAAGATTTCGTTTGCTTCTCATTTTTTTAAAAAATCACTTTCCATTTTGAAATTACGGCGAAAATTCTGAAACAAACTATAATTTTCCGAAAAATAAAAATGTCTATAAAATCGTAAAATAAATTTTTTTTGTGTATCTTTTTTTTTCAGAATATGCCTTTAAATGTTTATTCTACGATTTGAAAAAAAAAAATTTCAAAAAAAAATTAAATTACGGCTCCCATCGCCACTTTTGGTGTCATCGAACCCACTGTGCGATGGTATAAATAACAAAGCACGATGTGCATTATTTGAATGACTGGAAACCAGCAGCGGCTGCGCAAGTTTGATTGTATGACCGCAAGTGAGTGTATTTGTTGGTGTTCATTAAATGCGATTTTTTTGCAATCGCACAAAGCCGTTCCCTGTTCGAAAGATGAGAAACAGGGAAACGGTTTTTTTTTATGATTTTCTATACAAACACTATTAGCGTTTTTGTTTTCCACAAATCTACCGAACCGAACACTAAGTTCCCAAAACTGCTACAATGAAAAAAGAAAGTGATCTAAGGAAAATAATTTCTGTACAAATAGTCAGGTTTTAAATACAAAACAACATATTGTTACGATATTAGATTTATCAAAGAATTTTTTGTAGTTTTAGTTATAAGTTGTCTAGTAAATTATAATTTATGTCATATTAGTTTGAATTATTATTTGCTACACTGTATTTTGGAACTTACATTTAAATATATATTCTCGAAATCGAACAGAATGTTCTGGAATCCACTAGAAGGTTCTTGAATCTGCTAGTTGTAGAATTTCGGATTCGAACAGAATGGTCTGGATTCGAATAGAAGGTTCTTGAAACTACTAGTCTACAACTACTACCTGTGGTGACTATTACTATAACTATGACAGGTTGGTTTGTAAAAGTTAGTTAAGTTTGTTTTGAGATATTAAACGGTTCTGTCCGTAACTAACAATATTGGATAAAATGTTGTGAAAAAAACAATTAATTTTAAAAAAGTTTGTTAAGTGGAATAAGTGTGTATTTATTTGGATTTGCAATTAAAAGAACTTAAACGCGTTTATTAAAGAAAAAAACTTAAAAATATTTGCAGTTATCGCTTTTATGTAGCCATTTAAATTTTTCCAATATCATTAATATCATTAAAATTAGTGAATTGTGCACTTTAATTTAAAATAACCCTCATAAAACTTTTCAATTCAGCTAATTTCCAATTACCATACAATTTTTAGCAAACTTTCTAAGAAAAATCTTGAGAATATTTTACACTTTTAATTAAAATACTGAAAATATTTCTATTAATTTCCTCTCTTTCTTCCTCAAACACACACACACACAATAAACTTGGTAATTGGCAGTAAAAGAAAAAAGTATATTGTTTAAGTATTTTTTGGATGGCTCTTTATTAATTTCCTGTAAAAGTTTTATTTCATTTCCATCTCATTGATTCGAGAGGTCATCCAAAAATATTTTATTTTTCCAAATGAAAATTAATAGAGAGAAGAAGGAAAAGTCAGAATATCTGTTTTACGGAAATTATGAATATAACTTTGATTTAATTTATAGAAAAGAAAAAAGAACAAAAAAAAAAAAAATCAAAATATATGAAAAGTTTTTTCCACTTTCCATGAACCCTGTTCAGAATTTTCCTGCTGAATGTTGTTATAAATAGATATGAATAGTTAAATGTGTATGTAACCGTTGTGTGAGTGTGTAAAATAAATGGTTTAAAGGATATGGTTGAATGATATAAAAAAAAAAAAAATTCTTTATTTTTATTTTTTCATAATTTTACTTTTAAACTTTCATTCACCTACACTGAACATATTAACAAACTTATGAAATAAATTTGCGATTATTGGACCAAAATTTTGTGTTTTTATGCATGTGAAAGAGTGCATGAGTGTATGTGTGTATTTAAATCTGGGGCACTTAAATAAATTTAGTTTTTTTGTAGATTTGAATATTTTAACGACTTTTCAAAGGCCAAAAAGTGAAATCAATAAAATGAAAATATTGCTAAGCTTGTTCAGAAAAAAAGAAATAGATAGAACGAACAAAATAAATATGAAAATATTAAAATTAACAGGAAATAATTCTACTAGAAATATAAATAAAACATCTTTCAATACTAAAGTTTCTATAATTTCTACAAAGAAAGAAAAACAGCCGGGATATACAAGTTTTTAATGATTTCTTTAAGTACGAGTCGTACTCGAAAATTCACGAAATGTTTTGATTTTCTATACACATTAAACAAAGGTCTGGCCAGACTCATGTTTACCACGAAGGGTTAAAAAGTAAATTTTAACTCTTGCTTCTCATTTAGTTCATATTTTTGGTTAATTTTTTTTTTTTAATTTATTTACAAATTAATTCATTTACAATTGTTGGTCTCAGCGCCTTAAAGGCATTGCTGAGACGAGTTGGCATAATAATATTTTCCATAAAAATTATATGTTGAATACAAAAAAAAAAACAAAAAAAAAATATGTATTTCAAAAAGTTAATTAAATTAATTTGAGATCATTTCAATCGATAACATTATACAAAAAGTTAATTTATATATTACCGAATGTGTTGTTTAAGAAGTGTTTTAAAGACGGAAATTCTATTTTCACTTTTTAAAATAAGGGGTAATTTATTAAATTCACGACTACCCATACATTCCACGCGCTGTTTGGTAGTTTCCAACCTACACCAGGCTATTCTTAAGCCTTCATTATTTCTTGTATTTATAACATGATTGTTCCTCATGAAATGTATAGTGTGAGGTCCAATATTGTGCAGACACTTGAATACGTACTTATGTGAGAAGTTGCATCCTGTAAATAACATAATTGGGCAAAACTGTTTGACATTTATCAATATATAACGATGTAGTTGGGTATGTTATTGGCAGATTGTAGACAGTCTTTAGAGCTTTATTTTGCATACGTTGAAGGGCTTTAAATTCATTACTCATTTTATAACCAAAACAAATGGTTTAATAATTCAAATGGCTTTGAATTAGGGCATAATAGACTGAAAGTTTAGTATCTTTATCAAACTTATTTTTGAATTTATACAAAATACCAACCGCTTGAGCTGTTTTTCTTCTTAAATATTGTAGGTGTTCATTCCAACCGAGATTGCTTTGTAAAATTATACCCAAGTATTTTATGCTAGTGGTTTCAAAAATTTCTCTATCATCAACATATGTAGAACATTTCTAAAGTAAAAAACGTATCGGGCATGATGTTAGTGTTTTATCATTCTATAAGGTATAAAACGGTTAAGTAAATCAATAATAATATTTTTTTCTTTCCAATTCGGGATAAAATCAACTTTATAATACTTGAATCAAGCGCATTTTGAGATTGATTTAATCTTAGTCGAGATTGAATATGGATAATTTAAGTATTTTGCGATTGCAAATCCGTACTTGAATCAATCTCACCGTACTATTAATACCGCTTCGGATTGATTTGAGTGCAGATTAATTGATTTTTCTTTTGAGTGTAATATATGGTCAAATCCTGCGAGATGAACGATGTTGGTAATGATAACTTGGTGAATATTACGATAACTTCTATGTCATGCCGTCAAGTTTTGCTGGTAGGTCCAGAATCGAGCAAAGGTGCAATACAAACCCCCTCTCTTAAGCCACTTAAAGTCAAAAAAATCTCGGAAAGATACAATTTTTGGAAAAACGCAAATCATTGCAAACGCTACTTAGGCCTGGAGCTTCTGTGTAAATATGCGCATAAAACATGCACTAAAAATCGCAAAATATGCAAAAATAAAATTAAAAAATATGCATTAAAAATATATTTATTTAACCATATTTATAAAGATAAAGTTTTGTTTATATAAATAAATAATTTTGTTTTTAAGTTATCAAATGTAAAACTCATTCTATTTGGTCTTAAACAGTTTTAAGCATTAAAAATGTTCGTTCGACATCAACGGATACAATAGGTGCATATTAAAAGTGGTCAACTCCTTTGTAGAATATGTATTCATTTTCTGCAATATTTTCTTTACTGGAAGCTAAATTAAAAATATTACCAATTTCTTTAACTTTTTAAAACTGCATAAAGTTTGGCTTGTATTTTTCGCCGATTTGACCTTCTACTTTTCTTATTTGAACGACAGCATGACGCTTCAACCGTGTTCAACCGAGGTGTTCAATGATTTAAACGTCTGGAGTTCGGTTATTGTCTCGACTAGAAACCCATTGTTTAAGTGAATAAATTCGAATTGAGCCTTTATATTAGGTACGTTTAAAATGTTGTTTACTTTTTATAGCGACTGCATTATTTTCGTTAAAATTATTTACCACATCCTTAAATTCTTCAAAATTTTTGGCATAATACTCCATCTTGTTATACATGCTTGAAACGCGAAGGTGACTTTAAAAACTTGCATGTATGGCATGAGCTTAGCATGTGACATGTTACATTGTTGGGTAAGATACCTTTAAAAAATGTCAAGTAGAGCAACATTTTATTTTTATTAAAGTCTTCTAAAAGAGAAATTGAGTCTTTGAAAGTTCGAGCTAATGAAGCATGATTCATTCACCTTTTCCAACTTTACAATAATAAACAAAAATTTGTGTTTACTCTGTTCTTCTTCGGCATTCAAGATCCCAACAATTACGTATACCACGAAACGTCCTTCAGTGTCCATTGTTTCGTCAATAGACAGACAGCCACAAACTATGTGGCTTAATCCTTTCAACAACGTCACATAGTTCTATAGTGTACAACTTGATTCCGTAGGATTGGTTGGTATATTTGTTTAAAGAAATTCTAAAATTTTGGTTGATTAGCTTATATAAAGGTATATCTGCAGACACCAGAGCATCACACAATTCCAAAACAATTTTACTAGTTTTATCCTCAGAAGTTGATTTTCTTGAAATTGAAGTTTGCGAAACGTTTTCATAAATCATAAATCTGTGTGTTTCTGGCTTTGAAGGTGCTGATTTACTACAAATTTTTAAATGAAATACCTTTTTGTAAACTTTGCAAAAAAGTACTTTTCCATCTATTTTGAAGACTCAAAAACACACGTTTTTAAAATATTATTTTTTGATATTTTTTCTTTTGGCATTTTTTTTCCTTAAAAACAATTTGTTTTATCAATACTTTTTGGATTTTAGGTCATACTTACAGCGTAAATCCAAAATATTCTGTTTAATTCTTTTTTTTTCGCCGAACGTTATTTTTATTTGAGGCTTTTTCAAGTAAAAAAAAAAAAACCGTAAACAAAATGAAATGTCAAAAAATTTTTATTGTTACTTCTACAATTATGTACACAATTATACAAATTGTATAATTTTTAAAATTTGTTAAACATGGCTACAAAAGGTGCTACTTTTTAAAAGTAAAGGAAACAAGGTGAAATTATAATAAAATGTAGGTAATTCAGTACCAAACACCAACATATTGTTGCTTTTGCTCCTTCAAAATGTCAGAGTTAGCAGATTTTCCCATACTTTTTTGACTGTTTGACAGCTTCAGGGCTAAAACAACTATAACTAGCTGATCCACTGACTACACCTTATAAAGAATTCGCCTTGAACAGAAATATATTTTCTAAACAAAAAACTAAGAAGAGAGCAATTTTTTTTTATAAATATTACAAAATATGAAGAAAAATTTGAATTTATAACAAAATATCCCAAAATATGACGAAAAATATGCATTTATAACAAAATATGCAAAAACATGCAATTAAAGCAAAATATGCAAAAATATGCACTAACAAATTGATGCCATTTTACTGGAAACATAGTGATTCGCAAATATATTAACTTTAGGTGGGTCTCAGAGTAACGACAACAAACATGCATTTGCATGAAGTCCCTTGCCCTGATTATTAGTCTTGTTTAAAAAAAAAAAATTTTAGAAGAAAATTCAATTGTCGTTAAACATGTAAAATAAACAAAAATTGTAAGTTATAATTAAATAAAACAAGAAAATATTGTATTATAGGGCCATGTTATGAGAGTACAATTCCTTTTGGAATGATGCCGTTCGGATTTAAAGAAAACATATTTGTTTATTGATAGAAAGTGTATATTGATAGTTTTTTTGGCCTTTCAGACACATTCGTTCATGAAAACAAAAATGGTTTCATTCCGAAAAATTTTTCGTCATTTTCTGAAGCACAAAATTACGGAATGAATTCCGTTTCCGAAAGGAATTGTACTCTGTGACATGGCTGATAATGTAATTTTTTTACACATATATAAATATGCGACCCCCGGAAAAAGTAGAAAAATACTCTACGAAACGTTGGGAAAAAGTTTTTATAAAATTTATGTTTTATTTACATTAAATCTACGGCCCTAACAAGGTTTACAATAAAAAAAGTAATTAAAACAAGGTGGAGTGCTATATTCGGCTATGCCGAATATTTGATACCCTCCACCAACAGTTCGAATGTTTAAGGAGTAATATCTGTATGATGTTATTATTATCATAAACTGTGACGATTTGTTATTAATTATGGTTTTAGGCGACTAAACTGTTTTCCGGTAGTAGGGTTTATATGGGGCCTAGGGTAAATTATGGACCGATCATCACGAAATTTCACAACGTCATTTCTAGTCCTTTAAAACTGTGACGTACTAATTTCTGTTATGATAGCATTATTAATTATGGCTTTAGGTGTACTAAACTGTTTTGCGGGAGTAGGGTTTCTATGGGGCCTAAGGTAAATTATGGACCGATCGTCAAGAAATTTTATAGTATCATTTATAGTCCTATAAAACTGTGACGAGCCAAATTTTGTTACGCTAGAATTATTTTTGACGGTTTTAGGCGTACTAAACTCTTTTCCGAGAGTAGTGTTTATACGGGGCTTAGGGTAAATTATGGACGGATCTGCACGAAATTTAATAGCGTGATTTCCAGTCAAATAAAACAAATTTTTCTAAAATCTTATCTCATAGCTCTGGTCCTACTAAACCGATTTTACTGAATTGAAGTGAGCGTGTTTTCAACAGACGGACAGACAGACGGACATGGCTATATGGGGTCTGAGATGAATAATACAAAAGTTTCACACGGAATGACCAACTTAATATACCCTCTTCACAACTAATTGTGGTGAATGGTATAAAAACCGTTATACCAAAATTGAAAAGCACTGGTTGAACAAAAGTATGACTTTTCTATTTTTAAATTTTCCTTCTTATTCTGCGGATTTGAGTACAAAAGAAAATTGGTGGGATAGTTTGTTAGAAAAGAATACGACGGTGGAAAACAATTTAATACAAAGGATTCTTTTAAGGAAGTTAAAGCTGACTTATCATTAGTGCGTTAAAAAAGGATTTACATATCGCACAGCCAGTTCAAAAGTGACTTAAGTCAAAATTTCATTTTCAAGTTTATATATTTAAAGTAGGCAGTAGTGAAACAGTGAACAACAAGAAAATACACTGATATTTTTTTTTATAGAAAACGCGAAAATGAAATTTTGAGTTAAGTCACTTTTGAACTGGGTGTGCGATAAAATTAATTCAAATGCTTAAAAAGCAATGAGAAAATTGTATCACAAAAGATTTCTTGAGGTGATTCATCGGTAGGGTACCATTTTCTCATAACAAGAGTATTACACAAGGGAACAAAATCTAACTTTTTTGTATGAATGGAAGTTTAGTGTATTGTTTTACTAATTTGAAGTCGCTGATCTCAAATCTAATCTTCGTTTTTCTCGATCAGCTCGCATTTTTAAGTTACTGGTACTTATCGTATTTTTGACTTTTTTCCAAAAATTATTATTATAAAAAAATCATAACTGTACTCTTTTTCCATTAAGCGATTTTCCAAAATTTATTTTTTAAAAATGTAATTGTTTGCTGGGAAAAACATTCAAATTTTTGGAAATCACTAAAAAATGGCTGAGAAATGGTTGTTTACGTAAAAAGAATTAAAAATTATATATTTAAAAAAAAAAAAAAAAAATCATGAAGTATCCAAAACGGGAAAACGATAAAATCTTATTACAATAACCTACGAACAAAATGAGACAAATATCACACAAAGCGATGAACGCGTTTCGCTTTTATTCACAATTTAGTGAAGGTACGTAATTTTTAAGTGAAGCAAAAAACGTCCATTAATAGAACAGCAGCAAACACACACACATATTAAAAAATTTCATTTTCATGGAAAACGCGAATTTTACTAATTAAGTTTTCTTAGCAAATTGTGAACAAAATCAAAAATTGTGCACCGATAACAATAAAATACAGCTCATTTAATTCGAAATATCTTTAACTAAATGTTTTTTTTGTCGCATTTTTATTTTTTATGAATTTTTAAAGAACATACAATTTTGTTTTAATTATTCTATTTTTCAAAACTTCAACGATATTTCTGAAACTACTGGGCAAGTTAAAAACCAATGTAAGCACGGCTTGTTCACCGCAGATCCGACCCTGCAGTTTTTAAATTGATTTGCATTTATTTTTATTCTTGCTTTACTTATGTAGATTTATTCAAGTTTGTAGCTACATTAATGTATATATTTGTTAAAGCCCAATAACGTTTCATATTTTGTGACAACAACAAACTTTCATGCAAAATATTAAATATAAATAATTGGAACTGTAACTGATGAAGTTATTTTTGTTGCCTTGTCTTTTAGTCTCTTTAAATAAAATGTAATTTTTGAATTTGGAGTTCTGTTCATTCGCTTCAAATTCTTTTAATAAAACAGTTTGTTTGATTGCTAGAAAATAGAAATTCGTTTTATTTTTCAAGTTATATTCAATTCTGTAAAAAAGCTTACAGATCCTAACAGATAATATTATTGACGAATTTTGAATATATATAACTGAATATACATATGGTGAACCGTTTTTAAGTTATTCCAATATTTGTAGCGATAGTGTTTTTAATGTGGACATAACGGTATATTTCGAAAATTCGAGCTGTGCAAATCATCGTCTCAAATAACCTTAAATATAGCATTAAGTTCTTATTCAACAAAAACCTTGTTCCCTTGTTTTTTTTACAAGGTTTCGTTTAAATGTGCTAAATTCCCATTTCATACTATTGATAAACTGAAATTTATTGTTGAAGGGATAAGCTATTCCTATGCGCATTTCACTGGTTGCTTAGGCCAGATCGTCAGGAAACTTTATCCAAAGATTTTAGAAAAACTAAAGATATTATACAGATTAAACCCCAGTTTTACTTGTTACAATATCAAAGCTTAAACAAAAACAATAACAATAAACAGTGAATTTATCTTTTCTTTCAGTCCCGACTACAAGTGGTTGATTTTTTTGTCAACTCTAAATGTAGTTGTAAGTGTTTGTTATTTATGATCGAAAAATAAGCTTTAATGTGGTTATTTTTCTCGTTAAGCCGATTTCTAAAAGATTCGATTATGATACCAAATGCTAGCTGGGATAGATACAAACAAACAATTACAAATCTAGAAGAGGGGGTTTTTATAACAAACATTTTTGGTTTAAAAAGAAGTATCTGCAAGTTTGTATGTTTTCCTAATGCCTGTGTCTATGGCCATTAATGTCGCACATGAAAAAATACTTTTGTAGTTGTAAGCTTCTTTATGTTTGAGTGTGTGTAAAAAAGGCTGTGTCAGCATAAACAACAAAAAATCGAGATTTTATTTGATATTATTTGGAGAATTTTTATTACTCTTTTTGTTTTTTTAGGTTTTAATATACTTTTTAATACTTTACTTGGTTTTTATTTTATTTTGACTTTTGTCTTTCTGTCCTTCATAAATTTTTTTCCTTTTTTTATTCATTTCGCTACTTTTCGGCTGTCACAAATAATTGTTTGAAACTCCCTCTGCTGCGAACTTCCACTTCAGATAAATTGGTTTTAGATTATGTCGGTTGTCATATTATTGCTTTTGAAATTTACTATGGTTTGAGTTACCTCTGTAACTTGACTCCAATAAATTTGGGGGGTTCATTTCTTTGAATATTTTGCTGCCATAAAATAAAACCAAAACCAAGAAATATGTTATGATTATGTCGAAGACAAGGTGAACGAATATGAACATAAAACAAATATGAATATCTCAATATTAAAAGCAAATATATTGTGTTCGAGATTGTACATAAACAGTGTATTATTGATACCTTAAGGAAAATATTTGTATTTATATATACAAATACGCTCCAAGGAGACATAGACATCTGGGATTATATAAAAAAATGAAAATTATTGCTGCTGCAATAAAATAAATTAATATCAATAAGCGATCAGTATTAAGGATATTTTTTTGTTCTTATTTTAAATCGTTTTCTAGACAAAAACTAAGAATAAATGCAAATATATATTTAAATAGGAAATATCTCCCATTGTTCTTCCTCTTAAGAGTAAAACATTCATATAATTTAAATGATCTTTTTATTAATTTTCATTATAAACAAAACTAAACTAAATCTTATTGTATTCATTTCAATGTTTGTGACTTTTCATTTACATTGCGAACAATTAACTGCAGCTTCTAATGAAAACAGTATCAAACTAAATAAATTTCGTATAATTTTGTGGTCTGAAAAGGATGCAGGAGGGTAGGAGTTGAGACTGGAGGATGTTGGAAAATATTATGATTTATGTTTTGCATATTTTGTATGTGAAGCAAAAACCATTTACAAACACAGGAACAAGAACTATTCAAAGTCATATTTACACAATCATCCATAAAGTTGTTAATGATTTTCTAATGAAACCATAATACGGTTCAAACAGCGAGGGTCTCTCTGAAAAATGCTTTTAATGGGCACAACAAGTTTTCGAATGTTAGTGGAGTAAAATATACAAAATTTATTTGAAAATTTAATTCGAAAGTAACAAAAATAGTTTCTATGAAATACATTGTTCGTTTTTGACATATTTTAAATGATTTTTTATACAATTAAAATTTTTTATTTTGGCTTTTAGCGATCGTCTAATTTTCTGACAAGATCTGACGATGTCCGTCTAGTACAGGTCGCAATTTAAGAGATAAATTAATGGAATTTCGTACAATTTGTCACAAGGCCTAAGGCTATTTGTGGGAATTGGTCCATAGTTCTACATAGCCCCCATAAAAGATTATTATAGTCCAGAATTGTCCATGCGTACTGAGTAGGGTAACGATTGTGACTTACTATTCTTTCTTTCTTGTTTTAAATTGACTAATTAAAATTTTTTTTTAAATATATGGGGACCGTATTTAACAAAATTATTTATGTCCGACTTTGCCACTGACTGCCTGGCCGATTGGCTGGTTATCCATCCATATCAACTTTGTATCTAAAGCAACGTGATCATAAATATAATGTGATCTAGAATATGCGTTTCTATTGTAATAAGATGATTGACGACTTCATTAGTTTTCTTAACTTCCATGCAAATGTCTTTTATAAATAAAAGTTTTGTAATAAAAACTCTTTAAATTTTTTTAATTAATATTTAAGTTTACTTAAGTAAAAAAAGTTTTTTATAAACAGAAGTTACTTTTCCACAATTTGTTTGGATCGATCCATATTAAGTTACAGCCAATTCACACGGGGACTTTTACGATTTGTTTGTTTGTTTGTTGGCAAACGTGGTAGAGAAGAATGAGGGGTAAACATGTTTTTCATGACGTTTTCTTATATTTTTCCTAAAACTAATTTATATTCTTCTTGTTACGTTTCATTCGTTTTTCTTGTGATGAGACCTCGATTATCCGTAACAGACGACCGGCAGCATTCTGGATTATCAATTTCTTTCCGGTTATTTGGGTAAAAGTTTTAAATAGTTTTTGGTGTGGATTAATGTACAGACTTTCGAATATATGCAAATATTAAGATGAAATGAGTAATTTTGGGCATAATATGCTTCCAGTACGGTGGTGTATTTCCTCTAGGTGTATTAAGATTTTTTTGGTTGTTCAAAAGTAAACGAAAAATAAACCTTGTTTCTAATTTTGAATTACAGGGATAATGCCGGATAAAATAATTATTCCTTAAGAAAAAAAAAAATTAAGTCGATGCAAAAAATTCTTTTTATTTACAGGATAATTAATGTTGCCGGTTAATCGAATTATGGATAATCAAGGCTCTACTGTAAATAAAAAATACATGCAGCCAACAATAACACTGTTATAGTTTTTGACCTGAAAAAAATGAACTTCGATGAATCCTTTTCGAACTATTAGGGGGGAGTCCCCTGAGTGCGAAAGTACATTTGGAAGTGTCAGATTGGCTCCAGTTTTTGAGAAATCGGTTTATATCTATTTTTCATGGATAAAGCTAAGTACACGCAGAGAAAAAATATGGTTGGGCATGGTTACGGCAACAACACTATGTTTAATGTAACAATATATTGTTGTCGTACACAAATAATTGTTATTTTTATTTAATATCAACAATATTATAGTTACTGTAAAAATATCAATGTTTATCGCAATTATGAATTTGAGTATTGTTGACCGAAAAATAACTATTTTTCTGACAACTTTATTATGATAACTTTCTAAACATATTATATTTCTCACAACCATATAATGATATTTAATAGCCATAACATGATAACTTTCTATACATTTATCATATTATGTTAAAGATGCAATCAAACTATTTTTACTCTAATCATATTATGTCAGCGCCATTTGTAAAATAATTTTGAAGCAGTTGTGTCGTTTTTTTATTTGTGAGCGGTTAAACAATTAAAAGATAAAAATCCATAAAAAAAATAAGTTTAAAGAAATTAAAAAATTAAAATATTAGCGGAGTTCATTCAAGTACTAGTGATGTAATAGTGCAAATGCAAAATATCATAGTTTTTTTTTTAAAATCCAACCACAAAACACACAGAGATTTCGTTATATTTTATAAAAGTGCTACGATATTTCATCAACATCTTAAATTCGAAAAAATGGACACACGCGGTTGCCCATGAAAACCACAGATTTTTCATTTGCTCTTTTGCAAGCCTTATATTGAACTCCGCTATTTGATTAACATTAAGAAAAATTGTGAAAAGCCACAAAATAAAAAATCGATTCAAAAATATTTAAATTTATTTTGTATTTTTATGACAGCTATGAAAGGTTCTGTATCATAATATGATTGCTTCTAAATTTATTATGATTAACATGATGATAATATGATTACTTCTTAGCTTATTATGATTAACATGACAATAATATGATTAATTTCTTAGCTCATTATGATTAACATGACAATAATTTGATTACTTCTTAACTTAGTATGATTAACAGAATAATAATATGATTAAGGGAAAAATATTATGATGTAATAGTACGAGTATATTTAGTCATAATATGATTCAATAATAATCTTAATATGGTGACTACAATCATAATTCTTATCATAATATGTTGCTCTTAGAATATGTTTACCACAACCATGTTTTATCTTTGCGTGTACGCGCTATTTAAAAAAATTTTATTCGACTGTATTAGGTTTTTTTGCCTTCTTAACTTTCTTTTACGGAATGTTTTGACTTTTTTTTTTAAAAAGTTCACGAAATTTAAACTCAAAGGAGGAAAAATATATTGAAATTTTTAACAATGCCTATCTTTATATGCAGTGGCGGTTGCAACATTTTTTCTATTGGCAGCAAGTTTTCATGCAAAATGTTGTACATGCACTTTTCTCATTGCCCAACTACGCTTTTGGTATTGTGAATTGTCCTTGTATCTCGAATTCCACAAGCACATAAAACACATATTTTTTGTGTAACCTGTTTGCAGTCCAGATAAAAGGGCAACAGCTTTTAAATCAGCACAAAATTTCCACATGAGGTCTTTGTGTTTTAATGGTTCTATGATCGTTTTCATTGAATCATAAGATTCAAAATCAAATCAAATCAATTTCGTTGCTTTTGATCGACATTAATGGTTTAAATTACATGAAATTTTGAAAAAAGTCAAAACATTCCGTAAATGAAAGTTAAGAGGTTAAAACAACTAATACATTCGAATAAAATTTTTTCAAAAGCGCAGACTAAGCTATATCCATTAAAAATGAATATATACCGATTTCTCAAAAACTGGAGCCAATCTGACAGTTCTAAATATACTTTCGCACTCAGGGGATTCCCCACGAAAAGGATTCATCGAAGTTCATTTTTTCGACTATCACAGTGTAATCATCGTATGAACGCAAAGGATTTTGGAAGTTGCTTTAAAAGGGAATTAAGATAAAACGTCGTAAGAGCCCCCGTATGAATTGGGTGTTATAGTGACGGACAGGTAGCCAATTTCTCTTACACATTGCCCAAAATTTTTTTAATAAAAAAATCTTTCAATAATTAGTATTGTGGTTATTTTGTTGAACTATTTATGGGTTTTAATCCAAATTTTAATATTTTAATTAGGCTAAAGTTCATCAAATTAAATTTTCATTAAATTATTTTTATGAAGAAAGGAATTTTACAACATGAAATTAATAAAAATTTATTGATAATTTTTCATTCTTGACTGAATCTGGGCTTTAACCAGGGCTTTTACGGACAGGTTACTCTTACATGTTTCGATTGCAACCACGCAATCTCTTCAGAGGGGTTTGCCGTTTAACACTCACAGCCATCGAAGACTGCTGACGTCAATAGTCAAACATCAATCCTTAAACCAAATTGTATTTAACCTTTGGTAGATCGAAATTTGCTTTGAATGATCATTTTTTTTAATTTATTTTACATGTTTTTCCTTACCTCCGTTTTTCCGTACCTTTGCAGGAATTCTTCTTGAAGTTCAAAGCACATTTTCTGTCTTTTTTGTTTTTAATTTTTTTGTCCTTCTTTTTCCCGTTGACCTTTTTCAGCACAACTTGAAGGACAAATGCAAACATAGAGCTCGTGCCCTAGATTTAACAATAATTAGTATTGTGGTTATTTTATTGAACTATTTATGGTTTTTAATCCAAATTTTTAATATTTTAATTAGGTTTAAGTTCATTAAATTATTTTTATGAAGAAAGGAATTTTACAACATGAAAATTTTTCATTCTTGACTCAATCTGGGCTCGAACCCAGGTGTTTACGGACAGGTTACCCTGACATGTTTCGATTGCAACCACTCAATCTCCTCAGAGGGCTTGCCGTTTAACACTCGCAGCCATCGACGACTGCTGACGTCATTAGTCAAACATCAATCCTTAAACCAAATTGTATTTAACCTTTGGTAGATCGAAATTTGCTATGAATGATCATTTTTTTTCATTTATTTTACATGTTATTCCTTGCCTCCGTTTTTCCGTACTTTTGCCAGGAATTATTCTTGAAGTTCAAAGTACATTTTCTGTCTTTTTTGTTTTTCATTTTTTTGTCCTTCTTTTTCCCGTTGACCTTTTTCAGCACAACTTGAAGGACAAATGCAAACATAGAACTCGTGCCCTAGCTTTAACAATAATTAGTATTGTGGTTATTTTGTTGAACTATTTATGGTTTTTAATCCAAATTTTTAATATTTTTAATTATTACTACTTATTGTTAAAGCTTAGGCACGAGCTCTATGTGTTCATTTGTCCTTCAAGTTGTGCTGAAAAAGGTCAACAGAAAAGAAAAAGACAAAATGAAAAAACAAAAAAAATGTACTTGGACTTCAAGAAAAATTCTTGACAAAACTACGAAAAAACAGAAGTAAGGAAAAAAACATGTAAAATCAATTAAAATGGATAATCATTCAGGAAAGCAAATTTCGATCTACCAAATGTTAGAATACAATTTGGTTTAAGGATTGATGTTTGACTATTGACGTCAGCAGTCGTCGATGGCTGCGAGTGTAATACGGCAAATCCATCTGAGGAGATTGAGTGGTTGCAATTGAAACATGTCATGGTAACCTGCCGGCCGTGGTTCGAGCCCCAGCCACGTCAAGAATGAAAGATTATCAATAACAATTTAAATTAATTTTCATGTTGTAAAATTCCTTTCTTCATAAAAATAATTTAATAAAAAATTAAATTTCATGAACTTAAGCCTAATTAAAAATATTAAAAATTTGGATTAAAAACCATAAATAGTTCAACAAAATAACCACAATACTAATTAAGTAGAAATAAATTTTACCAATTTAATGAAGTAACAAACAAAGTCATGTTTAAAAAGGATTTGATTCAACAATTTGATTTTCAAGTTCCAAATTTCCAACTGAATGTAATATACATGGGTTCAAAATGCGATCACTCTCTATTTCTTCACCTTCTCTTTAAGGATTTTCTGGTCTGCATTTACATTAACTGAATGTAATATCTTTATTTAGAGGATATATATCGCATTTTCTGATTTTATTTCCATATCTTTTATTGCAATATTGCTCGTTTGAAAAGTTGTTCTCTAAAAGAAAGTCTAGTGCTTCATCTGCAGGTAGCTTAGTTGGCGTTGATTTTGAAATTATTTTCCGTATTTTCGAAGCTCTAGTTGGAGTACTGACAACCTCCTTTAAAACCACTGCTAAATCTAATTGGTAACATTTACGAGAAGACGCAGTTGCAGCAAGAATTATGGATTCCACTTAATTATTATGTTCTTTAGAGATTTCTGCTGCAACTCGTCGTTTTGTTCTCTCACATTTTTAGCAAAAAGATATTTACGGTCGTCCAGGTTTCGATTTGATGGAGGCACACTGCGTTTCACGTTTTCTGATCTAAGTACTGTATTTAAGCCAAACAGCATGATGTTTTTCAAAAACTTTCAAATTTCTGGAACTATTACGGCATTTTTATTCATATTTGAAAAAAATAATCGTGATTGCTCTTTTAAATACTGTTTAACCCTTCGTCTTACTCATGAGTCTGCCCAGACCTTTTTTGATTTTAAATATAATTTTAGTATATTTAAAACTCAGATAGAGACTTGAAATTTCAGGTACCCTTCTAGAATTTAGTTTTCTATAAAAAGCTGGAAAAATATATCCTGGAAAGGATATATAAGGAAACGTATTCGAATATTTTACTGCACACATCACATTCGTAACACATGTGGTCTGCACGCAAAGAAAAAACATGGTTGTGGTAAACATATTCTAAGAGCAACATATTATGATAAGAATTATGATTGTAGTCACCATATTAAGATTATTGTTGAATCATATTATGACTAAATATACTCGCACTATTACATCATAATATTTTTCCCTTTAATCATATTATTATTCTGTTAATCATACTAAGTTAAGAAGTAATCAAATTATTGTCATGTTAACCATAATAAGCTAAGAAATTAATCATATTATTGTCATGTTAATCATAATAAGCTAAGAAGTAATCATAATATCATCATGTTAATCATAATAAATTTAAAAGCAATCATATTATGATAAATTTCATAACTGTCATAAAAATATAAAATAAATTAAATTTTTTTTTCATAGATTTTTTTATTTTGTGGCTTTTAACAATTTTTCTTAATATAAATCAAATTGCGGAGTTTAATCTAAGGCTTGCAAAAGAGCAAATGAAAAATCTGTGGTTTTCATGGGCAAACGCGTCTGTCCATTTTTTCGATTTTAAGATGTTGATGCCACATTGCCTAATTTTGAACGCTCTTTACATTTTTTTGAAAAAAGATGGATCAATTCCGATTTTTAACGTAATGACAAAGTTTAAAATGTGCAATGCCTGGCCCATAGTTTGATCTAGAATGGTTTTTCGGCTTTCCTGAACAATTTGTTTTAAGACATACGCGATGAAAACCACAAAAATATCGTAGCACTTTCATAAAATATAACGAAATCTCTGTGTGTTTTGTTGTTGGATTTTACAAAAAAACTATGATATTTTGCATTTGCACTAATACATCACTAATACTTGAATGAACTCCGCTAATATTTTAATTTTTTGATTACTTTAAACTTATTTTTTTTATGGACATTTATCTTTTAATTGTTTAACCGCTCTCAAATAAAAAAAACGACACAACTGCTTCAAAATTATTTTACAAATGGCGCTAACATAATATGATTAGAGTAAAAATAGTTTGATTGCATCTTTAACATAATATGATAAATGTATAGAAAGTTATCATGTTATGGCTATTAAATATCATGATATGGTTGTGAGAAATATAATATGCTTAGAAAGTTATCATAATTAAGTTGTTAGAAAAATAATTATTTTTCGGTCAACAATACTCAAATTCATAATTGCGATAAACATTGATATGTTTACAGTAACTATAATATTGTTGATATTAAATAAAAATAACAATTATATGTGTACGACAACAATATATTGTTACATTAAACATAGTGTTGTTGCCGTAACTATGTCCAACCATATTTTTTCTCTGCGTGTGGCCAGACCCATATATATTTTGTACAGAAGATGCCGTATTTTTAACTTTCTTTCTTGCTGTTTTTAATTATTTTTTGTTAAATTATCTTTTATTTATTTAATTTTATTAAACACACAAACTATTGCTCCATCTTGTTCTTAATTTGGAAAAAGACAATAAGAACATCAACTAGAACTCACGTTCAGAAGTTGAGTTTTACATGTGAAGAGTACAGTCTAATAACTTAGAGCATAATAAAGCTGCTGAGGAAAGTTATGAAATTCAACCTTCACAACTGAACGCAATGATGATGTGGATTGCGTTCCAAATAAGAACGATTCATCCGGTACTAAAAATAAATTGATCATAAAACCAAATGAATCGTTTGCTTCTAAGGACAATGAAGAAGAGCCACATGTACAAACTTGTCAACAATACTCTGCCCATGATTATTTCTATGGTAAAGATTGAATGCGAAGCGATTAAACCTGAAGTAATCCGGTTTAACGACGTAAATAAATGCAGAGTCAACTATATTTTACAACAAAACTATCCACCAAAAGATGAACTTTGGCCTTTTTTGCAGTATTTTGGCACTGGCTGTCTATTGTATTTGCTTGAAAAGGAACGATGTTTGAAAATTTACAAAATCTATAAAGCTAATATATTTATTTTATTTCTCTTTTTTTTACAAATACAATCGTATTGCATATTATAAACATGTTATATACCTTTGATAACATAAAACGATCTTATTTTTCAGTTTTTAGAAATACTCAAAACATATTAATTTGTATTTATAAATAAAAAAATATGAATATGTTCTCATATTATTTCATATGATGAATTTCATATTTTATTTAAATTAAAAATGTGTATAGTATAACAATTAGTTAAAAAAATTGGTTTTATTTATTCAAAAGTTGGTTGGGTCTGGCTAGACTCATGCGTTACGAATGTGAAAATAAAAACATGTGTAAGACCGAGGGTTAAAGTTTTCGGAACAACCACTCTCAAGAATTTAGGCCAAGAAATCGGCGTAAATAGCGGCTCTTTTGTCAATTTCGTTGTGTTTTTCTAGCCATATATTGAATAATTCTGAATTTGGCAAGAAGTAGTTAGTAACCTAAAAAAATTCATTATTTTTTAAACTCGCAAAAAATTCGCAGATGAAATATTTTAAATTTGGAAGATAATTGATTGGTCTATAGAAATATTATGATATCGATACCTTCCCATAAGAATATATTAAGCGACATTTTTAAAATTGTGTAGGAAACGAAAAAAAAACGTCTCATTTAGTTATTTATTTGTGCATTTTATTGAAAGAAACATATTTGGAAAGCGATTTTCAGAATACAAAACATATTTAAAAATGTGGCTTAGTATAATTTCTTTGGCGGATAATACAAATTACAGGGTGCAACATTATTCCAGTAAGAAAACTTGACGGTTGATACAATTTTATTTTCTCTCTAGTTTCCTTTGCATCCATGATAGGGCAGTGAAACCTAGGCGCTCAACTTCTAGTATAGTTTCACATCAAAAAGTCATTTTCGAAAAAAAGTGTCGCTTTATACATTCTTATGGGAAGGTATCGATATTATGTCTAACATGTGTTATCTTTTTTTTGTAAGTCTATACAAAACTCTAATTCATAATTCCATTAAGCTTCGTACAGACGATGGTCAGATATTACAATATTGTCATTTTTCTGACAATAGTGCCGTTGTCAGATGCATTAATTTTACACATCTGCAAATGAAAATGAGCTTACAATGTTCAGACAGTTGCAAGACATTTTAAGGCAATTTTAATGACAACATTGTAAGATCTGACCATCGTCTGTACGAAGCTTTAGTTCATTTTAAGGTCACTTTAAGTTTTGCAATTTAATCGATTTTATAGATGAGTTTACCAACATTTTGCTATAGAATGTAAAAGTACTTACCATCGGCATTATTTCCGATTTTTTTAATTTTTCAAAAATATAAATTTTTGTTACGAAAACTTTTATTAAAAGATTTCACAAAATTCACTGAATTTAAAGGTTTTCTGATAACTGGCTAAGAAATCGTAATCAAAACACCTGTTAAAGTGTCAGAAATTAAATTTTTGGAAAAAAGCTATGTTAACTTTGTTATATTTTTTTTATTATTAAGGCAAAAAAAAAAAAAAAAAAAATAAACTTTGCAAAAATTCAAATTTTTACTTTTGGCCAAAAAAAAGAGGAACATTTCTTATAGTGCAGTGTTCGAAAATAAACACTAAAGGTGTTATGATACTTGCTATTTTTTGTATTGGATTTTTTTAGGATTGACTGAATGAAACAACAAATACTAGAAAGAACAAGAAATACAATTTGATAAAATGTAAACAAAACAAACAATACTGCCCACGTTTTTCCCCCACAAAAAACCGTCATAAAAGCTAAAAATCGCAAAAAAAAAGTTAAAAACCGTTTCTTTCGATCAAAAACTAAAAAAATTGGCAACAGTGCTAACAATTAATCTGTAAACGTCAATTTTAAGTTAAATAATTTTATATTTTTTTTGACAGTCTCAGATTATTTATCGATAACACATGTATATTTGTTTGACATTTCAAGATTTTTTATGATATAATCATACTCTTTACACTTAGTCAGTTTTCCTATGCAAATATATTTGCACTGTTCTCCAATATAGAAAAAATACAAAAAATAGCAAGTATCATAACAGCTTAAATATTGCTCCTTCGTTTTTGGTTCGATAGATTTGTGCAAAACACAAACGCTAATAGTATGTGTGTGTAGAAAATCATTAAAAATAACTTTTCCCTATTAATCATCTTCCGAACACAATCTGTTTAAATTTTCTGATAAATTCATGTTTTTTAAAAATTGCAAATGTTGCATAAGTGGCAAATTAAAAAGGTTTTAATGTTAACACATTTTTCGTATTAATTTTTAGCTCGATTTTTTACAACTTTGCGGATCCAAAAAGTGTGTGAAAAGTGATTTTAATTCTGATACATCGGTTGACCTCCATGTTATGATTTTTAACGACTAACATTTCTCTTTATTCCATGGCTTAAAATCCTACTGGTTGAAACCCATTTTGAAAATGATTTACACTGACATAAGACTTTTATAAATATTGGCATTTAAATGCAATTTTACTTAAATTGTTTAACTTTTAAAACCTTGCATTGGTTAGGTCTATGCTTACCCAAATATGTTATATCAATTTAGAAATATTTTAATTCAAAATTTCTTATTTTGCGAATCACTTATGATACATTTAAAAAAGAAAGCGTACATTTATGAGCTACGAAATAAGACATACAGAGATTTAGTAAGATAAACGAACTCCTGACAAATTTTCAAAAAAAAAAAAAACAAGTAAGAGTGTTATAACCGACTGTGCCGAATCTTTGATGCCCTCCACGGGCAGCTGAAATATTTCAGGCGTGAGCGAATATTATTAAAATTCGGTACTGTTTAGACCCACATACGTATGTGAAACTATTGACCGACACTCAGAAAGTTTTATGGTTTTATTACCAAATATGATAACAGTAGCATTATTTTTTAAAGTTTTAGACGCACTAAACAGTTTTTCGTGAGCAGGCATCATATGGGGCCTGTGGTTAATTATAGACAGAACCGATTATACTTGATTTCAATCGCAATCTGTTTAGGACAACTAACAGAAATTTGACATCAACACTTAATCGACTGAGAATTACTCAAAGAGCCAGAATATATTAATGCTCTGTGTGGTCTGATATGAAAAATAAAAAAGTTTTACACGAAAAGACAAACTTAGAATACCCTCATTTACCACTTGTGATGGTGGAGGGCATAAAAACATTTCTCTGTTTATGACCTTCGAAGAGAACATTTAATTACGTTTTGTTATTCAAATAAATCGCAAACCTAGTTGTGTTCGGTTCAAAACGTTAATATTCGTTCGCATCAGTTGTGCTTAACGCCTTTCGGCACAAAAATAAAATTAGTAGGCGTGTTCAGTTGTAGTAGTGCAAATTTGCGTGCAAAACAACAATACAAGTGAAAAGCGTTGCTAATTTTTTTGTTTGCTCATTTCTTCATCAATGTTAGATAAAAAACGCTAAAGAACATTAAAATATAATGTATGTGTACGGAACTACCACAATTTTCGAGAACTATAGCAAAAACAAAACAAAACACTACATAATTGTTATGTACTAATACACAAACACTAAAAAAATAACGTTCTTTTAATATTCGGACACTGCTTTAAATACCTAACCATGTAAAGCCCTCGCATACAAAAATCATATATAAAGGGTGTCCCAAAAATAAAGCAATATTTAAATTAAATAGAAAATACAGTTTTTAGTCTTTTTTAAGGGTTGCCAACACTTTACTGCAAAAATGGCGGCAAATTAAAATCTTTCATTAATTTTGGGACAGCCTTTACAAGGAAACTTCTTTGTATTATTAAACATAAATAGATATTGTATGCATAAATCTGTGTGTGTATTTTATCGTAAATAAATTATAATGCACAATGGGTGGTTTAGTTGTTCATCAGGGAGAAAGAGGAAATAGATGAAACGCCCTTGCTTCATTGTTTCATTTTGTATTCGTTGTATCACGATTATTGATTGTCTTGTTACTTTTGTCTCAAAATTTATGTAGGAGTTTGTATGGGAATGTGGGTGTATGTGTGGGTGCGTGTAAGAAAGTGTGCATGTGTTTCTTAAGTAACTGTTAATGAAATAAATTGACTTTTGCCAGAAAGATTTGTAAAGTTTGTAAGTGCATTTATGCATTTTGAAAGCATTTATGTGTATGAGTGTATAATATTTTAGAGAATTTGTAAGGAAATATTGTCATGGCAACTGTTCGTAGATAAGTTTCAAGTAAAGTAAGACATTTTATGCATTTGTGATTGTTTTACAAAAGTAGATATTACACTAATGCGATTATAATGTCTTAAAGTTGTCTCTTTTTTTTTTCTTGTTTTCCTGAATATTTTACAATTTCTAAGTAAAAATGCACAATAAAAAATTCATAAAGATTTTGTATGCGGTCTGAAAGTCCTTTAAGGGATTTGAAGAATATTAAATATAAAAAGGGAATATAAGCCATTAAAACTCCCTTTTGCTCCTTTTTTTCTTTTTATGTTCTTTTGCTTTAAATAAGAAATTACAATCGTTGATTCTTTAACAAAGAATAAAATAATATAATAATAAAAATATTAGGATTTAGAGAAAAGAAAAGAAGATAACACTTCGTAAATCAGAGGTAAATCTTCATGACTTTTAACCATAAACAAATAAACATAAGAATAAATATGTACTTTAAAAACGTATATTGTGGTGTATGAATTTAGGAATTTAGATTGGAAGAAACAAATCCTGATTACGAACTTCTTTTAAAAGCTTTAGTTCAAACACACACACTTTTATGTTGCTTTATTCTTGTGTTATCTTTTAAATGTATGTATACTTATATGCAAAAGGGTTTCGATTGTGGTTGTGTAGCAGGTTTATATCCCTGCAAATAATAGGACCAGTCCAAACACGCGTGTAAAGAGTAGTCCATAAGGGACCTGGACTAGTCCAAAACTAACCCAAACGTATAGAAAAAACCTGGTCTATTTAACATTACGATGTCCTAGGAGAGGACCATATAACCCACTTGTGGACCACTTAGGAGTAGTTTTAAAACTACTCCATGGTATACTCAAGAGGATTAGTTTTGAAGTCGTTTAAAAACGAAAGCATGTCGTTAAAAAACGAAGACATGTCGTCTCACTACAAACACTTTTTAACAATGACATGGTCCATGCTTGCATTACATCGGACCAGTCCATGGAGTAGTCCATTTTATCAAAATGGATCAGGTGGTCCAATTTTATTTGCAGGGATTTATTTCTGTGTATATGTTTGTAATAGTATTTGTGTTAGTATTTTTTCTTTTTCAAGCCCGTAAAAACGCGTGTAGAAACTATTTATTACTATACAGTTGGTGACAAACAAATTGTTTTCGTTTCGAAATGTATAATTTTTTTAAAAAATCCTTTAATTACATTGGCCAGCAGTAGTTTTGGTGCTAAGAAGCTTTAGTTTTTTTTATAACTAACAACCTTATAATTATCACATTAAAAGCAAAAATTTTAATTTCGTACGCGTAGTTTTCCACATTTCAGCTGGTCCAACAAATACAAAAGTTAACTATAATAATAAGGTCTAAGATCACCTTTTCAGTTTCGTACCTGACGTCAATAAAATGAAGCCAATAGTTTTACAATTCTAAAGGCAATTTAAAATCCCTTATTTAAGTAATTGTATTCTTTTTGTGTAAAAAGTTGTAACTCTGTAGACGCTATTCCTTTCGAATTACTGTCTTTGCTCACTCCATCCAAATTTTGTTCATTTAAGTTTTCCTTAAATGATGTTTGCCGTATAGAATAAAAGTTAAGAACAGGTACTTCCTCTGAAGGCACCCTATCATTCAGAGCCGATTCTTAGTCTGGATTATTAATTTCGCATACTTACACAACAGAAGAAACTATCATTAAAGTGACTCCCACGGACTGTCCCAAGTGTTTAAAGCATATTTTGCAGACAATTTGGGGCGTCCGGCAGCCTTATTATGTATGTAATTCGATAAAGCTAAATTTCTATCGCCGAAAAAAATCTATAAAGTTGATTTAGTGATTTTTGGTTACGAAGGCAATTCTGTAACGTCCCTAGAGGGAAGCGAACTGACATCAAAGTAGTTCCGTGATAGGTCTTTGGTGGTAGAGACCGGTTCTAGTTTTAACACTTTCTATGAATTAGACCTATCACTTTTACATGGTGTTGTCATTGGAGGGGGTCAAATGACACCATTTGACCAGTCACACATCTATTCTTAATGGACGTGTTTAGTTACAGTTACTACAATGTAGTATTTTTTCAATACAGTGCACACTGGGAAATTCCGGCCAAAAATGTTTTTTTTTTTTAATTTTATTAAAATTTTGATGACAGATTATAGCGAACACTTCAAAACATACAACTCATTTCTTATTTTGGCTCTTAGATAACTATTTTACTGTTTAAAGTGGAGCAAAGTAGATAATTTTTTTCTTATAAAATTAAGGTTTTTAAAGTTGATGTTTGTGCTTTGAAATAAAAGTAAGCTATGCTTTTGTCTTTTAAGTATTCTTTGAAAATAAGCACGTTAAGTTTAAACCGTATTAGTAATTAATCATTCCATGTGATAATTGTGATTTTGTGCGCGTTATTTTTTTGGATAAGTGAAGTGATTATGAGTTACTTTAAAAATAAATAAAACCTAAAATAAGCCAAATTTATAGAGACCATAACAAAATAGGTGGGGCTAGGGGAGGTTAAGTGATAATTAGGTCTAGTGCTGTTAAGTATCAAAAGTAAGTACTATACATTTCAGCTGCTACCACCTGCCATCCTAGTAGCCAGATCATTTTTAGTAATTTCCTATATTTGTATAAGATTAGCGTGACGGACTGGGTGATCATAGCCCAGCCCAAACAACTTAAGCCAGACGCCTGAAATTTTGTATGTAGACCAGTGATGTCAATTGTGGTTGTATTGATTTATATAAGTATTAGTGAATAAAGAGACAAGTACTCTTAATAAAAATAAAAAAATACGTAAGCATCCGCCGCATGTGCACTCATCGCTTGATAATCGACTACTAAATTGTGTACTCTCGTGTACTAAATGAAAGAGCGTAAGAATGCGTGTGAAGAATGTGTGTGAATAAATTTCCACAATTTTGTATGACGCTGACATATCTGATGTAGACTCCCTTCTCAATGTGTCAATAAAAAAAGTAGAGACTTGTGGAAATTAAATTCATAAGGGGTTAGAAATGGGTAAAAACTGGTAAAATCATCAACATTATATCTCGGGATCTAACAGAGGTAGACGTAAAATTCAAAAAATACCATTATTGAATCGAAAATTGAATTATAATGTGTTGGATACTTTTTTGAAATTTGCACATTTTAGGTATAAAAATAAAGGCAACAATAAAATTTTGGTATTTTTTTGGTAAACAATTTATCTTCTTAAAGTAATAAAGATAAAAATAAAGTTAAATTGTGTTCTCTTCTCTTCTCTTAAAAAGCTCTTATACAAATTTTGGTACCTTTTAGAAATTCGAATATATAAATACCGTTGGTACTTTTTTCTGTTAAGCTATTTTTATTTTTATACTGAATATATGCCCAATATTTGAATGCCAAATTTCAGCTATTTACTGAAAGAACAGATATTTGTTATATATATGTAGCTATGCAGTCGCGAGTACAGGGGAAGAAAAAAGAATTGGTTCACATCGTTACCCATCTCAACCCCCACCCACCTTAAACGGAAAAATATATACCATTTCTATGATCTTTCCAAATAAAATTTTGCAAAATGGTTTGTTTCAGTTGAAGGTTTCTAACCAATCCACCCGTCACCCATCCCACAGGAGCTCAAGTCGGATCCACGTCTAAGTTATATTAAGATATGTATATACATATGTTTATGTATTTATATAATCACATAAGTTCACATATTATATTATAACCATGTATGATCATATCTACTTTTATTTGCACAGGTAGGCAAAAAGATGGGGACAGGAGATGAGCATATATAGATATTGGACAAACTACTAATATAATCGCTACAAATGATCACATTTTGTTACACCTCCAAAGCCTTTTTTAATTTTGTTCGATACTTTTGGGTCGTCAATGATCTGGCCAACCCCTGTATGAACGTGTCTTAAATTTTACCTAGGGATCGAACATGCTATTCTTAAGTTGCATACCAAATTTCGGCCATTTACGTAAAGAAATAAAGAAGTTATGGAATTTTGGCCGGAATTTCCCAGTGTGCAGTGTAGTATTATTTCAATAAAGCACGTCCTAGAACCAAATTTTAGAAAGACCAAAAAAATTGTCACATCACCGGTGAAAACTGTTGTGTAATTCATAACTTTTTCTACCTTTTTGTATGCATAAGCCAGTTACATGATTGGTTCTCCTTTCGCTGGTCATGAGTTCTTTCATTTCGTACCTGTTCTATTTTCACAACTCCCAGGACCAGTCTGTTGCACCAATTGACACAAATTTCCCGCAGGGGTGCGTTGCAAAATTTGGCAACGTCATAAAAATTTAATTCGCCGCAAATTTAGCTTTAAATGTGATCGCTAAAATGTTTAGATTTTGTATGTTCTAAAGCATTTAAGCGATCAAGATTTAGCTTTAGTTAAACGAATTACAGAATACAGCGTATTCTCGTATTGTATTTAACCCAAAATTCCGCTTGAAAGTATGAAAAATAAACACCTTTTAAAAAATCATTTCTAAACAATTTTACTGTGCATTCAAAACAATTGTTATAAAATCCATTTGTGGCATTGTAACAATTTCTTTTCAAAAAGGAGATGGTATTAAAATTAGTTTATTTATAGCAATAAATCGATAAGAGCCAAACTCACGATAATGAACTTATTGCTATAAATCAATATTTAAAGCTGACCGTAGATCCAAATCTAAATGCAGGAAAATAAAAATTCTAAATTTTTTTTTTGATGTTGTGAATGGACATCTAATGCAGAACCACTAACGATAACGCGACATCAAAATTTTTTTTGATTTGTTGACAGAAATACATTTTTTTAGATTTTATTTGCAAAATTAATTTTTTTTCAATGCATTAACAAAAGATAAATTTGAATAGTTTTGTTATTGATTCTTTGTATACCCATAAAGTATATAAATTCTGGCTCCTTGATTCAAAGTCGATTTATCCATGTCCGTCTGTCTGTCCGTCTGCTGAAGACACGCTCACCTCCGAAAAACGCAAAAGAAAAGAACAGTGTTAGTGCCAAATTGCTTCTAGTTGTCCTAAGCAGTTAAAGATTCTAGCAAAATCGGTTAAGTAGATTGAGAGTTATAAATCCACTACCTTAAATATTTGTTGGCCTGTGTAATTTGCTTAAAAAACTTTATATAAGAAATATCGGGTGATTTTTTAAGAGCTATAGGAAAGTTAAAAAAAAACACATAAAATTCAAAAAATGCATGAAATCTTTATTTGAATCGATAGTACGGTCCATATAATTTAATGTTTGAAGTTTATTTCATGCAAATGTTGACCGTGACTGCGGCTCAAATGGTCCATCCGCTTAGTCCAATTTTGGCATACTCTTTCTAACATTTCGGCCGGTGTCTCATGAATAAATGCTTCAATGTTGTCTTGCAAAACGTCAATTAAAACGGGCATGTGTGTATAGACATGAGCTTTAACATAGCCCCACAAAAAATATTCTAAAGGCTTTAAGTCGCCTCTCAATAAGTTCATTGTTAAGCGTGCTGTGTGGCATGTGACACCGTCTTGTTGAAACCACATGTCAGGCAAGTCAAGCTCTTGAATTTTGGGCAAAAAAAGTTGGATATCATCTCACGGTAGCGCTCACCATTCGCAGTCACGTTACGATTCGCAACATCTTTGAAGAAGTACGGTCCAATGATGCCACCAGCCAATAAACCGCACCAAACTGTGACTTTTTCTGGATGCATTGGTAGCTATTGCTATGCTTCTGTCTGATCTTAACTCCAAAATCGACAATTCTGCTTATGAACGTACCCATTGAGCCAAAAATGTGCTTCGTTGCTGAACACAATTTTTCGATAAAAAAGTGGATCTTTCAAAAATTCAATAATTTGCAAGCGTTGTTCGTTTGTAAGACGATTCATGGTTAAATTACAGACCAAACTGAAGATGTTTGACTGTGAAACAAAACACGAAACGTGCGTCAGCTGTTTAATCCAGTGTTGCCAAAAAGATAATAGCTAAAAAACACCCATTATAATTAAAGAAAAAGAAAAAATTTCCAAATTCTAATTTCAAATACTTTTATTTAAATTCACTTGAATGAAGATTGGAGAAGGCAAAATACATACATGCCGCAAAATGGGAAAGAAAAAAAAGTGAATAATTCATATTTGCAGTGTCAATTTCAATTGTCCTTAAAGCCAACTGTATGCTTATATATACTTTCACATACATATGCAAGTATTGTATATTGATTGTGCATGAAGAATACAAAAAACGGTAAAAAATAAATAAGCATTAACACTTTTTTCTATTATTGTCGAGCATTTGCACACTAAAATGCTTAACATCAATAGCAACATCTCTGCCATAATCAAATAACCCAAAACCAACAACAACAAGTCGCATCTTTACACAGCTATAACCGTGTAACTTGCACAGTAAAACAACCCACTATAACTACAATAGTTATTGCCACTACTACCAATAAAAATGGAATACGGCAACACCATTATCGGCAACCAGAAAACAAGGGATTTGTAAAGCTGTTTTCTTATGCTTATTTATAGTTCTTTTCTTCTTCTGCTACTTTCGATTCTCTAATACAACACCAATATAAAACCGCAAAGACACCCACACACACATTTATGTTGGCATTCAATTTTAATACATACATGATGCTTTTTTTATGTAAAAGAAGAAAATTTAGTTTTGTGAATTTCTTTTTATTTTATTTGGATTCGTATTCGATTGAAGTTTAAGAAAGATGGAAAATAGAGCAAAGAAAAAACGTTTTATATCTTTGATTTCCGGTGATTTTTGTTATGTCTATTTAATGGGTTTTCTTATTGTTTAACACAAATGTATACAATAATCATACCCAGCAAACACGGAGGTTTGATTTCAAATTGAAAGTCATTTGAAAATCAGAGCATTTTCAACAAAAAGGGAAAATTATTTTCAAATTAAGAAATGCATTTTTTAAACTTGCTTTCAAACGAATTTCTCAAATGTTTTTCAATTATGGATTTAAAAAAAATGTGGAACATAAAAGAATTTTTTTTAACTTGTATTCATTGTATGTTTAAATAAGCTGCCAGCTAAGCATTCGGTACAGTAGCTAAAATATGTAACAGTGTTCTTTCCGTCCTCAAATTCTTGAAAAGACGAAATAATTGGCTCCTTTCTGTTTTGAGGATTCTCAAGGCGTAGCACCGCGATCGCTCAACAAACTTCTATTTTCTTAACTTTTTTATTTTATTTTTATTCGCATTATTACACTTTGTAATCGATTATTCACTCTAATAAATTATATTTTTCGTTGAGAATATAAGAGTTTGTTTCATGATCATTCATTCATATATTTACTTGTTGTTTGAATACTTGTAATATTTTGTTATTTAAAACATTTTAGTTTTGAAAATGTTGTAAAATGTATTTTTTATTTTATATCAAGGCGAATTAATTTTTCAGGTGGCGTTGAAAGCACAGCTGTGCTACTTTTTTTTTAATTAGAGAGAGGAATGTCAAAAGTTCCTCGTGTTTTTCACATATCGGCCAACGAAAGCAGCAACAAAATACATTGTCGTGTTTTTTGGTGTTGTTACTTGTTGTAGTATCGACACCACCGTTTACATGAATTCGCCTTGTTTTATATCAAACTGAAAATAAATATTTGTCACTTTATCACAATTCTTTAAACGAGCAACACGAAACTTTTATTTTATTTCTCTGCTAACATTTTCGTTACTAGAAATTAAGGTTATCCTTAGCCGAATTCACCTCACGTAATATGTATTTTTTCTTTAATTGTAAAACGCATTTTACTTGATTTTCTTCCCAACAAACACGAAGTCAAACCTGAAATGAATTTATCATTTGACATAAAACACAATTTTCACACTTTTTTCAATTGTTTGATTTAAACATTTGGATTAAATTTGTAAATGATTTGAATATAAAAATTTGGCATACAATGGATTATTAATTTTATGTCAAATCAAAAAAAAAAAGTTGGCAGCACTGAAGAGAAAAATAAATGCAAACACTAAAAAATGCGATTAAAGTTAAATGGGTTACAGAATTAAAGAAAAGTTACATTTTACGTGAAGTGGACTCGCCTTTAAAAAAGCTTGATTTCTTGTTAAAACATATAAATTATTTGTGAGTAAAATATTAATTACAAGGTGAAAGAATGTAAATGAAAATATGTGAAGAAAATAAAAGTTTGTTGTACGGTCGAGGTGCAAGTATTTTGTCTTTCTATAAATTAGAGGTCTGAAAAAACACTATTACATCTTTTAGCTATGGTGCCGAATGTTTATCTCACAGTTTATTTAAATAAATAATTTTTTTTTTTTTAATCTTAATATATTAAATATGAACTAACAATAATTAATCAAATCTTAACCTAATACGTTATTTTATGTCCTGCCAGTGCCAGACAAATTTTTCTTCATCACGGGTTCTGTTCACCTACATAGGTGTTTATTGCTTATCTAATTGGGTAAGTGCTGCAGTGTCTCTTCTTCTTAAGCGAGTGTGGCGGCCATGATTTAAAATATTTCGAGCTAGTGGATTTGGGTGTTGTTCAAACCTTTTTAAATATTTTGTTGCATATTTTGTAATCATAGTTTTAACTAATGAATGTTTGACAGAATTTCTTCCAATAAGCCAATGAATTTGAATTTTGCCTCTATATGGCATTTCCACGTTAATCGCCGATCCAGATGTATACCGAGATATTTTACATGCGAATGTTGTGGAATTATTTGATTATTGATTGTAATAGGGGGGCAAGATTCCAGGCGCAAAGTTAATGTTATATGTACACATTTTTGCTCATTGACCATTATCCTCCATTGTCTTAACCATATTTCTAGTTGAAATATATGATGCTGTAAGTAACGCGATGATTCAAATTTAAACAAGTAAGAGTGCTATATCCGGCTGTGCCGAATCTTATATACCCTTCACCATTGTGCGAGCAGAATACAGAGCAGCTAGACAAAAACTAAATTATTTTTACATATACATACATATTTACAATATTTAAAACTTTATTATAAATTAAATTTGAAAAGCGAAAACTGGTAAATAATTTTTTTAAATCGTTTTAAGAACATAAAAAATAAAAATATTAAAAAAAAACCAAGATTCGAACCAGGGAACTCACAGTTTTTAACTTAACACACCCCCTAGACAACTGAACCATGAAGGAACGTTATTTGAATATCATTAAAATGAAATATGGCCCATTTACTGTTCACCATTTACTTGAGTTATAAAGCTTGGAGTCGGGAAGATCTATGGTTCCCGAAAATGGGTATTTAAAAAAAATTTTATTTTAGCCATAACTTTTTCATGGGATGCTGTGTATTGATAACCTAAATGTGCGTACCTAATTTGGAAACTTTGGCACTTGCCGTTCTACAGATATACAGAAAAAAAGTAATAAAAATACAACAACAACAAGGGATTTTTGGAAAAAATTAGAGGTAGTCGTGAATTTTTGCTCATATCTCAGCCGTTTTTGGACCGATCTGGCTGAATTTCAATAGCAAAATTAAAAAAGAATACCTGATAGATGCATATACCAACCAAGCCCCATCGTTTCTGGGACAGACGGACAACCGGATTTGAACTTCGCTTTTCATAAGGACACAGAATATATAGACTTTATAGGGTGTAGGATCAATATTGTAGAAATTACAAACGGATTGACAAAGTTATATATCGTTGGTCTCATGAAGAAAGGCCCTAACTCACATAAATGCAACTTTACAGGAGAAGGGAGAAACATAATAGAAACTGTATGTATCATAATGTAAAATGGCTTCTTCAATTGCTTGTTAAGCTGATATTTTTGATGCAATTGAATTAAATTTTTGTGACGAGGTGTATTTGTGGGAAATGTATTGGAATCACTAAAAAACTCAATTTCGAAAAAAATCGAGTTAGGGCCTTTCTACATGAGACCGACGATATACCCTTTTTACCTTTGGTGAAGGGTATAAAAAAAAATTATTTATTAAAATTCATATTTGAAAAACATTTGAGAATAGCGTTTGAAAGCAAGTTGAAAAAAATTAATTTTTAAATTTGAAAATAATTTCCCCATTTTGTTAAGAATGCTATGATTTTCAAATCATTATCAAACGTTTGCCTTTTGAGAAAAGGATTGATTTAAAATCACTTTCAATTCGAAATCAAACCTCCGTGTTTATTGGGTACACACAAGCACGCTTATTTATCTGTGTTTGTTCTTGTATTCTCAATTGTATTTACGAGCATGATTATGATATGATGATTTCTCAATAGTTTTGATTGCTTGCGAGTATTAATGTTGACGATGTCACGTCGTTTTCTTGATTTCTTTTCTTTGTTTTTTTTCTCTTTTGAGCAAATGAAACTTAGCATGAAATCTTTTACGCAAAGAAAAAAAAAAACCGAAGAAAACATAAAAGAACGCGCTTAAGAAAAATAACAAAGAAAACCTTTGAATTTTACTTAAAAGTGTAAAGACTGTGTATTTGTGGTGTATTGGCAGGACCATAAAAACCAAAAAGACTACGGAAATAAAGAAATGAAATTATTTTTATAAAAAGGAGTTAAGCAAAGACTATGATTTTCTTTTATCTCAATACGTGCAGGGATTGAATAAAAAAGATTAACAGCAAAACATCAAACGTTACAGCGTTTATATTAAAGATTCGAAACGTTTTTTAAAAAAATTGAGCAGCAATCAAATCTTAAAGGATTTATGGGTATTTGCGAAAAGATTTTGTACTTCCTGCGTTATTTTTTGTTTGTGAATAAACAGATGGTATGAATAAGTCTAATCTTTATTTGCTCGGATTGTAAACTAACGTTGGCTACAAAGTCTACATTTGTAGCAAATATGTATTGGTATGAAAACTTTGTCCACATATCAAAAGAAATATTTGTAGGAGAGTATTATACTTTAATGCATATTTGCAAAATATAATAAGGTGAAATATGCAAGCACACTAGGCTTGCCAGATCAAAATCGGCAAAAAGCTTGGCATTGAAATGAAAAAGCTTGATTTTTCTTTACAATTAATATTTCGCTTAAATTGACAAAAAAAGTTTATATTATTTATACCCTCCAACACAGGTGGACATACATACGTAAATTCGTTTTTTAAATAAGTTTTAATTTTTATATATATATACTAGACTGGTCGCAATTTTTTTTTTTTTAAATTTACATGTTTGCGCTGCTTAAAATATGAGGTTTGGTGTAAGAAATCAAGTCCTAATTTTTCAGCTCAATCCGACGGTGCCTAGTCGTACCAAGTGGGGCCCAAAGTTCCCCATTTTATAAAAAAAACATATTTTCTATCAGATCTTTATAGTAATACTAGTTGAAAAGCCGAAAATCAAAAATATGACTACGCTACGATCTTCGGCAGAGAAAGTACTTCAAGTGTGCCAAATTTCAGCTTCCTATGTCATCAGATGGCTTCAGAAAGTTGCGTAAAGTATAGGACATACATGCAAACATCATTACATACTAAGAAATTATATATTGTATAGATAGATTAAAGTATTTGCAGTTTAATATTTTAGTATGATACGAACGAAAGATTTTTAACTAATTTTAACTAATTCGGGGTCGCTGAATCCAGTGGTGCTAGCCGTTTTTTTAGGTTAGCTTTAGTTTTCGAGATATACCGTTATTTCGAAAATTAAGGATGTTGCACAACATATGTTCGCGCAACTCAAAAACGCTTTAGCTTATAGAAAAACTAAAAAAAACCGAAATTCGGCAATAAAATTTACTTTACTTTTCTTCATATTGGCTTTGGTTTTCGAGATATACCGTTATTTCGAAAATTAGGGACTTTGCACAGCATATATTCGCGTAACTCAAAAACGCTTTAGTTTATTGAAAAACAAAAAAAACCGAAATTCGGCAATAAAATTTACTTTCAGAAAGTTAAAACTTTTTTCTTCATATTGGCTTTGTTTTTCGAGATATACCGTTATTTCGAAAATTAAGGATGTTGCACAACATATGTTCGCGCAACTCAAAAACGCTTTAGCTTATTGAAAAACTAAAAAAAACCGAAATTCGGCAATAAAATTTACTTTACTTTTCTTCATATTGGCTTTGGTTTTCGAGATATACCTTTATTTCGAAAATTAGGGACGTTGCACAGCATATATTCGCGTAACTCAAAAACGCTTTAGTTTATTGAAAAACAAAAAAAACCGAAATTCGGCAATAAAATTTACTTTCAGAAAGTTAAAACTTTTTTCTTCATATTGGCTTTGGTTTTCGAGATATACCGTTGTTTCGAAAATTAAGGAGGTTGCACAACATATGTTCGCGTAACTCAGAAACGCTTTAGCTTATTGAAAAACTAAAAAAAAACCGAAATTCCGCAATAAAATTTACTTTAAGAAAGGTAAAACGTTTTTCTTATATGCGCAGTCGTTTTAGAAACATAATTTTTTTTTCTGGAAAAAAAAATAATTTTTTATTAAAATTTCGGAATTTTTGTTTTTAAAAATTCATAAAAAATTGAAAAATGGAGCTATGCTTCTAATTTTATAGAGTCATATAAAAAACAATATTGCAAACAAAACAAGCTATAAATGATTAAAATCTGTTCACAACTTTTGATTTTATGTATTCAAGATGAGACAGATAAGCAGTACCTACTCCAAGTTGTTGAGCACTATCGTCATTTATATCCGTCCCACAACAAATCTTCTCTTTTAAATTTTTCAACTTAATAAAATCAATCAAATAAATTTACACTTTTTTTTGAAATTTCGAAATTTTCATTAAAAAAATTATTGTTGAAGCATAGCTGCATTTTCCAATTTTAAATGAATTTGTATGAGAGCCCCCCTAAAAAGTAAAGTTAAAGGGCAAGTATGTCTCGAGAAAATGTTAAGGAAAAAAAACTAATTGAGGTCGGTCATACATTCTATTCCCCTAGGTCTGACTCCTTGGCAGTTATGGAGCTTTTTCTTCAACATATTTCTAGTCTGTAGTTAAAATTTTGAATGGGAGCTCCTTAATGAATGGAGATAGCAGGTAGGTATTTTAGAAATAAATGATGGAGATGAAAAATAAAGTGGAGTTGGTCATACATTAGACCCTTCTTGAAGCATCCTAGGCACTACACGGGCCAAATATAAGAATTTCAATTATACAAATATGGCGGTTTAATAAAATTCTTAAATTAATTAAAATTTTTCGTCTTTTGTGAATACATAAAATCAAAAGTTGTGAACAGATTTTAATCATTTATAGCTTGTTTTGTTTGCAATTTTTTATGAATTTTTAAAAACAAAAATTCCGAAATTTTAATAAAACAATTATTTTTTTTTCCAGAAAAAAAAAATTATGTTTCTAAAACGACTGCGCATATAAGAAAATCGTTTTACTTTTCTTTAAGTAAATTTTATTGCGGAATTCCGTTTTTTTTGGTTTTTAATAAGCTAAAGCGTTTTTGAGTTGCGCGAACATATGTTGTGCAACATCCTTAATTTTCGAAATAACGGTATATCTCGAAAACTAAAGCTAACCTAAAAAAACGGCTAGCACCACTGGATTCAGCGACCCCGAATTAGTTAAAATTAGTTAAAAATCTTTCGTTCGTATCATACTAAAATATTTAACTGCAAATACTTTAATCTATCTATACAATATATAATTTCTTAGTATGTCAGGATGGGTACGTTCGTAAATGCAGTTGCTGCGCATCAGTTGCGCATTAGTAAAGTTGAATGTTCGTAAATGCATCACTTGTAAGAAACTTGGGATTACTTTCATATGTCAAATGTTTTTTTTATGCAGTGATGCCGCAGTTCTGCAGCAAATATTGGCAATTATTGCATCAGTTAATTTTCTGATGCAATAACTTTTAACATAAAAGAAATAGTTTTATTTTTCTTTTTCGATGCTTTTTCTTGTAGTTTATAAGAAAACTATTACTTTTTGGTTATATAGTTTTAATAAAATTTGCCATCGCTATTGTTGATAACATTTTTTTTTATTATTTTATGTTCGCTCATAAAACTTTTAAAATTTAGCTCTTGCTCAAAAAATCAAACTTTGCACAGCTGTTGTGGAGTAAAAAAGCATCAGCATCACAAGCGCAACTGGTGATCACGCATCAGCAACAATATTTTGCGTCACTGCAGCAGTGATGCACAGTTTTGATGCATTTACGAACGTACCCGATGTTTGCATGTATGTCCTATTCTTTCCGCAACTTTCTGAAGCCATCTGATGACATAGGAAGCTGAAATTTGGCACACTTGAAGTACTTTCTCTGCCGAAGATCGTAGCGTAGTCATATGTTTTATTTTCGGCTTTTCAACTAGTATTCCTATAAAGATCTGATAGAAAAGATGTTTTTTTTATCATATGGGGAACTTTGGGCCCCACTTGGCACGACTAGGCACCGTCGGATTGAGCTGAAAAATTAGGACTTGATTTCTTACACCAAACCTCATATTTAAAGCAGCGCAAATATTTAAATTAAAAAAAAAATAAAAATCCCATACAAGATGCGACCAGTCTAATATATACAGTCAGCGTCAAAAGAAAGTGTACACCGAACAGTTCCACATTTATAAGTCCGTAGATGTTAAAAGGGGGAGAGTACAAAAAATCTGTTTTTATGTTTTTGAAGTATATTCAGTACTTGTTTATTTTAATAAAAAAAATTTGTCATTTATTTCTTCTTCATGTTCAAATTAACATGAATCTCAGAAAACGCCTTATTTTACGCGTCAAAAAAAAAGTGGTACAATCTCATATTATTTCCATGTTCCTTCGTCATAAAGGTAATTTGACCCCTAGTTTTTTGTTTTTTTCTTGATAAAATCATATTACGGATGTTTAGTTATCTTTTCTATCTATACTGATCAATTAAAAGTCTTGTTAACTTTAGTTTGTAAATAATAGTTAACATGGGTAAGCAGACTACAGTAGAAACTCGTAATTTAGTGGTAAAATTGGCATCTGAAGGCAAATCTTTGAGAGAAATTGGCAGTACTATTGGCAGATGTCATAATTATGTGAAAAAAATTATAAGGTTAGTACAAAAATGTGAAAAATGTTAAAGAACTTCCACCCTCTAGCAGACCTAAAACTTATTCCGACGTGGAGAAGAGGACAAAAGTGCGAAGAGTAAAGGCTAATTCCTGGCGCAGTACAGTAAAAACAGCAGAGGAACGAGCAATAACATTAGGAGCAAGTGTTAGCTGCAGTACTGTTCGCTAAGCACTACATGAACATGGGATATATCGTAGTGTTCCCAGAAAAAAGCCACTTGTATCTGTAAAATTAAAAAAAAAATCGTCTGGAATATGCGAAAAAGCAACACAACAAAAATATTTTTTCTTATGGGCCAAAAAATATTAATTTATCTTCGTTTTTATGCTTTTTCGCATATTCCAGACGATTTTTTTGAATTTTATAAATGTGGAACTGCTCGGTGTACACTTTCTTTTGACGCTGACTGTATATATTAGAGCGACTCAAGTTGTATGGAAGCAAAATTCGTGCTTGATGTACCCTCCTAAAAATGAACCTTGGACTTTTTTAAGATGACATTTTGAATATTTCGGCTCCAGCTTTGACCTCTCGTAAGCTGGACCAGTTTGAAAAATCTATTTTTGCATGTTTTGTTAATTTAAGAATCTGTTTCCTTACCAACATATACAAATTGGGTATCGTAAGAAACGTTTTTTAAGGCGCGTCCAACTGTGTATACAATTTGTCCAAGGACGATGTGTTAGTTGCCAAAACAGCTTAGAATAGATTTTTAGGAAGCTACTGAAAATATCGGACCCTGTTGTTGTGGAAATTTTTTTTTATTCAAGTTTTTCTGCAATAATGCTACAAGTGTAGACTACCGAGCACATAAAGATTTCCTTAAGCATTGATAATTGTTTTTTTTAAATATATAAAAACCCCGATATAATTAAGAATCCATGAAAACATTTTAAAATATTTTACTGTCACTGTAACAGCCAAAAAACAAATAAGCCAAATTCAAGATCTTGTGTATTTAAAATTGCAAATTTATTCAGCTGATTTTTTGGCCTAAAAATATTTCATATTGTCTAAGAAAAACTTCAAAGAACAATTGCACAATTTGTAAACTTATAAAGGGAATAAATAATAAAAGTTTTACAATATAATAAGAACGCCGTAGGCTTATTCGGGTAAAAAGAAAATTGAAAAATTAGGTCGAAGTTAGAAAAATTAAAATTTAAACTCGTTGTTTCCTGTCTTTTATGGTACAACATTGTAACCAAATGTAAACAGTGGTTAAATTTTAAAGGCCGATGCTGAATGTAAACCACTCCTAAACATTTCTCAATTTCAGACTAACTTAATTTAAACCATGGAAAGATACACTATCGAGCAACGCGTTAAAGTTATTCAGGCTTATTATGAAAAGAGGCGTTCCAATCAAAATGCATATCGTGCACTTCGTGATTTTTTCGGTCAATTTAATCGTCCAAATGTGCGTACAATCGGAAAAATCGTGCAAACATTTTAGCAAACCGGGTCTGTAGGAGATGTGAAAACACCAGTGCATACTCGTACAGCACGTACTACAGAAAATATTGCTGCTGTTTGCGATAGTGTGTCTAAAGAGACGTCCACCTCATTTCGTCGTCGCACATAGGGGTTTATTGCCAATCTAGCCGGACATTAAGCAAAAAATTAAATTTAAGAAATAGAAAAATTTAAGTACGCAGCTCGGCAGATAACAAAGTTCTGCATCGTATAGTGAAATTTTAAGTCTTTTGCTTGAGATTTGTGGTTTTGGGACACTGTTAAAACCAGGAAAGTTGATTAAACTGCATGCGTATTCATTGACTTTTTACGGTTTTGGGAGGCTTACAATATATTTTTTTTGTAGATAAACGAATAAACATTTACATTGATTTTTTTTTCTGTGAAAGACTATATAAACAGCTAATTATGAAAATTTTTAGAAAAATTTTATTAGAAGTTTTTATGATAAAAAAATTAGTTCGAAATTAAAAAAATCGATTTTTTTGTTCACTTTTTTGTAAAAAAAAAAAAAATTTAAAAGGTTTTTGAAGGTGAAGCCCGCTGAGTTCTTAAAAATGTTATACATCACGATAAAATTTGAAATCTCTACTTTTAAATTTAAAAAAAAAACGTTGCGCCATTTTTTTTATGATTTTTTGAAAATTTCACCTTTTTTCTGTTTTTGCTCATCTTGCATAGGTACATATGATAGAAACCCTTTCGTCAGTCATAAAATGTTTTGGTTGTACGTAGATGTTTTTTATTTAAATTATTACATCTAAGACTCATATTACCTGTATTAAAAAGGGATGTGCGAAACAGTAAGTAACGGGTTTTAACCACCTGTGCGGCCGCTAAATTACGTTATTTTATGGAGCAAAATAAATTTACCTGTTTTGCATAACTTTTAAAATCATTAACAACAAAAATAATATATAATAAAAAATTAAATCTGGGCTCTAGTTTTTAGTTTTTTTTAATATATATTGTGGTTATAGCATAAAATTGTTATCAGAACCATTTTGAAGCTTTGAGAGTAAAATGGAAAAAGTGTATAATACATGGCGCAACTGTAATGAGTGAGGCATTGTTGCCTATCGGGCTATTATCAGAAGAAGCGTCTGAGGCACGAAATAAACATTTTCGGCTTTACAGGCAGAATTTTGCTAGAAAGTTTTCGAAGGTTCAGTGTAACAAAGATATTATAAATAGACTTTTGCTCAGTTCTGACCCACTGATTACTAGTATAAGACCAACTCCAAAAAAAAAGTCATTACCCTTTACGAAAAAAGCAATTTCTTTTATGCTTCCAACTGTACTTGGCTCTGAAGAGAATTCAGATTCAGAAGAGGATTTTGAAGAAGCAGACGAAGAAGAACCGTGGCACTAATTATCTTAGTGCAAAAGAGAAGTTATTTTAAATAAAATTTGCTGTAACTATTATAAATAAGTTATAATTACGAATATATTAATTATTTTCAGATAAATTAAATACTATAAAATACATAAAATCTTAAAAATTAATATGTTTTGGAAATTAGCAAAAAAAAATTTTTTTTACATTGTCGTTCCGGGGAAGGGGGGGTGGTTGGAAGTATACCTCACCCTACCCATAAAAATTCAAACATTTAATTTTTATAGTATGAAGGCGTTAGTAATCTATTTCTTTTAATATTTAAATTTTTTTTAAATATTATTTTATGTAAGGCGGGGGCGAAAAGTGTAATTTTACGATCTCATGGGTCTAATTTTAGGTTTTTTAACTTTTGCCGACGTTAAAAGTTGCATTTGCCAAACAAAAGTATGGGAAAACTTTAAAAAAATGCATTTTTCAGAGGTTGGATTAGTTCTTCAAGGGGGAACCTTTTCCTCCTTGGTCCGATTTTATTTATTTTTGAGGTTTACCTGCCTATGACAATATCACATATTTCTGCCAAGTTTCATCGATCTAGGAGCACTCAATAACTTTAAAGAAGCAATTTAAGCTAAATCAAAAAGTAATGTCTGGCTAGATTGGCAAAAACCCCTATGTGCGTCGTGCCCAACTATTGTACATCTCACGCTCGTCGTTGATGAACATTATGCATAAAGACTTGCATTAACACGCTAACAAGTTGCAATTGACTCAAGAACTAAAGCCTCTTGAGCGTTCCAAACGTTGTCAGTGGTCAGAATGGTCAGAAGAAATGGTAACAGTTGATGATAAATTTTTAAAGAAAATCATCTTCAGTGATGAGGCACATTTTCACTTCAGTGGATTCGTCAATAAGCAGAATTGTCGCGTTTGGGCGGATGATAATCCAAGAGTGATTGTCGAAAAGCCAATGCCCCCACAAAGAGTGACTGTTTAGTGCGGCTTATGGGCTGGCGGCATCATCGGTTCGTATTATTTCCAAAATGAGGCCGGTCAGGCAGTTACTGTAAATGGTGTTCGCTATCGTGAGATGATAACGAAATTTTTATGGCCCGAATTGGAACAATTCAAATGCTAAAGGATGAGACAATTCGGAACATTAACGGCATAGAACCTCAATTATGCCTCAGCATCATCGAATATTTGGACCATCGGATGTAGGTGTGTCGTCGAGGTCGCGGCGGCCATTTGGTCGATATTTTATTCCATACATAATTGAACCACACCAGTATTGTCATCTAATAAAAATAAATGACAATAATTTCCTAAATAATTTGGGTTTTTTTCAAAATCAACATCGGCCCTTAAAATTTAACCATTTATTTACAAGTGTAAATAAATTTGAATAGCTTTTAAACAAATTGAAGCTCCATAACAAAACTTTTACAATATAACACGGACTAGCCTATAGTGTCCGTATTTCGGTTTATTAAAAAAAAAAAATAATCAAGACTTAGGTAGAAAAATTTTGAATTAAATTGGTCATTTCCGGTTTTGCAGATGAATTTTGTTTTTAATTTAAAGATCAATCCATTTTCTATAAGAATCACTTAACAATTTTTTTTGTTTAATTTTTTTTTTGTTTTAAAAAGTAATTAAAAACAAGTAAGAGTGCTATATTCGGCTGTGCCGAATCTTATATACCCTTCACCATTGTGCGAGCAGAATACAGAGCAACTAGACAAAAACTAAATAAAACTGGTAAATATTTTTTTTTTTAAATAAGAGACAACCGGTTTTGAACTTCGCTTTTCATAAGGGCCCAGAATATATATACTTTATAGGGTGTAGGATCAATATTGTAGAAATTACAGTTTTTACCTTCGGTGAAGGGTATAAAAAGAGTAATTTTCGGGAATTCAGGGGTCTAGTCACCGCATTCGATACTATCGTATCGAATAAACTATTGAATTTTTTTGCATACGATAGACACTGGCGTATCGAATGAAAACTCGATAAATGAAATGTCGAGTTACTCGATGTCGAATGCTATTATTTCAAATTCAATACATTTCATTCGATATCGAGTTTCAAGATACCAAAATAAATAATTTCGATGAATTTTGCTCGATATCGTATGTGGTGATTAGACCCCAGTATTTCGGTTATAACTCATACAAATTTCCGACATTTTGGTATATAAGTCATATACATAGGACATATGGCAGCCCAAAAATTTAGGTTTTTATAAAAATGTTGATGTTTTTTAGCCCATTTTTGGAGTATTTTGCTCATAAATTACCCATTGTCTAACCGATTTTATATTTTTATATACCAAAGTGTTAAGGAAGAATTTTACCATTTACTTAAGTTATATTTACATATAAACATTATATATATACTTGTATACATATATTTTAACAAAGTTAACTATAAAAAACAGTAATTTTTTGGGATTCAGTATTTCGGCTATAACTCAGCCATTTTTTAACCGATTCGGCAGATTTATATACCGACGTGTTGAAGAAGAAATTTTCCAGTTATTTTGGCTATAAAACGTGGATTCAGGAAGATCTATGGTTCCTGAAAATGGGTATTTAAAAAAAAAAAATTAATATTTTGGTCATAACTATTTCGTATCTGAACCGATTTTCCCGAGTTTTTCAGAAAATATTTTCTATTAAAAATTTCCGATCTTCTGATATATAAGGCGTAACCATAGGTCATATTAAAGTCAAAAAATTCAATTTTTAATACTTTTTGTATGAGAGGTACCACGCCTACTTCTCCAATCCCGCCCAGATTTTGTACGATGGTGTATATTTATAACCTAAATGTTTGTTCATTATTTTAAAGCTTTGGCTCTTGCCGTTCTCCAGATATACAGAAAAAAGTAATACAAATACAACAACCACAAGGGATTTTTTGGAAAAATTAGAGGCAGTCGTGGTTTTTTGGTCATATCTCAGCCATTGTTGGACCGATCTGGCTGAATTTCAATAGCAAGAAATGGTGAACTATATGTGACATAAATGTAAAACAACGTAGCCGCTATCATGACTAGAATCTCCGGAAAACACATATCAAACGTAAGACGGACAGACGGACGGACGGACGGACGGACAGATATCGTTGAATCAACTTCTCTCCTCATAAGGACCCAGAACATATATACTTTATAGGGTCTAAGATCAATATTGTAGAAATTACAAACGGAATGACAAACTTATATATACCCTTTTCCACCTGTGGTGAAGGGTATAAAAACATATTTCGCACACTTATTCTACTCCTACTAGAACTATAGTTATTCAAAAATATAAAGGAGTTCCAACAAAATTTTTTTAATGGGTTGTCCGCTTTACAAATAATACAAATACCTCTTATAAAAGAACTTCATGATATAATTTTATTCTGGATGGTCCATAAGGGCTCATGGACTCCAAAGAGAAACGATCAATACAAAATATAAATGTATGTAAACACTGTGGCGTTGTTTGACCGACCATATTCTTTTAACTTGTAAATTATATGCAAATATTAAAGAATTGTTTTTAAGTGAATTTATCCGGCTTCCCTGTTAGAGAGTTAAATTGCTTAAATAACTGAATCCTTTGACAATTTTTAACATTTTTAAAAATATTATAATATTATATCCTCATTTCTCTTTAAAGCATGAATTCCCAGTAAATTTAAAATTTTTTTCCTCTTCTCCGGGTAGTAAAAAGTCCCAGAAAAACATTGCCTTAATATCTGCTCTGTTAACGGTTAATCCTTCTTTAAATTATATTAAGGACATAAAAATATGCAAAAAAAACATTCAACAGCAGTTTATTTCAGTAATAAATTTTAATATACTTTTTTGTTATCGTATATTTTTCTATTTCATTTAAACATCTCGTCCGCACGTAATTTATGTTAGACATTTCCTTTTCTCTTTTGTAGTCACATAAAATGTTTATTGCATTTAAATAATACTTGATTTATGCAATTAAATTGTCGTTATCATTCTAAATCCTATTATACTTTTAAGGTTATTTTTTTTCTCCACAACGATAAACTAATTCATTCTTTACATTTTTGCCTCAAACTTTTAATGAGTTAAGAACTTATAACGACATTTTCTTATTATTGGTAGGAAAAAAAAAATTTATATGAAAATATGTAAATAAATGTGGGGCCCCTTTTTATACCCATGCTACCATACTGGAGAAGGTATTATGCATTTGTGGTGATGTGTATAACACCTTCAAAATTGGCCATAGACTCAACATTTAGTTTACCGTTTCACTCAGAATCACTTTCTTAATTGATCTAACAATGTCCGTCCGGCTGGCTGGCTTTAGCGACAATAACTTTTATAATACAAGATTATCTAATAAGTGTTCTCAAAACCGCCGGTCTGGCAAGGCTGTCAGCTGTTTAATGCCTGTCATCTGTAGTGTCATTTATTTAGTGAAGGGTTTGCTTTTCACGTACATGGATCGTCTAACAACATAAGAACGCGTAAAATTAGATAAAACTTACTACAAAAGTGGTTGTTCAAACGTGCATTATGGGGCGATAATGCCCGTCATAATCAACCTACTGTGCAAGAAATTGGCGAGATTATAAAAACCTTTCAAAAGATTGGATGCATTACAGGTATTGTCAGGCCTGTGCATCATCGTATTGTGCGCACTGCCTCAAATATCGTTTCTGTTCCACGTGCTACAGACCCCACAGCATGATCGATTTTGGCTGTATTGCATGGGAGGTTTCCAGAACGCAAAATTTTTCGTTTTGGCGACGTCAATTGGTCGCCAAGATCACAAGATTTGACGTCATTAGACATTTTAGGTCGGGCTACGTCAAAGGCCGTATACGTTCTTCAAGTTATCGTCGAGATACCACCCGAAATGTGCGAAAAAGTGGTCGACTGCTGCAGCCAATCTAGATGCGGTAATCACAAGGAGAAAATTTTACCCAGCTAGCATTTGGTTGACCACTTTTTGTAAAAATGACCTTAATGAGAATTTTCAGATCACTTTTGATGATTTAAAACTGATTTATCACTTGGCGATTGAAAAAGTATTAATTTATGATTTCTACATGTTGAAGTGAATACTGATTCATGATTCATTCATATGCTAGGAAAATCAGAAAATTGTATCACAAATGATTCTTTGAGGTGATTCATTGGTATGGTACCATTTTCTCTCAAGGAGAGTATCATAAATGATCGTAAAATAAGCTAATATGTGGTTATTTTGCTCTTAAAGCTGATTCCTAAAAGATTCGATTATAACAAAAGATGCCAGCAGTAAAAGTTTTAACGAAATCCCGGCTTCATGGGTGTTTCTTTAACTTTATTCTTGAAAACGAAAATATGTATTACTCAAAGCAATATTTTATGCTAGGAGGTCAATAATTGAATACGCTACCTATTTAAACCCCCTCGCTTATACTAAAAATAAAAACAATTGTTGCTTGTTGAGCTTTGTTTTATTGATTGATTTATTTAATGAAATTGAACTTAATTTATAGTACAATAATGCTTACTTAGCATTTTCACTTACAGTAGGAAATGTAGCGATGGACAGCGTTATTTTAATTGGATCTATAAAGTACAAAACAATGATCACTGTACAACACCAAAAGCGTTGACTGTTAGACAGTGTGTACAGTGGATGTTAATACAGTTTGACGGTGTATTCTCAGCTAAGCTTACAACAGTCGTTGTACAATGCAACTAGTGTTGATTGTTTGTAATGTGATCTCTTTTAATTTTAATTACTCAAAATATTCTTGCTGGTAATGAACGCATATAATTCATGCTATGCATGCTACAATTCCACTTTAAGACGTTAATTTAGCTCTAGATTTCTAGACAATATTCGGCATTAAGCAGTCTTGTAGGAACCTTTACCGCAAAACATAATTTTGTTTTGCCCATGTGCACCAAATAACTTACACTCACGAAAATATGTCTGTAATTACTTTGGTGTAGGGTATCAAATGGTCGGGCTTGAAGACCTATACTTTCTTACTTGTTGTAATTTATATTTTAAAATATTTTTAATTCAAAAAGTCATTGAGGAATTTAATTTAAAACCAATAAAAAAGAAGACAAGCAAATAAGATTGTTACATTCGGCTGAGTAGAACATTTGATACCCTCCACCAAGTATTAAGCTAAGATCCCACTATCGGCGCAATGTACCAATTTTTGTCTTATTTCATGTGCCGATAGTGTGAACGGTTAATATTTTTTAATTTGCGACAATCTCTGCCGAAATTGTGCTGATTGTGGACAATCAAAATTAACCTTGATGCGCCGATAATGTGAACACTCTTTTGCACAATGTGGAGCAATTATATTGTTTAATAGTACCGATTTTTATCGGCCACTTCTGCGCCGATCACAATCGCCAATCAGTGCCGATACAAGGGATGGCAAAACGAAATTTTTAAATTTCACCAACTGTCTACTAATATTTTACTTTTTTGAGATTAATTGTACCAAAATTACATTTGTTTTATCTAGTATTTATGTATTAAAAAATTAAATAGTACATTGGTACTGTTAAATGAAAGAAAACATTTTGCTTTAACGAAAACATTGCTGTTGTATCGATGTTGCCATCCCTGTTTTGTAAACATCTGTTTACAGAACAACAATTACAAGAAAAGAAAAAAAAAAAAAACAAGTGCAGCAAGTTTGAATAAAATTGAATACATTTTTAATTTTATATTAATATATTATTTAAAATTGCTAGGAAACTAATAATGGAATATTCAGACGGAGAATTTTGCGAATTTTTAAAGTAAAATTATGTTCCCAACAAACAAATAAACCAAAACATATGATTAAATTGGCCCAAATAACACGATAGTGTGACCGCATTGTACCGATTATTGTCGCAATTGAGTTTTGGCCGATATGAACCGAAAAAAATTCTCACAAAATAATGGGACCACCCAAGAATAAACTGTGCAATGTTTTTTAATGTGCGCCGATACAGCACAATAAAAATCGTCACAGATTGTGCTATTTGAGCCGATAGTGGGATCTTAGCTTTAGGATTTCTCGGTAATGGCGTTAGTATGGGATCTCTTACAAATTATTCACCACTTTTTTCGTTTATAAAAAGCCTAATTTTAATAAAAATATCACACGCAAACCCTGCGAGTATTGTACAGTGTAATTTTACGGCCATGGCTTTAGCAACTTAAAGACAGATCCAGAATATATTGTTACTTAGATTTACAAAATGCGTATCTTACTTATAAAATGTTTTAAGTTAAAGACATAAAACTTGATAAAAAAATATAAAAAAAGGTTATGTAAAGTTTTAGAGCAAAACGAGACTTAAGACCTTTTCGTCATTTCTTTTTGCTCTAAAGCTACGCAGAAGCTTTTTTATATATTTTTTTTATCTAGTCTTATTTTTAAAAATTAAATTTTCTTTTGTAAGATACCCCTTTTGTTAACTAAATTGAATATATAAACACCCCAATAAAAAATTTTATCATTTTGCGAAGCACTAAAGGTACATTTAAAAAAATAAGCGCACAATTATGCGCTACGCAATAAGACAAACAGAAATGCAGTAAAGTAAGTGAAAGAACTCTCAACAACTTTTATAAAAAAAAAATAACATTTCAAGGGCTACGGCATTCCCTTACTACGAAGCAGGTTTGTAAGGAAAAATACTAAAAAATAACTGTAAAAAAACATTCAGTGTGTGAAGCTGTTCGTTACATTTAACAATTTTTTTATGCGCTGAATAATGCGCTTTATGCGTCAAAAATGTATTGCTTCAATGTGGGAACTCGCCATATAAAATTCATGTCTTCCGTAAGCGCAATGGTAAGCGAAACTCTTATGTTTCTCCCTTACAAACCTGCTTCGTTGGAAGCTCCATTTTTTATTGGGACTAACAAATCTTGAATGAATATTTCTTGGTGATACACAAATAACGACAAACCAAATATACCCTCAGTCACCGCTAGTTTTCCTGAATGGTATAATAAAGTATCTGTAGTTGTAAAAGCAACTTCATATACATGAGAACCAATACAGTCATTTGCAATGGTATTGTTTGTTTTTATATAAAAAAAAAGGAAATGTAATCGAACAAACATTAAAACAAAAACACATTTATTTGTAGAAATAAGAAATAAGTTGAAATAAGTACAGAACTATAAATTCTTTAGGGATTTATGAGTTCCTTTGCCTTATTTGCCATCGTCATCTCTGTCATTGAGTTTGGCCGAAAGAACTTCCTGTCAGACCAAATACCACAAAAACCATTCCTTTGTGTAATTAACTGCATTGTTGCACAATATTTTCTATTTTATTTCATTCCAATTCTGCTGCATTTTCTTGTTTAAGATTTTAAAATCATGTTGTGGTTGCTATAGTTGTATTCCTTTGCAAAAGTTTCAAATCTTTTCCTATTTGTTAAGTTTATATCTATTTGATTTTGTTTTTATTTGTTTTTGTTTAATTGGAAAACTTTTCTAACTAACAATAAGAAATGGGATAGTTTTTGTTTTTTTTATAGGATTTTGATATAAAAAAATACTTTTATTATAAACTGTATGCAAGTAAAAGATAGTTTCTTGAGAAGATGGAAAATTTGTTGGTGACGTTGGTAACGTTTGCTCTAGAAAATGTTTTCCATCAAATATGAATGAATATACAAAGATTACAAGTTTTGTTAAATATTACTTTGATGTAATTTAAAAGTATTAGATTTTTATATTTCTTCTAACAATAAATTCGCTTAATTTTGGCGAATATCTAATGATGGCAGTATCAATAACATCTGGAAACTTTTTTAGAAAATAAATTGTAACAAATGCTAAAAATACGAAAATACATATAAGCAACCATTAAAAATCTAATTTAATCTTATTAAATTTACTATTTTTAACGTCATACTATTTAGAGTGATTAAGCATCATAATTTATGTTTATAAAATATAACTTGGACCATTTTGGAATTTCTATGATAATTTATTTTATAAAAACTTTTATGGAACCAACATTTGTAATTTTGATTATCATTGTAAATGCATTTTTTTAAATTAATTTCAGGGACCCGAAATAACTGTTATTATTTTTTAAATAGCCAATAGGTTATGGAAAAAATAACTGAAAGAAATTGGTCCTGTAATAATAATTATAAATTACCCAGAATATTATAATTCTGCCATAAACATTATGAAAGATTATTATTTTTTTTTGGTCTTTGATAACCGTTATGAAAGATTTTTATTCTTATTGGTCTTCTATAGCCTTTATAAAAGATTGTTATTTTTTCTGTCTTCTATAACCACGCAACAGTTCGCAAATCTTAAGATTTTTTTATAAAATTTCGCACACTGACTTGTATTTGCACAAGGACGAACTTTTTTTTAATGATTTTGGTAAGGATCCGAAAATTTTGTGATATCTTTCTCATATAAATAGAAACCAATTATGCCACACACATTTAAATAAAATCGCTCCAGTTTTAGGCATATTATCCCGATTTTTTTTTAACTACAAGAAATTTCGCACTAAAATTGTATTTATATACCATTGAGTAGTCAGTGCTGTTGGTGTAGTAGCTAAGATGTGGACTCTGAAACCGATAGGACCCGGATTAGATTCCTGGCTTGAGCGACAAAAAAAAAAACATTTTTCAAAAATAAATAATTATTTCTTAACATCGTCAACTATCCGTTGGCTTGAGCGAACTAATCAAAGTAATTTCTGTTCTAAAGCACTTCAAATCTTGCCGTTTGGATTCAGCATTGAACTGTAGGTCTCGTCATGTATTCTAAGAATATGCAACACACCTAATTACGCATGAGTGGAAGCGCAGTAGTATCGCAACGGACATTCAGTGTCTATGTGAGCTGGCGACACCTCTACCTAACCGAAAATACCATTAAGTAGGCTTGTTCGACTATTTTGAACCCAAGTCGACTTTGGAACCATACAAATTTCGAACCCAAATAGGTGTAGCATATTATGTGGTCGGTCTTGACCGACTATAACTTTCTTACTTATTATTAGTATTGTTTTTTTTTCTTACATAGTCATAATAAATAACCAAATTAACCAATTGAATCGTAACAAACTGTATGAAACTATAAATTTGAAAATGAAAGAGTGGAACATTCAGAGATATATCTACATATGTATTTCTTAAGAATTAAATTTTACAAACATTAATGAACGCAATGTTCGCTCAGATAAATTGCAGCGTAAGTCACTGAGTATAATTTTCAGAGCAGAAAATGCCCTTTCAACGCTGACTTGTGTTGCTGAAACGGCATGGACTATTAATGCTAGCTTCCTTCAAAAAGGGTATGAATATTTTTTTTCTATCAAGTTTGTATCAATGTCAACTCTGGCTTCCTTATAAATATCGATTTCACTGAATGCAGCTTTCAGAAATTGAATGTTATGGTTTGAAGTCTCTTCATTACCTGACGATTGATTGTGTCTGTAAAGAGTTTCATTTATTCTATGAAGCTTTTCATAAACATTGACTGTAACGAAACCTGTTTCTTAGATTTTATTAGGAGTGTCATTGGCTGAACTCCAAATGATATTTTCATAAAACTTGTGTGAAATGCGATATGGAAGACCGAAAAAAATAAAAATCTTTTGTAATGGTTATGGAAGCCAAAAAAAAACTATAACGGTTATCAAAGACCAAAAAAATATTGGTTTTTTGTAATAATTATACAGAGAGCAAGTTTTAAAATTTCGTGATAAATTATTATTTCAGGATTTTTTCAAATATTGGTTATAACTGTTATGTCCCTGATTAATTTGCTTTGTATCCTTTACATACGAGATCAAATTAATAAAAGTATACATACATATATAGATATGTAAAAAATGTATATATTCCATAAAACCTTTACATGCACATTAGACTGGTCGCATCTTGTATGGGATTTTTTTTTTAATTTAATTGTTTGCGCTGCTTAAAATATGAGGTTTGGTGTAAGAAATCATGATCTAATTTTTCAGGTCAATCCGACGGTGCCTAGCCGTGCCGGGTGGGGCCCAAAGTTCCCCATATTATAAAAAAAACATCTTTTCTATCAGATCTTTATAGTTATACTTGTTGAAAAGCCGAAAATCAAAAATATGGCTTCGGTACAATCTTCCGCAGAGAAAGTACTTCAAGTGTGCCAAATTTCAGCTTCCTATGTCATCAGATGGCTTCAGAAAGTTGCGGAAAGAATAGGACATACATGCAAACATCCTGACATACTAAGAAATTATATATTTAATAGATAGATTAACATATGTTCGCGCAACTCAAAAACGCTTTAGCTTATTGAAAAACTAAAAAAAAACCGAAACAACTTTTGATTTTATGTATTCACAAAAGATGTGGCGGTTTAATAAAATTCTTAAATTAATTAAAATTTTTCGTCTTTTGTGAATACATAAAATCAAAAGTTGTTAACAGATTTTAATCATTGATAGCTTGTTTTGTTTGCAATGTTCTTTTTTATATGACTCTATAAAAATAGAAGCATATCTACATTTTTCAATTTTTTATGAATTTTTAAAAACAAAAATTCCGAAATTTTAATAAAAAAATTATTTTTTTTTCTAGAAAAATTTGCGCGAACATATGTTAATATGTTAGTACATAGAAAAAATTATTTTTCAATTCAAACAAAAAATTTGTAGAATCAAACAATTTTTTGCCTGAAATCGGTCCTACAAACAAATTCGCATATTCAAACAATTTATTTGCATTTCGTTTATTGAAAAAAAACACTGATTTTTTCAAACAAATAATTTAACTGAATCAAACAAAAAGTTTACTGAAATTCATATACTAAATTTCAAAATCAAAAAAAAAGTTTTTGCACAAGCAATGATGCGCACACAAGCAGACACTGTATAAGAAGATGATGGCAGAGAGAGCAGAGCGGCCGGCTGGCCTTGAGACACATTTTTTTGTTGAAATAATTTTTCAACGAAGTCTTTTTTTTTATACACACAATGTTTTTCGTCATCACTCACTGTTGCTGTATCCTTTCCTTTGCTAATGAAGAAGAAATGTAACCCAAAAACTGCGACAGACCGACTCGATATGTTTTTCGTCATCATTATATTTTTGTATTTGATGTATTTAAGTAAACAGTTTGAAAAAATTGAATACGGGATTTGGTTTTTTTTTTTAACAAACTTTGAAATCAGCCAAAAATTTATTTTGTTTCTTATAATGTTGTTGTGATTTCTGTTGTTTAAAAAGAGTGAAACGTTTTTTTACCTGCTTTTTGTTTGTTTTTACTTTAAACCTCTTCATCTTTTTTATTGTTGTACTGTATGTGTTTTTTGTTGTAGTTCTTATATTTCACATTAGGAAGTGTTGCTTACGCTCAAATAAAAAAAAATGCAAAACGACGACAACATTAAAAAGCTTTAAATATTTCATACAAAATTATGAAAACTTGAAACCAATAACGCGTGTATTATATTTTTGAATGGTTGTCAACATTTTTGTTGGTTAAATAAAAATCAAACAAAAATTTTAATTAAATCAGTAAAAAAATTTGTAGAAATTGAAAAAATTTTCAAACAAGCGTTTGTTTGAAAATAATTCGGCAATATTTTTTTCTGTGTATGTCAGGATATTTGCATGTATGTCCTATTTTTCCGCAACTTTCTGAAGCCATCGAAATCCTCCAAAACTCTTAGGGCTTTTTTAATTTCCCTATGAAATATATACATAGGAAGCTGAAATTTAGCACACTTGAAGTACTTTCTCAGCGGAAGATCGTAACGAAGCCATATTTTTGATTTTCGGTTTTTCAACTAGTATAACTATAAAGAACTTTGGGCCCCACCCGGCAGCGTCGGATTGACCTGAAAAATTAGATCATGATTTCTTACACCAAACCTCATATTTTAAGCAGAGCAAACAATTAAATTTAAAACAAAAAAAAAAAAAAAATTGCGACCAGTCTAATGCACATACATACATATATACGGTACATACATATGAGGAGCGTAAGAACAAAACTTACTTTTTCGCATTCTTTGACAAATTGGTTTTTTGAAAGTTTCATAATATTTGTGTTGAAATCTTTAATATAGTGACTTATGACATTTAAATGCATCTATTGATAAGTACAACACTTGTATCCAGTAGCCCGTTTCTGTATTTCTCACATCGTAAAACTTTACGCATGAATCGTGTGAATTGCAACAAAATTAGTGTAAATGAAACAAAAAATGGGTTTTCTCACGCCAGTGTTTCTGTATCTTTTCTTTGCGAGAATTGTCTGTCATTTAACGAATTTTCTAGCAATTATTGGAAGGATGTGAGAAAAGGTGCTTCTGTAACAATATTTTGCGAAAAGTTTCTTACGAGAACTGTCAAAATAAGTCACATTTTAAATTGGTGCGAAAAAAACAAAATGTAGATATTTTATATTTAAAATATATTTATCAGCCATGTCACAGAGTAAAATTCCGTTCGGAAACGGAATTCATTCCATTTTGGTGCTTCAGAAAATGACGAAAAAAAAAAATTCGGAATGAAACCATTTTTGTTTTCATGCACGGAATGGGAGTTTTCTGTATCTGAAAGGCCAAAATATCAAAATACACTTTCTATCAATAAAACAAATATGTTTTCTTCAATTCCGAACGGAATTGTACTCTGTGACATGGCTGTATATACTGTTTTTTTTTTTTTTAATAAATAAAAAATAGAAGGAATTTAAATAATGAATGCATAATTTATATGATGAAAATAAACAAAACACAATTGTTATATTTTGTTATTTTTAATTTTTTTAAGCCTTTCCTTGTTTTGGTTTTATTCAGCGCTTCCAGATAAATTTGTTTAAAAATCGTCAAATTGCTGAAAAAAATAATAACATCGTCTTTTTTTGTTTAAAATAATTAAAATTAATTTTAAAAAAATTTTATTCGATTTTTTTTTTTTAACATAAGCAAACAAAAGCATAGTTAATATTCATGCCCAGCTAGCATTTTGTTTCATATTCTTATCTTTTAGGAATCAGCTTCACCCGTATATGAGCTAATTTTTCAATCATAAATGATACTCTCGTTGTGAGAAAATGGTAACCTTCAGATGAATCACCTGAAAGAATCATATGTGATCCTTTTAATGTTAGTTTTTATAATCATTTTGCATCGTTTTTGTTTCATTTTTCAATCGTAAATTATATAGCTTTTGATTATATTTCAAATCATTTTTTCATTGTCATGTTTTTCAATTTTTCTCCGATAAAATCAGCACCATTATGGCTTTTGATTTTTCAAACCAACTTTATTTTGAACCAAAAAAAGAAGAAAAGAAGCAATTTGCATTAACATTTATGCTCAAAAATTGTCAATAAGCTTTGGGCTTCTTTTTTATCCAAGCTTTTTTTTATTTTTTTGATTTGGCAAAAACAAAAATTCTAAATATTTAAAAATCATTATTTAAACATATAAATGAATCATATATGAATACATTTTCTATCACTCAAGTGATAAATCCGTTTTTAAACATCAAAACTGATACAATTATATTTGACTGGTTTACAAAAGAGACATCATCAGGCAGGATAATGAACTATTACACTACTCAACCAATGAATCAAATAATAAATACAGCAAAAAGTTTTATTAAGAGAGTTCTAAATATAAGCGATGAAGTATTTCACGACAAAAATATTGAAATGATCCGTAAAATTTTAAAATATAACTGTTTTTCCAATAACTTAACCAAATGTCTGATTAAAAGTCCAATAACACAATTAAAACAAAATAACGGAACTAACTTAATTACGGAAGAACCACCAAAAGTTTTTTGCAGTGTACCATATGTTCCACACTTTATTGATAATGCGAACATAAGAAACACAATAAAGACAAAAAACACTTGTTTTGCTTATAAACCAAATAGAACGATCAACACAATTTTTACAAGAACAAAAACACCCTTCGACAAACAACAAATAAGTAACGTTGTATACGAAATACAATGTAAAGGTACAACAAAACGAAGTTTACTGACGAGAATGGGAGAACACAAAGCAGACATAACAAACAACAGCACTAGCACAACATATGTTACACCATGGACCATGGTCATACTGCAGATTTTGAAAACGTCAAAATATTGGATAGAGAGAATGTTGAAAAAAAAGAGATATACGATTGAAAGTTTACGAATCCAACAGAAAATAAATAAGACGATGAATCTGAAAGAAGACACAGACAACATCAACATTAATTACAGGGTTATTTTAAATTGATAAACAAATTTAAAAAGTTTTTCACTGTGATACTAGAAAGAGATGTGGTTGAAAATTATTATTGTTAATTGTTTTTTGTTGTTACAAATAAAATATTTAAAAATGTATTATAATCAAAAAAATTTGTTATATACATGGTTTAAAAAAATACTGTATTATAATGTACGTTTTTACACATATTTAAATAGACGCCCCCTGAAGAAGTAGAAAAATACTCTACGAAACGTTGGGAAAAACTGTAATCAAATTTATGTTTTATTTACATTGAAGCTCCAGGCCTAACAAGCTTAAAAATAGGAAAATTACTGATCTGAAAAGATTCATTTCGGTGATTTTTACAAAAAATAATCACCCAAATGCTAGCTGGTTGGGTATTTTATACATACATATATATAAATCGTCTATTGTTCGACCTTAATTGTTTTTTTTTAATTTATATTTATTTTATTAAGCTTGAGGTCTATTTTTTAAAAAATCCTTTATTTTCTTTAATCCGAAAACAATTTTAAGTTGCTATTTTTCCCTGAATAAGTTACACAAAGGCGTGACAAAATATCATATTGAACAAAAACTCAAATAAATATTTTTTTTAAAAAAAAGCCAAGTCGGTTCACTACTTCACCTGTAGTGCGATTCTGTAATTAATTTTAACAATAGTTGTCATTGTTAAACAAATTAACAAGCAAATTAACGATTTTGCTATTCTGTAACATTTTAAACAGCACTTGTTATCGTTAAGTCAGCTGTTTGTGTTAAGTAAACGACAACTTTTTAATTGTTGTTTATTTATTGTTAAATGTCGAAAAAATAAAAAATATTTAGTTAAAAGAAATATGTAATATAACTTGAAAATGGCAATTAAATAATTTGCATTTAATTTAATAGTAAAATGTTTGGATTATCTTCTTAAAAAAAACAAAAAACTAAAAAAAATTATGTTTAGTTTTAATAATTTTATTTGTTTTTTTTTATTCCTCTTTGGCCCGTTTTCACAACTTACCGATAGCTAAAAGTAAACTTTAACCCGCCTTGTAAAAAGTGTTCCATTATTAAAATCTTACTTTAACCTAAAGTGAGCGATAAAGTAAATAAAGGTTAATTCTACCTGTTAGGTTAAAGTAAAGTTGAAATAATGGAACACTTTTTATACGGCCGTTAAAATCCTACCTTTAGCTATCGGTAAGATGTGAAAACGGGCCTTTGTGTTTTTCGTTATTTTGCCATTTTTTTGACATTGATGCCACTTGACGTTAATTTTTATCCATGTTGTTAACAACAATTTACAGAATCACATAATCGTTAGTGCAAATAACAAAACAGGCGGACAATTATAACAACTGTTGTTATTGTTAAAAGTTACAGAATCCTACTACTGGTCCTCATACAAGCAAGTATCCTCTCGAAATTAAGTTTTTAGTGCGATTTTTAATGCTATGGTGAAGGGTACATAAGATTTACCATAGCCGAATATAGCACTTTAAATTGTTTTGTTTAAATCATCTTGACTCAAACTTTTTTCTATATTGACTAAAAAATGGTCTAATGGTTTAATGTTTTGAACACAAACAATTGTATTAAATAATCACGGGAATAAAAAGTAAACACTTTTCCCTCGAAATCTTGCTTTTGCCAATATATTTTTTTGGGTAGACCCAAACAATAGGGATTAATATGAAAATTAAGGCTGCCGTGTTTCTAAGGATATTTTTTTTGTAATGCCTAGTAACCAAACATATAAAAAGATTTAAAATTGTCTTATTTCAAAGACTAAATAATATCGTCCCTTTAAAAAAAAAAAAAAAAAAAAAATCAGCAAACCAGCACTTTGCTAATTTCGGAACAAGAAAATCGTCAAAATGACGATAGAAAGTCAAATCTGGCAGCTCTAGTTTTATTATATATATTTCTTTCGGAAATATTCCAGTACTGGAAATATTCCAGTTAAAACAAAATCTGTATTGTCTGTATTCGCATTCAAATACAGAAAGACTTTTTTCTCACATATCGAGATCAGACGTGTATTTTTAACCCCGCATCGAATGGACGCTTAAAAGTAATAATATATTTTGTTATTTAAATTATTTAACATAATAGTGAACAATTAAAACGATAAAATTAAATAAAATAAAAAAGTAAAAATATATTCATACGTATGAATGTTCATATGTACATTAGGGATATAACTTTTTGCAATTTTTTGCAAATATCAAAATGGCCCTAGCATAGTCGAATAGGCCATTGAAAATTATATAAAAAAATGCTATTACTTTTTCGCAGTTGTCAAAAAAGTTCACCCACCAAACGCGGTAAAGTTTTTAAATGATTTTTTTTTTATTTATTTACCTAAAAGGCGCAAAAAAGTTTTTTTTATCAATATATCAACCTGCATTTAACATTTGTGTAAATACTTATGAAGCTGAATGTATGTCATTGAAAATTAGGTTATGTACTTTAATTGTTTTTATTATTCAAAGAAAATTATTAATGTGTTTCAAATATTCCGAGTTTGTGTTTAATACTTAAAAACAATGGATTTTAAAAGAAGTCGTTTAAGCGTTTTGAAAAATGCAAAAGTTTGGACAAAGGCTTTGACCAAATTTAAAGATAGCACAACAATGTCGAGAAACATTCCAGATATCGTCATTCCATTACATGAATTGAGCAAAATGCCAACCCAAAAAATTATAATTGGAAGATTTCATGCTTTAGCTGCTTCAGAAAAATCAAAAACAAAGAGGTGTAAAATTATCTCAAAAGAACTTTGCGATTTGTGGAGTAAGATGAAACTACCAAAAATTCAAACTAAATCAGTAAACAGAAAAGTTGAAAAATTAATTCAAATATATGATAAAAATTTAAAAAAAAACGTGGCTATAATTTTGAAAATATTTTCAATATTTCAAATGAAAATACAGATATTATTCAGTCCGAATTAAGTAGCTTGAAAGACGCTATGTCTGATGAAAATTCAGTATCAGAGTACGAGTGTGAGAACCAATACTCGTCCGACGATTGTGATTACAAGCCCCCGGAAAGAATGAAATTAAATAAATCATTAATAAATCCATCGGTTGCTTTAGTTACTAATGCCAAAGTCAGTACTAAAAAAGCAGCTAAAATCTGTAAGGAATTAGCAGAGTCTGGTATTCAAATTGCAACTCCATCACAGCCAGGTGTTTATAAAGCTGTAATCAAGTCGGCCGAGCGTAAAGAAAAAATGTTAAAGGAAACTTTGAAAAATGAAAACTGGTGCTTGCATTTCGACGGCAAAAAAATTGGCAATAAAGAACTCCAGGTAATGGTTTTAAAAAATGAATATACCGAAATTAAGTTAGCAGTGCTTGTTTTGGAAAATGGAAAAGCCCTCACAATTTTTAATGGTATTAAAAAAACATTACACAAATTTGATTTATGGCAATCCATAAAAATGGTAATTTCTGATACAACAAGTGTAAATACTGGTCACAAAAACGGCGTTGTTAAGCTATTAAAGGACTATTATAAATCAATTGATCTTCCTCCACCACAATACGTCGGTTGCCAACACCATATTTTAGACCTGATCCTAAGGCATGTTATGGATGAGTTATTGGATGGAAAAACATCATCTCCTAATATCTCTTATAATTTTGTTCCGGATCTGAAAGCCAACTACATACAGAATAATGAATACTTAAAAATAAAAAACATTAAATGGCGCGACGATATGCAATACTTGTACGAGCTTGGTTCTGCATTTAAATACTACCAAAGAAAAAAAAAATTCCCTTATATAAAATTTAAAGCCATACCACCATTAAGCAACGCTCGATGGAACTCAAGGGCAATTCTTGCCATTTTAGCATTTGTGCTTATCCCGAAATACCGAGACCAGCTCACCCCAATATGTGAATTCATATGTGGACCATGGTATAATAAGGCGTGTCGATTTTGGGAGAAAAAATTTTTTTCCCGATTTTGGCAAATGAGGGGGTCCAAAAATATGCCTTTTGATGTGTTTTATCCTAATTTGAAAGGTTTTTGCGTATTGATAAACATTTAGCTTGGTAAATTTGCGTTTGATAAAAATGTATAATGAAATTTCTGAAAAAAGTGATTACTTGTTATAAACTTCAAAAAAATGTTGCTTAAATGAACTTAAACCATTTTATTTATATATTTTCTTTATTAAAAAACAGTAAAAAACATTAAAAAACATATAAAGAGTTTAAACTAACAATATTCATTAAATCTTGCTTCGATTCATTCCTAGACATCATTGTTCTGCTTGCTTCCTGACCTCTAATGAATCCATCCCGTTTTTCATGAGTGTACACTTTGGCAGAAGCCTCTGTTACTTGTTTCACACACCTCTCTATGGACTGTCCATGACATGGCCACTTTGGAACTTGCATTGGCTCTTCAACAAACTTTCTTATTTCGGATATTTTAAGTTTACACGTAAGCGGAGGTTCATAAACTTTTTCTTTATCTGACCAGTCTATAAGTTCTAAAAGGGATGTTGCATTTAAATTTATTGCAAGTGTTATCCTGGGCCGAACAGATAGATCCCCTAGTGTATCATCATCGCCATTCCTTATCTCAATTATTTTCTGAACCCCCGCCATCCTTTCTTCTTGATCCTCCGAGCATAAAAGTGTCTGAAGCACCATTTCACTAAATGCAAACAACGATGAACGTTTGATTGTTGGAAAAACAATATCGGCTACTGCCTTCTCCTGAGATCTTAGGAGCTTCAATTGAAGAAGAATGTGACGAGGTCCTTCCACCCAAGAGAATTTCGATTTAATTGTAAACCAGCAGGGATAGTAAACACCGACAATGAATTCCACAAGAAGTTGTAACGTCTTCAAGTTACTGCCTTTAAGGCCATGTTTTGAAACCCATATGCGACAAATCCTATTTGCAGTTGTTAACCACCGAGAGTGGCTTACTGGGCCAATTTCTAAGAGTGCCAGATCGGTTGGAAGTGTACCATTTATTATGGCCTGGGTTATTCTGTACCCATAAGCCTGATCTGTAGAGAGATCTCTGACAATATCATCATTCAATGAAGCCAAAGGCTCTGGAAAGGATAATCTGACAAATGAGGGATTGATTTCAAGTTCAGTTGCAGTATCAAGCATGTTGCCAATCGTTCCACTCCACTTGTTGTTGAATAAAGTTTTTCCATCCACCTCTGTGATCAAGTGCCGCAAAGGTAACTCATTAATATGAAGAGCACAAACCAGCCAGATGAGTTTACGATTCAGTTTTGCCTCAACCCAATGCATGACTCCTCCTTGCCAACCAGTGTTTACATTGGTTGAGTTACCAGCAATAGCCTGTAAACTTGTATCAATGCTGTGTTTCTTAAGGAATTCGACAAGATGGTTAGCAATAACTTCAGCCGATTTTCTTTTTGTTACGTCTTTCTTTGGAGTAAAATGGCAAAGATACCTTCCGCCTGGCTCACTGCAAACAGTGTAATGCTCTTCTTTCACAATGCTTGGAAATTGATGACTTGAGTTATCTGCTTTTAACAGAACTTTAGTTGAATCTTTGCGTCCATCAAAGAAAATACATTTAATACTGCCTTTTTGGCATCGATCATGAAATTCTTCATCAAGCAATTTTATAACTTTTTCTTCTGCCCTTTTTACTTTACTGTGATCAACCACAAGTCTCCTATCACCTTCTGTTATTAAGCCAGCATCCAAAAAAGCAGCTGTTGTAATGGCAGCTGTAGCACGTAGGCCGACACCATACCTAATACTTTGCAATGCAACATTGCGCAATTGTAATGTATTATAATCACTTGTTCTTGAAGTAGAAGGGACATCAAAATCATCACATGAAATATGAAAATGTTCTTCAGATTCTTCACGCCAAGCACCAGTTGACTCATCACCATCTTCGGAGGAAATAAATTCACTTGTTTGTACTGTTAACTCTTTGTATTCTGTGATCACATAAATCCGGTAATCCAATTTGATGCTGTCCGACAGATCCAATATTCTCTCTTTGACCCTTAATAAACACTAGTTCTTTGATAGGAATCTTCATACTCTTAGAACAAGAGCAGGAGATGTGGACTTCATATTTACAGCCAGCTCCCCCTGGACATTTACCCTCGAACTCTGAACATAGCTTAATCTGACACTTGCAATTAAGTATGTCAAATAGCTTGTCTAATGTTGCTATGAAAGCCTCTTTCACTTCCAGATTTCCTCTGCCAAGTGATATGTTTTTGGCCTTTTCCCAGTTTTCCTCTATCTTCTTCAGAATTTTGACTCTCGAATTTAAAATTGGTACCACAAAAGAACTGTTTGCTAGCTCCCACTTTTCGAGCACTTTAAAATAAGTATCCTTGGCAACTGTAGCTGCTGGGTAATTTCTGACATTCTCTCCACTTTGCTCTCTTAGCAGAAGTCCATATCTTAGAACATCACGAAGGGTTGGGAGTTCTGAAGTAGCTATTTACCGAGCAAACCAATAAAATTGCTTGTTCTTGGAAATATAATTGTGAATAACTAACCAAAACACAACTTTTTGACACCCCTCATTTTTGGATATAGAAAGTAAAAAAAATCGACACGCCTTAATGGTATAATATATGGTTTTCCAATCATTGTTTTAATAAAGACAACTTCGCAGCTTTAGATCAATCCTTAGCACGATTTAAGAACGGTCAAGCATGTCTTAAAAGACACTGGGTTAGAGAAGCTTCAATAATCCCAAAGCAACAGCGAAGCAACATATGCGCAGAACGCGGTATTAAAGTAATACAGGACATTTATCCATTATGCAAAACAACGCGCACGTTAAATTTGAAGTTTATGTCTTTTAATAATTAAACAAAATTTTTCAGTTCACTATTTTACTTTATTAATAAAATATTTAAAAATTTTTATTTAAAATGAATGTTTTTTTTTTTGGGAGATTTTAGAAAATCGTTTTCGTGGGTGAGGTTTTTTATCCGAAATGACCCCAAAATTATTTTTTCGTAAATAACACAACCTTCGCCATCGCGTGGTGCTAGGGCCAAAAATTGGTTATACCCCTAATGTACATGTATGTATGTAGGTATACATATTCTGAACAAAAACATTTAAGTTTAAATTTCTTATTTTTCGTGTTGTTGTAATACAATAAATAATAAAAATATAAAAAGCAAAGCAAAACGGTGAAAAACAAGAACAACTCTGCATGAGTACGAACAGTGAAACAACACTAAGACAAAATGAAAGAAACGTTTACGTTTTAGTTAATGCAAATGAAAATAATGCAGAAATAAATAAAACAAAACAAAACAATATAAACTATTTAACGGCTAAGCCAATTACTCGAACACGTTCTCTATCACCCTCGGTGTTTACAAAATCAGTGGATAGTGACTCATTAAAAAAACTACAGCTAGATTTGGTGACAAGTGTTGCCAGGCCAGCAAGTATTGCCGTGACATCAAAAACAAATTTAGTGGGAAATGATACCATGAACTCAAACACAAATGCAATGGAAAACCCTCCTGTAAGAAGTTGTCAAAAGCCTACAGTACAAGTTGGTATGGACAGGTACATAACAGTGCTTAAACGGGGACGCAGCCCTACCTCTGCAGCAGTTGCTTTGGCCTCAAAAGTACCATCTTTTGATAAAATAAATTCTCAAAATCGTTTTGCAATTCTGGAGGATGAATCCTCTGAAGCACCAAACGTCATTAAATCATCCAAGCCTCCCCCGATATATCTTAGGGAGCAAAATTCAAATGAGCTCATAAAGAGTTTGATATCGGTGATAGGAGAAAATTCGTTTTACGTAGCGGCCATCAAGCGTGGAAGTATAAACAAGACAAAAATACAAGTCAATCATGAGAATGATTTTCGCAAAATAGTAAACAACTTTGAAACACTTAAAAAAAACTTTTATACCTACCAACTGAAAAGCAGTAAAGGTCTACAGGTAGTGATTAAGGGTATTGACTCATGTGTGGACCCAGAAGAGGTTAAAACATTCCTAGAAGAAAAAGGCTTCAAGATAAAACATGTAGGAAATATTAAAAATAGAGAAGCAATTCCCCAACCACTTTTTCGAGTGGAGTTTGAATCCGGCGACGTAAAACTTAAAAAAAAAAACGAAACACATCCTATTTACAATTTAAAATATATTCTCTACAGAAGAATAACTATAGAAGAGCCGCACAAAAAAAATGGACCTGTTCAGTACATAAACTGCCAAGAATTTGGCCATACCAAGGCATACTGCTACTTACCCCCTGTCTGCGTAGTATGTGGTGAACTACACGGTACAGTTTCTTGCGATAAGTCTAAAACTGACCCCAACGTAAAAAAATGTAGCAACTGTGGCGGTAATCACACTGCCAATTATAGGGGATGCCCTGTATATAATATCGTCAAGCAGACGGTTGGACCGAAAACAAATACCCCTCAAATGCAGGTTGCAAATCAAGTAAACACAAATACAATTCAAGCCCCCCAGCCTAGTAATAACAGAACCTCTTACGCTAACGTCCTAAAATCAAACCATGGAAACATTACTGCAAACAGTAAATAATTTTACGAACACAATGGGTAATATGATGCAGGAAATGCTTAGAATGCAATCGATGTTATTGCAAGCTGTACTTAACAAACCATGAACTGTTTAAAAATTTGTTTTTGGAACGCAAACGGCATCCGCCAACATAAAAATGAAATAGAATACTTTCTTAAAAATAAACAAATTGATGTCATGATGATTTCTGAAACTCATTTGACCTCAAGAAATACGTTTAAAATAAATGATTATATACTATATGATACCAAGGACCCTCGAGATAGAGCTTGTGGAGGTTCTGGCATTTTAATAAAAACCCGAGTCAAACACTACCTAATGTGTGATCATCGTGAAAAGTATCTCCAAGCAACGAACATTTGCGTTGAGGAATTAAATAGAAACCTAGTAATTTCATCGTTATACTCCCCGCCTAGATTTTCAATATCGGAGGACCAATATTATAAATATTTTAAATCATTAGGACCGTGTTTCCTAGCCGCTGGCGATTATAACGCTAAACATACCTTCTGGGGGTCGCGACTTATAACACCAAAGGGTCGTGTTTTATTTAACATAATTTCTAAAATGGATTTAAATGTGGTAGCGAGCGGACAACCAACATATTGGCCCACTGATCATCAAAAAATTCCAGATGTCATCGACTTCGGCGTAGTTAAAAACATCCCCACAGAAACGATTCATGTTGAAGCTTCCTTAGAATTATCATCCGACCACACACCTACAATTGTTACTATATCGAACCCAAAAAGAATTGTATTTCCGTCAGGTTACATAGTTAAATTTATTGGTTAAAATATAAAAAATTTCTCAGTGCCCATTGCACAGAAAATATTCCGCTTAATACACCGGAGAATGTGGATCTCTCTATTGTTAACTTTGACAGTAATCTTAAACTAGCTGTTCAACATTCCAGCGTTACCCACAAAAAAATTAAAAATAATAAAATATATTCTTCAGATGTCGCTCTTGACTGAAAAAAGGAGAGTTCGAAGAGAGTGGCAACTTTACAGATCCCCGCAACTTAAGATTTTATAAAAAGAGTGCACAAAAAGTCTAAGAAAGTTACTGCAGAATCAGAAAACGGCTTCTCTTGAAAAATATCTTAAGGAACTTGATGCAACTCCACAATCTGACTACTCATTATGGCGTGCAGTTAGAAATCTAAAAAGCCCAGTTATATCTAAGCCACCATTAAGAAACTTGAATGGTAGTTGGGCAAGAAATGATAATGAAAAAGGAAACCTGTTTGTAAATCATTTGAAAAACGTATTTACACCAAATATATCTCACAATATTGCGGTCGAGTTACCACCTGTTGCTGCTAGAGCAGCTATTCCCCTCAGATTTGAGATAAGAGAAATCGAAAAAGCTATTTGTGACTTAAACACTAAGAAGGCACCTGGTATTGATATAATCAGTAATAAAATGCTTTTGGAGCTACCTCGCATAGCAAAGAAAATTATTCTTTTTATTTTTAATGCTATTTTATGCCTTGAATACTATCCTCAAAAATGGTTTACCATGATACCAAAGCCGGGTAAATATCATAAAAAAGTTGAGTCTTATAGGCCTATTAGCTTATTATCAAATATGTCAAAGCTGTTTGAGAAATTATTAGTTTCAAAATTAACACCGATTTTAAGTGAAAATAGATGTATTCCAAACCATCAGTTCGGATTTAGAAGAAAACACAGCACAATCGAACAGACTCATCGAATAGTTAATGTCATTAGAAAAGCGTTTGAAGAAAAGAAATATTGCTCAGCACTCTTCATCGATGTTTCGCAAGCTTTCGATAAAGTCTGGCATGAAGGCTTATTAAATAAATTGAAGCAAAATTTACCAGCAAACACACACAAGCTGCTAAAAAGCTACTTAGTCGGTCGTCAATTTATTATTAAAGAAGGAAATTTCTTAAGTTCACCTCAGCCCATTGCCGCTGGAGTCCCACAAGGCAGCATCCTGGGCCCCCTATTATACTTAATTTATGCTTCGGACATGCCAACAAGCAACTACACACAAACTTCAACATTTGCAGACGATACAGCTTTTCTAAGCGTCCACGAAAATCGTTATGAAGCATCGCGTTACTTACAGCATCATATATTTCAACTTGAAACATGGTTAAGAAAATGGAGGATAATGGTCAATGAGAAAAAATGCGTACATATAACATTCACTTTGCGCCGGGAATCTTGCCCCCTATTACAATCAATAATCAAATAATTCCTCAACATTCGCATGTAAAATATCTCGGTATACATCTGGATCGGCGATTAACGTGGAAATGCCATATAGAGGCAAAATTAACTCAAATGAAACTAAAAGCCATTCAAATTCATTGGCTTATTGGAAGAAATTCTGTCCTTAGTCTCGATTGCAAGCTTCAACTTTACAACTCTGTCTTAAAGCCCATCTGGTGCTACGGTATTCAACTATGGGGCACTGCCTCGGCCTCTAATATCGACAAAATTCAAAGGCGCCAAAATAAACTTCTTCAAATAATCACAGCAGCTCCCTGGTATGTTAAAAACTCAAACATTCATAAGGATCTCAATGTGCCATTAGTTAAAACTACGATTACAAAATATGCAATAAAATATTTAAAATGGCTTGAACAACACCCAAATCCACTAGCTCGAAATATTTTTAATCATGGCGGCCACACTCGCTTAAGAAGAAGAGACACTGCAGCACTTACCCAATTAAATGAGCGATAAACATAAGTTTTTTTATGAGCGAAATATATAAGTGAACAGAACCTTTTTTTTGTCTGGCACTGGCAGGACATAAAATAACGTATTAGGTTGAGATTTGATTAATTATTGTTAGTTCATATTTAATATATGAAGATTCAATAAAAAAAAATAATGACAAAAAAAAAAAAAAATATCGAGAAACGATGGAATTTTTTTGTTTCCTACTTCATGTCAGAAATTTTACGATGCGAGAAATACAGAACGAGCTACAGGTTTATTTAGTTTTGTAAGGACGCGAAATAAATTAACCTAAATTTTTCAAAAATTTAAGTGAATAAAGTGTACTTTGGCCCCTCGTTTGTACTTGTATGTATTATACGAATATAATTATCCACAACTACAAATTTATTTGTTCGAATTGGCATATTCAATGCACCCCTGCAATAAATATGTACACATGGAATTAAAACAAAAAGAGTTGGTTTTTAGCCCGACGTATGATTTATGCAGTTTCTATTGAAATATTTAAATATCACTCATACGCACGGTGGTGTGAAATGAAAATTTAAAATACAATACTGTGTAGAAAAAAGTACCAATAAGATTTAAGGATTCGAAACTCCGAAAAGTACCAAAATATGCTTGAGGGCTTCCTTACACAGCCAAAACTTTACTTACAATCCTAATTTTAATGATTTTTTGAATTCATTATTTTAAAGCTTTATTCGTCACTTTTTGGATTAATAGTTTTATACTAAATAATAACTTTATTATTATATCTTAAACAAGTCATAATTATACATTACAAAAAATACTTTAATATAATAATTTATTATTATTCCATTTAAAATAATTAACTAAATCAATTTTCAATATATTTCGTTAATATTTTTTAGATATTCGGTAATACTACAAAATGTTAAGAAAAATTTCGATGTGAGTGTTAGAGCTATAAATTATTTTTTACAGCCAAAACACTCTTTAATTAATGCTTTCTTACATTTCGAAAAATTTATTGATGTTTCCCCTTTTTAACAAAAACGCCATAACATTTCTAATAAAGGGCTGCATGAACAACTTCTTTCATAAACATACTGAAATGCTTATTCACTGAAAGTCGTGTTCGAATAAAATTGAGATTACCGAACAAACTGTTGTTTTATTCATGCTGCTATGAACACATTTCGTTTCATATCGCAAACACACAGAGGTTGTTCAATGAAACGGGGTTTGTTTCATAGTTTTCATTCTCTCTCATTTATTTTTATTAATACTCAATAGCAATGTTGCCACTTCAGTAAATTCATGTAATTATTTGCATGCGTTGTCCATGTGTAATTTAAATTTTAACACATATGTAGATATACCTATATACATATATGTATAGTATACATATTTATAGTATACAATAAATAAAATGCAAAATATGTTTTTTTTTTGTTTTTCATTTGCATTTTTGAATAATACAAATCTTTGAAACATGGCAAGATTTTATTGTCTTGTGATGTACTGTACACGGCCGTGAAATGAAACGAACTCATAAAAAACACACACATTTTTAGGTGAAAGATGAAAAACAAAAGGAGGAATGAGTTTATGAGAAATTAAATTGTTAGTTTTGTAAGTGCCTTAGGAGTCTGACCACGTGGTTGTTTTTTTTTTCGAAATATATTAAAAACTTGAAAATGAATGTAAGTAAATATAATTAATAACGGTTCACGTTTGTCGCGATAGTATGTAGAAATTTACTTTGCGAAAAACGTTGCGTCATTGGGTGGAATACAGCGTCAGTCGAACAAATTATGTATTTACATCATAATATGAAAACGATGGATGTTGATCGTGCTGGATGACGTATATGACACTTTTTTGCCTAGATTTTATCACTTTTATTTAAACCATGAATTATCTCATTTTTTAGTTCTGATTATAATAATATCTGAAGATTGTTAAGCATTTATTAGCTATCTACTTTTTTCTGTTTAAGAAAAAAATATTGCAGACATTTTTTAATGTTGGTGAATGTTTATAAAAGTAAAATTAAACATATTTAATTTTATTGAAAATTTACATTGAAAACAAAAATAAATTTGAGTTTTTATTTCAATATTAATGGGTCTCTTAAACTTGTTGCATTTACCCCTCATGGTTATTTCTATTTATATTTACTTTCTTATGTTTTTATTTTTCTACAACTGGCAACACTGACATTTAAATCATACTGTTTTTCCATGTACTTATTCGAGATTTGTTCAATGGTTGTTCTGTTTCATGGTTGTTAATGTTCATATTCTCTTGTAAAAGCAAATAAACTAATTTCTTCTTATTCGTCTCTTAAATATCGAGTGTTCATTGCTTTCATTTCATAGTGTTTCATCTTACTGAATACGAATGAACCGAACACAAAATTATAATGAAGGTTTCATGAACATCATTATTAAGTTTCATGCAGATGTTTAATTTCTAATGCATATAAGAGTCATTTTTCTTAGTGTGTTTTTACTTTTTGAAAGTTAAGTTGTTATTACTTATTTTTTGAATTTTTTTGTAACTACTTTAACACTTTTAAGTACAACAGAAAGATATTAGCCCATAATCATAGTCAAACGCTAAAGTCGGTTCTTTTTAAAAACAACTTTAAAAGAAAAACATTCTTTTAATTATTTTGCTACGATAGTCGAAATTAAAGTATGTTTTAAATTGAACCGACTTTAACTGAGTGCCACCTCAAATGTAGAAAATTGTTTCATACAACATATAGGTGATTTTTTAAGAGCTATAGGAAAGTAAAAAAAAAAAACACATAAAATTCAGAAAAATTCATGAAATCTTTATTTAAAAATGAAAAAATGAAATGAAAAATGAAATCTTTCCTGCAGACAAGCGTCAAGCTTCGCGGGAATAAGCATAGGGAATTAAAAAAAAAAAATAAAAAAAAAAAAAAAAAATCGATAGTACGGGCCATATAATTAAATGCTTGAAGATTATTTCATGCAAATGTTGACCGTGACTGCGCCTCAAATGTTCCATCCGCTTAGTCCAATTTTGGCATACTCTTTCCAACATTTCGGCCGGTATCTCATAAATAAATGCTTCGATGTTGTCTTCCAATGCGTAAATTGAAGCGGGCATGTGTGTACAGACATGAGCTTTAACATAGCCCCACAAAAAATAGTCTAAAGGCGTTAAATCGCACGATCTAGGCGGCCAATTGACCGGTTCCGAACGAATGTTCACCGAACTCGCCTTTCAATAAGTCCGTTGTTGAGCGTGCAGTGTGGCATGTGGCACCGTCTTGTTGAAACCACATATCATGCAAGTCAAGGTCTTGCATTTTGGGCAAAAAAAGTTTAATATCATCTCATGTTCTTAAGTAACAGAGGCCCAATTGCTGCGAACGGCGACGAATCAATAATTGATGGTCATCATTAACACTGACCGATACAGCTGCGATATTTTCTTCACTTCGCACTCTACGTAAGCGTGATGGTGGCTTAATGTCCAACAATGTAAATTTGGTGCGAAATTTAGTCACAATAGCCTGAATAGCCGCTTCAGTGGGTCGATTAAACTGACCATGATGAACCTTCTTAACAGAGCACGCATTTTGATAATAAAATTCAATAATTTGCTAGAGTTGTTCTTTTGTAAGACGATTTATGGTTAAATTATAGACCAAACTGAAGAAGTTCGACAGTGAAACAAAACACGAAACGTGCGTCAGCTGTTTAAGCCAGTGTTGCCAAAAATATTATAGCTAAAAAATCACCCATTATAAGAAAATATAAGCAAGTGGCAACTCTTAGCAGCTGACATTACAATTAAAATATAAATAAAACACTGCATATCTTGTAGCGTTGAAAATTTTAAAAACGCAATGTGAATATATGTAAAAAGCAACAGCAAATTTTCAAAATATTTTTGACTTTTTTTTTGCTTGCATTGCAATTTTTGGCATTGCGTTGTACACAATTAGGACCTATACATATGTATATATTTTGTTTTAAAAGATAAAAGATTTCCTCCAAATCAATAATAATTGCTAAGTATCGGCCAATATCTTGTAACATAAACATTTTAAACTTTTTGCACGCACTTTTTTATTTAGCGAAAACAGCTGATGCCGCTGTTAAATTAGTTAAAAACAACTTTAGCTAGTTTTAAAATTAACACCGGTTTTAACGTGTAAAGTATGCTTTTGCTTGTCTAAAGTAGATCAAAACATATTTTTTATAAAAGTTTACTTTAGAACTCTTAAAGTATGCTTTGTTTATGACTATAGTTATAGGCCCTTATTTTTTAAGTTATAATTGGCCAAATTATAAAGGATTACTTTTGGGAAAATAAGTACTTTTTCTAGTAGAATAATAAGTAGTCTTCTTGTCAAGTTCTAATTATTTTACTGCTTATTTGTAAGCAAAGTTTTTGCTGGATAAGTGAGGAAAATTGAATTTAAATTTTAGTTCTATCTTTATAGCTGTAGAATATAAATGGGTTACCCTAAAAGTAGCACAATCATACTTTTGAAAACACATTCACTTTCTACGGGTGTTGGCCTTATTGTCAAAAAAGCTTTTCATTGTCTTGCTTTCTAAGAAACAGCTGATAACTAGCCATGTTTCAAAATGGTATATCGTCCTGCTTGTTCTGGCGAATCGTAGCTCTTTTTTAAATTATTAATTTCAAAACACACAATTTAAAATTAAAAACAAAATGAACTATTTTTTTGAATTGTTAACAACAGTATTATACTATTTTTGACACAACGTTAAAGTTTTTTACAGTGTTGTAAACGTTTTCAAAATAAGACCACCTTGTATGAATTCGCCTTTGCTTTTATACATTCATAGTCAAGGCGAATTTACACCAGGTGAACTTATCTTGCTACGTTGGCAACAGCTGATTACTTACTGTTTAAAATACAATTATTTTAAACACAAATTATATTTAAATTTGAATTTTTATTTAAAAACAAAAATGTACATATAACGTATGTTGCCAACTGAATTTCTTAACTTAATTTGTGATTGAATTGTACGTAACGTAACGATTAAAAATTATTGTGAATTGTAACTTTAACTTTCCAATATTTACTATTATTGTATACTTGAATATGAAATACCTAAATATTGTAAAAAAGAAAAATGGTCACTTGTCGGACAACCAGCCAACGGTGAGCATCTTGAATAAAGTTATTCACTTGTACCCAATCTAATTAAAATTTTTATATTTTCTAACCCCAAATTACTCTTAATTCTAATTCCTTTATAATTTCTCCTTGCGGCGAGAAATTATAAAGCCACGTAAAGCAGATTAGAATCCAACATCAAACTAACTGGGCATTAGCAACCTAAGCGAATCGTACCTACATCGTGTGTATGTAATTTCTACCCATCGCTCCTAACTTAGCCAACTAATCTGCCCATCTAAGCCAAAGTAGTTCTAATCTTGTTCACTAACCTTGTGTCAAAATGGTATACCGTCCTGTTGGTTCTGGGGAATCTTAACTAAATTCTATAATTTTCGATTAAAATTGTGAAATTTAAAACTTTTTAAAGTTATAACATTTCAATAAAACACAATTTAATATAAAACAAAATCCAATATTTGTGTGAACTTTTGACACAACGTTAAAATATTTTACAGTATTGTAAAACGTTTTCAAAATAATACCACCTTGTATGAATTCGCCTTTGCTTTTATACATTCATAGTCAAGGCGAATTTACACCAGGTAAACTTATCTTGCTACGTAGGCAACAGCTGATTACTAACCTTGTGTCAAAATGGGATACCGTCCTGTTGGTTCTGGGGAATCTTAACTAAATTCTATAATTTTTGATTAAAATTGTGAAATTTAAAACTTTTTAAAGTTATAACATTTCAAAAAAACACAATTTAATATAAAACAAAATCCAATATTTGTTTGAACTTTTGACACAACGTTAAAATATTTTACAGTATTGTAAAACGTTTTCAAAATAATACCACCTTGTATGAATTCGCCTTGTTCATAGTCTTATTCCTTCAATATTTTTCAGGAATATTGAAATTGTAATTTGACTTATTTGACATTCGAATTAATTTGAAAACTTAAGGCTCAGTTAGTCTTTACTTTCTGTTTCTGTTCTGTTCCGTGCCGTTATGAAATTGTAATAGTTACTTTTTCAGTAGTAACTTATCAGCCATTTATGATAAATTTATTAGTTTTGCACCATTCATTGTTTTATTTTAATAACTTTTATTCGCATAAATATGAAAAAATTAAATTTTATGAATTCTTAAAATCAAATAACAGTTTATTTCAATGTAAATATGTATTTTTTATTATTTATTTTGCTGTCACTTACAAATACTTAACATGTTTTTGATTTTAACAAACTGAACCGCAACAGAACAGAAAAACTAATCAATTTCATAGGTTTTTTAATAACAAAAACAAGTCAGCTGATTCGTAACAGAACAGAAAGTAAAGACTAATTCTGCCTTTATGTAATAAATATAACTCACCATGAGAAATAAATTCCCAGAAAATGATAGTAATTAAAACTCATAATAAATCAATTAAACAGTTTCTTTACTAATTGCTGCATTTCAACTTTCCTCAAATAATAATATTTTTACTTTTTTGAACAAACAATTTCATAAACTGATGTTATCCATGAATTATTTTCGAAAAATTTCGCGTGTTTAAGTAAAAATTAAACGTCTAAAAATGCCTCTATAGTGTTAATAAAATCTTCTAGAAAAAAAATGTATAAAAAAATTTTTATAAAATATTTTCTATTCTCCTTTTTCAAGGGTGCCAATTGGTCTTGGCATATTTTCCATTCAGTGAAAAATAAACCAAAAGTTTTAAAGAGTAAAAAAAAAGAAATAAGTTTAAATGTTGAATCACACTGAGAACGAAATAAAAAACAGGCGCGAACAGAATATTTAAAATATGGCTCAGCATGAGGAATACCCTCAGCACACATAAACACATTTCAGTCATATACAGCTATAAATAGACATACTCGAATACCAGAAAACATTTAGATACCAATACACAGACATTAAGGAAAAAGTTTTGTTGCCAGGAGTAGAGAATGAAATGAATGAACAAAAATAATTTAAATAATAAAACGGTGATACAAAAGTAAGGAAATAAATGTAGAGGCTTTCATACAGGAATTTTGTTTTGCAAAAAACAAAAAATTATGGAAATAACAATAACTTTTCTTCCACCCGGACAAAACGATTCCTTCTTTAAAGCAACATTTTAGTCACAATTTGAAAAACAAGACTTTTGTAATTGAAGTAAAAATTGTGGGCATTTAATTTTAAAAAATACAACTTATTTTCACAAAAAAGAATTAATCGAAAAAAAAAATTTAAATATATGTTTAAGCGGAATTGTTTCTATTAACCACTGCTTATTTTCCCCTTTTTAACAGCACTGTGTAATTTTCAAAAGGTGAATGATTCTCTTAATAGATTTAAAATTTTAATTAAAAAATAAATTTAAAAGTTAACTTGTATTTCTGTGTGAGGGCGTGTGTTAAGGGATAAGTGTCACAAAGATTGTTACACGACATTGTCTTAAGTAATCGTTAATTAATTTTTGTCAAATATAATTTACAGTCATTTTAATATGTCGCAGTTAAAGAAAAAATTATAAAATCTTCGAAACTTTTTACATTAATTAAGAAATAATTATATTTTCCCTGGGATTGGGTTGTTGAAAATATGTCATGTTGTAGAAAGGAGGACTTTAGCAACTGAAAACGTTGTTTTGTGTTAAGAAATAGAAAAATAGTCGACATTTTTCTGTTACATTTAAAAAAAAGCTTTAAACTAATAACAACACTCTGCCTTTTCTTGAGGATTATTTGACATTATCTAAAGAAGACATTTGGGCTTGTACTTAAATATAACCGTATTTTAATTCTGCAAAATTTTGTTTAAAATTTAAAAATTTTTTTTCTAAATACAATTTTTCCAAATAAAATTCATCCCTTTTAACAGACCCGGTTTGCTGAAATTTGGTCACAATTCTCCCAAATTATGCTGACCAAAATAATCACGTAGTGCACGAAATGCCTTTTGATTGGAACGCTTATTTTCGTAAGGGACATTTACAATATTAACGTACTGCTAAATTGTATACCTCTCTATGGTTAAGGTGTAACTCACAACTAACAAGGTGCATTATGGCTTGACTACCCTTCATTACAGTAGTCTCTTGAATCAATTAGTCTAACAGCCTTTTCACCAGAACAAACGCGCTGTTTCCACACTTCAGAGCCAAATTTTCAGCGCTAAAGAAAGCTAATTTAATTATTATAATTTAATTTAGTAATTTTTTTCGTGCAATAATCACTAGAAACTAAATTGTTATGCATGTCAGCGAAGGTGTTTGTTATAAATTTTACAAAATGTTTAATAATTTATATAGCTCAATGAGAGAAGAATCCGGCAAAGTTAGACTTTATGCGGCTGAGACGAATCTTATATGACTTTCTCTCTAAATTCTGAAAGTTCTAAAGAACTACACACAAAAAAAAAAAAAAAAAATATCAACTTTAAATTAACATGGCTAAATGTTGAATTAAAATCATAGTAAATTTCTGCAAAAGTATGGACATTATTTCAAATTATCATTGTTTCATATTAATTTTAAACGAAAAATGTTAAAATAACTTTGTTTAGTGTTTTGCATAGAAACAATAACAACACTTTAAAAAGAAAAACATAAATTTTTTATTTTCATGCTTAAAATTATTTATAAAAAGAAAACCAATTCCCGTATTCTTTTGTTAAAATTATTAAGTTAAATAGTACATCAAATTTTCAAAGTAGAATGATGACGAAAACCATATCGTGCCATTCTGCTGGTGTCTTTTAATTGTGTTTGCTTCCGTAAACAAATGAGAAAACAACATAGTGAAACAGGTGTTACAGGAAAATAAATAATTATATTTTCCCTCTCTTTCTCTTTCTGGTTCCGCGGGTAAGTTTTTAGAATGTTTCTTAAATTAACGCAAATGTTGTCTCTGAGGCTTCTTCTTACTGTTATTTCAAACTCAAACCAATTCGAATTTTAAGGCCGATGTGAAGTTTTTTTTTGCATTTCAATTGACATTTCTTAATTTCAGACTAACTCAATTTGAACAATGGAAAGATACACCTTCGAGCAACGCGTTAAAGTTATTCAGACTTATTATGAAAAGGCGCGTTCAAATCAAAATGCATATCGTGCACTTTGTGATTTTTTCGGTCAATTTAATCGTCCAAATGTGTGCAAATGTTTGCGCGAACCGGGTCTGCAGGAGATGTGAAAACACCAGTGCATACCCGTACAGCACGTTCTGCAGAAAATATTGCTGTACGCTCATCGTTGATGAACATTATGCATATAGACTTGCATTTACACGCATACAAGGTGCAATTTTCAAAGAAAATCATCTTCAGTGATGAGGCATATTTTCACCTCAGTGGATTCGTCAATAAGCAGAACTGCAGCATTTGGTCGAATGAAAATCCAAGAGTGATTGTCACAAAGAGTGACTGTTTAGTGCGGTTTATGGGCTGGCGGCATCATCGGGCCGTATTTTTTCCAAAATGGGGCCGGTCAGGCAGTTACTCTGAATGCTGTTTGCTATCGTTAGATGATAACGAACTTTTTATGGCCTGAATTGGAAGATATGGATGTGAACGATGCCATTTGACACACAGTTAACGAAACAATGGCTCTTTTTCGCGACAAATTCATTGGCCGTGTTATCTCACGTGGTGGCGATGTCAATTGGCCGCCAAGATCATGTGATTTGACACCGTTTGACTTCTTTCTTTGGGGCTATTTGGGGTTATTTGACACCGTTGGACTTTCTTCTTTGGGGTTATTTGAAAGAAAAGGTGTTCGTCGATAAGCCAGCAACAATTCAAGAGTTAAAGGATGACATAATTCGGCGCATTAGCGGCATATACCCTCAATTATGCCTCAGCATCATCGAAAATTTGGACCATCAGATAAATGTGTGCTGCCGAGTTCGCGGCGGCCACCTGGCCGATATTTTGTTCCAACTTTACGGGAATGTTAAATTAACATGAGTTCAAGTTAGTTTAAAAGAAAATAATGTTTTTCGCAAGTTATTGTAAAATCATGTTAAATTAACATGAAGCAAAATCAACCTCGTTTTCGAAGATTTTATATTGAGTTTTTTTTGTGTGTATAGGTATACCTATGACAACTATTAAAGAATTTCTTGAAATAAGAGAATTTAAATTTAAATAAAATTCCTCGTTTTCGCCTTGGATAAATACTTTAGTAACCACACTGTGCTCGAATTTTACACTTTTTGTTAAAACAAGCTGGACACCACACCGTTCAAGCTTATTTGATTACAATAGTGCTAGACACTTTTATTCGCGATATCGGCGATTACAAATTTCAATTCTTAATTTACCACTAAACGATATTTTTGTATTTTTAGTATACGTGACAAAATTTCAACAAAGTAAAATTGTCCGCTGAATCCGAATATGAAGTCAGAATTGTCAAAAGTAGAACAGTTTTTGAGATATTCCAACCGTTATTTGTGTTTTTAAAAAAGATGATGTGACTGAAATGCAAATATCTTCAAAAATTTTAAACGGATTATGTATTTCTTTATTTTAAGTGAAAGGTTATAAAATTTCTAAAATAACCATGGATTGCTTGTGAAGGTTAGTCAAGAAATGACAGAGTTACAGTGGACAAAAGTTTAAGCGTCATTGAAAATTTTATGATTTTGTTCAATTTTGCTTTTTTCAAGTTATTTTTTTTAAACCAATCATTTAAAAATCCTAACGTTTTATTGCATGCGACATTAGATTATTTTAATATGAACATTTTGAGCCCAACAAGACATAGATTGGTAAAAGAATGACAAAGCTACAGAAGATTTAGTAAATTAACACACATAGAAATTCAATAATTTCCAGCAATTTTTGTTAATAAAAATTTAGCTTTGTATGTTTATTTGTTGTGGGTTAATTCAATTAATCTTCTCTAACTTTGTAATTTTTGCACCGATCTGGATCCTATTGGGCACAAAATGTTCGTATTGAAATAGGCTAAAATTTTATTTTTTTGGAAATTTGCATTTCAGTCACAGCATCTTTTTTAAAAACACAAATAACGGTTATTTTGGAATATCTTAAAAACTGTTATACTTTTGACAATTCTGACTTCATATTCGGATTCAGAGGGAAATTTTACACAAAGACTAGTTGTCAAATTCATTTGGTCAAAAAATTGTCACGTAGTGTTATGTTTACGAACGTTTGACGTTTCCGAGTTTTCCGATTGGTTTCAATATTATTATTTATATATTTATGATACAGACATGGGTTGCAGAAATCGCATTTACTGCCCTCTAAAAACGTTATATGAATATTCCAAAAATCGAAACCGAAACGACAAACTAATGGACTAACGTAACCGTGGTGAAGGGTATAAAAATATGTTCATGGAAATGTGAATTCTATGCATGAAATTTATTAATAATTTGGTTGTGTAACATATTGTTACCTTTTAACACTTTTAACAAATGTTTAATCATTTTTTCTTTGGTCTTAATACACACATACCTTTATTCTAATACTAACTCATTCAAGCTTTTGTCTACACCCATGTTTGTAAATGAACATTTGTTTTTTTTTTTTTTTTTTTTTTTTTTTTTTTATAAATTTGCTAGTGAGTGTAAAATGCATTTCCAAGTGCATGTTTATATACGGATACGAAACTTATGTGTATGTGTGAGTTTATGTGTGTAAGCATTTCCGTAAATTTTGCAGTGTTGGTTGTTTTTGGGTTGTTTTCTATTGTGCTGTGTTTTGTGATGCCATTTCATTATAAACAAAGTATGTGCACCATGTGCATTTTGGTTAAAAGTTTATGTATAAGTTAATGTACATACATAGAAATAAATGTATGTATTTGTGTAACCGCTTGTGTGCCTCATTTTTAGTTTTTTTTTGCCTACTGCTTTTGTTTTTCGCTTTTCTTTCTTTGCATGTGTGAGTATGTTTGTTTTTTTCTTCGTCATGTGCGAATTGGTGAGTACATCGTAAATTTCTTTACAAAACATTCAATGCGTTCCAAACGGAAACATTTTACGCCGCAGAAAAAAAGCTAATGTATGTATGTATACATGAATATGAATGAATGTATTGTTGCTGCAACAATTACATTAACAGCAACCGCTGTTGTCATTTTTAACGCGATAAAAACCCCATTGAAACATAAACCAGCAAAACAACCACTTTGCCAGAATGACAGCCAACCAACGAACCAACAACCAAACGGCAATAATAAAGAACAGATACAATTACAGAAATACTTAAATTATTTTGGCGAAAAATTCTATTTGATTGTGATTTATTACGGATACAAAATGCATGAAAGCACATTTTATTATAAGTTTATTTTTAAATAAATTTTTAAGTCATAGTTTATTTTTTTGCAAGTTAAATCTGGGCGGCTGGGGAATAGTTTGAAAACAAATTTAAAATATTACAGTGGGTTTAAATAGAAGGCTTAAATGAAATATTTTGTGAGTTTAAAAACGAACGTGAAATTTTAAAAATTTAAAATTTTTAGAGAAAAAGAAAATTTGCAATTTTGGACATGTAAAATTGTTTGCTTAGTAAGTTATGACAAAGTTATTCCACTGTTTTTAACACCAGACAAAAAATTATTCTTCATCATTATTGCTAATTATACCCACACCAGAGAACCTCAAAACGCACTATTTTTGTGCATTTATTCATACGCTAAAATTTACAATAACTCTATACATGCAAAACAAAGTTCAACGTTGGTAATTTTTTTTTCCTTTCGTACACATTTGATATTTTCATTTATTCGTTTTTTATTGAAAGTGCTTTATTTGCATTTTTGTTGCTCACGCAATATAACACAACTGAGTAAATTCAAAAGAGCACATTCTCTATACTTTTGTTTACATTAACAACAACAACAATAAACAACGATGAGACGCTTTTTCAAAATTAACAACAATAAAAACAACAATAACAAAAATACATTGTACCCTGCAAATAAAATTGGACCACCTGACCCATTTTGATAAAATGGACTACTCCATGGACTAGTCCGATGTAATGCAAGCATGGACCATGCCATTGTTAAAAAGTGTTTGTAGTGAGACGACATGTCTTCGTTTTTTAACGACATGCTTTCGTGTTTAAACGACTTCAAAACTAATCCTCTTGAGTATACCATGGAGTAGTTTTAAAACTACTCCTTACTGGTCCAAAGGTGGGTTATATACCATGGAGTAGTTTTAAAACTACTCCTTAGTGGTCCAAAGGTGGGTTATATGGTCCTCTCCTAGGACATCGTAATGTTAAATAGACCAGGTTTTTTCCATACGTTTGGGTTACTTGTGGACTAGTCCTGGTCCCTTGTGGACTACTCTTTACACGCGTGTTTGGACTGGTCCTATTATTTGCAGGGTACCTACTACTACTACTACTGTACTTTTTGTTTCTATGGAAATTGTGTGTACCTACATAAGTATGTGTGTTTAGTTTCATTTAAATTTTTTTTTCTTGTACTACATAGTTAATGCTGCATAAATACATGAGTAATGATTGTTTCATTTCTGGCTCTTTCGTTTGTATTTTTTGTTTCTTTACCAAACAATCATTTGCGCTCAGAACACTTAGAATCTTTATAAAAAAAAAACGAAGGCAACGATTGTATAAATAACAAAGCACGATGTGCGTTATTTGAATGACTGCAAACCAGCAGCGAATATTTGCGGTTGCGCGAGTTTGACTGTATGACCGTAAGCGTGTGTATTTGTTGTCGTTAATTAAATGCGATTTTTTTTCAATTGCAAAAAGCTATTCTCTGACCCACACCACAATAGTGGAGAGGGTATTATGCATTTGTGCTGATGTGTGTAACGCCTTAAAATATTGGTCCTAGACCCACCTTTAAGTATACCGATCGACTCAGAATCACTTTCTGAGTCGAACTAACGATGTCCGTCCGGCTGGCAGACTGGCTGGCTGGCTGGCTGTCTGGCTGTCCATGTAACCTTGTGCGCAAAGTACAGGTCGCAATTTTGGAGATAATTTGATAAAGTTTGGGACACAGGTTCTTATTGGTACAAGGACCAAGCCTATCGTAGGACCTCGAGGGAAGATAGGGGGAAATTTCTTCCTCGCATAAACTATCATCAAAATCAAATCAAATTTAAAATATAGATATAACCATATCTTTATGGACACAAAAGGGATGCAGTTTTTAAAAATAGGTCCTATCAACAAATTCGCATATTCAAACAATTTATTTGCATTTTGTTTATTGAAAAAACACTGATTTTTTCAAACAAATAATTTAACTGAATCAAACAAAAAGTTTACTGAAATTCATATACTAAATTTCAAAATCAAAAAAAAAAAAAAAAGGTTTTTGCACAAGCAATCATGCGCACACAAGCTGGCACTGTATTAGAAGATGATGGCAGAGAGAGCAGAGCGGCCGGCTGGCTTTGAGACACATTTTTTTGTTGGAATAATTTTTGAACGAAGTCTTTTTTTATACACACCATGTTTTTCGTCATCACTCACTGTTGCTGTATCCTTTCCTTTGCTAATGAAGAAGAAATGTAACCCAAAAACGGCGACAGACCGACTCGATATGTTTTTCGTCATCATTATATTTTTGTATTTGATGTATTTAAGCAAACAGTTTGAAAAAATTGAATACGGGATTTTGGTTTTTTTTTAACCAACTTTGAAACCAACCAAAAATTTATTTTGTTTCTTATAATGTTGTTGTTGTTTCTGTTGTTTAAAAAGAGTGAAACGTTGTTTTACCTGCTATTTTTTTGTTTTTTTTTTACTTCAAACCTCTTCATCTTTCTTACTGTTGTACTTTTTAAAAGTGTCCAAAAATAGACTGCATGTGTTTTTTGTTGTAGTTCTTATATTTCACATTAGGAAGTGTTGCTTACGATCAAATAAAAAAATGCAAAAAGACGACAACATTAAAAAGCGTTAAATATTTCATACAAAATTATGAAAACTTGAAACCAATAACGCGTGTATTATATTTTTCAATGATTTTCCCTTTTACAGAATGTTTACACCATCCGTAACAATATTCTGGAAAAATATGGCTTTGTCTCTCATTTGGGGGGAAAAATATGGCTATATCTTTCACTTCGCAAAATTTTACATATGACCTTACCTCTCAATGATTGGGCAATAAGACCATTACGACTTTATCTCCCATTCAATTGAGCAAGAAAGCCATTATGGCCTTACCTCCCATGATTAAAAAGCACCCTCCCCCCTTTTTTTTGTTATTTTCCGGCACATTTTTTTTTAACCGATTTAGCAATTTCAAACAAATTTTTGGCTTTGTTTCCAATTTTTGCAATTTTTCGCCAATTTTAGCCATGTTCGCGATGGAAGGGACTTTTTCCTGTAAGTTTTCTGATTCTTTGGAGCTTATTATAAATGAAATATAAAAGATTTTAGCGAATTGTCGCTATTTTTGCAAACTTTTCGGAATTTTTGCAAATTTCACGTAGCTTTGTTGCTGTTTGAGGCAATCGTCGCCGTCATTTTTAAGAAACAACCATCAAATTTAATTTTTTAAGTAAAATTTCACATTTTTTTGTAGAAAAGGTAACACCATTAATGTATGTATGTGCAAGTCCTTTTTGGGTTTCTCGATTAATCTTTGCAAGCTTACGGCCTTCGATCTTTAACACACAGTGGTGAGTTGCGAAGAAAAGCAAAAATAAAACCGTATTTCCACTTTTAAAATATTTAAAAACATATTGGATCACATTTGGGAATTCCGATTAATAGAACATTAAATTGTAATTCTTTAAAAAAGGTTGTTAAAGATTTTGTTCCTCTCATAGACGACAAATTTTAAATTATGATATTTTTAAATATTTTCTGTTTCTCACACCAAATGAAATGTCGCACAGAAATGATTAATGATATAGAAGTAGGGTGTAAAGACGCTCGCAGGGTAAATAATAAAACACAAAATGTAAAATTTAGCACTATTTGATATTTTTTTCTGGGATAATTGGATCATACCAATTTTGTGCTATTTCGCCTAAACAGTCTTTCATATACAAGTAAATTTGTCAATTCAACGATTTAATTTCGCTTTGGGGGGTTATTTCTTTTTTTTTTGGGGAGTCAATTCTTGGGGTGTTATTTCATGCCGCCGTTATTAACATGTGCTTTGTCATATGGAACAAATGCTCAAAACTATTACTTTTTCTTTGTTTCTATGTATATGTAAATACTAGAGTTGTCAACCGATTAAGAATAATTCGATTAATCGATCAAACAAAACAAAACTCTTGTTCGAATAATTGTAAAACGACGACGTTCGAATAACCAATAAATAGATTTATTAATGAATGTCGATTATTCGAACAAATTTTTTTATTAAAAGATCAATTAAATAAAAGCTTAGAATTTGATTTATTCTTATACGTTTTTAGTGATTTTATACGAAAATTTTGTTGCCAGGGCTATGGTTGTAATTAATGTCAATGTTTAGTTAGCAAAAACCGTGTTAAGTACTCATTGTATTTCAAAAATGTATTTTATGTTCTTATAAAACAAATCTTAACAAACAGTTGAGTAGGTGAGTTGCAAAACTCGTTCGTTACAAAATTATACAAAAAGAGATGACAATTGACTCTAACAGTTCATTTGGTGCTTTATGAGAAGAAATATATTAATTGTATCAATGCATGCCCTCTTCCATTATTTAAGCTCGGACATGCATTGATGCAATCAGAATTTTTCGTCTAATAATGCGCCAATAGAACTGCAAGAATCACTTGCAATCTCGGATTTTTAATTTTGCAACAAACGAGTTTCTCAACTCACTTTCTCAATTGTTTCAGCTGTCTTATTTTAAATCAAACGTTAAACATTTTTCTAGAAAGTGGATTTTTCAATTTCGGGTGAAAATAAAGAATTGATTTATATAAATCACTAGCTCAACCCGTCGCGCTTAGCTACACTGCTTTAACCATTTCTTCAGTTGAGAGATATTTAATATATGCATCCTATGGGAGGTATTTACCCCCTGCGCCTACCCGCTTTATTTTTATTTTCAAAAGTGTTGTTTACCATAAGAGTGCCTTCTACAAGGTTTGAAAATTCTTACTATAACAGTTCTTAAGATATGTGATATTAAACATTGGCGTCCTATGGGGCAACACTTCCCCTGCTGCTATTTTATTTAAATTTTGGGGCTCTGAAGAACCTACTACCAAAAGTTCAAAAAAATGCGTGCAGTGGTTCTTATTAATATTTCTATCTATGATGAGTACTGCTCCTCCTCTGTCAACACCGCCCATTTCTATATTGAAATTTATAGTTTACCATAATAGTAGCTTTAACCACGTTTGAAGACTCGCCCTTTAATAGTTCTTCAGTTGTGCGATATTTAATATATGCATCCTATGGGAGGTATTCCCCCCCCCCTGCGCCTACCCGCTTTATTTTTGTTTTCAACAGTGTAGTATACCATAAGAGTCACTTCTGCAAAGTGTGAACATTCTCACTATAAAAGTTCTTAAGATATGCGACATTAAACATTGGCGTCCTATGGGGGGTACCACTTCCCCTGCTGCTATTTTATTTAAATTTTAGGGCTCAGAAGATCCTACTACGAAAAGTTCAATAAACTGCGTGCAGCGGCTCTTATTAATATTTCTATCTATGAGGGGTACTGCTCCTCCTCTTTCTACCCCGCCCATTTCTATTGAAATTTAAAGTTTGCCATAATAGTAGCTTTAACCATGTTTGAAGACCCTCCTTTTAATAGTTCTTCATTTGAGCTATATTTAATATATGCATCCTATTGGAGGTATTTCCCCCTGCGCCTACTCGCTTTATTTTTATTTTCGATAGTGTAGTATACCATTAGTGACTTCTACAAAGTTTGGACATTCTCACTGTAACAGTTCTTAAGATATGCGATATTAAACATTGGCGTCCTATGGTGGGTACCACTTCCCCCGCTGCTCTTTTATTTCAATTTGGGGCTCTGAAGATCCTACTACCAAGAGTTCAACAAAATGCGTGCAGCCGCTCTTAAGATACGCGATATTTAATATTGGCATCCAATTGGGGGTACCAATTCCCCTGCCCCTTTCGAAAAATAAGTAGCCTATTTTATTTTTAGGCCTCACGTGATGTTACGGTAAAAATTTCAGGAAAATCGACTCAGTAGTTTAGGAGTCTATAAGCCAACATACAAACAAACAAACATACAAACATTTATATAGATATGTTGTTGTTATTGTATTATATATTTTTTTTTATTATAAATATATATCTTTACCATTTGCGAAAGTGTAAGAATATTACGCTTGAAAACGATGTTGTGGAAGATAATCCAACGACATAAAGAAATGCCGAACTTGGACCAATGGAAAAATACATTAAGAGAGACAGCGGTTGTTCTATAAAAGAAGTAGACAGAAGTTTGGCTGAAGATGGTAGGTCTGCCAACGCCTTGCGAAAATCCATAGTAGTATCGGATTTTTAAGAAATTAAGGGTTTTACGATGCCTTTAAAGGCTGTTATACACTACTCCACAAAGTCTTTAGAAATTTACTAAAATGTAACCCTGTCATGAGAAGTTGTTATTGTTTTTTGAAAATTTTCAGAGAATAATTAGATCAGGGAAGCATTTTTGAAAAATACTTAAGACTTTGAGGAATAGTGTGTAACGGCCTTAAGTAATGCAACGATATGGAGTTAAGATGAAAAATTTTATGCATCAAAAAAAGAATGGAAGATGGAATGGAATGGAATGGAATTTTTTTTTTAGTAATTCTCATCGATTAATCGAATACTTTTTTTAGATTTCATCGTTTGATCGAACTAACAAAAACAATTATTTGAATTATTCGAACAAAGTTAAAAGGCGAATAACTGACAACTCTAGTAAATACCTTAAATACACATACATATGTGTATACACAGAAATATACACACCCACTTTTTTATAAGTTGATTGCGTGCATTCATACAAGTTTCATATCAATTGCATTTGATATTGAATTTACTTTGATTTGTACTTATTTGTACATGAATTGTTACTAAAATGCACACACATGCATACTACAACACACATTTTTTATATACCTAGTTGTATTTAGTTGTATTTGTAATGAGTATAATTGAAAGTACTAAGGGGAAATAAATTAAAGGCCTTCACTTTTTCATATCATCTTTAAAGCAATTATTTTCTCCTCGAAAATATTAAGTTTCATGCCATTCTGTCTTCTCTAAGACGGGATAAAAAATTGTTTTTTGGGAGATTGTTTCCTGATGATCTGGCCTAACCAACCAGTGAAATGCGTATAAAAACTAGCTTATCCTCCAACAATCAATTTCAGTATATTTATCAAGAATAAAAATTGGGAATTAAGCAATACAAACAAAATCTTGTTAATTGAAAAATATTGTATTCCCAAAAATTTCTTTGATAATAATCTTGAAAATAGTTATGGAAAACGTCTTACAAACATGACGTGATTTATTACGTCTGATTCCTAACTCCAAAAATATTTTCAATAGAAAATTAATTAACTTAAGAATATAGAAATTAAAGAGTAGGCAACTACTTTCGTTTCTTTTGGGCCACACTGTATTATATTAATTGTACTGGAAGAAAAAAGCGACAGCTTTAGTCATAATATGATTGCAGTAACAATATAACAGGCGCGGATTCAGGGGGGGGGGGGAATAAGGAATTTTCCCCCCCGTAAATTATAAAAATATGTTTTGTTAATTTCGATAATACAAGAATCCCGGCAAGGTTTTTTTTTTTGTTTTTTTTATGGAATCTCTAACGAAATTTTCAATAAGTATTTTTTTTTATTGAATCCCTAACGATTTTCAATAAGTATCCATATCTTAATCCTAATAGTTATTTATTAGATATTTCCAAAGAAACATCTAGTTTATCGTTTCCAATTACTTATTATTCTACATTCAATCCCAGCAGGTGCCAAAGAATAAACGTTTGACTTGATAATGCGTGCGGTTGAATTATTAATAAGCCTTAGTAAATGCAATATTTATTTATGTATGTGTTATATGAATCAAAATTCTGTTCGATAACTTTTGCCGAAAGCACGGATTTGTCGGGGAAAAGCCAGATTTCCTTATCTTATATTTCATATTTCAACATACAACAAAAAGTTTTTGGGGAAGAATTTATTGGCTTTGTTGTAAACGCATTTGAAGAGGCTTCAAAAGATACTGATGACGTTGATGTGTCAATTGATGCGAAGGCACTGTCACCAATAGTTCTTAAAGCTTTGACAAATTTTGGTCTTGACCTTAAAAATTGTGTAGGAGATGGAACAGATGGGTGTCCTCTGATGTCAGCAGAAAATCGAGCTTTTCAAAATTTCTGGAAAAGCGACAAATGCGAAACAAATGCCTTGCTATTCCCATAAATCGAACAACTCAATTTCTAAAAGCAATAAAGTGCTACTACAAAAAGTTTTATCATTTGTTAAAGAAAAAACAAAATTTTTTAAATATAATCATCCCGAGCGAAAAACAGTTTTAGCAAAGTATTTTGGCGCCCTATGTTCCAGTGGGAGTTAAAGGAACATATATATATATATATATATATATATATTTGGGAGCCAAACGCTCTTCATTATGCGTCTTTGCAACAAGTGTACATCATATAGTAGAAGCTTTGGAAAAAATATCTGAGTGGATAGGTAGAATCTCGACTTTTATATTAAGAAACTCACTTAGTTCTTTTAAATTTATTTGCGGAATGTACATATTAAGTGTGCTACGTATTGTAACAACAGCTTTGTATCATTTAACAAAAGCAAGATTTTCCTTGAAGAAAAAAGAAATAAAGCCGAAGAACAATTTAAAGCGATTTTTGAAAAAGTTAAAGTTATTTGCGTTCAAATCGATGTTCCTATTGAAAAGACAATATTTGAACGAAATAATCACATCCAAAATGTTGAAGATTACTACCGAGTTGTAGGTTACATTCCTCTTATTGATTTTATTTTAGAAGATCTCATAACAACTTTCCCAATAGATATCCCAATCGTATTGAACATACCTAAACTTCTACCTCAAAGTGTAATCAAGTCATATACAGATACAAAACTGTTAAAACCAGAACTAGCTGATGAGCTGATTATATTTGATAAAAGAGATTAACACCTACTAAAATCTAAACTTGAGCCTGATCTATCAGATAACTTTGTAGATGCTTTAATAAACTGTGATGAAGATATCTACCCAAATCTAAGAAAAAATATTTCAAATTTTCGTTTCAATGCTCGTCAGTAAAGCAACGAGCGGGAGGTCATTTCCTACCCTTCGTCGAATAAAAACATGGCTCGGATCAACAATGACAGAATATAGACTGTATTGTCTAAATTTGCCTCACAAGAAAATCATAAATTGCTTATTTAAAAAGATAAAAGTATATTGAACTGATGTTATATTTTATTTAACCTTTTTGTTGAGTTTTTTTAATAAGGGTAATGACTTTTTTTAGACAAAATTTCTTCATCCCACCACGCGATGGGCAATTTAGTATTGATAATGAAAATAATTTTTTTAGGCCATTTTGGCCAAAAAAGTTTTCGCACCAAATGCAATTTCTAAAGCTCCTCAAAAAAATTTATTTAATTCTAATTTCCATACACATTATATATGGTACATTTATTGTTTATACATGATATATATTTTAGCCCACATATTCATAAATGATTATAAAATTTAATAAACGTTTTTTAAGGAAAATTTTCATAGAAAATTTGGTTTTCAAGCCTTTATTAAATTTAAAATATTTTTATGAATACAGGCATAAATACATAAAATAAGCAACTGTATAACAAAAATGTAAAGCTATTTTTTTGGGTTTAATGTAATAAATTTTGAGTTTAAAGTGCGAGTTGGGATACATAATGGAAAAATATCTTGTGCAACTTTAATAGCTCGTTCCGCGCATATATTACTACGCTGCTGAAAATATCACTGTTTCATATATCCGCCAAACAACTGATCTATCACAACATCTATCTTTTGCCATTAAAATTTAGTTCAATAAAAAAACCGCGAAATAGAGTCGCGATTTTTTTTTGCGTCCTTCATCCGTACAAATGGTAAGATCTTGTTATATTCATGAAATTATAAGAAAATTCTTAAAATTTTGTAATTAAATGTTAATTTTGTATAGTAAGGAGAAAAATTGAAATTCAAAACTTTATCGCGTTTGGTGCGGAAACTTTCTTCACGATCGCGAAAAAGTAGTACATCATTTCTTAATATGTTTCACGGTCTATACGGCTATGCGATGAAGAATTTAATATTCGCAAAAATTGCAAAAAGTACTTACCCTAATACACATATTGTTTTTAATGAAGTTTTAATTTTAATTTTTTTTTACTTTTTTGTATCATACAAAATTACCCCCCCCCCCCCCCCCTAAGGCTCAAGCTGGATCCGCGTCAGCAATATAATGGTTGCAGGAATGATAGTATTGATTGAATTGGCAATGGATACAGCCAGCGGAAATAAGTTTAGAAAAGTACTATTAAAAGCTGCTTAAACCCTAGTCCTTATATCCGGATACAGGTGTGGCTAGTATGTATCTCCTAGTAAAGTACCTACAAAACCGCTTAAGAATTTTTGTTGAAACTCCGGATCTAGGATAATAGTGCAAATCTGCGACGATCGATACCTTACTTACTGTCCTAGGTCAAGGAATTGACGAACTATGAGCCTCTAACGCCGAGAGCCCCAAGAACGTATACCCAAGTACAGGTGTACTGGGTGTAATTTTAATGCAAATTTCTACATAATTGACTACAAAATCAAAGAATGTTGTTGTGTTGGTTATGTTAATTTATATGTTTGTTTAATAGCAACAATAGCATTAATTTTATAATAATTATTTATAATAATTTAAAGTATTTAAATTTTGTCCTCCTTATTGTTATTTGGATGACATCTCAGAAAAAAATCAATGTAAATTCGTTCAAAACAAGGTTGATTTTACATTTTTCAGTTGTGATTTTGCTTCATTGTTGTTTCATGTTAATTTAACATGATTTAATAATAACTTGCGAACAACATATTTTCTTTTAAAATAACTATAATTCATGTTAATTTAACTTTGGCAGTAAAGTTAGAGCAACATGTCATTTATATTGAAATTGTTGAATGAAAGCTATTTCATGTTGAAACAACGTGAGTGTCCTGTAGAATCAAATTGGTTGGAGTGTGATATAGCAGTGTGAAGACAAATTATGCATTTATTTAAGAATTATTCAAAACACTTACCCTTGTAACACATGGTTCATTTACTTTGTAGCTCCTTTGTTAACAGAAGCATCAGCAGAATGGCCAGATATGGTTTTCGTCATCATTCTACTTTGAAAACTTGATGTACTATTTAACTAAATAATATTAACTAAAAGAATACGGGAATTGTCTTGTTTTTATAATATATTTTAAATGCATGTTAATTTAACGAGATAAACTTTTGATTTTAATATAAAAAAACAAGTTTTTATGGATTCAATATTGAACAATGTTAAAGTAACAGTGAATAATATTAAATAAACGTGCTTTATGTTTTTTTTTAATATTTTTCATTTAAATAAAGGGCATACTTTTGCAGAAATTTTATATGATTCTCAATCAACATTTCGCCATGTTAATTTTACATTGGTATTTTTTTCTGTGGGTACAATGTCAAAAAAGTGTTGACTTTTTCAGATGTTGACAAAATCGGGTGTTGACGTTATCCCGATCACATTGTATTCTAATGACCATTTAAAATGTTCGTTAATATATTCAGCTACAAAATAGCATTAAAAAAATTTATTTTTCTTCGAAAATATAAAGAAACAAGTAAGAAAGTATAGTCGGTCAAGCCCGTCCATATGATACCCTACACCACAGTATTTAAAACCACATCATGCCCTATAAATATAGATTTATCTTTGTTTATAAACTTCATGAAAATCGGATTGAAAGTTTGTGAGAGGAAAAATTGCCCCCTACCTCCTCTTTTGGTCCTATTTTTGAAAAACGGTGTAGTTTATGTGTCCATGTCGATATGGATCTATCTATGTTTTAAATTTCATTAAAATCGGTTTGAGAGGAAGAAACTTCCCCCTATCTTCCCTCGTGGTCCTACGATTTGGCCCATTTTTAATAACCTTGGTCCTTGTGCCAATAAAAACCTATGTCCCAAGGCTTATCAAATTATCTCCAAAATTGCGACCTGTACTTTGCGCACAAGGTTACATGGACATCCAGCCAGCCAGCCAGCCAGCCAGCCAGCCTGCCAGCCAGCCGTTAGTTCGACTCAGGTGGGTCTTGGACCAATATTTTAAGGCGTTACACACACCAGCACAAATGCATAATATCCTCTCCACTATTGTGGTGTGGGTATAAAAAGAAAAAAATTGACTGGCCACACTTGTACGTATACGTTCTCGTGGTAAACGTTGATTATAAGAACTACGGTTAAAAGGCCCTTTAATTGTCCGTTTTTATGTCTGTATTTATTTATGTATTTGTCTATGTGTGTGCGTACAATACAATAGAAAGTGATACCATTCATGATTGCATTGCTTAACAATTTGATTAATTTCATACAATAAAGTGACGATATTAAATAAACCAGCAATTCATATTGAAATTTAAAAAAATAAATACAAATAAAACCGACATAAAATTTTTGTTAAAAGCATTCTTGAATAAGTGAAATTAGAACACGGCTAATCAAACCGCCATTATATTCATTTACTTGTAAAATCAACACCTGGTCATGATTGAACTTTTAAACTAATTGTAACACCGATACGAAGCAAATGCTGAAAAAAGCATTATTTTAGGGAAGTGAATTTGTTTGTTGTTATGGACACTTGTGTGCAAATGTGTATAAATGACAAAAAAATATGGTTGGAAAAAAAAATCAAATTAATAAATGGTTCGGATTAAAAGTGAAACGATTTTTTTTTTGTAAAGTTTTTACTTTATGGTTTTGTTTATAAAAGTAATTAAGTTTTATGGCCAGTTTCATTAATTCTATTTAAATATCAATTCATGATCAAAGTTATTTTCGGGAATACAAAGTTTATTATTAATACGATCTTCGTATGACGTGCTAAATTCCCAGTTTTTCATATTTGATAAATACACTGAAATTTATTGTTGAGGGAAAGCAAGCCTTTTTTTTGAAAAGAAAAACTAATTTTAAAAATTAATTTGATATTAAAATAAATTGGTGAAATTGGCCGTAAGTGTCTTAATATGAACAAAATATTTTAAATATTTGATTAACTATACTGGCCTGCAACATTTCGAAACGGCCGAAACCATGGGACTATCGTTTACTTTTCTAAATTTGAATTCAAATCTTAACTCAGAAATTTTCCACAATTTTTACCTAAGAAAAGTATACTTTGGAATAAACTTTGTTGGCGTGTGTTTTTTTTTAGAAACCAAAAAATAGTTCAATTTAGAACGTCATACAGAAATCTTATTGATAATTAATTTTGTATTCCCGAGAATAACTTTGATAGTTGAATTTACATTAAACATTCTTTTAAAATTTTATCTCTTTTTCCCTTTCTTTTCTACCTCATTATTAAAGTAATAAATAAATTATTTGTTTGTCTATCAACAACTTTTAATTGCTTTTATCTATTTGTTAAATAATGAATTGCTTTTATTTTTTTTTTATAGATAAAAAAAGAAACTGCAGCAATTAACAGGAAAAATTATAAAGTTTCGATTTCATTTTTTTAGAATTGAATTCAATCAAACACAAATCAGCAACATGTTAATAATTAATACAATTTTGCAATTAAAATGTCCTTAAAAAAGGAGAATAAAAAATTTCATAGAAAATGCCTTGCAGCATTTTGTTTGTGATTGAAAGGAAAAATGGATAAAACCAATTTAACTGCAACGAGATACAATTAAATTATGGATGCATACATCAGTTTATGTACATAATTGAATTATTTTTTCATTGCATAAAATTAATAAAAAAGTTAATTTTTTTAGAGAAAACTGGAGGCAGAGAAAGTTTTTTCTATGTGTCTCAATTATCACTTTACTGGCACACAGTGGGGAATTTGGAAAAAAAAGGAAATCAATCTGTATTTTCTTAATCGCATTTGCGATTGTGATAAAATTGATTTGGTTCTATAACAAAGTTCTATTGAATTTAAAGTCTTAAATTACATAAAAGTTGTACTTTTTGCTGGAGGGGATCAGCGGGGGAGAAAAAAACTGATAGTTCCCACCCTCTCAAAATGATTAAAATATTGCTATGAAATAAGATTTATATAAGAATTATTTGTAGTTTTAGTTATAAGTTGTCTTGTATTATTATAATTAATGCCGTATTAGTTTAAATTACTATTTGCTACACTGCATTTTAGAACTTAGATTTAATTCTAGAATCTCGAATTCGAGCAGAATGTTTTGGAATCCACTGCTAGTTGTAGAGTTTCGGATTCATGAATCCACTAGTCTACAACTATTACCTGTGGTGACTATTAATACTAGTGCTGGGATACTATCGATATTTTCTACTATCGATATTTATCGATAGTTCAGATTTCACTATCGATATATCGACATTACTATCGACTGAATGTTTGTACTTGTGCAGGAAAACTTTAATTGGTTTTTTTATAAGGCTACAGTTCGTTGTTTTTATCACTTTATTGAATGTATGAGACGTATGTATATACGCACGTCATTTTAGATGGCAGTTATTTAAAAATTAATAAGTACCTTCTGAAGGAACCGTTGTAACAGGGACTATAAGATATTCCATGGCATCTGTAAAAAATTTTCTAAATTCTAAACCCAAAAATGTAATCAAACTAGCGGACTTATCCTTTAATGGTCCTTCATTGTTTTGTCTCATACTTGCAATTGCATTTGGATTTGGAATTGCATTTTTACAACATTACAAAAATATTTGACATTTCAGTCCCTATATAAACATGTAAAAATTTCGACTTAAAGGCCTTTAATTCGCAGTAAAAAGCACTGCTAAGCAATCCATACCACTTGCCATTCTTGTTTTTTGTATTTATTGCTGTAATTCAGCGCGAATTAATAGCAGCAACTAACAATTTGCGGCAAACAACTGTGTGTGTATAGCTGCTGTTAGATGTCTTCATAGCTGTATTTTAAATAATAAAAATATCAATATTTATATTTTTCCTATCGATACTTTCGATATTTTAAGACTATCGATAATATCGATAGTCTATCGATAGTTTCCCAGCACTTATAAATACAGGCCGGGTTGGTAAATGTGAGCTGAGCTTGTTTTGAGACATTAAACGGTTCTGACGAAATTATTAAAGAAAAAACGTAGCAATATGTTTTATTTATTTCGCTTACAAACGATTTTCCAATAATAAAGAATTAAAAAAATTTATACTTTCTACACGCAGAGAAAAAACATGGTTGAAGTATGGTAAAAAAAACACATTATGGTCCCTTCAATGGCAATAAACTAACTTTTGTTGTTCTTAACAAAACTTTTTTCAAGATTGTTAATATTTTGTTTGAATTTAACAATAAAGTGTTTACCTCCTTTGAAACTTCAAAAACACTGAAAGAATTTTCTTCGCAATATCAATGAATTTTGACATAAATCCTATGAAAAATTGCATTAAAAAGAAACCTATGCAGCGCTTCGTTGGATCAATGAAACCTGTTTCATTAAAATGTATTAAATGAAACATTACATTATATCTATGAATATTATTCATTGGATGAATACTTTCAATAAAGTAAAAACATTTTCTTTTTAATTCTTTTAAATTTGTTCAATATTAATTGTTGACCTGTTTCGATTATCTATGTTGTTGTTTTTTTGTTTGGCTTAAGGTCATATAAAAATTATAAATAAAAAATCCACAAATTTTTGTATTTTTAATTTTGCTTTTTATTTTTCATCCGATATTTCGACCATGCATCGATGGTCATCTTCAGGGGCTACAAAATACACACATATTTAACATTTAAATTTTATATCATAACACTTATCAATACATACATTTAAAACACTGTCAAATTAAAAACTACAAAAAAGTTGATACGTCCTAACTGCTTGTCATATTTTCATCAACTGGTATTGTCACATTGATTTCGTTCCATCGAACTTGTGTTAAGACTCAGTTAGGCGAACGTTGCTGTACCCGTAATGTACCGTACCGTACTGTAAGCACGTTGGTGCACTTATAGAACGTTTAAAAACGTGTCATATGTTTTTCCATACATAAACAAAAAGCAATAGTATACATAAAACAAAACACACAGTGATGGTAATCAAAAATGTTCAAATGGTGACCGTTGTGCAGAAAAGGTACCACGTGATTTAAATGGTATTAAAACAGTATTTTGTGTATGTAAAAATTTTAATAATTTAATATTTATATTATAGATTAACAATAAATAAATTTGTATTTTAGCATATAAAAATTTTTAGCATACATATATTGTAAATGTGCATACACCAAACAAGGTATTGATACCATTTAAAGTCTTATATGTTTCACATTTCCATTGTATGTGTTTATACATTTGTTTATTTTAAACATCTAAACATATGAATATTTGTATTTTTGGAAGTATGTTGAATTGTAAGTTGTTTTGTCACAATTCCATAGATATACTGAAAAAAGTACCAAAAAAAAAAAGAGCAAAATTACCCACATTTAATGTAACATACAAGCCGCCCATCACTGTCTTACAAATGTCACGTAACAACGGCATGAAATTCTATTTTATACAGATTGGTACGTTGCAACTACGGTACATTGCATTTCGGTAAGCTTTTGTATTGGTTTTCAAATAACAAAAAGCGAACAGCTGATGGATACTGTACAGATACAGCAACGTTCGCCTAACTGAGCCTTTATTTTTGTTTTCTATGTCGGTGTTTGCTTATTGTGTATTTGTAAATATGCGAAATCTTATCGGTGTCTGTCTTGTAGTTGAGACGTAAGTTTGTTGGTGTGTTTACTATATGTAACATTTCCAGTGTGTATCTCTTAGCATAGTTACTCTCTTCTTGTAAGATGCTCAAATTATTAAAATTTAGTTTGTGTCCCGTTATTGTACAGTGGGCCGCAATGGCAGTTTTTTGTTCAATTGGTTTTGTAACAGCTTTCTGATCAGATTTGTGTCCTGATAATCTTGTCTTGAGTGTTGATTTTGTAGTCCCCACATATACTTTTGGGCATATGTTGGACCCGTCCCCCTCACAGCTTATTTTGTAAATCAAGTTTGATTTTTCCTCCTTTTCAAGTTTCGTCTTTGGTTTGCTGAATTATTGCTATACAGAGTTATTGGTCTTAAGCGCTAGTTCATATTTTTCTTTGTTGTATATGTCAGAGTTCTTAAGCCTTTCGGAGAATCCAGGGATGTCCGTTACTGATTTGTACATTTTATTTAATTTTTCTTCTTCTTTGCTACCGAGTTTTTTTTTGATTTGGCATGTTTAATTAAATCTTTAATAGTTTTTATAGGAAATTCATTTTTCCTTAGCGTCTCTGTTATTCTTTTAAAATTATTTTTGTGGAAAGAGTCATCACTTATCTCTAAAACTCGTCTTATAAAATTTGTTGCAGTGTTAATGATTATTCGCCTAGGATGTTTGGAGTAGAAGTTTATAAGTCTTCCGGACGATGTTGGTTTTTGATACCAGTCTATCCTAAGTAGGTTGTTTTGTCTAAGAACTACACAGTCTAAGTACGGTATTCTATTTTCATTTTCTTCCTCTTTCGTAAAACAAATCTGTCTATTAAATGAGTTTAAAATCCTCAAAACTTCATTTACGTCTTTTCTTTTAATTACACAAAACAAATCATCCACGTATTTTGTAAGAACTTTTGGTTTTTCTCCCATCAGATCCACTGAATAGTCTAGAAGCTTTTCCATTATAATATCAGCAATTACAGGTGATGCTGGTGATCCCATTGGCATACCTTTTCTTTGTTCAAATAATTTACTTTCATATTTGAAATATCTTGTATCTTTGATACAAAAAGAAAGGATATCCATGAAGAGCTTTTTAGGTATTTGAGTGTAATTTTCTAATATATTCCAGTTTTCTTCAATTGTTTGGAGAGCAAGATTGACTGGAATGCTCGGAAATTAAGCCACTACATCAAATGAAATCATAATTTCGTCGTCTTCTATTCTAGTTTTATTGATCCTTGATTTAAAATCTATTGCATCCTTCACTATGTATTTAGATTCTTTCGTAATATTTTTTAATATGTCTACCATATATTTGCATAAACCATATGCTGGTGAATTAACGGATGAACAAATTTTTAAAATTTTTTTTCTGTCTCTGGCGGGAATCGATCGTGCAACCTCGTTGCTGATAGACTAGCTAACTACCAGCTAGCCTACCGGGGCAGTGTAGTTTTTGGATAAAAAAAACTATGTTTTTTACTCAATTAAGAGAGTAAATATGATATTAAATTGTCCATAACAGCAATAACAACGTTGATTCAAGGTTTTTGTTTCATTACTATAATGACATTTTTCATTATCATAATGAAAATTCAAATTTATGGAAGCAATATTGAAATATGTTGCTTTTATAAAAAAAAATTTTGATTTCATAAATTTAATGGCACATTACATTAGATGTATGAAATAATTAAATCTTAAATTTTTTGATTAAAAATTAAACATTTTTTTCAAGGAAACTATAATTTTGAATTAATTTAGGAATAAAGTTATGTTTGTATATTGTTTTTTTATGTTCCCAATTAAAATTTTTTGTTTAACTTGGATAAACTTAAGTTTTCATATATCCAATGAAATTTTTTAACGTAATAACGAAATCCAATGAAGCGATTTTAACGAAAATACATCAATATTACTATGAAATTCCATTTAGACGATGAAAATTTTCATTTACCGAAGGAAATTTTTTTTATGAAAATGATTCATTAAATATATGAAGCATTAATTTCAAAAGATTTTGTTATTCGTGCTAAATTCCCAGTTTTTATTCTTGATAAAAACACTTGAACTTTATTGTTGATGGGATAAGCTATTCCTATGCGCATTTCACCGGTTGCTTAGGCCAGATCATCAGGAAACTTCATCCATAAAGATTTTAGAAAAACTAAATATATCAAACCAAATAAAACTGTTAAACGTATAAGACTTAAGGCTCAGTTAGGCGAACGTTGCTGTACCGTATCTGTACTGTATCCATCTGCTGTTCGCTTTTTGTTATATGAAAACCAATACAAAAGCTTACCGAAATGTAATGTGCCGTAGTTGCAACGTACCAATCTGTATAAAATAGGATTTCATGCCGTTGTTACGTGACATTTGTAAGACAGTGATGGGCATCTTGTTTGTTACATTGAATTCGGGTAATTTTGCTCTTTTTTTTTTGTACTTTTTTCAGTATATCTATGGAATTGCGACAAAACAACTTACAATACAACATATTTCCAAATATGCAAATATACACATACAATGGAAATGTAAAACATATAAAAGACTTAAAATGGTATCAAAACCTTGTTTGGTGTATGCACATTCACAATATATGTATGCTAAAAATTTATAAATGCTAAAATACAAATTTATTTATTGTAAATCTATAATACAAATATTAAATTATTAACATTTCTTACATACACAGAATACTGTTTTAATAACATTTAAATCACGTTTTACCTTTTCTGCACAATGGTCACCATTTGAACATTTTTGATTCCCATCACTGTGTGTTTTGTTTTATGTATAATATTGCTTTTTGTTTATGTATGGGAAAACATATTACACGTTTTTAAACGTTCTATAAGTGCACCAACGTGCTAACAGTACGGTGCGGTACATTACGGGTACAGCAACGTTCGCCTAACTGAGCCTTTATAAGCAACAGTTCTACTTGTAACAATATCAAAGTTTAAACAAAATACATCAACAATAAACAATGAGTTTATCTCATCTTACATTCCCCACTACAATTAGTTGAAATTCTCTCAACATTAATTGTAGTTGTAAGTAGGTTAAGAAAAACAAAATAAAAACAACAACAACTTACAAAAGATGTTGTCAATTAAGTGTTTTTTAGGCCGTGTACTTGCCTGTTTATCATCAAAAAATAATTTCCTTGGGAATACAAAATTTTAATTTCAAAAGATTTTGTTATTCATTTGAAATTAAAATTTTGTATTCCCAAGGAAATAACTTTTTGATAATAAACAGGCAAGTGCACGGCCTAAAAAAAACACTTAATTGACAATTTATTTGGTTTAATATCTTTAGTTTTTCTAAAATCTTTATGGATGAAGTTTCCTGATGATTTGGCCTAAGCAACCAGTGAAATGCATAGGAATAGCTTATCCCATCAACAATAAATTTCAAGTGTTTTTATCAAGAATTAAAACTGGGAATTAAGCACGAATAACAAAATCTTTTGAAATTAAAACTTTGTATTCCCAAAGAAATTACTTTTTGATTATATGAAGCATATATATATATATATATATATATATATATATATATATATATGGGTGAATTTAGCAATATAATATTTTAATAAAATTAAGCTACAACTATAGACTTTAACATATTATGTTTACATAAATTGACTATTATTCGACCTTTACAAAATTTTATTAGAATTATTTTTTAATTAAGCATGAGGTCTCTTTTTTTTATAAAACAAATTAAATTTATTTAATCCAATATTTCGGCATTCCGTTGTGTGCCTTCTTCAGGGTTTTTTTCTTTAATGTTTGACAAAAAATTAAAAATTTTAACAAATTTAACAAATTAAACAAATTTAACAAAAATTCTGATAACACTTTTCTTAATTCGCTGTCGTAATGTAGGTATCATTCCTAAATTTATAAAAAATTCAACTAAAAACATTTTAAATATTTTTCATGAGAACGAACGTTTACCATCATGTCATCAAATAATATCTAAGTATCTACAAGATCTACATAAAAAAATTCTGAATTTGAGGATAAATCAACAACATCAATTAATGAGGGAAGTACAAAAGGAATATAGAATGAACACAGAGAATTTACAAAGATATTTTAATAAAGAAGAATACACTAAATTTTTGGATTTTGAAGATAAAGTAGCAAGAAATTTTAATGAAAAGGTCAAGAAAAGACACAAGAGGAAGTTCGAAAATCTGGTAAATTTACAGAAAAAAGAATTAGGTATAAAATTAAACAATAAGTGGTTTATAAATAAATCTAAGATAGATATACCAATAGATGCACAATGGGTTCTTTCGTTAGGACACAAACACATTTTACCAACAGAAAGAAAACATTTTCCAATTTTGAAAGTTATAACGGAAGGGGAAGATTTGGTTCAAACACTAAAAAATAAGGAAGAAAAGGAAATAGCTAGGACAAAACTAACAACAAATATAGATAGCTACATGAATAAAATGCGATTGACTAATAGGGATAAATTTGTTCTTGACAAAGTAAAGGAAACCGAAAAGTTTTTAAGATTTAATAGGAATATACCTATTTTGAATGCAGATAAAGGTAATACGACAGTTGCAATGTACAGAACGGATTATAATTTAAGGATTAATGATATAATAAGGGATAACTCAGTTTATAAGAAACTGAGTAAAGATCCTACTAATAGATTACAAAGGATAAATAATGACTTTGTTCAGGAACTTTTTAGGAAGAATATAATAACAGTTATGGAGAAGAACAAACTTAAAACTAATACAGCAATTGCACCTCGATTATATGGAGTCCCAAAAATTCATAAAATTGATTTTCCATTAAGACCAATATGTTCATGTATAAATTCTCCATCATATGAACTTTGTCAATATGTTACAACAATTCTGAAAAATATAACTGAATATTCAAAATTAGGCAAATCAAGTTAAATGATGATGAGAAATTAATATCTCTTGACGTAGTTTCATTATTTCCAAGTATACCTATATTTCTTGCTATAGATATAATAGAGGAGCAATGGGATAAAATAGAAGAACACACTAATATAGAAACGGACTTATTTTAACGTATTCTGAAATTTTATATAATTGACAATAGATATTTTCAATTGGACAGTAATGTATATGTTCAACTAAGGGGACTTCCTATGGGATCACCAGCATCTCCAATTGTAGCAGATATTGTTATGGAGAGATTAATAGATAGATGTTTAGAACAGTTGACTATTAAACGTAAAACTATGACAAAATATGTGGATGATTTATTTTGCGTAATTAAGGAATCAGAGATAGTCAAAATTTTAGATACATTTAATTCCTTTCATGCGGATATAAAATTTACAATGGAAAAAGAGTTTGAATCTAAATTGTCTTATTTAGACACTTTGATAATACGAAAGGGGGAAAGTGTATTAATTGATTGGTATCAAAAACCAACATCATCTGGTAGGATAATTAATTATTTTTCAAAGCATCCCAAAAGGATTATAATTAACACAGCTAAAAATTTTATAGATAGGGTATTGAAAATAAGTGATTCTTGTTTCCATAAGAATAATAAGGAGAAAATTTCTAAAGCATTAAGAGAAAATAGTTTTCCAAAGGAAATTATATCTAATTTATTAATACAATTTAATAACCATAGAATATTTCATCACAAAAAACAGCTTTATCAACTCATTGTGCTAATCTAAACCATTATCCAGATTTTGAAAATACAACAGTTTTAAATGCGGAAAATAATTATAAACGTAGATTTATGTTAGAAATGTTGCAAATTATAAATGTACCGACAATATCGAGAATTAATTTTAAGTCAGATACTGAAAGTTTAGCACAAAATTATAGACATTTAATTTATAAAAATAGAAACGGAAGTTAAAAATTTATTTAAACTGTAATAGATTAGGTTTGAATTGGAAAACCTTTTTTGTTTTTGAATTGGGAAACCTTTTTTGTATTTAAATGAAAATTGAAACTGGGAATTATGTCCTTCCGAAGGTAACTTTATATTATATTCAACATTTTTCATTTTTCGAATTTATTCTATGAGCTAAATTTCAGTTATGTATTTTATAAAGCTTTTTTGTAATAGTTCCATTCCTACAATTTTTCAGAAATGACTTTATACACTACCAGACTATTATATTGTATTTTCTTTTTACATTTTACCTTAGCCTTCCGTTGGAAAGCAATGAGGTATATTGAATGTACAGAAAAATTTACAATTATTAGACACCAGCAGAATGTAATGCATTTTCTGGCCCGCTACGGCCTTCGTCAGCATTCTTTGTGTCTCACTGGATAGTGTTACTTTATAAATTGAATGTATTTAACTCAACTATTTTAACAAATAGAAACTGGGAATTATGTCCTTCCGAAGGTAACTTTATATTATATTCAACATTTTTCATTTTTCGAATTTATTCTATGAGCTAAATTTCAGTTATGTATTTTATAAAGCTTTTTTGTAATAGTTCCATTCCTACAATTTTTCAGAAATGACTTTATACACTACCAGACTATTATATTGTATTTTCTTTTTACATTTTACCTTAGCCTTCCGTTGGAAAGCAATGAGGTATATTGAATGTACAGAAAAATTTACAATTATTAGACACCAGCAGAATGTAATGCATTTTCTGGCCCGCTACGGCCTTCGTTCAGCATTCTTTGTGTCTCACTGGATAGTGTTACTTTATAAATTGAATGTATTTAACTCAACTATTTTAACAAATAGAAACTGGGAATTATGTCCTTCCGAAGGTAACTTTATATTATATTCAACATTTTTCATTTTTCGAATTTATTCTATGAGCTAAATTTCAGTTATGTATTTTATAAAGCTTTTTTGTAATAGTTCCATTCCTACAATTTTTCAGAAATGACTTTATACACTACCAGACTATTATATTGTATTTTCTTTTTACATTCTGCTGGTGTCTAATAATTGTAAATTTTTCTGTACATTCAATATACCTCATTGCTTTCCAACGGAAGGCTAAGGTAAAATGTAAAAAGAAAATACAATATAATAGTCTGGTAGTGTATAAAGTCATTTCTGAAAAATTGTAGGAATGGAACTATTACAAAAAAGCTTTATAAAATACATAACTGAAATTTAGCTCATAGAATAAATTCGAAAAATGAAAAATGTTGAATATAATATAAAGTTACCTTCGGAAGGACATAATTCCCAGTTTCTATTTGTTAAAATAGTTGAGTTAAATACATTCAATTTATAAAGTAACACTATCCAGTGAGACACAAAGAATGCTGACGAAGGCCGTAGCGGGCCAGAAAATGCATTACATTCTGCTGGTGTCTAATAATTGTAAATTTTTCTGTACATTCAATATACCTCATTGCTTTCCAACGGAAGGCTAAGGTAAAATGTAAAAAGAAAATACAATATAATAGTCTGGTAGTGTATAAAGTCATTTCAGAAAAATTGTAGGAATGGAACTATTACAAAAAAGCTTTATAAAATACATAACTGAAATTTAGCTCATAGAATAAATTCGAAAAATGAAAAATGTTGAATATAATATAAATGAAAATTGTTATCAGAATTTTTGTTACATTTGTTTAATTTGTTAAATTTGTTAAAATTTTTAATTTTTTGTCAAACATTAAAGAAAAAACCCTGAAGAAGGCACACAACGGAGTGCCGAAATATTGGATTAAATAAATTTAATTTGTTTTATAAAAAAAAGAGACCTCAAGCTTAATTAAATAATAATACTAATAATATTATGTTTACCTTAACCATATTATTATTACGGCAACCATATTATGGTTAAATGTATTCGTCCAAAAGCTATAACCATATTATGGTGGCCTCCAAACATGTTATGGTTAATATTTAATAACAATAATATGTCCGAAATTATAACATTTTAAAACATTATATGTTTAATTTTATATGTAAAATAATATGTTTAAAAAGCAACCACATTCTTTCGTTTGCATTTTACATTAGTTGCTTGGTTTGCTTAAAATCCTCATTCATTTTATTTTAATTATTGATTAAATACATAAATTTACGAAGAATAAACTAGTAGAATAGAAAAATGGTAATGGAAAACGTCACAGGCTGAATCAAAGGAGATTTTTTATAAAAGGGAAACATAACACCTTTCAGGAATACAATAACAGTGTATTTATCAATAATAAAAATTGGGAATTAAGCACGACTAACAGAATCTTGTAAATTTTGTATTCCCAAAAATTACCTTGATTAAATAAAATTATAATTTGACATTTTAACAACAAATTGAAAAAATGGATGAAATAAATAACCATAATATGGTTAACATTGACCATATTATTGTTAATTCTGACCATAATATGGTTAATTTTGTTAAAACTCTGGGACATTTTGTCCATTATTATGGTTAATTTTGACCAAAATATGGTTAATTTTCACCATATTATGGTTCATTTCGAAAAATTTTTGTTGATTTTAACCATATTTAAACATAAGATGGTAATAAACATTTTTAAAATCCAACCATAGTATGTTGCTCTTAGAATATGGTTACTACCAACCATATTTTTTTATACGTGTACATCTATATTTTGTAAGCAAACGTTTGACTTGAGTCTGAGTGGACATTTGTAAAGTTACCTTTAAAGGGAATGAATGACCTAATCTGGTTCCTTTAAATATGAAGTTTGGTGCCGATTGGTAGAAGAAAATTCGAGGCGGAAATTGACTGAAAATTTGAATAGTGAATACAAGAGAAAACAAGTCACTTTTTTCTAAGTTTTTGTTAAATTTTTTAAATGTAGTATAAGTTTAATACAAGATGATAAATTAATTTATTATTTTTTGCAGAAAGAAATAAAAACGCGGTTAAGAACTAGCCCAGTATATAAATATAGCCCCAGACCACTAATATGCCAATTACACTATGTGACAAAATTTCAACAAAGTCGTGACCAAATGAATTTGACAGCTAATCTTTATGTAAAATTGTCCGCTGAATCCGAATATGAAGTCAGAATTGTCAAAAGTAGAACATATTGTTACGAAAGTTAAATTATCTTAGAATTATTTATAGTTATAGTTATAAGTTATCTTGTAAGTTATAGTTTTATGTTACTTTAAATTGTCATGTATAATTTTCAACACAACTGTTATTTTAAAAATAATTCCTATATAAATTTCCCAGTAATTTCTAGAAATGGTTATAGAACATAATAAATAGTTTTTACGGGAAGGTTCAGGAAAAATCTAGAAATAATTATGAAATATAAAAAGGGGTGACTCATGTAAAATTAGTTTAGTCTGTTTTTGAAAAACGGTTCTGTTCGTAACTAACAATTGTGAACAAAATAATTAATTTCAATAAAGTTTGTTAAGTTGAATAAGTGTGTGTGCCTACTGCAGGAAATAAAGCTGAGCTGCAGAAAAGATTAATCGATGAATTTAAGCGACGCAATATTGACATCGCAACTTATGAATTTGAAGAAAAAGAAGAAATAGAAGTTGCTACCCGTGCAATACCAAGCAACATGGATCTCAGCACAATGTTTGCTGCAATGATGGAGAAATTGACAGAAACTTCGAGAAATCTAGAAAAAATGGTGAAAGACAATTCAGCAGAAACATCTAGAAAAATGGAAGAAAATTCTAGAAAAATGGAAGAAAATTATAGAAAAATGGAAGAAAATTCTAGAAAAATGGCAAAGGAAAATTCGAATACCATCGTAGCCGAAATTCAAGAAAATTCAAGATTGACAAACGAAAAACTTGAGAAGCTTCAAGAGATTTCTACTGCTATAAATGAAAGAGTAGACGATATGGAGATAGAATTCAACCAGAAGCTGTTTGATGTTAAAACTCAAGTCACGGATGTAAAAACACAAGTCACTGTTTTTGATGGAAAACTACATCATTTGGAAGAAAAAGTAAATAGTCTTCAGTGCCAAAAGGGAGTGGTGCGAGTTTTTCCAGAAGTCTCGAATAGAATAAGAGCTCCAAGTTTTGACGGCAGCTCACCATTGAATGTGTTTAAGTTCCAGTTTGACACAGTTGCCAACAAAAATGCATGGAACAATGAAGAAAAAGCCATAGAGCTGATTCTGGCTTTAAAAGGAACTGCAGCTGAAATTCTAGAAAGTGTACCAGTAAGTTGCAGAAATAATTATGATGACATTATGGCAGCACTGCAACGCAAGTATGGTGGTGAACATAGAAAAGAAATATTCAGAATGGAATTACGGGGTAGAGTACAAAAGCCAAACGAGACGCTACAGGATTTCGCATTAGAGATTGAGCGCTTGGTGCAGCTTACTTATCCAGGTGAAAGTCATCCATTGCTAGATCATTTTAAGACCGAGGCATTTGTAAACGGTATACGGGATGCTGATGTAAAACTAGCGGTATGTGCATCACAGAAGCCATCATTTGCAGAAACGGTATCATTTGCCCTAGCACAAGAAACCGCTAGAATAATTTCAAAACCGCATATATGCAAGGTGCGCAAGCTCGATATAACAGCCGAAGACGAAGGAGATATTTTGAAGGAAATGAGAAGCATGAAGGAGGCAGTTTTGCAGGCTTTGGGAGAGAAGCAAAGTAAAAACAAAGTAAAATGCTATAACTGCGGTAAAACTGGCCATATTCAGCGAAACTGCAAAGCACCAAGACGACGATCGAGATCTTCCTCGCCACCAGGAAACAACCAACGTGCTAGTCACCAGGTGGCACAAGAGTCACCTTTAAACTAAAAATAGCTAGCACCGCGGGGCATGGGCTAGCTTCCACATCTGAGGGCCCCACAATCTCTATATCAGTAGTGCAAAGGAGTAACAGGAATCTTACTGCTTGTGGTTACATTAATGGTCAAAAACGCATTCTTACTGTGGACACTGGGGCATCACATTCCATTATAAGGCCCGATTTAATACAAAAATCAATCGAACCACTAAGCGGGGTAAGTCTGCGAACAGCTACAGGCGAGTCTGCCACTGTCTATGGAAAAGTAAAAGCAAAATTAAGTATGGCCAATGCAATCGCCCATCACGTATTTATTGTGGCTGATATTGTAGACGAGGTAATCATTGGCGCAGATTTCATGATTGAACATGGTATTCATTTGGATATGGGTCAGCAAATTATGTATTGGCGTGATGCGGAAATACCCCTTGAAGTTGGATACGAAACCAAGGCCCATGTAAGACAGCTAATCGCCCTTCAACGTGAAAAACTGCCACCCAAATCAGAAATCTTAGTATGGGCGCGAATGGAGGGAGATTGTGAGGACAACAGTTTATGGGTGGTAGAGCCAGCAGAAGTTAAAGGAGATATCGTAACAGCGAATGCCCTCGTAAAACCCAGCAAGGGTCTAGTTCCTGTGAGAGTATTAAATTTAGCCAGCAGTGAAAAAGTCCTTACGCAGAACTTCAAGATTGGACAATGTACTTCAACAGAGGCAGTAATTAATTGCGAGCAGCATCAAGGCGTAGCCAGGAGAATTGGCAAAGACCACGAGCCACTAGAGGAACATGTGCGAAAATGGACCGAAAAGCTAACACCGCCTTGCAAAAATAAGGCCAAACAACTACTAAGAAAATATGCCTCTGCATTCGCTTTGAAAGGTCAAAACCAAGGCAGAACGTCAATCGTGAAACACGAAATCAACACAGGCGAAGCTAAGCCAATAAAACAGGCGCCAAGAAGCATTCCTCTAGCAAAGCGCAATGAAGTAAAAGAGCTAGTTAGCGAGATGGAAAAGAGCGGAGTTATTAAACCATCGTCAAGTCCTTGGAGCTCACCAGTGGTTTTGGTGAAAAAGAAAGATGGGAGTACCAGATTCTGCGTAGATTACAGAAAACTGAATGACGTCACGAAAAAAGATAGTTATCCATTGCCTAGAATTGATGATACCTTGGACACGTTAGCCGGAACGGAATGGTTTACTACATTGGATTTGCAGAGCGGTTATTGGCAAGTGGAAATTGCGGAAAATGATAAGGAGAAAACTGCGTTTAGCGCAAGTGATGGCTTATGGCAGTTTAATGTGATGCCATTTGGACTCTGCAATGCTCCGGCTACATTCGAGCGTTTAATGGAGCAGGTGTTAAAAGGTCTTCACCGAAAGACATGTTTGGTGTACCTTGACGACATTATTGTAATGGGGAAAACATTTGATGAACACCTGAAAAACCTAGAAGAGGTGATGAAACGTATATCAATGGCAGGACTAAAACTAAATGCTAAGAAATGCTCACTGTTCCAGAAGGAAGTAAAATACCTGGGACATCGTGTAACCTCCAAAGGCATCTCAACGGCCGACGATAAAATAAAAGCTGTAATGGATTGGCCACGCCCGAAAAATATTCATGAATTACGCAGTTTTCTAGGCCTATGTACATACTACAGGCGCTTTGTGCCAAACTTTGCAAATATTGCTGCAAGTTTACACGAATTGACTAAAAAGGCGCAAAAATACATCTGGAGTGAAGCACAGGAAACAGCATTTCAGAAACTAAAGGAATTGTTGTGCTCAGCACCAATTTTGGCTTACCCCATTACTAGAGAGAAATTTGTGCTTGATACCGATGCGAGCGGATACGGAATTGGAGGTGTGCTTTCCCAAGTGGTCGATGGCGTAGAGCGAGTCGTGGGCTATTACAGCCGAATACTTTCGAAGCCTGAGAGAAATTACTGCGTGACGCGAAGAGAGCTTCTGGCAGTTCTAGAGTGCGTAAAACATTTCCACAAGTATTTGTATGGTCAACATTTTGAGTTAAGAACAGACCATTCTGCACTAAGGTGGTTGCTGCAATTCAAGAATCCGGAAGGTCAGATAGCTCGCTGGATTGAGCGCCTACAAAGTTATGATTTTACCATTGAGCACAGAAAAGGTGGAAAACATGGCAATGCGGATGCTCTATCAAGACGACCCTGCAAACTGGAATGCAAGCATTGTGTAAAGGCTGAAGGAAAGGAATACAACTGTGAAGTTCGCCTACTGCAGATAGAGTCCAACGAAGACTGGTCAATGGCACAGAAAGCTGACCCTATATTAGAGAAAGTTATGATGGCCAAAGAAGAAGGCAGAAGGCCGAATCGAAACGAAATATCATCTGAAAGTCCCCTAACAAAAGCCTACTGGGCCCTATGGAACAGCCTACAGTTGATAAATGGCTGCCTGTACCGAGCATGGGAAAGTGCCGATGGAAAATCAGTTCGTAACCTCATTGTAGTGCCATCGTCAAAAGTACATGAAGTTTTAAATGAATTCCATAATGGTCCAAGTGGTGGCCATCTTGGCGTAACAAAAACACTACAAAAATTAAAACAACGTTTCTACTGGGTTGGGTGCCAACAAGCTGTGGCCGATTGGATATCAAATTGCACCCAATGCATTGCCGCCAAAGGACCAACAAGGAGAAGTCGGGGACAGCTTCAACAGTACAATTCGGGTGCCCCATTCGAGCGAATCGCAATGGATATAGCCGGACCTTTTCCTGTGAGTGATGCCGGCAACCGTTATGTGTTAGTTGTTATCGATTACTTTAGTAAATGGCCAGAGGTGTATGCCATCCCAAATCAAGAAGCCAAAACCGTTGTGGACGTATTTTTGAATAACTGGGTGTGCCGCTACGGAGTTCCAATAGAATTACACTCTGACCAAGGCAGAAATTTTGAATCTGCTGTGTTCAAAAAAATGTGCGAATTGTACGGAATAAGGAAAACTAGAACAACTCCTTTGCATCCACAATCCGATGGCATGGTTGAAAGATTTAACCGCACATTAGAGGAACACTTGCGTAAAGTAGTAAGCACTCATCAGAAGGACTGGGATGAACACATTCCAAAGTTTCTGTTGGCATATAGATCAGCTGTTCACAACTCCACCTCTCGTACACCTGCCAAAATTGTCTTTGGAACGGAGCTCAGACTACCTGGAGATCTAGAATTTGGTGTTAAGCCTGGACCAACAGATGGCAGCAATGAAGGCTCTACCTCACAGGAACAAGATGACCTTAATGAACTTCATGAGTTCGTGCGAAGTCGGATTAAACTGTCCAGTGACAAGATGAAAGCCAGATACGATCGAGCGGCAAATTCGGAAGGTTTCAAAGAGGGCCAGTTGGTTTTACTTTTTAATCCGCAACGAAAGAAAGGACTATCTCCAAAGCTGCAGACTCATTGGGATGGCCCATATAAAGTAATAAAAAAATTGAATGACGTGGTGTATCGGATCCAGAAATATAAGAGCCCAAGATCAAAAATGAAAGTGGTACATCTAGAACGACTAGCCCATTATGGAAAAGGAGAATCTGAGCCTATTCGGGACGAACAGGCTTAAGTGGAGGGCAGTGTTACGAAAGTTAAATTATCTTAGAATTATTTATAGTTATAGTTATAAGTTATCTTGTAAGTTATAGTTTTATGTTACTTAAAATTGTCATGTATAATTTTCAACACAACTGTTATTTTAAAAATAATTCCTATATAAATTTCCCAGTCATTTCTAGAAATGGTTATAGAACATAATAAATAGTTTTTACGGGAAGGTTCAGGAAAAATCTAGAAATAATTATGAAATATAAAAAGGGGTGACTCATGTAAAATTAGTTTAGTCTGTTTTTGAAAAACGGTTCTGTTCGTAACTAACAATTGTGAACAAAATAATTAATTTCAATAAAGTTTGTTAAGTTGAATAAGTGTGTGTTTTTATTCGGATTTGCAATTAAAAGAACTCAAACGCGTTTATTAAAGGAAAAACGTTACAATATATTCCAAAATAACCGCTATTTGTGTTTTTAAAAAAGATGATGTGACTGAAATGCAAATATCATATACTTATATTATTTCTAAAGCACTTTTTTTTGTCGGTTGCAAATATCTCCCATATCACCGCATCAAATTTAATGAATGATATCTCATTTTAAAGCTTATTTCTAGCACTAATGACGAAAAATAATTAGAAATATATTTTTGTTTGTATTAAGGATTCGTACGGGCAAAAAGTTAACGATGATCATGTCATTACCTCTAACATTGTATTCAAAGAAGTATTATAAAAGCATTTAAACATTGTATGTATGTATGTATGTATGTAAATATGTATGATATATATTATGATTTCTAATATTTTTATACTTTTAATAAAATGTATTGAAGTTATTAAAATTTCTATTAATTATTTTCATTTTATGTTACAAAAATGACAACTAACGGTGCGAAATATTCGCACGGGTCATCTAGTCTTCAAAAATTTTAAACGGATTATGTATTTCTTTATTTTAAGTGAAAGGTAATAAAATTTCTAAAATAACCATGGATTGCTTGTGAAGATTAGTCAAGAAAGGACAGAGTTACAGGGGACAAAAATCCAAGCTTCATTGATAATTTTATGATTTTGTTCAATTTTGCTCTATTCAAGTTATTTTTTTTAAACCAATGATTTAAAAATCATAATGTTTTATTGCATGCGACATTAGATTATTTTAATATGAACATTTTGAGCCCAACAAGACATAGATTGGAAAAAAAATAACAAAGCTACAAAAGATTTAGTAAATTAACACACATAGAAATTCAATCATTTCAAGCAATTTTTGTTAATAAAAATTTAGCTTTGTATGTTTATTTGTTGTGGGTTAATTCAATTAATCTTCTCTAACTTTGTCATTTTTGCACCGATCTGGATCCTATTGGGCACAAAATGTTCGTATTGAAATAGGCTAAAATTTTATTTTTTGGATATTTGCATTTCAGTCACAGCATCCTTTTTAAAAACACAAATAACGGTTATATGGAATATCTCAAAAACTGTTCTACTTTTGACAATTCTGACTTCATATTCGGATTCAGCGGAAAATTTTACACAAAGTCTAGGTGTCAAATTCATTTGGTCAAAAAATTGTCACGTAGTGTTATTACTTCACCGAGTAAATCGAGCCCACAACTTAAAGATTTTTGAAAATTTTTTATTATTCTGCAGAGTTGAAATTGTGAGATATGGAGAAAGGATTTTTTTCGGATGGCGTTAACCCGTCCTCAGGTGATGTGAAAAACGGAACAATTTTTTTGGGTGTTTATCAAATCTCCAATTTACAATTTTAAAAAATTTTCTTCATCAAAATCGGAGAAATTAAGATATGCACACAAGGTACACTAAGGTGGGGCAACAATATGATTTGTAAGGATTTCTGGGAAAATGATTTTTTTGCACAAAATTGACCAATAGGAGAAAGTACATCTATTAATACTAATCAGACTTCTAGGTTTTTATTCTGGTATATTCTAATTTTGTTAAAATCAAACCTCGCTACAGGTATAAATATAAATTTATTAGGAGATCTTCGTATGTTGTATTGTGTTGATAATTTGCAAAGGAGTCTGCTAGAAAAACTATTATTCTTCAAAATACTACGAATAATTTTCTTATTTTCCCTACACTCAAAATATTATGTAGTTAAATTCAAACGAAAATTAATTTTAAACAAATTAAAATTCATTTAAACAACGGATCATTTACATTTCATTTAAAACAAATGATTTTTTCATTAATTTCTAAATTTTTTATTTATTGAACATCATATTCCTTAAAATTTAATAGTTTTTACTTTAAAAAAATATCTTTTAACCGACAAAAATCAAACAACATAACAAAATAAATGCGGAAAAACATTATTTTTTGGTAGTTTGTTTTTTGAATAACAAACGTAAATGTTAAAAAATAAAGTTATTCGTAAAATAACTATATTTTTATTCAATTTTAACAGTACGGAAAACGAATTAAATAACCCACAATCAGTTACTGTAATAATTTTATGAGTGTATGGAATCTATTGTCACTAATTGTCAATATCCTATTTATTAGATTCATAGCTGTGTTAATGATAATTCTCCTCGAGTGCTGAGAATAATAATTGAAATTCTACCAATTTGATACCAATCCATCAATAAACTATTTTCTTTCCTTATTACAAATGTGTCTAAATATGGAATTGAATAATTCAATTCCCTTTCAATAGTAAACTATTATTAAAAAAAGTCGAAGAAATAGATATATAATTAATCATAAGAAAGCTACTAAATAATGAGTGAAAGAAGCTTACTCACTTTGAAAAAGTAGGCGAAGTTTTTACATGGTATGAAAAATCAAAATATTTCATAAATGTGTGATCACTGCTCAGCAACCCAACTTGCAATTAAGCTAAATTAACAGTTTATCATGCAATTACTGACTTTATAAACTCCTTTACTGATTTTAATAACCGCTAATGTACGCAAATTGCTTATTCCTTTTAAGTTTCCATAAGTATTTATTATTCTATAACCTCGTTAAGTAATTAGCAAATAATTTGGATTATTTCTAATGTAAATATTTATTCAAATGTAAACTATTATCTTCATATGTAAATCTATGGTTGCATTATGAATTGTATTTTTTTGTTATATTTTTTTTTGGTGCAACTTTTCTAAATCATTAAGAGCATAACTTGGTTAGAAAATCAACTTTGAAAAGTTATCTGCACCAGCCATAATACACTTTCCTTATTACTGTTGTTGTTGCTCTCTTGTTGTACTAATTAAGACCCTAGTTTACTGAACAATAGCTGAGTGTGCATCATACAAAGCGAGGCATTAGTATGTCTGTGTGTTTTTGTTGAAGTGCATAAATATTGAATGTTTTTATTTGTTAACAATAACATAAAAGCACACGTACATATCGTCGGCTCATTGTTGGCTTGGCGCATATGCCAAAAAGCCGTAGTGGAGAAAAACGACAGTTAAGGTTAACATGAAGTTTTCTGAAAATTTACCCGATAGAACTATTTTGTATTTTCACCGCTGCTTTTGACAAATGGTTTGAAGAAAAATGTAAATGTTTTCAAACTTTAATGAATGAAGTCAGAAGTTAATATTATTTTATTGAAAGTGAAAATGATTGTTTTGTGGTGCATACGCCACATTTCTTAATTTATTTCTAAAAATTAGCAAACAACAAACATTTTATTTTGCTTTTTATTAGGGATGAGATTTCCATGCAAATGCATGTTTGGTTGGTTAAGGCTTCCAATTAGCTTAAAATATTTAATCCAAAACTGTTACAAGCAACTTGCTTGGCACATGGGTTTTACAGCGTTGCAGAGAATTTGGAAGCCAATTCGATAATATTGCAGTTTTTAATGATTCCCCTTCCACCACAGCCAGACAAGATGGGGGCCTGGCTAGATGTTAAAAATTCCATTCTAAAAACTTTGACTAATTTAGGAATATTGGAAGAGCTTGTTGTTGCCGATGATTGCGCAATTAAAAAAATTAAAAGAAATAACATCAGTAGTCAATTATCATTTGTATTTTCCAATTTCGGTTATATTGGGTAAACAATTTCTAATAAGGAGCGATTTAGTTCACGAAATACTCACTCAAATTAATTGATATTGCAAAAAGTAAAACAAACAAAATGGAAGGAAGAGTAGCCCGACAAATAAAAAAAAAATCTAAAATCTTTTGCAAAACAATTAAGGATTTCAAAAATATATAATAAATTTCAAATATTATCAAAGTATTTTTTTTGGGAAAATAAAATTTTTAACTTACAAGATTTTATGTGTCGTGCTTAATTCTCAATTTTAATTCTTGATAAAAACACTGAAATTTATCGTTGATGGGATAAGCTATTCATATGCGCATTTCACAAGTTGCTTAGGCCAGATCGTCAGGAAACTTCATCCAAAGATCTAAGAAAAACTGAAGATAAAACTGTTAAGCGAATAAGAATTATAAGCAACAGTTGAAGCACAGCCGCGAACAACGTTGTAAGCGCCACATTTTGCAAAAACTGTTTTGGAGTGCGGAATAATGTTTTAAAAACCTCTTGCATAAAAGTTTTTATTATCATTATCAAAGCTTAAACAAAAACAGCAACAATAAACAGTAACAGGCAATTCACATGGAGGCTTTTACAACGTCGCTTTGTCGACGTTTCTTTTGGTTTGTTGGTAAGCGGTGTAGAGAAGAAAGAGGTGTAAACAAAACGACTCGTTTTGTGTTTTGCATGTCGTTTTTCATATTTCTCTTTTAAATTTTTTCTTTTTACGTTTTATTCTTTTTCTTAAGTCTGGTACTCTGTTCAGCATTTCGTGCGAAATGTTTTCAAACTCAATATAAAAAAAATTTGTGTGAAATACAAACGAAAACATGTTGATAGAATTGTACTCTGTTTATATACGAAAAACATGCGAAATGTTTCTAGCAACATTTTTATTTTTCGTGCGAAACAAGTGCAGCTCCTATTATTTCGCACGGAATTTTAAGCAACAACTAATCATTTTTTGTAATTTTGTATTTTGTTTTTGTGAAGTGGAGTTTATAACAAGCGTTTAAAAAATAAGAATGTAGAAAAGTGCAAAAATTAATAATCAAATGAAATTTTTTTGTTTTTTACTATAGAAAATAATTAAAATAACATTGTTTGAAATCTTTTAATGACATTTATCAAAACAGATGGTTTTGTCATAGATGGGGGTAGTGCACTTGCAATAATTTTGTTAATGTTGAGTGATGAATTGAAAATTGGCAATCTCACTACACATAAGTGACTATAATGTTAAAACATTTTGTGGGTTAAAAAGTAGTTTGATTTAAAATCAAGCAATCATCAGTTTATTGGAATTTTTTTTTTCTTCACTTATTTGACAAAAAATTTTGCACACAATTTAAAATACAAAACTTGTGTTTGCATTATTAAATCCAAGAATTATTAATTTTTTTTTAAATTTTACTGATATTATGTTTTTGTACAGCTTTTTGATTGCAAGTTCAAATTTTGAACTACAAATTTGGATTGAGTGCAGATTTTATGCATACAATCACAGTTAGTGTTATTAAAACAATTTACAATACCAATTAATTTTTTTAGTGCTATTGAAAAAAATACCAATCATCACTAAAGCTGGTACAGTTTTATTTAGTGAGAGTGCAATGTTGATTTAAGTCAGTGACGGGCACATTTGCAAATCCTATGTACGCGTGCATAGGAATAAAAATGCTGCTTGTGCGACGTCGACACATGTACACTATAAACTTCTTTGTGTGTCTGTGACAATGTACGTTAGGCTGTTGCTTTGTTGCTATTTCGTCAACACAAGCATACATGTGATAGTATGTGTGTGGCCTTCACTGATTTATGTCAACATTTATTGTAATACCCCCATCTATGGTTTTTGCTTACCTTCAAAAATAATGTTGCATACTTGTAACTAATAAAAACGGTAAGTTTTGTAAAACCGCGGGATAGATAATATTGATACATGACAAAATTTTCGTCTGAAATAACACAGGCCAACACTCAATTTGCTTCTTTGAATTTATCAACTGATTTTAGTTAATTTGGGTGCGCTGAGTTCAAAACTGTAATCAGTTTGTCTCTATGAGCTCTAGTTTTCATGATGTAGCTTTTTTATACCCTTCACTTAAGACCTCCAATTACCAATTCAATTGAATAAATAAATTCAAAGAAGCAAAAATCTTTTTTAATTTTGTCGGGCTGTGTAATCAATGTTGCTCAACATTTTTCGCAGGTTCAAATAGAGTACTAGGCTTTACTTTGAAGTGTGTGGTTAAAAATACAGTGAGACCTCGATTATCGGTAATAGACGGGACCGGCAACATTCTTGATTATTTATTTTTCGTGTAATTTTGCAGAACATGCTTCCAGAACGTTGGATAACTCTGTTTCTTCGATTATTTAAATTTGTTTTGATTGTTTAAAAGTAAATGAAAAAAATATAATTTGTTTATAATTTCGGAAAACAGAGGTAATGCCGGATAATAGAGGTAAGTTAAATCAATTGAAAACATTTTTTTATTTTCGAGTTAATTGAAGCTGTCGGTTAATCGAATGACGGATAATCAAGGCCATACTGCAAATAAAAAAAGACATGCAACCAAAAATCATCGTATGAACCGTAAAAGCCCTCATTTGAATTGAGTGTAAGTTTATCTTTTCTTACATTCCCCACTACAATTGTTTGGAATTCTTCCAGCATTAATTGTAGTTGTAAGTAGATTAAGAAAAACAAAATGAAAACAAAAACAACTTGCTTTATTGTTCTCGCAAAAAATAAAGCATGTTGGCAGTTTAGTTTTTTTTTTAGCCGTGCACTTGCCAGTTTATTATCAAAGTAATAAATTTCGGTGTTTTTATCAAGAATAAAAATTGGGAATTAAGCACGACAAACAAAATCTTGATAATCAAAAATTTAAAATATTTTTAATCTAATCTGGAATCAAGCGATCTTTTGAGGTAATTTTTTAAGTTTTTAGTGCATATTTATTATTTCTTTAATTGCATATTTTCGATTTTTTAGTGCATGAAAATCTCATCCCTACTTTTTATATTTTTCTACTCACGGCAATGTAGCAAGCAATAGTGTAATGTATTATATACGTTTTTGTAGGAGGAATTTGCAGTATTTACCAAACAGTGGCGTGCAGATCAAAATAATACTTAAATAAATTTTAAGTAGTTGATATGGAACAAAATTAGTGCTTCATATCGTAGAAACCATAAAACAATTTCGTGAAAGAGGCTTTGGATTCGGAAAAATCTTTATTCAAAATATGTATACCACAATTTAAAAATGGTCTGTAGATCAAACCAATAATGAGCTAACGATATGAACACACACATACTCAAGTGAAGGTGATGTTTTCCCTGCATATTTCGTGTGTATCCTTTTAAATATCTGTGTCAGATAGGAAACAGTGCTTAAGTCTACTTTTTTAGTTTTGTGGGAAAACCAGGGACCGTAACGGTTATAAGTGATATCGAATTAGTTTTTTAATAACTGTTATTTTGTGGCTTAAATGAAAAAATCTATCTTAAACAGTTATTTTTGGACGTTAAAATAAAAGGTCGGATGAAACTCTTAAAAAAGAGTTTTATTTAGCCGTCAGAAAATAGAACTCATTTGAGGAGTTTTATTTTTGCCGTCTAAAAGTAAAACTCATTTGAGGAGTTTTATTTTTTTCCGTCAGAAAATAAAACTCCCTTGAGGAGTTTTACTTTTTCCGTCAGAAAATAAAACTCATATTTTTATTTTTTTATGTTATTTTGTTTATTTTCATGTCAAACGCCTAGAAATTAGTTTATTATAGGTATGTTTAGTTTGACGAACATAATTTTTTCTAAATTTTCTCCAACACATCGCTTTTGGGACAATATTTGAACTCCCTAAACGTAGATAGAGAAATGGAAAGCGATGGAAATGATGATGATGATGAAAAACGAAAAGCTTTTTATGAAATAGATCATTTTTAACCTAGGCCCTTATCGATTGAAAAACCTCTTTTCGAGTTCTGGGAGGCAAAAAAATATATTATCCATATTTGTTTAAATTATCAAAAATTGTTCACTGTGTTCCAGCAACCCAGGTGAGCGTGGAAAGAGCATTTTCTGCACTCAAATTGGTCCTGAGCGACCTACGTTCCAATCTTTCCGCAGAAAATTTAGAAAAAATTATGTTCGTCAAACTAAACATATAATAAACTAATTTCTAGACGTTTGACATGAAAATAAATAAAATAACATAAAAAAATAAAAAAATGAGTTTTATTTTCTAGCGGAAAAAGTAAAACTCCTCAAGGGAGTTTTATTTTCTGACGGAAAAAAATAAAACTCCTCAAATGAGTTTTATTTGTAGACGGAAAAATTAAAACTCCTCAAATGAGTTTTATTTTTGACGGAAAAATAAAACTCTCTTTTTAAGAGTTTCATTCCAACTTTTATTTTTTCGTAGAAAAATAAGTCTTAACTATGGAGTTGAGATCGTTTTCTCAAGATCACCAAAGATTCTTAATGAGCTCGTCAATACGAATCTGTTGGTATATGACACTATAGGTGTTCCTTGACTCTAACATGGAGAGTTTTTGTTGTCACATTTTCAGAAATAACTGTTATTTACGGTCCCTGGGGAAAACAAATTTGAACTTACAAGCTAATTTTTGAAAATTTACTCCTTTTCTAATAATCATTCTTTCTGTGTGGTTTTTGTAAGTGTTTATTCACATATATTCCTTACGTCACAGATCGGAAGAAAACTTAAGTTTTTATTCCAAAATTTTCTAACCACACAAAATAATTGAAACTTTGTACATGGATAATTTTGAACATGAAGATAACAAAGGTGGCATTAACTCAAATTTTGCTCAAGTCGACTTAAACACTTTTCCCTTTTGCCACAGATATGTTTGTAAAAGTTATATAGTTGTTCTCTTTTACTCTATCGCGTTGTGTGTTTTTAGTTTTTCTCCTTTTTTCGTAATTATGCTAAAATGCAATTTACAAAATAACTACGTGTAAACGTGACTTAAACAGATCTCTTCTCATTCTTTTGAGGTTGTTAAAAAGTTTTTGTCTCTGGTATGTTGTTGTATACCAAAAAAAAAAAAAAACACAATAACAAAAGGCAACCATGTATGTGCTTGCTTGAATGGAAGTATTCTGCATGCGTAGCTTGAGCTAAAAATACACACATGTATTCATTTATACATACCCAGATAATCTACTTTAGTAAACAAGTTAAGTTTATGTTAAATATGCATGTTAATACATGCACATGTGCAGCAAAACTAAAACACATGGGTACAGCAGAAAAAACAACACGAAACACGACAAAATTTGTTCAAAACTTTACAGTTTTAAGGTTTTGTTATTTATTAACAAAATAAAAAACGACATGTGAAACAGTTACAAATTCCAAGTAAATATACATTGATTATGAATTGCGATTAAATAATAAAAATTTTAATAAATTTTCCGCACATGTGTGAAATTTTAAATTTGTACACTTTTGTACAGATGGCGTATGAGCGATTTTTAATTAGTGATTACAGCTCTCAAGAGTGAGTTGTGATACTGCAGTTGTAAAAGTTTAACGGAAGCTGGTTTATTTTTAATAGTTTTTAAATGAATAACTATTTTGTATTAAAAATATGTATAAATTCAACGAGATGATTATAACTTGGGTTAACTTTTTGGAAGGGTTGTAAATTAAAGTATTTTTGACTAGTTTTTAGGAAAACTTTTCTGGGCTTAAACATTTTTGTAATGGTGTGTTTTTTAATAAATAAAATAAGAAAAAAAAAAAATTTTAAAGTCAAATTTAAAATCATTAAAAAAAAAATTGTATTTAAATCGTTCCCGATAGCAGTTGCTATTTGCTGCGACTACAAAAGTGGTGTTTCCTTATAAAGGGTGGTCCAACCAAAACACACGATGTTAATTGTAAACAAAACAAAAAGTTTTCAGGGAATTATCTTAATATTTTTTATTATGATGGAAGGATCTATGAGAATTATGTGTAAAACTAAATATCGGCCAAATTCTCGACACGGCTTCAGTGACATACCTCTATCCGATGGTCAATCTATTCAATGACTCGAAAACATAATTGAGGTTCAATATCGTTATTGTGCCAAAGTATCTCAACCTTAAACTCCTGAATTATGTCCTGAAGGGTGTCAAATCACATGATCGTGGCGGCCAATTAACATCGCTACGACGTGAGATAACACGGTCATTAAATTTCTCTTGCAAAAGATGCATTGGCAAGTGGCACAATCTTAATTTTTGTAGAAGTACGGCTTAATGACGTCGCTAGCCCATAAACCGCACCGCAACGAACTAGGCGAGCTGGCACAGGTGTTTAAACATTCACTGCATACCCAATTTGCTTAAATTTACGCACAATTCTACCGATTCTACATTTAATCGATTATGTTGAACAAAAAAATCGGGAAGTTCACAAAATATATTTTAATTTGGGCGCCAATTTTCTCAAAAGGCTTCAACAATCTTAATGTGCTACTCAATTGTGTCAAATACTGAAAAAAAAGGAAATGCCAAATTAAGTTGGGCAAAAAACTAGACGTTAAGGTGTGACTCACAATTTACAAAGTGCATTATGGTTGGACCACCCTTTTTACAATTTGGCAACAGTTAAACCAAAAGAAATTGTCTTTTACAAAAAAATAATCAGCTGTCAAAGGAAACTAGAGTGAAAATAAAATTGTATCAACTGTCAAGTTTTCTCACTGGAATAATGTTGCACCCTGTAATTTTTATTATCCGCCAAAGAAACTATGCTAAGCCCCTTTTTTAAATATGTTTTGTATTCTGAAAATCGCTTTCCAAATATGTTTCTTTCAATAAAATCCGCAAAATAAATAACTAAATGAAACGTTTTTTTCGTTTCCTACACAATTTTAGAAATGTCGCTTAAAACATTCTTACGGGAAGGTATCGATATGTACATACATATTCCATTTAAATTGCTTTATATATTAAGTACGGGGTTGCCATCAAAATTACCTTAAAATTTTATGTACCTTTAACATATAACACACACATTTAAAGAAAACATGGACAATGTAAAAGAATGCACACTGGTTTTAACATTATAAAAAACAAGTTAGAGTGCTATATTCGGCTGTGCCGAATCTTTGATACCCTCCACCGACAGTTCGAATGTTTAAGGAGTAATATCTGTATGATGTTATTATTATCTTAAACTGTGACGATTTGTTATTAATTATGGATTTAGGCGACTAAACTGTTTTCCGGTAGTAGGGTTTATATGGGGCCTAGGGTAAATTATGGAGCGATCTTCACGAAATTTCACAGTATTTTTCCCAGTTCTATAAAACTTTGATGTACCAAAGTTTGTTATGATAGCATTACTTTTTACGGATTTAGGCGTACTAAACTGTTTTCCGGGAGTAGGATTTATATAGGGCCCAGGGTAAATTATGGACCGATCTTCACGAAATTACACAGTTTTATTTCTTGTCCTAAAAAACTTTGATGTACCAAATGTTGTTATGATAGCATTATTTTTTACGGATTTAGGCGTACTAAACTGTTTTCCGGGAGTAAGGTTTATATGGGGCCCAGGGTAAGTTATGGACCGATCTTCACGAAATAACACAATTTTATTTCTTGTCCAATAAAACTTTGATGTACCAAATTTTGTTATGATAGCATTATTTTTTACGTTTTTAGGCGTACTAAGTTGTTTTCCGGGAGTAAAGTTTATATGGGGACTATGGTATATTATGAACCGATCTTCACGAAATTTCAAAGATTTATTTTTAGTTCTATAAAACTTTGATGTACCAAATTTTGTTATGATACCATTATTTTTTACGTTTTTAGGCGTACTAAGTTGTTTTCCGGAAGTGGGTTTTATATGGGGCCTATGGTAAATTATGGACCGATCTTCACGAAACTTAACAGTTTAATTTCTAGTCCTATGCATCTGTGACTTGCTAAAATTTGTAATGATAGCATTGTTAGTTAGGGTTTAAGGCTTAATATACTGTTTTCCGGGAGTAGGGCTTATATGGGGCCTAGGGTAAATTATTGACGGATCTTCACGAAATTTTACAGCGTGATTTCCAGTTGAATAAAACGAATTGTTGCGAAATCTTATATCATTCTGTGCATTTTTCCACCATTTATGTTAGTTTTTGTAACAAAATTATCAATTTTTTTTAGGTGGTGGTTCCACATTTTGATTCATAGCTCAGATCCTATTGTACCGATTTTGCTGAATTTCAATCCCAAACTGCTTAGGATAACTACAAGCAATTTGACACCAAGTTTGTTGATTTCTTTTGAGTTTTTCGAAAGTGAGCGTGTTTTCAACAGACGGACAGACGGACAGACAGACGGACATGGCTAAATCGACTTAAAATTACTCAAGGACCCAGAATATATATACTTTATAGGGTCTGAGATGAATAGTAAAAAAGTTTCACACGGAATGACAAACTGAATATACCCTCTTCACAACTAATTGTGGTGGAGGGTATAAAAACAAATTTAAGAGTTTATTAATTTTTTTAATGGTAATTTTATGAATTTACAGAAGCTTAAAAGGGAAAACTTTATTAGCTTTCAATTTTATTTCCTTTTAATGTTCATTTCAATATTTGGAAAAAGTTGTGTTTTTCATATGTGTAATTTGGTTTTCAACAAGATTTTATATTACATTTTCATGGCATATTTTAATAAATATCGAATTCCATTTTCTTCAAACCCCAAAAAAACACACAGGCACACACACAATTAAACACACGTACAAACCCTGCAGATAAATTTGTTATAAGCTAGTAGGGATCCGATTTCCATGCAAATGCATGTTTTTTGTCGATAGTCTAAGAACGATGTCGACCAATTATCTTTACGAATCAATAAATTTGCGTTAAAATTACATCGATTTGTTTTTGCATATTGTTGCATATTTTGGTTAAATTCATATATCTGCATGTTTCGATAATATTGCAATTTTTAACTAAATATTTCCCTTGATTCCCCTTCCACACTGTGAGTAGTTTAAGAACGTCAGAAGAGCTGGTTAATAGCGATGATTATGAAATTAAAAAGTAAGAAAAATATAAAATTTAAATAACAGCATAAGTCAATTAGCATTTGTATTTTTCAATTACGGGTTTATTGGTGAAACAAAAACTAATTAGAAGCGATTCAGTTCAATTAATAGTCAACTTAAATCAACTGATTTGCAGAAAGTAAAATTAACAATGTGGAAGGAAGAATAGACAAATTCAAAAAAAAAAAAAAAAAAAAATTACAAAAAAAAGGATTTCAAAATATAAAATAAATTTCAAATATTTTTGATCTGATCTGGAATCAAAGTGGGATCTGGAAATAAATATTATTTCAAAATGCATTTGCATTCTTCAAGAACAAGACAAAGTTTAACTATTAATAAAACAGTACTTATTATATGTTTAAGCTTTGATATCGTTACAAGTAAAACTGTTGCTTATAATTCTTATTCACTTAACAGTTTTTAATGTTTAATATCTTTAGTTTCTTTAAAATCTTTGGATGAAGTTTCCTGACGATCTGCCCTAAGTAACCAGTGAAATGCGCATAAGAATAGCTTATCCCATCAACGAAAAATTTCAGTGTTTTTATCAAGAATAAAAATTGGGAATTAACCACGACAAACAAATTCTTGTAAAGAACTTATTTATTTATTCTTGTGTATAGTTGACCTGTTGTTTATGTTGATTTATGAGGTCTTATATAAATAAGAAATAAAATACAAAAAAACTTTTAATTTTTTAATTTTATTTTTCCAATAATTCGGTCAAAATCTCTGACCATCATCAGGGGAATATTTAAATATATAAACAATAAAAGTTTAAAAACTCGGACTTATTTAACACTTCACTGATAAAGTTTTCTTTGAATCATGTTTCAAAAATAAAAAAATTATAAAAGAAAGAAAAATTCCCGATTTATATTTGTTAAAATTATTTAGTAAAATACATAAAAATTTCCAAGTAGAAAGATGATGAAATCCACATCAGGTTATTCTGCTTGTGTCGAATAATTGAGAGTTCGTTTGTAACTTAATGGGAATACAACAAAACTGAACCATGTGTTACAGGATAATAAATAATGATATTCTCTCTCACGCTGGTTCTGGGGGCTAACTATTTCAAATTATTCTAAAATAAATAAATACGTATAATGTCTGCTGCTTTGGCTTGGCCTTATAAAGAAAAATGATGAAAAAACAACTAGTTTCAAACGGTTACACAGTTGCATAAAAATTAGCTAGTTGGGCTTCGGTGACGATAGTTTGTTGTAAATATGTATGAAAAAATCAAGTAAATACCAACTAGTATAATTCTAGCTACTTACTAATTGTTTTCTCTGCCGGGTATTTACTCGAACATGTTGAAACTCCCAACTCCTTGAACATTTATAAATGTTGTTTGACATTTACATACATAAATTTACAACTCATACTATTAAAAAATTGGCCAAAAGCTTTTCTACTCACGCACATACATTTTCATTTACATGTGTAATACAATTTTTTAAAAAAAAAGTTGAATTGAAAATATATAAAATTCTAAAAGTCAAATATTGTGCAGCACTGTGTTATGAGTAAAATAAAATTGGGAAAAACAGCAAAGAAAAACATGTTGTGTAAATTGTGGGAAATTGCTAAAAAATATTTCCATTTATAAACCATTTGCTGTTGAAAAAAAAAAAAAAAAAAAAAATAAAATACTTTTGTGAGTTTTATATGCAATTTGATTTATTTAAATATTTTGTTGTTGTTTTTGTTCAAGTGCCTTTCTTTTATTCGTTTTCGATGTATGAAAATATGTGAACCATTTTGTGTTGATCCTCTGAAATGGCCAGGAAACCGCTTGTGCTTTTGGAAATTATAAATCAAGTGGCAAGTGACTGGATGATTTTAAAATGTAATATATGCATATGTACGTATGTATACAAAATAACTTGATTATACAAACAAATTAAGTATAAATTAAATTATAGAATTTGAGTATTAAAAAAAACGTCATGGTCCAGTCTTCTTTCATTGGCAAAAAATGACTTAATTTAAAGCTTTTTAAGATTGTCTCTCCGGGAGTTTTGCTTTTTCGTTGAAAAGATACTTTTGAGGATCACGTTACGGTTGTGGTTTACTACCCAATGTCGCGGGACGGGAGATCCTTAATTTTCCTTCCAGAATTTCTTCTTGAACAATCTACTCTGATAAAATAAAAAATCTTATGGTTAGAAAAATTTTAAAAATTTGTGAGAGCCGTACTACTGTCAAATTTCTTTACGTATTTTTTGATATTTCATAACGAATTATTTTCACACTATTAAGCCGCATTTATACAGGTGAACGCAGCAGAGAGTTATGCTGGCTGTCAAGTTCTTTGTATGGAGTTTGACATTTGGAATACTTGTAACTAAACACAGAAAAAATGTTCAGCCAGCATAATTCTCTTTCATTCTCTCTCTCTCTGTATGAGTTTGCCTTGCATGCTATTACACATTTTAAATTTGTGTGAGTTTTGATATGTCGTTATACTCGGCATTATAGTGTAAAATGGCCTTAATTGACAGCACAACTACACTCTTAACAAATACTAGTGCAAATTTAATAAAAATATTTTCGCTATTGAAAATTCTCTTGATATTTGGTTCTTGCTGTATAAAACAAAATAATAATAAAAACATTTTATTATGGACTCCTTGAGCAGTTTATAACACAAGGATTATTAGTAATATGCACAAACACTCACACTTATACACATACACCAATACCAACAATAAGCTTTAATGACGACAGGGTTTCCTTGTTTTAATTATTTCAACGAATGGACTAAAGAACAACATAATGAATAAGCCAGCGAATGAATGACTAAACGAGCAAAGGAAGAAAAAAATTAATAAAGGAATGCGTTAATGAATTACTGAGTGAATGATATTGTTTATGAAATTGATGAACCAACGGAATCTGTAAAATCCCAGAAACTATGAAATAAAGGTTTTAATATTAAACCCATTATTGTTCATAATATTAACTAAAGTACAAGAGTATGTATATAAATGAATATGCTTGTGTATGTGAGCAGTTTATATAAATAAATATTCTTATGGCGTGACTATCAACGTTAATATCTCATTAAAGTTATTAAAATGCGACCATTATTATATTTTCGCTTTTGCTATAAACATTATTGGTTTTACTTCATTAAAAGATAGTGGAAGAGAGATTGAAAAAGCAAAAATGCTTTGCATATTTTCTGTTTGAATAATAAAAATAATTAGTCAATTATTTAATACTAAAGAAACTATAGCTATTCACAATTTTTAATTAAACTTTTTTAATTCGCAGTATAATCTTGCGAGAGTTAATGTTATTTAATACATTCTTTTGTAGTTCGTAGCGCAATTAGCGAGTTCATTATATGGGTTATTCCATGTCAAATCGACCAAGAGTTGGATACGACCCCTATCGATTTTAATAAAATTTGGTGAAAAGGTTTCTTTTATCTTATATAACATATTCAAAACGTCGTAATTTCGCCGAGTTAGCCGAATGTGTTAAGTTTATTTCTTCAATATCTCAAAAACTTCTTTACATACGAAGATGATTAAAAAAACAATTCCCGTATTTTTTTTTATTAAAATCATTAAGTTTTCAAAGTAGAATGATGACGAAAACCATATCGGGCGATTCTGCTGATGCTTCTGTTAACTAAGGAGAATATAACATAAGTGAAACATGTGTTACAGGGGTAAGTGTTTTGGTTATTCTTAAATAAATGCGTATGTTGTCTCTGAAGCTTCTTCTCACTGTTATATCACACTCAAACCAATTTGATTCTACATGAAATTTACGTAACCTAGGCTAGAGTGGCCAGTCACAAAGTCCCCGCATAGACCAAAAAGGTCCCTAGCGTTACCACGTTGTACGATAGTCCACAGAAGAATGTCAGAAAAAGGTCATTCCGATGTAATGGTACTCAGAGTATCCCACACTCTCTTGACGAATGCCAGGAGTCTCATTAACCCAATTCCGGAGACTTCCCCGAGACCTTGGAAGTATTGATCTCCCAGACAATTCGCCCTGGAGCGCACGAGTGCTGGACAGTAGCAGAGTAAATGCTTCACTCTTTTCCCCTGGTACCCCGCAGAATCTACAATTGTCACTATTTAACCGCCCTGCCCTCTGGGCGTATACCGCAGTCCAACAATGACCCGTCATAAAACCTACCAGAAGTCTACAGTCCCTTCTCGATAGCGACAGAAGAATTTTTTTCGACTCCGGATCATAGGATCCCCACATTACCTTGGAGACCCTGCACGTTCTGGTGTTTTCCCAAATCGCCTCTGATCTCCTCCGTATAGCAGAGTCCGTATCTCTCTTTATATTCTGAAATGGAGCCGGAATGGCCATCACCCTATCGTATGGTAAATGGACCCCCGTTTCACCAATTCGTCCGCCTCCTCGTTGCCTTCTATGCCCTGGTGGCCGCGAACCCAATAGATATGAACTCTCCTATTCGCACAGAGTCCATCCATCGAGTCCCTACACTCCTGGACGATCGAAGAGTATGAATAATCAGCGGTTATCGCCCTGATCGCCGCCTGACTATCGATGAAAAAATTTACGTGAGAGTTCTCAGTACTGAAATTACGTGCCAAATCAGCAGCCATCTTGGCCGCAAATATCTCCGCCTGGAATATGCTGCAGTAATCGGGAAGCTTATAAGATTCCCAAATGCCCAGTTCCCGGCAGTAGACTGCAGCTCGAACTCCTGCCAACCAGCCGTCCTCCTCCAAGGTAACTCGCGGTTTCCTTCCAAATGTCAGTCTCGGAATGGTGTAGTCACTGCTTCAATCTATTCCCCTTATAATACTGTCATGACCATAAGGTCCGTATGCAAACTGTCCCGTCGCCCTTAAGCGGATCGAAGACTTCCTCGCCGTTCCTTCTGCCACTTGCTGAATCGGTTGCAAGTCCAGGATCACATCCAGTGCCGCAGTCGGTGTACTACGCAAGGCACCGCTGATACTGAGTTCGGCGAGTCTCTGTACGCCCGTTAGCATATTCCGGTACGATATCTTATCCAATTCCGTCCACCATACAAGTATCACGTAGAGTAAGATTGGTCTCGCCACCGATGTGTAGACCCAATGTGTAAGAGCAGGGGTTAGACCCCACGTCTTGCCCAGCATTCCCTTCCATGCGTAGAGCGCATTCGGTGCCTTTTTCACCCTCTCCTCCACATTCAATCTCCACGACAGTTTGCTATCCAGTATTACTCCCAGGTACTTTGTGTGGTATTTAAGTTCCAGGCTAGTACCCCCTAGTTTAGGTTTCCTCCATGGACCAACTTTGTACCTTTTCGTAAATGGTAGTAGGTCCGTCTTCTCGGTGTGCGCTCCTCATTATCCTGGAATTGCCCCACGTCGCAGTTCTGCAGTTCTGCACCGTAACAGGTACTATCCGTTGTCTGCCCCGCTGTAGTTGTGAAATTCACGTTGTTTCAACTTGAAATAACTTTCATTCAACTTCGGAATGTTATTTCAATATAAATGACATTTTGCTCTAACTTTACTGCAATGCTAAATTAACACGAACTAAAGTTATTTTAAAAGAAACAAATGTTGTTCGCAAGTTATTGAAAAATCAGGTTGATTTAACATGAAAATCGTATGAAGCAAAATCACCACCGAAAAATTTTAAATCAACCTTGTTTTCTACGTTTTTAACTTGATTTTTTTCCGTGTGTAGAAACAAAAATTTTTAAAATGATGGGTTTTTCTTAACAATTTTTGGATATAATAAACGTTATCGTTTCTCTTGCCGAATTCCATTAATACTCTTCAAACAAAATTTTGTTTTAAATATATCACCTTTAATTTCAATTAAAATTCTAAATTTCGTAACTATTAAACTTAACAATAAATTATAATTTCTGTTAAAAACTAAAACATACAATAGTAAAAAAAAAAAATAATGTACAATGATTTTGACAGCTCTCTAATTGCAGTAATTTAAATTTTATTAAATTGATAATTTGATGGAATTTTCAATAAAGTAATAAATAGTTGATGTTGGTAATTATCACATTTATTTAATGAAGTTGTTTGTTAAAACAACGTTTTAACTGTCAAACGAGTGGACGAACATACACTTGCATAGGAAATATGAATATTATTGTATACATATGTATATAAAATATGTGTATATGTTTGTGTAATAGGGATGCGGGGCAAATAGGTTTAGCAAATTACGAATACAAACAATCAAATTTTATTGAAATTTTTATTCCTGCTAGATATTTTGTCCTCTTGAATTAGCTCCTTGTAACGCAGTTTACTTTCTCAGCTGAGGTATGACTCAGTCTGTCCAGGGTCAATTCGAAGGTCTGCTTTCTTTGAAATGAAACAGGATGTTTTCGTGTATGTTCGCTTGCAATAATTTCAACAAAGCTTTATTTACGAAACCTAAGTGTACTTAATATACTTAAATCTACGGCGGTTCTCTGGCAACTCGATAAAACTGCCATCGGAAACGTGTACGGGAACGATCGGTTGGGGTGATGGTGACTGGGATGGACGGCGGATGCAGCTAACGTGCGGGGTTTCCGGTTGCAGCGGCGGAACTAATCTGGTGAAGACACAGGTAGTTATTATGGGTGAGCCAAACTACGGTTATTAGTAAGTCGGCTACTGAAGGAAATAGGATGCGCTGGCATTTGCTAGGACTACATTAACTACCAGTGGGTGTTTAGTCGGCTACCGAATGGAATTCGGAGGCACCGGCAGTCGGCTAAACACGTCTAACTACGGGTAAGAATACTTTAAATGCTGGTGTGTACTCAGTCGGCTACCGAATGGAATTCGGAGGCACCGGCAGTCGGCTAAATACGACTAATTACAGGTTATATACGTAATTGTATTTAGTCGGCTACCGAATGGAATTCGGAGGCACCGGCAGTCGGCTAAATACGACTAACTACGGGTTGAACACGTAATTGTATTAAGTCGGCTACCGAATGGAATTCGGAGGCACCGGCAGTCGGCTGACTACGGCTAATTACTGGTTATATATAAAAATTAAATAAACTACATGAGAATTATAACGTGAAAAATCTATTTTAGTAAACAGTAAGGGTATTCATAGTGGTTAGTAAAATAGTAAGGATATTCAAGGTGTTGGGCTACTTATACTTTATGATGATTGTGAAAAATGTATATGTAGGCTAAGTTTGTAAAGTCACATGTTATGTTATTCATTTTCCCGCCCGTGCCAAACTTCAACAGCAGTCTTTCTGTTTCCCTGGCTTGTTTAAAAATATGTTTTAAATTTCCAATCTGATATAAATTGTTTTAAACTAAACTACTTATATCGGCCTTATTTACTTAACAAATAGTCCATAATTTATGTTAAGACTTTTAAAGGTCATTTAATAAAACAAACGAATAAACGACATAAAAACGTACTTTAAAGTGGTTGAAAAGAAGCCAGAGTACTAACAAAAAAGTTTCACAAACATGAGATGAGAGGATAATTTTATACATTCATGAAAATTCTCGTAAATGCCTGTGTACTTGTTAAGAAGAATAAAGTATACACTAGAACCCCAGGATGAATATTTTAGCAAAATACTTAAATAATAAATAAAAAAAATGGTTGTTGACCTACACAAATTGTTTTTAAATAAATACATAAAAAATTAAGCACCGCTTCTATTCAATTCATTTAGTATTCAAAATACTTCAAAAAAGATAAAAAAAAATTTTTATAAAAAGAGCATGAATAAATTACTTTTTTTTACTTAACTTTATAATAAAAAGATAATGACGATGAAATGATGATGCAAATGAGTTGGATTTTTATAATGATGTTGCCGACTAGTTGGGGATTATAAAGAATTTAAGTTTTTTTTTATTTCGTAAGTAACCCAATAAAAAATTTTATCATTTTGCGAAGCACTAAAGGTACATTTAAAAAAATAAGCGCACAATTATGCGCTACGCAATAAGACATACAGAAATGCAGTAAAGTAAGTGAAATAACTCTCAACAATTTTTATAAAAAATAAATAAAATTTCAAGTGCTACGGCATTCCCTTACTACGAAGCAGGTTTGTAAGGGAGAAAACTAAAAAATAACTGTAAAAAAACATTCAGTGTGTGAAGCTGTTCGTTACATTTAACAATTTTTTTATGCGCTGAATAATGCGCTTTATGCGTCAAAAATGTATTGCTTCAAAGTGGGAACTCGCCATATAAAATTCATGTCTTCCGTAAGCGCAATGGTAAGCGAAACTCTTACATTTCTCCCTTACAAACCTGCTTCGCTCGAAGCTCAATTTTTTATTGGGAACATACAGGGCAAGATACCCTGAGACCCACCTAAAGTTAATGTCTTTGCGAATCATAATATTTTCAGTAAAATGGCATAGTGATTTAACAAATTTTCTAACGAGACTATTCCGTCTGAAACTAAGTTAAAAAAAGTGTATGTTTGCAAGTTGTATGGTAAAAAACAAATTGTAGACATATTGAAACAAAATTATTTGTGGGTCTCTATCGATGAGACAAGAGACATTAAGCGGCGCTATGTTGCCAATGTAATGAGGTAAACTAAAATTCCTTCTTAACGTGACAGAATTATAGACACCAAATCATGCTACAATTGTTAGATTTTAGGTGAAAGCTTTAATAAAAATCAAATATTATTGTACGTTGCAAAATATTTATACGTATTTTACCCCAAAATGATTCATGTCACTTGTCTGCCACATGCAATATACAGAATTGCAGAAGAAATTAGAAATCAATTTGATGATATCGATGTTTTAACATCTTATGGGGGAAAAAATATTTATCAAATCAAGATCGTGGTTAGCAATTTTTTAAGAAAAGTATCCTGATCTAAGTCTTCCACCTCAACCTGTATTTACAAGGTGGAGAACTTGGCTGTCGTTTATTATGCAAACTACTTTGATCAATTTAAAGATGTTGTGGAAGCTTTAAATGAAGAAGACGCTACAACAATAACAAAATTAAAAAAATTTTAAATCTGCATTCAATTAAAGAGCAACTGCCCAGGCAGAAAAAGACAATCACCACGACGCTGTGGCGACGTTGCATCGGGTACTAACAACATCAATACAACGTACTGTATACCAAATTTACAATGTTGTCACAATATTAAATGGATAACGCCAAATGTGCGTCTTCCGACTCTTCTTTTTAGTGTTGTCACAGTACTGTAAATTTAAATTTACAATGTTTGATTCACGAATTTACAACGTAGTCACAACCGTCTTTTTTATTTATTTATAATAATAATAACAATATTGACTTAAAATTAATGAATAACAATAAGCATTTTAAAATATACTACACTTTACAGAATATATGTACATACAAATTTACGAATTAAGAAAAACCATAATTTTATGCTTTATGGAATTTAAACATAAAGAAAAATCAACAAATTGTGACAGAGAATTAAATTGTCTACATAACCTTGAAAAAGGATCAGCAAAAGCATAATTTTCTCTATAAAATTTAACAAAGAGCAGATTGTAATGACGCGTATTGCGACTAGGTATATTAAATTTAACAGACTCTAACAAAAAATCACAACAAACATTACCATTAATAAGATTAACCATAAAAGAAACATTTAACATTGTACGACGACTTTTGAGCGATGGTAATTTTATTAATGCCAGTCTACTAGCATATGAAGGAAAGTTTGTCGAGTAACTCCAATGTAGACCACGTAAACAGAATAATAAAAATTGTTTTTGGACCGATTCAATACGAGAATTGTGAATGTTGTAAAATGGGTCCCAAATGATTGACGCATATTCTAAGATTGGTCTAACGAGTGATACGTAAAGTTGCTTCGTTATGTATGGATCGGTGAATTCTTTAGCCCAGCGCTTAATAAAGCCAAGAACACCTCGAGCTTTATTCACAGTTAATGTAATATGAGAAACAAAGTTTAATTTAGGATCCAGTAAGACTCCAAGATCAAGAAACGAATCAACCAACTCCAGTTGATGGCCACCCAAAGCATAATTAACGGCAATACAGTTATTTCTATAAAAACGCATACATATATTATGATTACACCATAAAAAGAAGTTATTAAGATCCGATTGAAGATAAAAATGATCAGCGAAGCAATTAAAAGAATGGAAAATTTTTACATCGTCAGCATACATCAATATATTGGCGAACTTGATAACGTTGGGCAGATCATTAATAAACAGCGAAAATAAAAGTGGGCCAAGATGACTGCCTTGGGGAACACCGGACGAAACATAAATGTACTGGGATATACAATGATTGAATTGTACTTTTTGCTTTCTTCCAATTAAATAAGAACTTAACCAGCATAAACTTCTACGGGATAAACCTAATAAATCCAATTTAGTAAGAAGAAGGTGATGGTTAACTTTATCAAACGCTTTACTGAAGTCAGTATAAACAGCATCAGTTTGTTTCTTTTGTGTAAATGCACAATTAATTAAAGTTGTTAAATGAAGTACATTCGTTGTAGTTGAACAGCCTTTTCTAAAACCATGCTGGCAAGCTGCCAGTAAGGACGAGGTGTGATGACTGAGGAAATCAGTAACTAGTTTTTCAAAAAGTTTTGGAATCTCACTCAATTTGGCAATTCCTCTATAGTTTGTTATATCCGATTTATTGCCAGATTTAAATAAAGGTTTTATATACGAATCTTTCCATAATACGGGAAAATAACCACATATAATCGACGCATTAAACATAAAAGTTAATGGCGTAACTAATGATTCAGCCCATTGATTTAAAATACACGTTGGAACAAGATCAGGACCATGACTAAAAGACATCTTTAGCCTTTTTAAGTTAACCAAAATATCATTACTATTAAAAGTAGGGAAAGAGATTGCATGGTTTGATGAGAGCATATAGGGATAACCATTACTATCATCGTATACAGCATCAGAATAAGTCGTGGCAAAAAAATCGGCAAACATATCACATATGACCTGAGAATCTCCAAATTCTTGGCAACGAAATTTCATAACGGATGGATATCCATTAGATTTTCTTTTAGAGTTGACGAATGCAAAGAACGATTTTGGGTCTCGAACGAAATTGTTTTTCACCTTATTTATATATTGATTATATAAAGCATGATTCAGCAGATTATATTCTGAACGACTGACAGAGTATTTTCCGTAATCAATAAATGATCCAGACTTTTTGAATTTTTTATACTTTTTATTCTTTAGATTTTTTAGCCTAGTAAGCTGTTTAGAGTTCCATGGCGGTTTAACTGGAGTATAAACAAATTGTTTAGGTATGCAAATATCAAAAAAGGCGTACATTTTTTCATAAAATATAGAAACCATCACATCAATGTCCGAGCTGTTGTTTAATTGAGAAGGTAGGACGTTGCTCCAGCACGTATTACTTATTAATTGGTTCAATAAGTTGTAGTTAGTCCTTTTAAAACAAAAAACTTTATCGACCTTAAATGGCTTTAATTTGACTTCTGATGGAATTAAAAAACTCACTTCAATAGTGGGGTGATAACGATCTTCAGGCAACGTTATAGGTTCTGAGCGAGTAATAATACAATCATCCACATTATTAACGAACACCAAATCAAGCAGCTTACCAAAGTCATTGAATACGTTATTTATTTGAAACAGAGATAAACCAAGAATTTCATTCAAGAAGTCATCGTGACAGTTTTTATTTTTGACTGGAATTAAATAAGATGTATCAGACGTTTTCATCCACGATATTGAGGGCAAGTTGAAATCACCAACAACAAAAATAGAGTCATCATTATAAACATTTAGCATAACAGAATTAATGGCTTGAACATGTTTTAGATAAATAGCGCTATCAGAATCCGGAGGAACGTAAGAACAGGTGAAGTAGATTTTTTTATTTTTCAATTTAACCACAACAGCAACAATACCAAGGGTATCAGTAACTACAACTTCAGATGGATATAAACAAGAGACAGCAATCATAACTCCACCACCTCTACGTGCATTTCGATTATACCTAAATATTTGGTATTTATTACACAGAATTTCGGTATTATAAATATCATCTTTTAGCCAGGTTTCAGTGAAGTTAATTACATCGTAGGTGAAGTCATAACTATTAACCAAGAGAGTAGACAATTTGGTATTTAATCCACGAACATTTTGATAAATAATATTTAAACGATTCTTAGAGCCAATTAGTTTTTTGAAGCAAACGATCTTCTAGGTGGCAAACGAGACTCTTATTTTTAATATTGTTACAAATATAAATTCGCTAAATAAACAAGAACAATTTTTATATTTTCTAACCTAAAATAGTTTTTGTGTTTTCACTTTAATACGACACTTTTAAGTTAATAAGACTAAATTTTTGTATATACAGCGTTGTAGCGGTATAGAATTATTATAAACACCGTATTAGAAAAATAAGGTTTAATTCTTGTATATACAGTGTTGTAGCGGTATAGTTTTATGGTAAATACGACTTTAAAAAACTAAAGTCGTTTATTTGTGTTTAGGGTGTTGTACCGATGTTGAATCTTATTAAAAAACGGTATTAAAAAACTAAGGCCCCTATTACGGTTTACAACTCAACTCAGTTGAGTTGTAATTTCTTAATTTTTGTATTATGGTTTACAACTTTGCTAAATTGTAAAAACATAACAAAAATTACAACTGATCGCAACCAGTTGAAAACCGTAATAGGGGCCTAAGGTTGTAATTTTGTATCTACAGTGTTGTGATGGTACCATATTTTTGGTTAGAGTCACAATTTTGTATTTACAGGGTTGTGGCGGTACATACAATTTAGAAGAGTCGTAATCTCTGCCTGGGTGGTTTTTGTTAAAGCAAATTATGCGTTTCTCATTTAAACCATTGATAAGCTGCAACAATAAGTAAAAAATTGAGAGCAAAATTTATACGATTATTAAAAAGAATATTGGATTTCAAAAAATTGTATAAATAGCTGGTGTTTTTGCTTCAATACCTTGTGTTGATTCTGCTAAAGAAATATATTCCATTAAGGAATTAGAACCATTTAAATATGCGCGAATTACATCTGTAGATGTTGAAAGGGATTTTTCAATGTACAAAAGCTTTCTTTATGTTCAAGAGATCGTAGCTGATTTTAACATTTGAAAATATAAAGCAAATGTTATTTTTACATGTAAATAAATAAGAATAACTTCTATTTACATATATTAATTATAAATTTGTAAAGATCAACCCGGGTTCAAATCCCAGCTCAGCCAAGAAAAATTATCAAAAAATTTTAATAAAAATTCCAAGTTGTAAAATTCCTTCCCTCAGTGAAAATAATTTAATGAAAATTAAATTTGATAAACTCAAGCCTTATTAAAGAATATCAAAAATTAAAAATTAACAGTTCAACTAAAAATCAAAATTGTTCTTGGAAATAGCTATGGCACAAGCTCTAATGTTTACATTTGTACTTTAATTTGTACAAATAAAAATGTCGACGAAAGTGGACAAAAAAATATAATAAACAAATGTATTCAGGTTTTCAAGACAAAGTCTTGACAGAAAGAATACGAAAAAACAGAGGAAGAAGGAGGCAACATGTAATTTGAAATTTAGGTGATAATAACAGCAAATTTCGAACCACCAGTACTACTGGTTAAATATTGATGTTTGACTGTTGGCTAACGGGCACCGCAGTGGTGCAGTGGGTAGAACACAAAAGATCTTCTGACGATAGAAAGTGGTGTTTCTTGAAACATGTAAAGATCAACCTGGGTTCAAATCCCAGCTCAGCCAAGAAAAATTATCAATAAATTTTAATAAAAATTCCAAGTTGTAAAATTCCTTCCCTCAGTGAAAATAATTTAATGAAAATTAAATTTGAGAACTCAAGCCTTATTAAAGAATATCAATAATTAAAAATTAACAGTTCAACTAAAAATCAAAATTGTTCTTATATTAATTATATTTTAACATTCTGTACCTAAATTTTTTAATTTTTATAATGAGACTGAATTAAAATGTTATGTTTTTGTTTCAATAAAATTTTTAAAATAAGAGCATAATTTTTTTGATTTTGGTGCATATTTCGCGTTTTTAATGGCATATTTTTGGTGCCTTAAGTACGCTTTTTTAGTGTATGAAGTCCTTGTCCCTGGTAACATGCAATGTTCTACATTGTTCCTAATGAGAATGTTACAAATAACGATACTAATTTATCGGCGATACTTCGGGTTTGCCGATATATTGTTATCGGTGATGTTTTATTGGCGACACGATGATAATTTCTATACAGTTTTTTTGAACAAACCATTTAATTATTAATGCTTATTCTTTGCATAACAATTAGGAGCAATAACACAATCAAAAGCAGAGCATAAAATCAAACAATATAATAAATCTATTTAATTTAATTCTTAATCTGTAGGTTTTTTGACCTTTTTTCAAGACGCATGTGTAGCATCATGCTTAAGTGTAAAGAAGCCCTACTTCATACTATCGATACGAAAACAAAAAAAATGTACTTTGAACTTCAAGAAGAATTCTTGACAAGAAGTACGAAAAGACGGAAGTAAGGGGGAACATGTAGGGTGAATTAAAAAGGATAATCATTCGAAGCAAATTTCGATCTACCAAAGGTTAAATACAATTTGGTTTCAGGGTTGATGTTTGACTATTGACGTCAGCAGTCGTCGATGGCTGCGGGTGTTATACGGCAAGCCCTCTGAGGGGATTGAGTGGTTGCAATTGGAACATGTAGGGGTAGCCTGTCCGTAAAAACGCCTGGGTTCGAGCCCAGCTTCGGTCAAGAATGAGAAATTATCAATAAATTTTAATTAATTTCATGTTGTAAAATTCCTTTCTTCATAAAAATAATTTAATGAAAATTAAATTTGATGAACTTTATCCTGATTAAAAATATTAAAATATTGACCATAAATAGTTCAACAAAATAACCACGATACTGATTATTTCTCTGTTTATTTTAAATGATTTTTGTGAGAACAAAAACAATTATGCTGCCAATTTTGAGTTAATTCTTAAAGAGCACACAATACATAAGCAAAGCCACTGCAACATTGCTTGACGCTATTCCGCTAGTTCCCTGCAAATAATATTTGACTACCTCAAATGATCAAATGGACTACTCCATGGACTGGTCCAATGTAATGCAAGCATTGACCATGTCATTGTTCAAAATTGTTTGTAGTGAAAAGACATGTCTTCGTGTTTTAACGACATGTTTTCATTTTTAAACGGCTTTAAAACTAATCCTCTTGAGAATACCATGGAGTAGATTTAAGACTACTCCTTTGTAATCCAAAGCTGGGTTATATAGTCCTGCCCTAGGACATCGTAATGTTAAATAGACCATATTTTTTCCATACGTTTGGATAACTTTTGGACTAGTTCTAGTCCCTTGTGGGCTACATTTTACACGCGTGTTTGGACAAGTCCTATTATTTGCAGGGTTTACAGTGCTCGAACATTATTACAAAATACAATAAATGTGTAAAGTGAGTTGTAGAATAGTTCAAAGTCCCAAAAAGTGGCTACTGAATGAAAGAAGGCTTAGAGAATAATGAAAGATTTTGTTAATCTACAACTCATCACTTTCGATAGAAAGCCAGAAAATTTCAAAGACAACTTATCAATAAACATCTTTTTGAGCTACTTTACATGACTCTGCATTCCAAAAGTGTTGAAGACACGGTCACCCTAACACCTAGTGAAAGCTCTGATATGTCTACAAGTACTGACCTTTGGAGCAATTGTGAAAATCTTATAAGAAACTGTCGAGAAGGATTAGCTCTGTCGATCCTACGCGGTGGCGCAGCTTAAGAATATGTCTAGAGATACCTTAGATCATCCAATTTTTCTATAAATGCAGATCCGCTTGTTTACTTGCGCAATGAATTGTTTGAAACAAAATTTAGGAACATGGCGAAGAAATACTTCAGTTTTCAAATGAGTTCTGTCGTATACTTTGAAAATATTTTGTTTTTTAAACAAAAATCTTATTAAAATAAATTTTTAAAATTAATAATCTCTTTCATGGTTTTGTTATTGTAAAAAAATATTTTAATTTTTGTTAATTTTAACACGAATTTAAATTCATTTTGTTGTAATTTATATCTTTTTAATATCAATTTTTAAAATTAAAAATCTCTTACACCGTAATTTTGTATTGACTTGCTATAGTTTTAAACAATCCTACTATTCAAGGCATTTTCGTGCTAACATTTAAAAGATCTTTGAGTATTGACCATTCAGTTTATATTTTTTCCATTTTAGTTCTGTTACTTTTGTTTATTAGTTTTTGGCATCCACATTTTAGTAATTTTTAATTTATGACCATTAAAACGTTTGCCAAATACTATAAAAATAAAAACATTTAAAGGAAAGAAAACATATATATGGGCATTTCCACAGAAATGTCAACCGCAGCCAAAAATTCTAAGTTTATTAAAGTTTGTTGTTTTAACATATTTTTATAGGGAATCTATCAACTTTTAATAATGTAAACAAATTTTACATTTATTCATAACACACTTTGAAATATTCAAATGCAAAGTCGAAGAAGTGCAAAAGTTCTGTTTTGAACATTTCTATTGCACGTTTTGTTTTGCTAAATGATCTTAATGAGAAACATTATGCATTGACAATTGCTTTTCAAATCTCGGTTTATATTCAAACAATATAAGTAAAATGTAAAAGGAACGATGCGATTGCCAGTTACGGCAAATTTTTTATTTGCTTTACCGTATATTTCGATGTAGCATGCGACATTTTAAAAGAACATTTGTTATCAGTGTGTCGAGGGTATTTGTACAATGCGCATCAAATATTAGTAACAAACAGATATTTTTGTTACAAATTTAATAAAAAAAATTTAGCTGGAAAATAATCAGTGCTTTTCTCTTGGTACTTATTTTAAGTTTGTAGTGTGCGACATCGTAAGTGTAAAATGCATAAATTCAAAATAATTTTTTTTCTAAAATATCTTCAAATTGATTTTGCCGAGAATTACAGGTTAACACACCAAAACGAAATACAAAGTGCTCATTTCAGCTACCGCCAGGTAACAAAAAAGCTCGGCTGGTGCTTCGCAGCTGTTTGCGGTTAAAAGCAATAAACTTACGCATAATAAACACGACGTAATTATTTATGTTTTAACCCTTTTAACCGAAATAAAAGAAGTTATTGGCATTTTTCAAAGATTATAATAGTTTCTGATGGAAGCTATATTTTTTAAAGCTTGAATGACATTATTAAACATATTTGCTGGTTCTCACGGAAAGGGAGCCGTAGATGGAGTTTGAGCCATCATAAAAAAAATATGACAAACAATTCTAAAAAGATTGTTTTACCCGATGCACTATTGTTTGCAGAAAACAACCCAAATGGAATTTAAACGTATTTTATGGCATTTTCTCAAATTGAAAATTTGTCTCAACATTATAAGTTCGAAGAAAAATGGAAGGAAGTGAAAGCAGAACTGCATTCATTTTGTTGCGATGGCCAGCAACTACAAGCAGCAAGGATAGCTTATTCCATTAAAAAAAGTTAGTTTTTGTTCTATATTTGTATTGTTTTTTTATTGAAGATATTTTTTTAAGTTTATAGTTTTTGTTGGGAAAATAAATATATTGAATGTTCATCAAATTAGATTTTCAATAAATTATTTTTATGAAGAAAGGAATTTTACAACATGAAAATTATTTAAAATTTTTATTGATAACAATCCATCTGAAGAGATCAAGTGGTTGCGATCGAAACATGTCATGGTAACCTGCCGGCCAGGGTTCGAGACCCGGCCACGGTCAAGAATGAAAGATTATCAATAACAATTTTAATTAATTTTCATGTTGTAAAATTCCATTCTTCATAAAAATAATTTAATGAAAATTCAATTTGATGAACTTAAGCCTTATTAAAAATATTAAAAATTTGTATTAAAAAACCATAAATAGTTCAACAAAATAACCACAATACTAATTATAATGAATGTTTTTAAAATAATGTAGAAACATCTTACGCATGTCTAATTACATAAAAAGTAAAATATATATACATAAAAGTATGATGGAACAAAATGTCGCATGCAACATGTAGCGTGCGACAGTCATTAGTATTGTTACGAAAGTAACTTTAGCTTAGAATTATATTACTTTTTTTGTTATCTTGTATTGAGTAGTTATTAAATATTTGTTAGTATATTGTTGTGCATAATTGTACTTCATCCCTACTGTAAATACTCGAATGTTCGTTATTAAGTTATCTCAAATTATGGAAACGCTTAAAAGTATGCCTTAGTTTATGATTGTTAATTCAGCCATATAGATAGTAAGATTGAAAGCCGTTATGGGGCGAACTTTCTAGAGCCATCTAGACGTTACTAGTATCATGTACATTGTACACGTCTGGGCTAGAGTATAAATAGGATCGCAAGCAGTGTTGCCAAAACTTGGTGACCAAAAATGGCTAAATTTACGGAAAAAATGGCTTAAAAAATGGCTAAAAAATGGCTAAAAGCTTTTTTAAATAAAAACACATTAAGATTCAATAAAAAAACAGAAATAATTCGTTTAAAGTTGTTTACGATAAAATTGTGAGTTAAAATCAATTTGTTAAATAAGAATAAACGTAAATTAATATTAAAATAAATTTATATTAAAAAATTAAATCATCGAAAAATTCGATGTCGTTATTGTTCATCACATACACAGAAAAAATTATTGCCGAATTATTTTCAAACAAACGCTTGTTTGAAAATTTTTTTTAATTTCTATAAATTTTTTTACTGATTCAAACAATATTTTTGTTTGATTTTTATTTAACCAACAAAGATGTGGACAAAAATATAATAAACGCGTTATTTGGTGTCAAGTTTTCATAATTTTGTATGAAATATTTAACTCGTAAGCAACACTTCTTTATGTGAAATATAAGAACAACAACAAAAAACACACACAGACTACTATAAGAAAAATAATAGCAGAAACAGCGTTACAAGGAACAAAATCGCGTATTAAATTTGTTTAAAACTGTTTGGTTAAATACTTCAAATACAAAAATAGGATGATGACGAAAAACATATCGAGTCGGTGTGCTGCCGTTTTTGGCTACAATTCTTCTTTAGCAAAGGAAAGGATACAGCAACAGAGAGTGATAAAGAAAAACATTGTGTTGTGTGTATAAATAAGACTTCGTTCAAAAATTATTACAACAAAAAAAATGTGTCTCAAAGCCAGCCGGCGGCTCTGCTCTGCCGTCATCTTCTCATACAGTGCTTACTTGTGTGCGCGTCATTGCTTGTGCAAAAACTTTTTTTTTATTTTGATATATGAATTTCAGTAAACGTTTTGTTTGATTCTGTTAAATTATTTGTTTGAAAAACTCAGTGTTTTTTTCTTTCAATAAACAAAATGCAAATAAATTGTTTGAATATGCAAATTTGTTTATAGGACCGATTTCAGACAAAAAATTGTTTGATTCTACAAATTTTTTGTTTGAATTGGAAAAATAATTTTTTCTGTGTAGGAATCACTCATTAGTTTCAAATAATCAGAAGCTTAAAATAATTTGAAGGCAAATCATAATCACGACAACATTTACCCAACCTTTTGAGTCCACATCTACAATAAAAAACAAGTAAGAAAGTATAGTCGGCTAAACCCGACTTTATGATACTCTACACCACATTATAACCTTTGCACCAAATTTTATCAAATAATCTCTAAATTGCGACCTGTACTTTCCGTACAAGGTTTACATGGACAGCCAGCCAGCAGGACAAACATCGTTCATTCTGAGTTAATCGGTATACGTAAAGGTGGGCTAAGGACCAATATTTTAAGGTGTTACAGACATCAGCACAAACGCATAGTACCCTCTCCACTATTGTAGTGGTGGTATAAATATTGTATTGTTATGGTTAAAATATTTACCTAATTGATAAAATCGATTTAACGGTTGCTTAATGTAACCTATTTCTCAAATTACTTATAACGATGTTTACTTGGCTAAACCTCCTCTCTACTTCAGCATTAGAACATGGAAGTGAGAGCAACTTTATAGTCAATTCTGAAATTTCTAAAACAATTTTGTTACCGCCTGCATCCCTTTATTGAAATACTTGCAACCAGAAAGAAACGGCGATGTTTGTGTTGATCCATTTTATAAATTTAATAGTGGAATACTGTTCCTTTATTTTGAAAGATGATTCAGCGCCTTAGTTTATAGCGATTTTCAACGTTTGTAAAAGTTGTGATTTAAATTAAAGGCGTTTTTTTTTTGTTATTTTAGTTTTATACATTTTTATAAAAAAATAAAAATTATTCTTTTAAAAAAACAAATTTTATGGCAAAACTAGTTGAAAAATGGCTAAATCTAGCCACTTAATGGCTAAATTCGCAACACTGATCGCAAGAGATGGCATGATTCATTTTAAGTTCAGACTTTGTCAATAACGTATCACGCTGAGAAAATTATAGTTGGTTGTGAATAAAAGCTATAAATTACGGTTGTTAAAGTGACTAAGTACTAAATAAAGTTGTGTAAATTATAAACAGCGTTTAAAGTGTTGTGATTATTTAGTTTTATTTAAAGTACAATAAATAACTCGAAAAGGTTTATTATAAAGAAAAGAAACCAAAACCTTATTGAAAGACAGCAACGTTTTAATAACGTATTAAATAAAAAACAAACTACACAATATTTTTGAATCAAATAAAAAGCATTATTAGGATAAATCAATGCATAATATTTTAAAATTAGTCGCATAATAATATTTCATCAGGTTTCGCTGAAATCAGTGTTTGAACTGTTTGCATTAAAAGCGACTTCTGTTTATGTCGCATGCAAATGCCTTGGGGTTTTTTAATTATCTTGAAAACGAAAAATTGCTCAAAGTCAACCTTAGCACAAATTATAGTGCTTATCAAGAGCTGTAAGTTTCACCTTTTGTCAAAATAAAATAACGATTTGGTATATGTTTTTTTCACTTTTAAGGCGTACGAATGTCGCATTCGACATTGGAGAAATGCCCATATGTAGTACTTATTTTTGTTGTTATTTCTGTTATTCCTGCTGTTGTTGTCATTTTATCGTAATACTATTTTTGTTAAACAAAGAATAAAGGAGATCAAAAATAAAAACACAAAAAACGAAAACAGAAACAGAAAAAATTTTAAATATAAAATCGTATTGAATGAGAAAGTCGTATTTAAGTAGCGACAGACAATAAATGTTAAATTTATTTTTATGTGTTAAAAACTCAATTACAATTTTAGAAATATTTTTATTTCCATTCGGAATTAGAAGAAAACAAAATAAAAACATCTATAAAAAAAGTTTTCTTATTTAAAAATGATAAAATTTATGGCCATTATCAGTATTGCCAAAATAGCAATAATAGTCGTTTAAAAGACCAAAACACTTATTAAAAAAAAAAATTATTGATGAGAAAGAAAGAAATTATTGGAAAAGAAAAATTAACACTGCATCAAGGAAATGATTCTCATTTCAGTAAAATTATAAAGACTTTTTATGAGTAAAATAAAAGTTATATAAATTAAAACAAATTACCAATTGACTGTAGATTTTTAATATCGATTTTTATTTATCTGCTGAGATAAATACAAATCTGAGATAAGAGAACGGATAATTAATTTCAAAACTTTTAATTTCCTCCGCCGTTTGCAAAATGTTTAACTAACATCGAACGTTTAGAATTTGAAAACGAACTCTTTTTTCAAAAACCTTATGTTAAGATTTTTTACAAAAAAAATGTTTTTAGAAAATATTTTGCACAAAAATTTTTAGAAAAAATCTTCGTTGAAAGCTTTTGACATAAATAAACTTTTCAGAAAATAATTTTTATTAAATTTATCTTAAAATCACAAAACAAAAAATTATAATATTTTTTTTTGGATTTTACGTACGTAAACCATCCTTAAATAATTATAATTGTACCAAAACTAGTTAACAAAAAGCTTTAATAGTTGAAAGCATAAAAAATAAAACTTTTGAAACAATTTTTTTAAAGACTTTATAGAAAAAGTGTTAACAAAAAAGACTTTTTATCAAAGCTCTATCTTTTATCTTAAGCCTTTCATTACTATAAGACTATGAATTGGAAACTTTTTGAAGTATTTATATCCTAGTTAAAAGTTTGTACAAATATTTTAAATCAAAATTTCCATTAATCGTTTCTTTACGAAAAGCTTTTAATTTTTTTTTATTGATGAAACAAATCAAAATCATATTTTAAAGAAAAAGAATGTGAGAATTATTTTTTTTTATAAGTTATTTTTAATAATATATTAACAATTTTTTATTTTATGTGTTCAATGAATCAAATTCCATTTATAATGCTTTTTTCAATCGCGAATAGGACTATTGCAAGAAAGCTTCATAGAAAAACTTTGCAAGGAAAAGCTATGAATAAACAGGATTTTTTAAGAAAAAAAAGCTTATATGGGTAATTCCAAAGTGTTGAACGTGACAGTCGTACGCATCAAAAATGCAATAACATTTGAAATCAAAAAATATTATTACGTTCTATTAACCATTAAATTATAGCACTAAGAAAGCACTGTTATCTATGCTAAAGTTTATGGAGGGCGCGATACTAGTTCAAAGAAAATGGCAAAAGAAGTAGCGGTTTCAAAGTGAAAAAAAAACAGAAGTAGTTTTTGTGGCCATGTATAAAAAGGCGTAATTCAGCGAAACCTGGCACAATTTTTTAGTCAAACTAATGGGTGATTTTTTAGCTATTATCTTTTTGGCAACACTGGTTTAAACAGCTGACGCACTTTTCGTGTTTTGTTTCACTGTCAAACATCTTCAGTTTGGTTTATAATTTAACCATGAATCGTCTGACAAACGAACAACGCTTGCAAATTATTGAATTTTATTATCAAAATGCGTGCTCTGGTAAGAAAGTTCATCGCGCGCTTCTTCCATTTTATGGTCAGTTAAGTCGGGCTCAATGGGTACGTTAATAAGCAGAATTGTCGAGTGAAGATCAGCCAAAAGCATTGCAAGAGCTACCAATGCATCCAGAAAAAGTCACAGTTTGCTGCGGTTTATGGGCTGGTGGCATCATTGGACCGTACTTCTTCAAAGATGATGCGAATCGTAACGTAACTGTGAATGGTGAGTGCTACCGTGAGATGATATCCAACTTTTTTTTTGCCCAAAATGCAAGAGCTTGACTTGCATGACATGTGGTTTCAACAAGACGTTGCCACATGCCACACAGCACGCTTAACAGTGGACTTATTGAGAGGCGAGTTCGGTGAACATTTTATTTCACGTTCGGGACCGGTCAATTGGCCGCCTAGATCGTGCGATTTAACTCCTTTAGATTTTTTTTGTGGCATTATGTTAAAGCTCATGTCTATACACACACGCATGTGATACCGGCCGAAATGTTGGAAAGAGTATGCCAAAATTGGACTAAGCGGATGGACCATTTGAGGCGCAGTCACGCTCAACATTTGCATGAAATAATCTTCAAACATTAGATTATATGGACCGTGCTATCGATTCAAATAAAGATTTCATGCATTTCTCTTAATTTTATGGTTTTTTTTTTTAAACTTTCCTATAGCTCTCAAAAAAATCACCCGATATTTTTAGAATTTTACGTAGCAATGGAACATTAAAATGTCTTGGTTTGATCTTCTGTATTTTCTTTTTTTTAAGCGAAAATCTGGGTCGATACGTGACATTTCGAACGTGAAATTTTTTCCATAATAATTTAACTGAATAATGATTAAAATTTACCGTTAATCCGAATAACATATTTCTCTTTGAACTCTTCCTTATATAACAGACCATGTAAGACATTTTTTTTGGAATAATTTTTATCAAATATCACCACTTTTAAAGAAAATAATATTAAAGAAAACATACAATAAAACATTCTTACAAATAAGAAATAACGAGTGCTTGCAGTCTGATTGTTCATCTAAGTGAACAAATTTATGGGTAAATTTATAAACTTAGTAAAATCTAAATATTTCTGTATATTAATATCGTAAAATTATCAGCTTTTAATAACTTTTAAATTTTCGGCCACGGTGGACCTTTTGACGGAAATGCCCATATGTGATACTTTACAGAATGGTCTATCTGTTGTGAATCAATTTTCTTTAAAAGATTTTTATAAAAAGGTTATAAAAAATTATATACAAAAAAATTTTTATTGCTTTTACTTTTTCCAAAATATTGAACAATTTCAATCCAAGTGACCCAATTTTTGGATCCATATCTTCCGATTTGCACCAAGGTTAGTCCTATTGGAAAGTAGCTTAGACGCAAATTTTCAACAAGATCGGTCAAAAAGTTAGAGGGGGCCAAAGTTTGCCATTTTGGCCAAACAGGTGTTCTTTCTCATCCATGTAACTAATTACCTGTTTTTGTTAGCAAAATTTGTCCCAAGTAACTTCGATAGCTATTTGATCAATCTTTTAAAAAAATTTGGTTTGTTTTTTTAAAAAATTTTTTAAAATTTTTTTTAATTTTTTTTATCCGGAATATTTTTTTTTCTTTTTGCTCAAAAGAAAGCTTATTTCTTTTCCTTTAAGCATCCTAAACGTAAAACTTTTAATTAAGTCTCGAAAAATTTTATAAGAATTTAAAATTTTTGGATTATCATTACAATTTGGAATAAAAGCTGAAAAAAAATTTGTAAAAGCTCTCTCTTTCAAAGCATGCAGCAGGTAGATAATTTTTATATTAAAAAAAAGCTTTTTGTTAAAATGATAGTAATTTTTTACATATTAATTTTTGCTTGAACAGCTTTGTTTGTAATTGAATCTTTTCCGTTTTGCTGTATATTTAATATTAATTTCCTTTTCAAGTGATGGCTGATGATTTTGTTACCTTTTTTGTTTGCTCTTACTGAAAAGTTGTTATTGCATTCCATATTTAAACGTTTTTTAAAGACCGATCTTTTAAAATTCAAACTCCTATTTTTCGCTGACTTTTATTTCCTTTGGTAAATTACTGAAAGTAGTTTTAGTTTCTTTTCATCATTTCTCTTTATCAGTCTTTATTTTAGTTGGCAGATTATTATGAAATTGTTGTAGAAGTTTATATTGAAAGGATAATAGAAGTGTGTGTATGTGTATTTGTAAGGGGAAAAATATCTTTATTTTTTTTAGCAGTAACAGCTTTTCTTAATCAAGTATTGTTTAAAATACGAGGCACGTTTTAGCTTAACGATGAACTGATGTAAGTAAACTAAGCTCAAAAAGGAAGAGCCAAAGGATATTTGATGTCATGTAAGAAAATGACAAATGTTCTATAGTAATGTGTGCGTGCGTGTGTATATGCAAGTGTGTAAAGTATTTGTATATGTAGGCGTGTGTGGTTGTACACTTTTAGAAAAGGCGTCATAACGCTGACACTTTTCATCATGGTGATGTAAACTTTAACATCACTTGGCCAAAGTGTCATCAGAGTAAAAATTAAATTATGTCATCAATCACAGAAATGACGAACATGTCCTCAGTGCGATGATGCAGTAACATCGGAGAAATGACACATTAGCATCAATGACAGTTTATCATATAGTCAAAGTCATTGGAATTGACTTAAGTCAAAGTGAGAGAATATTATTATTAACTTACCCGTTACATATGTTTGTTTCACGTTTGTTAAGCTACGACCTTTGTTTACAGCAGAACTCTTAATAATAAGAAGACACCAGCACCTTGCCACATATTGTTTTCGTAATCATTCTACTTTAAAAATTTGATGTATTTAAAAAAATAGAATATAGGAATTTTTGGTTCTTTTAATACATTGTAATCATGAAAATAATATACAAAATGTGCCAACTTTATGCATAAAATAGATGACACGTAAAAAATTACAAAATTGTACGAAGACGCTTGTCATTGGATTGATGTTACTTTTTGCATCATTGATGCCATTTGTATTAGTAACATTGATGTCACAATTCTGATGTTAGGGCATCATCAATATGAAAATGCATTTTTCTATCAGTGTATTATGTATTAGTTTTTATCCTTATTTTCTTATACTCTAAATTGAAAATTTTGCTGTATTTCCTTCAGACAGTTTGTGCTATTTAATGTTTTCATGAAATTTATTTAAATCATTAAATTGCGACTAAACTTAAAATATAGTTTAAAAGAAATAAACGTATTTTTGTAATATTTTTCTATTTAGACTTAAAATTAATTTCCTTCAACAGTTTTTTTTTATAAATTTAACATATTTCTATATACTGTGAATATTGATATTTGCTTAACTGAACAACCTAAACAAAAGCGGCAAGCGTTTTTTTAAACATGAAAATTTTATTTAAATACAATTTCAATAAAACAAACCGACATAGCGATCTGTCAAATAAGATTAATCAGCCGGGTGGTTTCTAATTCGCATTCTAATGGTTTGTTTCGTATAAATTGTATGCAAATGAGAAGTTTTGACATACAAAAAACGCTTCCGCTCTTATTTAGGTTGCTCAGTAAGTAATATTTTCCAGACAAGTCATTTTAATTTTCTTTTCATTCTTATTGATTCAAATAATTTAAATAAAAATATAAACATTTTGCATTCAATATAAAAAAAAACTACACAGTTAATTGCATTTGTATAAGTTTTTGGAATGTTTCAAAGTATCTGCAATATAAACATGTAAATATTTTCATAATTATTAGCAAGTAAGCTAGGAAGAGTGTACAATATAACTAGAAATAGTTCATACAAAATGTTTTTTTCAGTTAAAAAATATCATTGTTTCGTTTGAAAAGTAACATTGTTTGGCAGCTGCAAAGTTTCTTGTTAACTTTACATTTGTTGGACAATGTGAAAGCTGTCTGACAGCTTAAAAACTGCATTTAACTCCTTTTGCAGCTTAAAAAAGTGTTGTTCGAGAAACTCACATGTTTACTAATACACACTAGACTGGTCGGAATTTTTTTTTTTTTTTAAATTTACATGTTTGCGCTGCTTAAAATATGAGGTTTGGTGTAAGAAATCAAGTCCTAATTTTTCAGCTCAATCCGACGGTGCCTAGTCGTGCCAAGTGGGGCCCAAAGTTCCCCATATGATAAAAAAAACATCTATGTATTCAATCAGATACTAGATGAAAAGCCGGTCTTAAAGACCGAAAATCGAAAATCTGGCTTCGTTACGATCTTTCGCAGAGAAAATACTTTAAGTATGCCAAATTTCAGCTTCCTATGTCATCAGATGGCTTCAGAAAGTTGCGGAAAGAATAGGACATACATGCAAACATCCTTACATACTAAGAAATTATATATTGTATAGATAGATTAAAGTATTTGCTGTTTAATATTTTAGTATGATACGAACGAAAGATTTTTAACTAATTTGGTGAATCCAGTGGTGCTAGCCGTTTTTTTTAGGTTAGCTTTAGTTTTCGAGATATACCGTTATTTCGAAAAGTCAAATGTATGACTGGAGTTGGTCATACATTTGACCCTTCTTGAGGCATCCTAGGCACTACACGGGCCAAATATAAGAATTTCAATTATACACATATGGCGGTTTAATAAAATTCTTAAATTAATTAAAATTTTTCGTCTTTTGTGAATACATAAAATCAAAAGTTGTGAACAGATTTTAATCATTTATAGCTTGTTTTGTTTGCAATATTGTTTTTTATATGACTCTATAAAATTAGAAGCATAGCTCCATTTTTCAATTTTTTATGAATTTTTAAAAACAAAAATTCCGAAATTTTAATAAAAAAATTATTTTTTTTCCACAAAAAAAATTATGTTTCTAAAACGACTGCGCATATAAGAAAAACGTTTTACCTTTCTTAAAGTAAATTTTATTGCGGAATTTCGGTTTTTTTTAGTTTTTCAATAAGCTAAAGCGTTTTTGAGTTACGCGAACATATGTTGTGCAACCTCCTTAATTTTCGAAATAACGGTATATCTCGAAAACCAAAGCCAATATGAAGAAAAAAGTTTTAACTTTCTTAAAGTAAATTTTATTGCGGAATTTCGGTTTTTGTTTGTTTTTCAATCAACTAAAGCGTTTTTGAGTTACGCGAACATATGTTGTGCAACCTCCCTAATTTTCGAAATAACGGTATATCTCGAAAACCAAAGCCAATATGAAGAAAAAAGTTTTAACTTTCTTAAAGTAAATTTTATTGCCGAATTTCGGTTTTTTTTAGTTTTTCAATAAGCTAAAGCGTTTTTGAGTTGCGCGAACATATGTTGTGCAACATCCTTAATTTTCGAAATAACGGTATATCTCGAAAACTAAAGCTAACCTAAAAAAACGGCTAGCACCACTGGATTCAGCGACCCCGAATTAGTTAAAATTAGTTAAAAATCTTTCGTTCGTATCATACTAAAATATTAAACAGCAAATACTTTAATCTATCTATACAATATATAATTTCTTAGTATGTAAGGATGTTGCATGTATGTCCTATTCTTTCCGCAACTTTCTGAAGCCATCAGATGACATAGGAAGCTGAAATTTGGCATACTTAAAGTATTTTCTCTGCGAAAGATCGTAACGAAGCCAGATTTTTCGGTCTTTAAGACCGGCTTTTCATCTAGTATCTGATTGAATATATGTTTTTTTTTATCATATGGGGAACTTTGGGCCCCACTTGGCACGACTAGGCACCGTCGGATTGAGCTGAAAAATTAGGACTTGATTTCTTACGCCAAACCTCATATTTTAAGCAGCGCAAACATTTAAATTAAAAAAAAAAAAAATCCCATACAAGATGCGACCAGTCTAATACACACCCTTTGAACCTTCAGCCAATCGGCTTTTTCCTCGTTCTTTTGTTGATAATTCGTACACAGAAAAAATAAAACAAGCGTTATTAAAGAAAATTTGTTAAATTTTTTTAATAGTTTTAACAATTTTTTAATTAACATATTTGTAAATTGTCATATTAACAATTTGTTTTTATTTTTGTAGAAAATTAATGTGTATATCATAGAAAAAATATTTTGTGTCAAAAAGTTGAAAAAAATAATATAAAATATTCTGTATTTTTAATTTTAAATCTTTAAAAGAATAAACGATGTGGCGATTGTTCTAAAGTTTTACCAATCTATACGGTCAGTAAACTTATTATTAAATTATTCATAATGAAATTTTAACGGATCTTCTATAAATTATAGTTTTTCAAATTTTTTATGTTGATATCAGAAACTTATAGTGCATTGCATACAGTAGTGCGATTCACTAACTTTTATAACGATCGAATCGTTAAAATAAGTATAACGAAAATTTATCGAATATGCTATTCTGTAAAATTTTTAACGATATTCGCTGTCGTTTAAAGTCAGCTGTTACTTTAAGCAATTTTTTTGTCGTTATCTTAGCGACAATAATTTAGTTTGTGTTTATTTTATCGATAAAATGTTTTTTATGTTTAAAATAGCTTACATACATACAAAGATATATTCATATGTATATGTATGAACAAAAACAAAATAATAAATTTAAAATTTGCAAAAAGAAAGCAAATTAAGAACAAAAATAAAATTCTAAATGTAAAATTCACAAAAAAAAAAATATAAAACCACAAATTAACCCTTCGTCTTACTTATGAGTCTGGCCAGACCTTTTTCAGTGCATTTTTAATGAAAAAATATGTGTAACAAGGGGGGTTAAGAACAATTTCATATGTTTTTATTTTATTCTCTTTTGTGCTTTTCGTTTTTTTTTTAACATTTTGTAGACAAAGATGTTACAAAAAAAACAGCTGTGTACTATCGTTAAAAAAAATTACAGAATCACACTATCGTTACTGCAAGCGAATATAAATGTCGACAAATATTACGATTGTCGGATCGTTAATAGTTAGTGAATCGCACCACAGGTCTATTATATGTTCCTTAAATAATGGTTTTTGTGATGTAATTTTTAATAAATTTTACTAAAAAGTTAATAAAAACAACTTTAAAATACATCTTTAATTTCAATTTAGTTAGTAAAAAATATTTGGTTAGTATGACAATTTAGTAATAAAAATTTTTATATTAAATTGTTAACAAATATTTTATTCAATATTACAAACTCATTGTTAAAAATATTTGTTGAATTTTAAAAATTTTCATTAACGAAATAGTTTTTGTATTTAAAAATTCAGTTGTTGGTGCCTTTTCAATAAAAAAGTTAATTGTATTGACGAATATTATTATTTATTATTATTATTTATTAATAGATATTCAAATTGTATATACATATTTACATATTCATTAATTTACAAAATTGTGGTATCTATATTTGCAATAACATGAATGTTGTGAGCCAGATTGGCATAATACTAGATATTATTTTAATTTAAGATTATTAATTTCATTTAATTTCATTTACAATAAAGTTTATACAAATTTATAAATTCATGCTAAAATATTTTTGTACATAAAAGGAAGACTGGAAATTGAATTCATTCATTATTTATTTACGATATTTTGAAGATGATTCTATGTATTTGTATAAGGAGAGAAAGTTTGATCCATTTAAGATATTTAGCACCTCAATAACACTAAAGGGCATAATAAACCTCACAAATGGCTTGGCAAACATGTCAAAATTTTACATTTGTACAAACATTTTGTGTTGTTAATTGGGGTGTTTGCTGTTTGAACAAACATTTGAAGCAATGTTTGCAGAAATATTAAAAATTTTTAATATTTGGCAGACATGTTTGATATTTGTCAAACTTTTTGTGGCGTCTAATGCTTAATGTATTCAATTCAATTAATTTTTAATATTAAGTTAAATTTTTTTAGTAGTATTGCTTGCCACAAACGGAAATAATGTGTGTGTTTGCCAAGCATTTTGTGTGGTTTATTATGCCCTTAAGTTGAGATTTTCCGAACAATGTTTACCTTAGTTCTTTATATATTGGACAAACACCAATAAAGTGGTACGTATTTTCAGATTCCTCTAAGTTGCAGAAAGAGCACTTGTCTATTGGGATATTACTAAAGGATCTGGCATTTAATTCAAGTAACCCACCTCTGGCTCTAGTTATTATGCTGGTAATGTGGGATGAAAAGTTTGACGCTAGCAGAGGTATAACATTAGGCGCTGCGAAATATGGCCCCAGGAAATATGGCCCCAAAAAATAAATGAAAATTGACCCCAAATTTGGGGCTATTTTTCATAATGCAATATGGCCCCATTTTTTTAATGAAAAATTACCCCAAAAAAATGAAAAATTACCCTAAAAATAAAATGAAATATGACCCTAAATTTGGGGTTATTCTTCATTATGAAAAATCACCTCAAAATTTAGGCTGTAGGAAATATCGCCCAAAAAAAAATCGCCCAAAAAAAAAAAATGAAAAATCGCCCAAAAAAATTGCATGTAAAATTGGGCCTGATTTCATATGAAAAATTGCCCAAAATTTTTGGGCTGTTTATCGTTATTGTTGGGTGATTTTTCGTTTTTTAAATTTAAAATGGCCCAAAAAAATGGGCTATTTTTAAAATTCTACCATAATCTTACATGGCAGAGAAAACCATGTTTTATTATGGTTGCAAACAATAAAACTATTTTTCAAGAAACTAATTTAACCATTATATGGTTGTCGGCGACAATGATTTGGTTAAATTAAACATAATATCGGTAGAATTTTTTTAAAAATGGTTTTGTAGCTTTTTCTCTGGGTGTATATATTAAATATATAGATATATATCGAAAATAAGGATTTTCTCTTCTATGGTATAACAAATACTGGCTTCGCTAACTTAAGCTTCTCTGTATCGCCGGCCTTCGGCCGGGCGGAAGGATTTTCTCCTCTATGGTATAACAAAGACGGGCTTCGCTAACTAAAGCTTCTCTGTATAGCCGGCCTTCGGCCGGGCGCAAGGATTTTCTCCTCTATGGTATAACAAACACCGGCTTCGCTAACTAAAGCTTCTCTGCGTAGTCGGACTTGTTCGGAAACAAGGCAGTTTTTTGAAGCATTACTTAGCGAAACCGGTTTTTGTTATACCATAAAGGAGAAAATCCTTGCCCCGGCCGAAGGCCGGCTATACAGAGAAGCTTTAGTTAGCGAAGCCGGTCTTTGTTATACCATAGAGGAGAAAATCCTTGCGCCCGGCCGAAGGCCGTCTATACAGAGAAGCTTTAGTTAGCGAAGCCAGTATTTGTTATACCATAGAAGATGAAATCCTTATTTTGGATATATATATTTAATATATACACCCGGAGTAAAAGCTATAAAAATATTTTATCCATATTATGTTTAATTTAACCAAATCGTTGTCACCGACAACCATATTGATGGTTAAATAAGTATCTTTAAAAAATCACTTGAAATTTTAACGGTATTTTAAAAAAAAATTTACACATTTTTGATTATAAGTTAAGTTGCGGACGTTGCAAAGTTTCATAACGTCCTCGTCTTCGATGGACATTATGACACTTTAAAAGTGTCAAAGGACACTACGACACTGGACGTTATGACATGTCACCTAAATTTATATGAATAATAAACACTTTTTTGCAAATTTAGTAATTTTTTTTTTTTTTTTGGGAAAAAATTCGTTTTTGCTTTTTGGGTAATTTTTCATTTTCTTTTCGGGCCCTTTTTCGTTTTTTTTGGGCAAAATTTCATATTTACCTTTTTGGGTCATTTTTCATGTTCGCTTGGGCGATTCTTCATTTGGGCGATTTTTCCTTTATTTTTTTGGGCCATTTTTCTTTGGGCGATATTTCCTACAGCCCAAAATTTATAATGAATTTTAACCCCAAAAAAGAACACAAAGAAAGTGACATTAAACATTTTCGGTGGAGTTCATATGCCCAAAACTAAAAATCCCAAATTTAGAATCCCGATTTCAAAATCCGGATAGTAATACAGTTTTGGTTTTAAAAATCGTACGATTGATAGCACGGTTGGGCTTTCGGCCATTCACAAGGATTTTTTTCTCTATGGTATAACGAACACTGGCTGTGCTAACTAAAGCTTCTCTGTATAGCCGGCCTTCGGCCGGGTGAAATGATTTTCTTCTCTTTGGTATAAGGAACACTGGCTTCGCTCACTAAAGCTTCACTACATAGCCGGCCTTCGGCCGGGCGCAAGGACTTTCTTTTCTATGGTATAACGAACTCTTCTCGTAATAGCCGGCCTTCGGCCGGGCTCAAGGATTTTTTCCTCTATGGTATAACAAACACCGGCTTCGCTAACTAAAGCATCTCTGCATAACCGGCCAGGATTTTCTCTACTTTGGTATAAGAATTCCGGTTTTTTATGTTATCCCTAGAAACTTTTACATAGAATTTTATAAAATTTGTGTAAAAATGTTTGGGGTGATTTTTCATTTTTTTAAACTTGCATTTTTTAGTAGTAGATGAAAAATAGCCCCAAAGTAAAAATTGTGATTTTATTTGGGGCCATTTTTCATTCCTTGATATTGGGGTCATTTTTCATTCCACTTAAAATGCAAAAACACCCTAACGAAAAAATGAAAAATAACCCCAAAAAGAACAAAAAAATTGCGCCAAAATTGCGTGTTGTTGTGTCTCATGTAAAATTTTGGGGCCGTTTTTCATTTTCCTTTTGGGGCCATATTTCCTGGGGTCATTTTGCGCACCGCCGTAACATTATGGTTCAGTTGGCAGTAAAGGTCATGGTGTTGGGAATTTGTTGCGTTTAATACATTTTCTTCACGTTCTTTTATTTCTAGTAATTTTAATATTGTTTTCCAATGTTTGCAAAGTGGTAAATTGGTATTATCAGGAGTAAACTGAAGACGTTGACAAAGACTGGTCCATTCATCTGCCCAGTAGACCTTTCGTGTTATTATTGCTTATGCTAGAATGCGTGGTAACCTATTTTGATTCATACTTAAAACTTTATTTATGTAGCTAAAGTGCAGTTTTAAAGTTGAGAGGTATAAAGAGTTTAAACCAGTTTCTAAGTAAATCATATAATTAGGTTTCGTAGATGGTAAATATAACATTTTTTTGATAAAAAAAACGGAGCAGCTTTTCTACTTCTTCAAATTTTGAGTAACCCCAAACTTGTGCAGCATAAAACATTATTGAACGAGAAGCGGCATGAAAAATTTTCAGTTTATTGCTTTTTGAGATTTGTGGGTGATTGATATATTTTGACCACGTTGTGTTGATTGCCATTTTTGATGAAGCTAATTTTTTTTTTAAATATTTCTTAAACGATAGATTATATGTAATATCTACGCCAATGTACTTGTAACTGTTAACAATTTCGATGCTTTCATCACCAAAATGCCCAATTTAAAAGACTTGAAATTCTTGCTCCAGACCGAAATACTATAACTTTGGATTTGTTTAAGTTAACGAATATGGCATTCAATATGACAATTGATTTGTCGTAATTTTTTTTTGTGTAAATACTGAGTTAGTTCGAAATCTGTTTGACAACTTAAAATTCCTTTGACAACTTGACGGCTTTAAAGTTATTATTTATTTATAACATATTCAGTGGCTTTAAAGTTACTTAACCCTCTAACCGGCAAGATCTTAAAAGTGTTTGTATAAAGCCCACATTTTCTTTAAGTAGATGTCAAACAAAACTACGGTAAGTTTTAATTTTAAGGTGTACATAAATTTATATCTGCGGCATTTTGACAAAACAACTTAAGTCGTTATAAGATAGCAAAAGAGTTAAAAAAAAACTCTGTAAAAAAATCATTTTTATCAAATAATAAAATAACCGTAATTACAGAAAAATTTCGTTTAAATACACAATTTTAAAAACGTAAACAAAAATGTTTTTGAATGAAAATTCGTATGATTAACAAAATTTTTTTCCACTTTTTAAATTTGATTTAAGATGTTTTGTCAAAATGCCACAGATATATAGACAGGAGAAAAGATATTAAAAATAATTACACATAATATGAGGCTATCAGCGCAGATGTGGTGTAACCCCAGACTACTTATTATGAGATAACGAGGAGTTAACACTAGTCTTGCGCTATAAAACTTGGTTGTAACGGCCCATGCAGAAACTATTTTTCTAGCGTCATCTGTTTTTGATACAAACAGTTGGCTTACTCGACTATTGCACTGTAAGGAACTGTGCAAAGATCATATCTTACACCAGAACCGCAACCAAATTAAATTGTGGGTTACACCACTTCTGCGCTGATAGTCTCATACATACTTGACTGTAATTCTTAAAAATTTACATATTTTATTACTTGTGCAATTTGTATAGCAATGAATAAAACATTTTCAAAAAGTAAAAAAAAAAAACTGAACTTTCTCATGCCCTCTAACACTTTCTTAAGGTTGAAGTATTTTAATTTGTATTTATTTTCATGTTTTTCTTGATTTTTATTTTTCCCTGTGGTGTGTTGCATTTGCAGTAAATATTTGTAAAAACTATGCAACACATACCCAAACATTGACATAAATTTACAAACATATATACAATAATTAGTATTGTGGTTATTTTGTTGAACTATTTATGGTTTTTAATCCAAATTTTTAATATTTTTAATCAGGCTTAAGTTCATCAAATTTAATTTTCATTAAATTATTTTTATGAAGAAAGGAATTTTACAACATGAAAATTAATTAAAATTTACTGATAATTTTTCATTCTTGACTCAATCTGGGCTCGAACCCAGGCGTTTTTACGGACAGGTTACCCTGACATGTTTCGATTGCAACCACTCAATCTCCTCAGAGGGCTTGCCGTTTAACACTCGCAGCCATCGACGACTGCTGACGTCATTAGTCAAACATCAATCCTTAAACCAAATTGAATTTAACCTTTGGTAGATCGAAATTTGCTTTGAATGATTATCTATTTTAATTTATTTTACATGTTCTTCCTTACACTAACATATAGGCATTTCTATGAAAATGTCAACCACGACTCAAAATTAAAACCCTAGAAACTTCTTTTAAAATGTAGTAGGACGGAAAAAGCACTTAAACTTTCCTACTACTAGTGTAATAACATTTACCTCAAGATGACTTTCATGTTATGTCACGTACGACATGCACCTTTTTTGCTCCATATTTTTGACAACAAGGTACCAAATGTGATAAATAAAATATGATTATTAAATTATTTTCCAGTAAGTACCGTTTTTGTAAATCTCTACCTCCCTGTAGACATACGGAAGTAACGTACGATGACATGGAAATGCCCATATGCTTAAAGGGAAATTGTGCACTTTACTTTAAAAATTTTAATGATGCGAAATAAAGTTTTTTCTTAAGCAGAAAAAAAGCGTTCCTTCGAACTTAAGACTTAGATATTTATATAATTTTTTAGGTTATTATTTTAAAATTCAAGCTTTGACGCTCGAAAAAACTAGAAATATTAAAATGTTAAAGGCTCAAATATATGTAAGAACTATTTAATTTTTCAAACTTTAGAGTTTCTGTTTTAATTGGCAAAATCCTAAAAAAAAAAAAATTAAAAATCAAACAAAGTTAAATTTTCGGGTGTGTCCTAGAATCCGAATCCACTCGAAAGCATTTTTGGTGTTCTGCATATCACATCTACAAGTTTTTATTCGTTTTCAATTAGATTAGTAATGGGTTGGTGAAAGTAAAACGAATCGACTTTTATTCTAATATTTGATGACATTTTTAACAAAGAAATAAATTTTGTTTTTAGCTTAAAATCTTCTTTATCAACTTGAATCAAAAATATATCGTTATCTAAAGTGCAAAAGTCCCGACATTTTCATTATTTTGATGTAATTACAGCTTATTTTTTTTTTAACGATCGATTAAGCGATCTCAAATTAGTTTTTTTGTTTGTTTAAAATTTTGCAATTTTTCGCGAATTTTAGCCATGTTCGTGATATAAGCTATTTTAAAAGAAGTTATTTTAAAATTATTTAAAAATTGTAAAATTAATTTCTTCATAAAAATAATTTTTTTTTTGTCATTATTTTTTATTGAATCTTCATATATTAAATATGAACTAACAAAATTGAATCAAATCTTAACCTAATACGTTATTTTATGTCCTGCCAGTGCCAGACGGGTTCTTCATCACGGGTTCTGTTCACCTATATAGGTGTTTATCGCTCATCTAATTGGTTAAGTGCTGCAGTGTCTCTTCTTCTTAAGCGAGTGTGGCCGCCATGATTTAAAATTTTACGAGCTAGTGGATTTGGGTGTTGTTCAAGCCTTTTTAAATATTTTTAACTAATGTTGCCGTCATTGTCGGGATAAAAAAAAAATATCAAGTTCCGCGTTGCGTTGCTTTTTTGGGTGGCCAGATTGTTGGCGGTGCTGGCATGCTGGCGTTTCACCCGGCCCGGGCTCGCCGTATTGGGGTGTAGTTCTTGCCAACCAACCAGCCTTAGAACTACTGGACATCAAACAAAAAATCATGCCAGCCTCTTAGGGGATGAACAACTAAAAAAAAGTATAAAGGAACCCGAAGTGAAACGGTGTGATAAAAACAAAAAAAAAACTAACTTCAAAGCTCCAGATACTTACTGTTAACATTTTCCTCTTTTTACAGATATGTTGATTGGTGGATGTTTTACCAACCATGGCTGCCCTCCCTATCGGAACCCCTTCCGGTTCCATTATGAAAACTCGGCGCCAAAATCATAGAGTTTTCCATAATCATACCTACGTTTAAGCTTAAACCACCTCCTATTATTTTTAATCTACCTAGCCAATCATGTTTCTTTCCAAATAAAAAGATTTAATTTTCCAATTCAAAATTCATAATTTACAAGCTTTATTAATCCAAACAATGTCAAAAATTGTAGAAAACTAATATAGAAAAAAACATTTTAGATAAACGAAACAAAAATGTCTTGCAAATTGAAATATTTTGAAAATGTACTTTGTTAAATTTACAGTACGAAAAACAATTTAAATAAAATTACAGTTTAAATTATAATTTAACGGCCTTTTTCAACGCTTTTTCTTCTCCACCAGGTCTTTCCAATTTCAGTTGCTTCTTTTTCCTCGATCCTCTTACTATGCCCCTGGTGCTTGTCGGTATTTGTCGTTCGTCGATGGTCCGGATTCCGGGTAGTTAAATTGGCAAATAAATAAAATAAAAATATTGGTTAAGGCAAACACTATATCCTAGGACAAACTTCCCTGAACGAAAACAATACCTAGGTTGAGCTCAGCCTAACAACGCGCACCTTTTGTCGAATCCACAAAAGGGAATGAAGGGAAATTTAAAGGTAAGGACTAATATATATATTTATATACGAATCAACTTACAGATCTTCCTTTGTACACAGGTTCGTTGTCGTAAGTCGTTTCGGTCCTAGGTCAAGAGTGTGATACCTTACATCAGAGATGGAGTGAATTAATGAAGTCCCTCGTTGGTCGTGGCGGCGATGGCGTGGCTGTTGCTTTTGATTTATTTAGGTTTTTTTTTTGCACATTTCGAGTTTCAAACTTAGTAAATATTTTGCTTGTTAAATTACACTGATTTTTATATCATTCTTCAAAAGTTAATGCAATGTATTTTCTTTCGGGTTTATTATATTTAAAATTTAAGGTTTCTTTCGCTTGTATATCAAAACACATAACCCAGATTTACGTTTATTTGCACACTTTATAATTCGCTTCAAAAGTAGTTCCGTATTTATCATGTATTCACAAAAAAACGTTTGTATATTTTTGTATATTCCCGGCGCAAAGTGAATGTTATATGTACGCATTTTTGCTCATTGACCATTATCCTCCATTGTCGTAACCATATTTCTAGTTGAAATATATGATGCTGTAAGTAACGCGATGCTTCATAACGATTTTCGTGGACGCTTAGAAAAGCTGTATCGTCTGCAAATGTTGAAGTTTGTGTATAGTTGCTTGTTGGAATGTCCGAAGTATAAATTAAGTATAATAGGGGGCCCAGGATGCTGCCTTGTGGGACTCCAGCGGCAATGGGCGACCGACGAAGTAGCTTTCTAGCAGCTTGTGTGTGTTTGCTGGTAAATTTTGCTTCAATTTATGTAATAAGGTTTCATGCCAGACTTTATCAAAAGCTTGCGAAACATCGATGAATAGTGCTGAGCAATATTTCTTTTCTTCAAATGCTTTTCTTATGACATTTAATATTCGATGAGTCTGTTCGATTGTGCTGTGTTTTCTTCTAAATCCGAACTGATGGTTTGGAATACATCTATTTTCACTTAAAATCGGTGTTAATTTTGAAACTAATAATTTCTCAAACAGCTTTGACATTTTTGATAATAAGCTAATAGGCCTATAAGACTCAACTTTTGTATGATCTTTCCCTGGCTTTGGTATCATGGTAACTAAGGAAACCTTCCATTTTTGAGGATGGTATTCAAGGCGTAAAATAGCTTAAAAAATAAAAAGAATAATTTTCTTTGCTATGCGAGGTAGCTCCAAAAGCATTTTATTACTGATTTTATCAATACCAGGTGCCTTCTTAGTGTTTAAGTCACAAATAGCCTTTTCGATTTCTCTATACTCAAATCTGAGGGGAATAGCTGCTCTAGCAGCAACAGGTGGTAACTCGACCGTAATATTGTGAAAAATATTTTGTGTAAATACGTTTTTCAAGTGACTAACAAACAGATTTCCTTTTTCAATATTGTTTCTTGCCCAATTACCATTCAAGTTTCTTAATGGTGGCTTAGATATAACTGGCCTTTTTAGATTTCTAGCTGCACGCCATAATGAGTAGTCAGATTGTGGAGTTGCATCAAGTTCCTTAAGATATTTTTCTAGAGAAGCCGTTTTCTGATTCTGAAGTAACTTTCTTAGCTTTTTTGTGCACTCTTTTAATATAATCTTAAGTTGCGGGGATCTGTAAAGTTGCCACTCTCTTCGAACTCTCCTTTTTTCAGTCAATAGCCGCTCGACATCTGAAGAATATATTTTTTTTTTTTTTAATTTCTTTGGGGTATCGCTGGAATGTTGAACAGCTAGTTTCAAAAAACTGTCAAAATTGTCAATAGAGCGATCTACATAATCCGGTGTACTGAGCGGAATATTTTCTGTGCAATGGGTACTGAGATATTTTTTATATTTTAACCAATTAATTTGCGTAGCTGTCGTCGCTATGTAACCAGTCGGAGGTACAATTCTATTGGGGTTCATTATAGTAACAATTGTAGGTGTGTGGTCGGAAGATAATTCTATATATAAAAATAATTTAATGAAAATTAAATTTAATGAACTTTAGCCTAATAAAAATGTAAAAATTTGGATTTTTAAGGAAATTTAACAAATGTCCGAAAAATCGATCAGTCAGTTTAACGTTCTGTTGAATTACCCTGCTTCCAAAGTTTGTGACACTCGCAATATCTTATCGAATAGTTCTGATCTTTTGCCTAGTACTGTAGATTATTTAGGCGAAGTGTTTTGAAAGTTTTATAACAACTTTATAACAAGCTCTTCGCCACTGTGCAGACTGAATCAGTAAAAAAATATATTAATATTTGAATATTTTTTTTATGGTACTAAAGGAAACTACTTCAAACGACTTCTTTTTTGGGGAATCACCGCTTTTCGATCTAACCGTTTTTTTTTTGGAGATTGTAAAACAGATCTCTCTCGCATATGGGAACACTCCACCGAATGAATTACTAACTAATCAGGGCTTGTACCAAGAAAATTTTGCATGATTCTCGTCCAAGACAAAAATTACTTATTCTAAATATATGTGTGGCTTGGTTTAAGCAAAATGTTTCTTTATTTAAAATTTTAATACTAAATAATAACGAAAAAAATCAGCTAAAATCAAGAAATTATTTTTAGATTTTGGATATTCTTGCTTTAAGAGACGAAATTGATTACTGTAGAAAGTAAACTTCTTTCCGTGTAGGATACCTGTAACTCAGAAATGTCCCATATATAATTCTAGTGATTTTAATATAAAGTAGCACCTGCACTATAGCTTAAACACATGGTTGATCATAACAACTTGGTGATTGATATCTGCATTAACCAAGTGCCCCCGTGTATGCGATAATCATGCTTCAAAGGTTGTAATATGAGAGCTTAAGCGACAAAACACACCCTCTTCCTTGCTTAGTTGAAGAAGCTATTCAATGCAGTTTCCGTACTGATAGCAACAAAACCTTAGGATGATTAAAACAACGAATAATGCCACCCTGTCTTTATCACCGATGTGGGTATAAACACAGCTTCATCGTGCTATCCGAATGTATTTCTTCAAAGAACCAACTTCCGATTTCTCGGGATTAAGAAAGCATTTCTTAGAAAAGCATAGTAACGGACACCTAACCAATAATCAACATGGTTTGCTAGTCCCGGGCCTACTGACTCCCGAGGCACATCAGTTAAGTATTGAGGTTAAACTTCGGACTCTAAATCTTTAGACCCAAAAAAATGAGCCTGTCATTCCGGCTGTTTACCGCTATCTATATACCTGATCATCCCAGGATACACTTTCAATGTCCAAGTTAAAAATATAGACACAACAGTAAACTGTCATGCTCCTCTAGCCCATCGTATAGGAGGGATAATCCTTATCTCATTCAAAGGATAATTAACTCTTCATTATATTGACAGGATTAACTCTTTATAATACACATAAAGAAAAACACTCGGGATAAATCAAGTTTATTAGGATTACTTTAAGTACGAGTCGTACTAAAAAATTCAAGTACGAGTAACAATTAAACGCACTCAAAATAATCATAAATGGAATTACTTTCGAAAATCAATCCCGGAATTTCTTGAAATAAGTATGAAATTTTAAAATCAAGTACAAAAAAGATTAAACTTTTCGTTGATAGTGCCACTCTGAGAGTACAATTACACAATGAGGGTTTTAATCTCATAAAACTTATTAGTCTCATCTCTCAGCATTGCATTCTTTTATGCGTGCGTACGTGTGTTTTTTTAAATTTTTTTTTTTCAATTACAACAACACAACAGAAGTTCGAACAAAACGATTTGCTTTTTGTTTGTAGAAACAACAAAAACAGCAGAACAAGAAGAAAAACATGTACATATCGCACCTGTTCATCAAAAGTAACACAACTCAAAAAATTCTATTTTCCACTTTTTTGAAGGAAACAGTAATATTTGTAATATTTCATGAGAGAAATGCCTTTATGTCTTTCTTTGCGTACTCATATTGTTTGTTTTGATTCAATTAAAGAGTTGTAATTTTAGTTGCGTTGAAGTGTTCAAGGGTTATGGTGCTCAAATGAATCAGCGAAACTGTATTAATTCGAGTTGTGATTGTTTTCATGTTAAAAATCTGTTTATCAATAGCTGTTGATTTTGGGTTGTGATAAGCATAACTTGAAATAATGTTGACATGTAGATCAAAAAATTTCATGAAAACTGTATTAAATCAAAAATCCGTAATAATTTCGGAAAAAGGAAGAAGAGAAATAAATTTTGTGATTTTATTGAAATATTAGTGAGTTTCCTTTATAACATTATATTTGTTTATAACAATAATTCCATCATATTGGCGGAATTAGTTTTTTGCCTCTACTGAAAACTTGTAAATTTTGAGTTGTGTTACTTTTGATGAACAGGTGCGATATGTATGTATTATTTTCATGTATAACCCTCCAGCTTACGCATGTTTTGATTATCTATATACATTAAACAAAGGTCTGGCCAGACTCATGTGTACCACTAAGGGTTAAAAAGTAAATTTGAAATCTTGCTTTTCATTTAATTTATATTTTTAGTTAAATATGAACAGAAGATTTTTAAAGTAAAAACCATATCGGGCATGATGTTGGTGTATTATCGTTCTGTAATGTGTAATACGGGTAAGTAAATCAATCATAATAATTTTTTCTTTCTAATTTTTTTTTGGTTTTTTTCAAGCATGAATTCGGGATGAAATCAACTTTATAATACTTGAATCAAGCGCATTTGAGATTGATTTAATCTTAGTTTTGTTTAAATCAATCTCATTTTCGGATTATTTCAAGTACCAAATCGGGATTGAATAATTTAAGTATTTTGGGATTGAAAATCCGTACTTGAATCAATCTTTCTGTACTTGATTCAAGGAAATCCGTACTCACCGTACTATTAATACCGTTCCGGATTGATTTGAGCACGGATGGATTGAGTTTTCTTTTGAGTGTATGACTAACAACTTATGTTCGCCACTGCAATTATTTACATATTTAATTTTTTTCCATGTTAAAATAGTTTGATTTTATTTCATATTTTATTATACATTTATGTGAACTCGTGGTCAGAACAAATAAATATATTATTTTGTAACATTTATTTTGTTAAATGACATTTAACAAACTAAATTGCTGTTGTTCAAAACAATAAAAATATTTTATTATCTAAACTAAGTTAAACTAAATAAATAGTGCAGATTTGCAATTATTTTCATAAAATAGAAAATAGAAATCCTGAAAAAAAGAAACGAGAGATTTACTGTTGTTTGAAACCGAACAAAATTTAAAGCCGGAACAGGAAACACATTTTTTAGATTAGTTTTTCTAATGGTGGGTACTTAGAACGACTTTCCACATATTTTTATATTTGCAAATTTTGGATTAAACTACAGGATAGTTTAGCATTTAATGCTGTGGGCCTTATTTTACTTTTATTTTTTATGTTTCATTATATTTTTTTTGTATAAAAATTATTACATTTTTGCTGCTCATATACTTCAAACACAGACACACACACACACTTTATGTTAGGCAACAATTTCAAGTATTGCAGCACTTTATGTTAGGCAACAATTTCAAGTATTGCAGCTGCTTGTTTATTACAAAAAGAAATATTTGAGATACTTCTACATGCACTTGCAACACATCCAACAGCAGGTATTAAATACCTCTTAACTTGGCAATGATACCTGGGTACTTGAAGTATCGTTGAACATGATTTTATTTGCTCATTTTTTCGTTTTCCCTACTTATTTCATGTATTCAAAGTCATTAAGAGTTATTTACTTTTTCAGTCTGTCAGTCAAACTGCCAGTCAGTCATTTAGTCTGTTACTCATTAGTGCTTTTGCAGCTTGCACTCCAGCACAAGTGCATTTCATTATCTTGAGATGCTGTAAATGATTAAACACAATAAATTGGATAATATTTTTTAGCAACGAGAACTAATAACGATGATTCCTGTTGAATAAGGAGAGTCAATGAAAAAATACTGATTAAACTGGAATGCCAATATTTTGTTCAAGCAAAAGACGTATGAGGAATATTTTATTGAATATAACTTATACGTATAACATGATTTACCTTTTACTTACATAGCATTTACACATGAAAGTAATTTCTTGAAAGTCACAATGACTTACACTTTTTCACTAACACATTTACATTATTTTACTTTCAGTTCAACTTTCAGCTAGCGTTCAATAAACATTTCAAGAAAGCGATTTTTTGATAATTTCATGAAAGCAAGTGACAATACTCTAAGCAGTGTTGCCAATTTAAAATGTTCACTTGAAATATCAGGAACTTGTTTTGGGCGTATATATACAGAATTTTAACATATTTTATCAACTAATTACACTCTGCTTGTTGCAAAATTAGACAAGCCGGGCACATGGCGTTTTAGCATAATTCGGGTACGCAAAATCCAATGGTGCCTACCGTTTTTTAAGGTTAGCTCTTGTTTTCGAGATATACCGTTATTTCGAAAATGGAGGAGGTTGCACAACATATATTCGCGTAACTCAAAAACGGTTTAGTTTATTGAAATTACTACAAAAACCGAAATAAAATTTCCTTTAAGAAAAGTAAAACTTTTTTTTAATATGAGCAGTCCTTTTAGAAACATGCACCCGTATTCAAAACAAAAATTTAGTTACTGCATATCCCCTGATTAAGGATTTCTTATTCAAAACACTTTTTAATAAACTATGACTATCGAATGATCCAAGACTTTTTAACTCCTAATCAGCTGCTGTCAATTTGCTGTTCCTATCAATTGAATTTAATTGAATTTTTCATTCTTGACTCAATCTGGGCTCGAACCCAGGCGTTTTTACGGACAGGTTACCCTGACATGTTTCGATTGCAACCACTCAATTAAAAATTATCAGTAAATTTTAATTAATTTTCATGTTGTAAAATTCCTTTCTTCATAAAAATAATTTAATGAAAATTAAATTTGATGAACTTAAGCCTAATTAAAAATATTAAAAATTTGGATTAAAAACCATAAATAGTTCAACAAAATAACCACAATACTAATTATTGTTAAAGCTAAGGCACGAGCTCTATGTTTGCATTTGTCCTTCAAGTTGTGCTGAAAAGGTCAGCAAGAAAAAGAAAGACAAAGAAACGAAAAAACAAAATAAAATATGTACTTTGAACTTCAAGAAGAATTCTTGACAAAAGTACGAAAAAACAGAAGTAAAGGAAGAACATGTAAAATAAATTAAAATGGATAATCATTCGATCTACCAAAGGTTAAATACAATTTGGTTTAAGGATTGATGTTTGACTAATGACGTCAGCAATCGTCGATGGCTGCGAGTGTTAAACGGCAAGCCCTCTGAGGAGATTGAGTGGTTGCAATCGAAACATGTCAGGGTAACCTGTCCGTAAAAACGCCTGGGTTCGAGCCCAGATTGAGTCAAGAATGAAAAATTATCAGTAAATTTTAATTAATTTTCATGTTGTAAAATTCCTTTCTTCATAAAAATAATTTAATGAAAATTAAATTTGATGAACTTAAGCCTTATTAAAAATATTAAAAATTTGGATTAAAAACCATAAATAGTTCAACAAAATAACCACAATACTAATTATTGTTAAAGCTAAGGCACGAGCTCTATGTTTGCATTTGTCCTTCAAGTTGTGCTGAAAAGGTCAGCAAGAAAAAGAAAGACAAAGAAATGAAAAAACAAAATAAAATATGTACTTTGAACTTCAAGAAGAATTCTTGACAAAAGTACGAAAAAACAGAAGTAAAGGAAGAACATGTAAAATAAATTAAAATGGATAATCATTCGATCTACCAAAGGTTAAATACAATTTGGTTTAAGGATTGATGTTTGACTAATGACGTCAGCAGTCGTCGATGGCTGCGAGTGTTAAACGGCAAGCCCTCTGAGGAGATTGAGTGGTTGCAATCGAAACATGTCAGGGTAACCTGTCCGTAAAAACGCCTGGGTTCGAGCCCAGATTGAGTCAAGAATGAAAAATTATCAGTAAATTTTAATTAATTTTCATGTTGTAAAATTCCTTTCTTCATAAAAATAATTTAATGAAAATTAAATTTGATGAACTTAAGCCTTATTAAAAATATTAAAAATTTGGATTAAAAACCATAAATAGTTCAACAAAATAACCACAATACTAATTATTGTTAAAGCTAAGGCACGAGCTCTATGTTTGCGTTTGTCCTTCAAGTTGTGCTGAAAAGGTCAGCAAGAAAAAGAAAGACAAAAAAATGAAAAAACAAAATAAAATATGTACTTTGAACTTCAAGAAGAATTCTTGACAAAAGTACGAAAAAACAGAAGTAAAGGAAGAACATGTAAAATAAATTAAAATGGATAATCATTCGATCTACCAAAGGTTAAATACAATTTGGTTTAAGGATTGATGTTTGACTAATGACGTCAGCAGTCGTCGATGGCTGCGAGTGTTAAACGGCAAGCCCTCTGAGGAGATTGAGTGGTTGCAATCGAAACATGTCAGGGTAACCTGTCCGTAAAAACGCCTGGGTTCGAGCCCAGATTGAGTCAAGAATGAAAAATTATCAGTAAATTTTAATTCATTTTCATGTTGTAAAATTCCTTTCTTCATAAAAATAATTAAAATAATTTTTTTATAAAAATTTCGAAAGTTTAGTTTTTTAAAAATTCAAAAAAAATTGGAAAATGCAAGCTAGGCTTATACATGTAAAAAACGAGGCTGCAAATCTGCTTTCAACTTTTGATTTAATTCACGAAAGTCGAAAAATTTTAATTAATTTAAGAATTTTATAAAACGCCTTATTTGTATGGGAGCCCCCCTAAAAAGTGGCGATAAGGGGAAAGTATGTCTCGAGAAATTGTCAAAGACAAAAAACTAAATGAGGTTGGTCACATATTTTATCCCACTAGGGGCAACTCCTGGGCATTTAAAGGACTTTTTCTTCAATATATCTCTAGTCTGCATTGAAAATTTTGTATGGGAGCCCACGTAAAGTGTGGAGATAGCGCGTAGGTATGATAGAAATTTGACCCATCTAGGGGCATCCTACGCGCGGCAGGGGTCAAATTTAAGAACTGTATACTTTATAGGTATACAATTCATTAATTACTACCCGATTAACTGATTGGTTAATTAAAAATTGGGTTTTTTCGATTAACGATTATACCGCTTAATTTCAGTCGATTAACCGATGTAACAAAATTTTTAATTTTTTAACCAGGGAAACCAGATTTATGCTCCAAAAAACACGTTTTATGCGCATTAAATATGCAATAAAAATGGAAAATATGCCCTGAAAAATGTTAAATATATGCCCTAAAAATTAAAAGTTGCTCATTTGATCAATTAATGACAAAATCTAAAAAAAACCAAAAAAAATAAAAAATTCATATAAGAGATGTTTGCACCAAATATTATCTAGATATTAACATCCATATAGGTTTTTGTCTTAAAGGGATTCTAGGAACGGTCGCTAAATTGTTAACAAATGTTAACATTTAAAAGGAATTTAAGGCTAGTTAAGGATGAGAGCTTTGAGCAAATGTGAACCGATTCGAAAGCTTTGAGCAAATGTGAACCGATTCGAAAATACTTTAATTTGAAGTAAAATATTTTTGGCACGAATTAAATTTAAACACCATCGTAATAAGGTAGCTTGCAGACATTCAGAGTCTAATTTGGATGTGAAATTATAGACCGATTCTCACCATTTGCATAGACTTCGTCCATATTTGATCAAATTATCTACAAAATTAAAACTTGTACTCTGCGCACAAGGCTAACATGGACATCGTTAGATCACTTTAAAAAGTGATTCTAGGTCCATCGGAATACTAAAAGATTGGTCAAGATACAAATCGCATAACATGTATCCTTAATTACAGCCTGCGTTGTCTTAGAATTTTAGAGTAAAAATTAAATGTAGATGTCGAAATTGAAGTAACAGATTTTCGAAAAAAATTTTTTTCTATTTGCTGCAAAAGCTATTGTAGGCATCTAAAAAATTGAATATGTATCAAAATAGGCATTAAAAAGGCAAAATATGCCCTATAAACATAAAAAATTCTGCAAAAAGGCTCTTTAAGCTAATCTATGCCAAAAAATGCTGCAGACGGTAAAATATGTAAAAATATGCACTTACAAATCGATGCCAAAATTCAAAGCTGTAAAACGGGTAAATATATTTTTTTCTGCCTGCATGAGTCGCACAAGGAAAAACATGCAATTGCATATTTCTGGTTTCCCTGATTATAACTTATTTTTTTCTGTAATATTATTTGTTTCGTTTCATTTACAAAAGCTAATAGTTGTGAAATTATTTGACAAACTTCATTTCAATTTACAATCAAAAAAACAAAACCTAAAAAAGTTAAACTAAAAGTTAATACAAGTGCAATAGACGACACCCTAGTCGAACTTAATAGTTTTCACAAACAAATCAAATTTACAATTGAAGAAGAAGAAAATGAAAGATTACCATATGTGGATACACTGATTGTAAGAAAAGACAATACAATTAAAATAGATTGGTACCAGAAACCGACTTCATCTGGAAGAATTATCAATTTTTATTCATGCCAACCCAAAAATATCATCATGAACACGGCTAGTAATCTTATAAACAGGGTACTAATGATCAGCGACAGGGTATTTCATAAGGAAAATATCCAAAAGATTAAGGAAATCCTAGGGAAAAACTCTTTTCCACAAAATATTATCAACAGTCTATTAAAAAATAATAGGAAAAAGAAAAACATCACAAGAGAAGAAGTAGAACCGCGAATTTATAAATCAATGACATATGTACCACATATATCAGAAAGAATAGAAAATTCAGGAGTTTACAATAAAGTAAAATACAAAACAGCGCCAAGATCAGAAAACACACTTCAAAATCTGTTTTCTAACACAAAAACAAAAGTGGATAAAATGGAAAAGTCAAACGTTATTTATAAAATAGAGTGCAATTGTGATGGAAACAACGTATGCGATCAAGTATATGTAGGAACTACCAAAAATAAATTAAAGACGAGAATTGCAGGACACAAATCGGATTTCAAATATATAAATAGTTCACTGACACATAAAACAGCACTTGCAGCCCATTGTGCGGAAAGAAATCACATACCTAAACTGGACGCCGTACAAATATTACAAACAGAAGAGAGGTATAATAAACGACTTACACTGGAGATGCTACATATAATAAATATAAGACAAGATAAGAGAATTAACTTTAAGAGTGACGTAGACAACATAGCACAGAGCTTTAGGCATATTATAAATAAAAAAGAGAAAGGATCAATAGTGCAATTTTACATGTGAACGCGATTAGTCGTTGTGTGTTTTAATATTGTTACTCGTTTTTTATTGTGAGTTTTTCCTTTTTTGTTATTACTGTTTATTATATATTTATTTTTTCTGTTAATTAATTACACTACGTGACAATTTTTTGACCAAATGAATTTGACACCTAATCTTTATGTAAAATTGTCCGCTGAATTCGAATATGAAGTCAGAATTTTCAATAGTAGAACAGTTTTCGAGATATTCCAAAATAACCGTTATTTGTGTTTTTAAAAAAGATGTTGTGACTGAAATGCAAATATCCAAAAAATAAAATTTTAGCCTATTTCAATACGAACATCGGTGCAAAAATGACAAAGTTACAGAAGATTTATTGAATTAACCCACGGCAAATAAATATACAAAGCTAAATTTTTAGTAACAATAAATATTTAAAATTGCTTAAAAGCATTGAATTTCTATTTGGGTTAATTTACAAAATCTTCTGTAGCTTTGTCATTTTTGTTCCAAAATATGCCTTGTTGGGCGCAAAATGTTCATATTAAAATAATCTAATGTCGCATGTAATAAAGCATTAGGATTTTTAAATCATTGGCTTAAAAAAAATAACTTGAAAAGAGCAAAATTGAACAAAATCATAAAATTTTCAATGAAGCTTGAAATTTTGTCCCCTGTAACTCTGTCATTTCTTTACCAATCTTCACAAGCAATCCATGGTTATTTGAGAAATTTTATAACATTTCACTAAAAAGAAAGAATTATATAATCCGTTTACAATTTTTGAAGATATTTGCATTTCAGTCACATCATCTTTTTTTAAAACACAAATAACGGTTATTTTGGAATATCTCAAAAACTGTTCTACTTTTGACAATTCTGACTTCATATTCGGATTCAGCGGAAAATTTTACATAAAGATTAGCAGCCAGATTCATTTGGTCACGACTTTGTTGAAATTTTGTTTTTGTTTTTAATTTATATTTTTAAGATTCCTGAAGATGCCATCCAAAGGATGGGGAAATGTTGAAAATAATAAAGAATAAAATTTATTAAAAATCAATTGTAGCCTCGAGCTTATTTATTAACATAGGATTGAAAATTTAAAGGCCGAATAAAGATAATAAAGGGTGGTTAAATTGTAAGGGCCGATGTTGAATGTGAACCGCACCTAAACGCCAAGTTTTTTCCGAATTTTATTTGACATTTCTCTATTTCAGACTTATTCAATTTGAACCATGGAGAGATACACAATCCAACAACGTGTTAAAGTTATCCAGACTTATTATGAAAATGGGCGTTCAAATCAAAATGCATATCGTGCACTTCGTGATGCAGTGATGAGGCACATTTTCACCTCAGTGGATTCGTCAATAAGCAAAATTGCCGCATTTAGGCGAATGATAATCCAAGAGTGATTGTCTAAAAACCAATGCGTTAACAAAGAGTGACTATTTGGTGCGGTCTATGGGCTGGCAGCATCATCGGGCCGTATATTTTCCAAAGTGAGGCCGGTCAAGCAGTAGCTGTGAATGGTGTTCGCTATCGTGAGATGATAACGAACTTTTTATGGCCCGAATTGGAAGATATGGATGTGGACGATATGTGGTTTCTGCAGGATGGTGCCACTTGCCACACAGCTAACGAAACAATGGCTCTTTTGCGCAACAAATTCAATGGCCGTGTTATCTCACGTAATGGCGATGTCAATTGGCCGCCAAGATCATGTGATTTGACACCGTTGGACTTTTTTCTTTGGGGTTATTTGAAAGAAAAGGTGTACGTCGATAAGCCAGCAACAATTCAAGAGCTAAAGGATGAGATAATTGGGCACATTAACGGCATAGAACCTCCATTATGCCTCAGGGTTATCGAAAATTTGGACCATCGGATGGAGGTGTGCCGCCGTGGTCGCGGCGCCCATTTGGCCGATATTTTGTTCCATACATAATTGAGTAATACCAATATATCATAATAAAATAAAATTACAATAATTTCCTAAATAGTTTGTGTTTTATTCAAAATTTTTTTACAAAATTAAAATTTTTTTAAAAAATGATAAGAAACAACATTTTTAATTTTATTTCGGAAGGAAATAATTCCCAGTTTCTATTTGTTAAAATAGTTGAGTTAAATACATTCAATTTATAAAGTAACACTATCCAGTGAGACACAAAGAATGCTGACGACGGCCGTAGCGGGCCAGAAAATGCATTACATTCTGCTGGTGTCTAATAATTGTAAATTTTTCTGTACATTCAATATACCTCATTGCTTTCCAACGGAAGGCTAAGGTAAAATGTAAATAGAAAATACAATATAATAGTCTGGTAGTGTATAAAGTCATTTCTGAAAAATTGTAGGAATAGAACTATTACAAAAAAAAAAAAAAAAAAAAAAAAAAAAAAAAAAAAGCTTTATAAAATACATAACTGAAATTTAGCTCTTAGAATAAATTCGAAAAATTAAAAATGTTGAAATAATAAGAAACTTTTTTTTTATATTTTATATTCGAAAAACAAAGAATAAAAAGCGTAAATAATCACCCTTATCGTGGTTGGCAAATTTAAAATACGTCTGCTACTGTTTGGGATTAAAGAGAACGTGAACTTATTTCCTTTAATCTATTACCAAACAATATTTTAAATTCGCCAACCACGATATGGATAAATAAAAAAGAAATAATTAGTATTGTGGTTATTTTGTTGAACTATTTATGGTTTTTAATCCAAATTTTTAATATTTTTAATTAGGCTTAAGTTCATGAAATTTAATTTTCATTAAATTATTTTTGTGAAGAAAGGAATTTTACAACATGAAAATTAATTAAAATTGTCATTGATAATCTTTCATTCTTGACGTGGCTCGGGCTCGAACCCTGGCCGGCAGGTTACCATGACATGTTTCGATCGCAACCACTCGATCTCCTCAGATGGATTTGCCGTCTTACACTCGCAGCCATCGACGACTGCTGACGTCACTAGTCAAACATCAATCCTTAAACCAAATTGTATTTTAACATTTGGTAGATCGAAATTTGCTTTTCCTGAATGATTATCCACTTTAATTGTTCTACATGTTTTTTCCTTTACTTCTGTTTTTTCGTACTTTCGTCAAGAATTTTTCATGAAGTCCAAGTACATTTTTTGTTTTTTCACTTTGTCTTTCTCTTTTCTGTTGACCTTTTTCAGCACAACTTGAAGGACAAATGTACACATAGAGCTCGTGCCTTAGCTTTAACAATAATTAGTATTGTGGTTATTTTGTTGAACTATTTATGGTTTTTAATCCAAATTTTTAATATTTTTAATTAGGCTTAAGTTCATGAAATTTAATTTTCATTAAATTATTTTTGTGAAGAAAGGAATTTTACAACATGAAAATAAATTAAAATTGTCATTGATAATCTTTCATTCTTGACGTGGCTCGGGCTCGAACCCTGGCCGGCAGGTTACCATGACATGTTTCGATCGCAACCACTCGATCTCCTCAGATGGATTTGCCGTCTTACACTCGCAGCCATCGACGACTGCTGACGTCACTAGTCAAACATCAATCCTTAAACCAAATTGTATTTTAACATTTGGTAGATCGAAATTTGCTTTTCCTGAATGATTATCCACTTTAATTGTTCTACATGTTTTTTCCTTTACTTCTGTTTTTTCGTACTTTCATGAACTTAAGCCTAATTAAAAATATTAAAAATTTGGATTAAAAACCATAAATAGTTCAACAAAATAACCACAATACTAATTATTGTTAAAGCTAAGGCACGAGCTCTATGTGTACATTTGTCCTTCAAGTTGTGCTTAAAAAGGTCAACAGAAAAGAGAAAGACAAAGTGAAAAAACAAAAAATGTACTTGGACTTCATGAAAAATTCTTGACGAAAGTACGAAAAAACAGAAGTAAAGGAAAAAACATGTAGAACAATTAAAGTGGATAATCATTCAGGAAAAGCAAATTTCGATCTACCAAATGTTAAAATACAATTTGGTTTAAGGATTGATGTTTGACTAGTGACGTCAGCAGTCGTCGATGGCTGCGAGTGTAAGACGGCAAATCCATCTGAGGAGATCGAGTGGTTGCGATCGAAACATGTCATGGTAACCTGCCGGCCAGGGTTCGAGCCCGAGCCACGTCAAGAATGAAAGATTATCAATGACAATTTTAATTAATTTTCATGTTGTAAAATTCCTTTCTTCACAAAAATAATTTAATGAAAATTAAATTTCATGAACTTAAGCCTAATTAAAAATATTAAAAATTTGGATAAAAAAGAAATATATATTAAAATTGTGTAATATCCCCAAAAATCCCCGATTTTTTTTAAACCCCAAAAAAATCCCCATATGACTTTCTTTGTCCATTTTGCCCGCATGAGGTCCCCAACTTTGGGGACAAATCCCCAAGTCTGGAAGCTCTGGTATTCGCCTTCAAAAGTTTTAATTTTTATTTAATTTGGTGCCATTATTTGCATGATTGGGTTTTTGCAGTAAAAATTTATAAGAAAACAAACAAACAAAAAGGTCATTATCAGGGCAAGGAAGTTCATGCACTTAAAATCGCAAAATATGCGCATAAAACATGCACTAAAAATCGTAAAATATGCAAAACTAAAAGTAAAAAATATGCATTTAAAATATATTAATTTAACCATATTTAACAAAATAAAAAACATAAATACATTTCATTCAGTTTTAAAAACTTAAAACATAGTTTAAAAAGTAGTAGTAGATAAAGTTATATTTACATATATAAATAAATAAGTTTTTTTAAGTTATCAAATGTAAAACTCATTCTATTTGGTCTTAAAACAGTCTTAAGCATTGAAAATGTTCGTTCGAAATCAACGGATGTAATAGGTGGATATTTAAAAGTGGTCAACTCCTTTGTAGAATATTCAGTGTCTACAATTTTTTCTTTACTGGAAGGTAAATTAAAAATATTACCAATTTCTTTAAGTTTTTTAAATCCGGCATTCTTTTTTAAAACTGCATAAATTTTGGCTTTTATTTTTTCGCCGATTTGACCTTCTACTTTTCTTATTTTAATGACAGCGTCATCAACGAGTTTAACCGAGATGTTCAATGATTTAAACCCCTGAAGTTCAGTTATTGTCTCGACTAGAAACCCATTGTTTGAGTGTATAAATTCTAATTGAGCCTTTTTATTAAGTACATTTAAAATATTGTTTACTTTTTTATCGCGACTGCATTATTTTCGTTAAAATTATTTACCACATCTTTAAATTCTTCAAAATTTTTGCCATAATACTCAACTGCCTGCAACCAGGTACCCCATCTTGTTATACATGGTTGAAACGCAAAGGTGACTTCAAAAACTTCCATGCATGGCATGAGCTTAGCATGTGACATATAACATTTTTGAGTAAGATATCTTTAAAAAAAGGGCAAGTAGAGCAAAATTTTATTTTCATTAAAGGATTCTAAAAGAGAAATTGAATCTTTGAAAATTCGAGCTATTGAAGCATGATCCACCTTTTCCAACTTTACAATATTTAACAAAAATTTGTGTTTACTCTGTTCTTCTTCTGCATTCAAGATCTTCTTCTGCATTCAAGATCCCAATTACGTAGACAACGCAACGTCCTTCAGTGTCCATTGCTTCGTCAATAGACAGCCACAATTTATGTCACTTAATTCTTTCAACAATGTCACATAGTTGTATAGTGTACAACTTGGGGATATAAGTTTTTATAAGGGTTTTTTTCCGTAGGAATGGTTTCATTGTTATATTTGTTTAAAAAAAATCTATAATTTTGGTTGATTAGCTAATATAGAGGTATATCTTCCATACTTATTTAAAAGATTATTTTTTGATATTTTTTCTTTTGGCATTTTTTTCCTTAAAAACAATTTATTTTATTAATACTTTTTGGATTTTTGGTCATACTTCTTACACCGTAAATCAAAAATATTATGTTGAGTTCTTTTTTTTCTTCGCCGAACATTATTTTTATTTGCTGCTTCTTCAAGTAAAAAAAACCGCGCACAAAATGAAATGTCAAAAACTGTTTTATTGTTACTTCTACAATTATGTGCACAATTATACAAATTGTATAATTTTTGTATGTGCTACTTTTTAAAAGTGAAAGAAACAAGGTGAATTTATAGTAAAATGTAGGTAATTCAGTACCAAACACCAACATGTTGTTTTTGCTCCTCGAAATGTCGAAGTTAGCAGATTTTCCCATACTATTTTGACTGTTTGACAGCTTTAGGGCTGAAACAACTATAACCAGCTGATTCACTGACTACACCTTATAATGAATTCGCCTTGAACAGAAAACTTAAACAAAAAACTAAGAAAAGAGCAATTTTTTTTTATAAATATTACAAAATATGACGAAAAATGTGAATTTATAACAAAATATGACGAAAAATATGCATTTATATCAAAATATGCAAAAACATGCATTAAAAGCAAAATATGCAAAAATATGCACTAACAAATTGATGCCATTTTACTGGAAATATTGTGATTCGCAAAGATATTGACTTTAGGTGGGTCTCAGAGCACCGACAACAAACATGCATTTGCATGAAGTCCCTTGCCCTGGTCATTATTTAAACATTTTATATTTTGCTGATAAAAATCTGTGCAGTTGCTTCATTTTTATTATCCAGTGCTTGCCTTTCAACAGTTTTTATTTACTTTTGCGCCGTTGTTGGTGTTCTTGCAGTAAAAGTTTTTTGTTTACATTTAGAGTTTCTAGTTTTGCATTTTTTAACTGGTACTTCTTTTAGGTTAAAGTACAGGCGCAAAAGGCGAAATAATCCTTTTGAGTTTTACCTTTTAGTTGGCTTTTTCTCGCAAACTGGCTCAAAAGCAAATGTTAAAAATAAAAATAAACAAAATAAGGGAGTTAAACCAAAATATTGGCTTTAAATAAAAATTCAATGACAGTGGCAACAAAAAAATATATAAAACTTTTGGTTGACATGTGCTTTTAAGACTGATTAAAAACCAACTCTTTAAATCAATAAAAACAAATTCATTTTGAAAACACTTGGAAAAATTAGGAATTTAGCTTCCATTTTTGCTCTGACAATTAAATTCTCAAAAAAAAAAAACGGATGTTTAAGAAATAAATTTTTTAATTAGTAAAAACACAGCACTAAAAATTTCAAAAAAAAAAAAAGCCTATGCTCCTCTACACTATTTAAAAATCAGCATATGGGATATACAGACCGAAGTAAAAGCGAAGCTCAGTCTTTAAAACATAGCAACCTGGATGGATTACAATTTTTTTCACGATCGAAAGCTTACAAATTTGGAATTATTTGTTGCTGGTCGTAAAAGATGTGTAGTTTTTTTTTAGAAGAATCTATAAATTGTTATAAAGATGAGAAGAAGTCAAAATCAATTCATTGATACTTAACGGAAAATTCAAAATATTTACAAAAATATATAAACAATCTTCCTAATGTTTACCCGTTTTATAAGATATCTTTTCGTATATTTTTTATAGTCTCATTAAATCTTTTTGAAGTTTTGTCTTTAAGATGTTTCATGTGAGCTGAATATCTAAAACGTTTTTAATTGTTATTTTTGTTGTAATCACCTCAAAACTTTTGCGTCAAAGTTCAGTTAAATATAATTTATTTGAAATTTTGTTTCATGTAAATGATAAACTAAAAATGTTACTACCTTTTTTTTAATGAAAATACTTCATACACGTGTGCGTATTCAAGAGAAACTTTGCAACATTTGTTTAACAATTCAAAACCTCAAGAGAATTTGTTTGTGTGTATGGAAGTGCAAGTGTATGAGTTTTCTATTAAAAAAAAATTTGCGCTAAAATAAGGATGTACATTAGAGCGACTCAAGTTGTATGGAAGCAAAATTCGTACTCGATGTACCCTCCTAAAAATGAACTTTGGACATTTTTAAGATGACATTTTAAATATTACGGCTCCAGGATGAAAATAGGACTAAAGAAAGAAAAAAAGAAATGATCCACGACCTGAATTTTTTTTTTAATTTGCGGAAAAAATATGCCGCCAAAAAGTCATGGCTCATTTCTTTTTTTCGTTCTTTACTCCTATTTTCATCCATACATGATCTAGAAACTAAATCCGCCATCATATTAGAGTTACTACAAAATCGCATTTATATATATTCCAGAGCACCGTGTAAAATGCATCTAATTTGCACAAATCTAAATTATTTACATACAAAGATGATATACTTGGCAAAAGATAAAATTTGATACCCATATTGCCCTGTTTAAAACAAAGGGTTACCACCCCATTGCATTTTTGTCAAAACGCGAACTAGCACGAATTTCCAAAAAAGCTGAGACACGTTTTTAATTAAATCGACTGAAGATTAAAAGATGTTAATTTGGCACTATTATTACAAACAACCCCGAACAAAAAATTCAAAAACCGTTTTTTTTTACAGAAAATCCTTAAAAAAAAAGGACATGGATGTCGTCCTTGCGAATTTTATATACACGCGCCTTAAAAAAACCTTTCTTACGATACCCAACTTGTTTATGTTGGTAAGGACACAGATTCTTAAAGTAACAAAACATGCAAAAATATACCCTTTTTCAAGCTGGTCCAGCTCACGAGAGGTCAACCCTGGAGCCGAAATATTTAAAATGTAATCTTAAAAAAGTCCAAGGTTCATTTTTAGGAGGGTACATCGAGCACTTTTTTTGGTGAGTCGCTCTAATGTACATATGTTAAAGATTTTTTGTTTATTCCTGTCGATTTCTCTATGTTTAAGGCACGTGTAATATTTGAGAAAAAAAAAGTTGTTTAAAACCATAGTATAATAAGTACCAGGTATGTTCATTAGGGAGAGTTGTCAATTTTTACCCATGTAATGTCAAATTAATTTATTGTTTTCTTATTTTGGTTTTTTTGTTTGACGTTATATGGTTTAAAAATTGAGAACAAAAATTCTAACGACTATACCTTGTACTTATTCTACCATGGTTTCACATTCAGCAAAGTTTTTGTTTGTTTTCTTGATTTTCTAATATTTTTACAGAAGCGAACACTGTTAGACTTGTTATTTTGTTTGCCATGGAAAATAAAATTGGAGTCATGTCTATTCCCACAACAATAACTACAAACTAAATATTCTTTTATTTTATCAACAACAGATTGCCCAGTCCTTCTTCTATTAGTATCACATGTACAAACAACAAAATTTGTTTAAACAACCCATAGGATTCTGAGAAACAACAATCAATTTCAATAAATTCGCAGAACAAATAAACATTTCAAGGACTAAAAATATACAGACAAAAAAAGAAAAAAAATTAATGAACACTTTTTTTGTTGTCGATACATTAAAAAAAAAAAGTTAGTTTTTTGTTGGTTGTTTGAGAAACCTATAAACTATTTATTTTAAATTTGTGATACAGTGGTTTGTTTTAAGTATAACACAGGAATTAACCCAGAATTTAAAAGCTATTTGTAAAATTTCGCGCTTAAATCCCGTAAGAACTTAATGCTTTTGGAGAACAAATAAAAAATTATTATTTCGTTGGAATGTTTTTGTAGATAAATGTTTAACTACCTAGCGGTAGTAAATAGGCCTAAAAGAAGGCCGCATTTGTCAGAGGCAAGCATGTTTAAGGCATTTTATGTATGTATACATTTTTTATCAAAAAATCTAATATTAAAATAATACTTTGTGGAGGAGTTGACACAATCGACAAATTATTGTCTCAATACCCAACCAAAACAGCAAGAAGACGTTGGCCTTTGGCGATGTTTTTTAGTTTATTGGATTATACAGTCCTTAAAATTCGCCAAATTTTGATAACTGAGCTGATAGTAATTCCAAAGTTGATGAAAACTGTGTAAGTTATTAGCAAATGAAGTTCAAAATATCTACCTCGGTAGATACTATGAGAGCGAAGGTTAATTTGGTGTTTTTATTTGAACGTGTTTATTTCTCTTTAGTCATCATCATTAATAAAAATAAACATGGCTCTTTTTTGGCTAAAAGCATTTGTTGAATTTTTAATTGAATTTTCTATCGCCCCAGTTGATATGACAGCATAAAGTGTATTTTCCCATTTAATTCGTTTGTGTGGGAGTGAAAGTGCATTTATATGCAAGTATGTAAATTGCGCATTTATAAGGTTTTAAAATAACGAATATTGAAAAAACAATTACCCTGCAAATAATAAGACAGGTCCAAGCACGCGTGTAAAGAGTAGCCCACAAGGGACTAGGACTAGTCTAAAAGTAACCCAAACGTATGGAAAACACATGGTCTATTTAACATTACGATGTCCTAGGGGAGGACCATATAACCCAGCTTTGGACTACAAAGGAGAAGTTTTAAAACTTTCCCATGGTATACTCAAGAGGATTAGTTTTGAAGTCGTTTAAAAACGAAAGCATGTCGTTAAAAAACAAATACATGTTGGCTCACTACAAACACTTTTTAACAATGACATGGTCCGTTCTTGCACTACATCGGACCAGTCCACGGAGAAGTCCATTTTGTCAAAATGGATCAGGTGATCCAATATTATTTGCAGGATACCCTACAGATAATATTGGACTAAGTGTTCCAATGTAGCTTAAATGAACTACTTACAACATGGTCCAATGTACTGTAGTATGGAGCATGTTATAAGAAATTAACATGCAGTGCTGCCAACAACTGCATAATGTATACTTTTCTATAGTTTTATTAGACATTGGTAGCCCTGATGGTGTCCATTATTAATTGTTTATTTAAAAGTGAAAGTTTGTGAAATTTATGGAAAAAAGGAAAAAAATTAAAAATACCAAATAAATATATTTAATAATAGCAATAATACTGTAGTCTATTACACACCATAAAAGGCGATTAGTAAAAACTGAAAAAGAAAAATGCTTAAACTACCCCTTAAGTGTACTGCATACTGTAGCATACTTCAGTGGGTTGTATGGTCCCCTCCTAGGACATTGAAATGTTAAATGGACCACCTTTTACCCATATATTTTGAGTAGTTTTGGAGTACTTCTACTCCTTTATGGACTACTCTTTACATGCATGTATGGACTAGTCTCGTTATCTGCAGGGTATTAACGGACACATATGTATATACACACACACACGCCCCCGTGCGATTTAGATTTCGCAGCATTTCACCGCATTAGTGATTGGTGTTTTGTCGATTTTTTTTATTTTTTGAACTGTGCGAAAGTTAAATTACCAATTCATTTCGTTGTGTGATAAAAATGATTTAATTATCAAATTCCAGGAAAAACTTAATTTATTAGATAGATGAGACATTTTTTTTAATTTGTTTTCTGTATTTAAAATATCTTTTTATTTAACATAATTATACCCTTCACCTCAGGTTGAAAAGGATATATATAAGTTTGTCATTCCGTTTGTAATTTCTGCAATATTGATCTAAGACCCTATAAAGTATATATATTCTGGGTCCTTATGAGGAGAGAACTTGATTTAACCATATCCGTCCGTCTGTCCGTCTTACGTTTGATATGTGTTTTCCGGAGACTCCAGACATGATAGCGGCTAGGTTGTTTTACATTTATGTCACGTATAGGTCTCCATTTCGTGCTATTAAAATTCAGCTAGATCGGTCAACAAATGGCTGAGATATGATCAAAAAACCACGACTGCCTCTAATTTTTTCCAAAAATCCCTTGTTGTTGTATTTTTATTGCTTTTTTCTGTATATCTGGAGAACGGCAATAGCCAAAGTTTCCAAATTAGGTACACACATCTAGGTTGTCAATACACACCACCTTACAAAATGTGGGCGGGATTGGAGAAGTGGGCGTGGTACCTCCCGTACAAAAAAAATTAGAAATTGTATAAAAACCTAAATTTTAGGGCTGTCATATGTCCTATGGATATGACATATATACCAAAATATCGGAAATTTTTAGTAGAACATATTTTATAAAATACTCGGGAAAATCGGTTCAGATACAAAAAAATGATGACCAAAATTAAATTTTTTTTTAATACCCACTTTCGGGAACCATAGGTCTCCTCGAGTCCAAGCTTTATAACTCAAGTAAATGGTAAATTTCTTCTTAAACACGTCGGTATATAAATCTGTCAAATCGGTTAAAAAATGGCTGAGTTATAATCAAAATACTGAAATCCCAAAAATTACTCTTTTTATACCCTTCACCTCAGGTGGAAAAGGGTATATATAAGTTTGTCATTCCGTTTGTAATTTCTGCAATATTGATCTAAGACCCTATAAAGTATATATATTCTGGGTCCTTATGAGGAGAGAACTTGATTTAACCATATGATATCCCTCATATGTGTTATTTTCGGTTTAGCTATATTCCACAAAAATGTCTTAGGAAATTTTTGCTTCATATGTTTAAGCAAAAGCAACTGCACCCTTTTTTAATTGACTTTAATTAAAGTGACTTATTGTTATTTGTTACTTGGTCAGTAGCATTTCGTTAAACGGAAATTGTACGTTAAAGCCAAGGCGAATTCATGTAAACGGTGGTGGCATTACTATAACAAGTACAACAATAAAAAAACCAACATTGTATTTTTATTGTTACTTTATCTGGTCGATACTTCGAAAATACAAGCATCTTGTGACATTTCTGTCTTTAGGCAAGAAAAAAAGTAGCTCAGCTGTGTTTTTTTCAACGCCACCAGTAAATTTTTTCGCCTTGGTAAGAACAAAAAAAAAAAAAAAAAGTGCAAGCAGAGAGAGAGAGAGAGAGAGAGAGAGAGAAAGAGAGAGAGAGAAAAAGAAAACTTAACGAAAGTGTTCTTAAAAATAAGTAAAAAAAAAATACTCAATATTAGAGTTTAAGCCAGATTTGCCGGAATTCAAACTCACAAACAAATAAACTAAATTATCCAAAATTGTATAACTCACGTTTGAAAAACTGATGTCGCATACCTTTAAAGTAGATGCCAATTAATTGCGAATCTCTATTGCTGCTATCCTTGGACGTCTGCTCTACCAGTTATATGCTAACGAACTTCCTAAATAACTCTCGTATTCTAGAAAACAAATGTATGCTGATGACATTTAGCTATATCTTAGAAGTCCCAAAGATTAAGTTAATATTAAAATACAAAAATTTAATCATGATCCTGGAAAAATATTTATGTGGGTAGCGGATAGATGCTTTCCACTTAATCCTAGGAAATAAAAATTCATAGTTATATGTAAACGAGCCTTTCAAGTAGATTTTGAGATAAGTACATTTCATGGTGGTTTAAAAATCGATATTGTAGATTCAGCAACAAACTTACGACTAATATTTAAAAGAACTTTATCATGTTCTAATCACCATACACAGGTTTGTGATAAAGTAATAGCATGTTGCGAAGTTTATGGGCAACTGTACTACCACTAGTGCGTTGCAGAGCTACAATATCGTTGCAGAGCTACTAGTGCGTTGCAAAACTGAAAAGAGTTAAACTTTGTGGAGAATTTCGCACCAGTTTTGAAATATATGTATATATTTCATCTTTTAACACCCAATTTGAATATACAAATATTAACCCTCTAACTGGCAAAACAGAAATCGCAAATTTTTTTTATCGGGAATTTTACTAAGGGTAAACAATGGTCAAAAATTACGATTTTCAAAGTTTCAAGTAAAACAAATCAGCCGTTTAGCCGCCAGATAGATTTTTATTTTGCGCTCCTGTAGGGTCGCTTACCAGTTTGAGCGTAAAAAATATAGATAGGTAAGAACTATGTAACTATATATTCAAGAGTGGTTTTTATTAGAAAATAAGAAGAAAAAAGTGTCAAATAAACCATAACAAGGCTTACTGAACAACCTAAACAAAAGCGGCAAGCGTTTTTTTAAAAATGAAAATTTTATTTAAATACAATTTCAATAAAACAAACCGACATAGCGATCTGTCAAATAAGATTTATCAGCCGGGTGGTTTCTAATTCGCATTCTAATGGTTTGTTTCGTATAAATTGTATCCAAATGAGAAGTTTTGACATACAAAAAACGCTTCCGCTCTTATTTAGGCAGCTCAGTTAATAAGTAATGAAAAAATTAAGCACGACGGTGATAGGCGCCGAAACAATTTTTGCAGTAGTTATGCAGAGATGCAAGTGGCACTTTTCACAAAAAATTTGTGTTCTGGACGTTTTGCATAACTTACAAAATCTTTTTTCACTGTTTCCCATCATTGTTGGGTAATGGTTGAATCCGTCATAACGAATATCATCAATGGGCTCTTTGGCTTTCTGACCAATAATCAAATTACATGGTGGTGTTGATGCTGGTGGTGTTGTGGGAGAAGGTGGTCGCGATGTTGGTCGGCCAACAAATCGCTTATCTACAAACTTGACAAGACCGCAATTGGTATATATGACATGGGTACCAGGGCACAGTGGGTGCCTGGGTAACCATACTGCGGACAGTCTGGCCAAACGGGGCTGTTTCTTGGACGACATGTTCGTCGACGGCCTGATTGGCACTTCAATGGCCCGTTGCAAGACTCTTATCAGACGGGAGTCGTACAGAAGGGCTCAGGGGAGATGGCAGGGGAAGCATACCTGCTTGATAGCCAGGACTCTATGACGCGGCGAGAACGCGCGTACTACTCGGTCTCGGCAGGGACCGAATAAGGACAGTGATATCGGTCATCACGGGTCACTGGGTGATAGGTCTTGCGTATAATGACTACTGTAGGAGTTGTCATGATGAGGAGGAGGAGGAGGAGACGGTGTTTCACTTTCTTTGTCAATGCCCCGGTCTGGGGGCATTACGTTTAGGCATTTTGGGAGACCGGAATTGCCACGTCTGGACGATTTGCCCAATGCGGGACTGAAATCGATCTCCTTGTTCTGCTGGGAATCGGGGTGGTTCGCGACTGCAGTGACCTCTGGGGAATAGTCTGGTGGATACTGGCTGACTCTTGTCACTGGCTAGGGGTATCACAAAGAGACTGCTATAAAGACCCAAGTGAGTCGTCGTCGTGACGGCTACCCATTTAACCTAACCTAGTTTAACCTTCCTTAACTATAAATTCCTCTGGCACGTAAATATACCAATAAAGGTAATGAAGTGTTAAAGTTGTCGAAATATAATATATGATGTTTGAAGTTTCGGATCGTTTGAGATAATCGAACTACAACATTTGAAGTGCTTCCAAAATCCGGTTGACCGGGAAGCACCACATTATCCCCATCTCCGTTATAAATTTCGAAACGATATGCAAAACCGGTGGAATCGCAAAGCACGAAGAATTTTACACCCCACTTATATATATCTACACAGAGCCATGCCGTTTTTGGTGCACTGTCAAACCGCTCGTTTAGTGCAGAGGCTAGCTTGCGGATTCGAAATAGTGGATCATAGCCCAGCTCACCCTTCCTTTTTCGATTGGTCTCATCTTCAAATGACAAGTGCTTTTTAATGGTAATGAAACGCTTAGCCGGCATTGTATGTGCAATGGGGCGAAAGCATTTTCAGACCAATAACATTCTTGATTTGGATAACGATAGAGTGACATATATAGCATAATGCCTATATATTTATACGCCTCTACGTTATCAATTTGGAAGGTAGCATTTATATTTCCTCTCAATGCATGTCGGTTGCTTTCTTCAGCAATCAGTAAATTTAATTTGTATAATTTTTTACGCTCCACTGCTATAAAAAAGGGAAACAATAGCAAAATAATATGAAAGGAAAAAAGTACACGTAAACTGGTAAGCGCTCTTATAGGGATGCATTACTTTTACTTACCTGTACGTTGTAAATATAAAGAAAATCACTGAACTATGTTTTATATGAACTCAAAATGATTCCAACACTATGAAAAAAAATTCACGATCACTTTGGTATATTAGAAATATAAATTATATCGAATTAAAAATTCGGTTCACAAAAAAATTATTTCACGTGCTATCAAATTGAAATTCTACACAAAAATGCTTATAAATATCAAACCAAAGGTCAGATCAGCTTGGTTGTTGAACTAAAAGCTTCCGTATAGTATTGCCATCATCTTTTTGTTTGGGTGAACTTTCATTGATTGCCACCTGTCGTATTTAAGTGAATTTTGTGATGCTTCCCTACAGGGATGCTTACCAGTTAGAGGGTTAAGTTGTAAATTTACGAACCGAATTACTTTCTACATTTAATTGTTTAATTGACAAATTTTTTTGTGTATGAAATGTTGCTGCGAAAACCCACAAACATTTACTGATCAAAAAATAGTAAAAAAAATTATTGTCCAATATTTGAATACAAAAAAAAAAAAACGGCAACGCTGTTTTAAGCATAATAGTACACAAAAAAGAGAGTAAGCCTTTTTATTTAAACTCTTTTTTTAACTCTACTAGTGTTGTCAGATGTTTTTCAAATTTGATCGCTAAATTGTAATTTTGTATCTCAAAAAAATCCCACCAAATGTTTTTAAATCTCAATTATACTATAAAGTATAAAGTTTTTTTTTTACTATTATTTCCCAGCGGGAAAATGTAATCAATAGGAAACGAGAATGTTATACATATATTGATAAATATTTGAATCAGGAACTCATTATTCTTAACACAGAACATGTCCTAGGATCAGTGATGCCAGGAAAAATCCCTACGTGTGTCAAAAAAATCCCTTTTTTCCCTACAACCAAAAATAAATTTTCCTAAACTTTTCCCTACGTTAAAAATTTATTGCTTTTAGCGACAAGCAAACAAATACATATTTATTTTGTTAACATTTTGTTAATATTAATTAGTATTGTGGTTATTTTGTTGAACTATTTATGGTTTTTAATCCAAATTTTTAATATTTTTAATTAGGCTTAAGTTCATGAAATTTAATTTTCATTAAATTATTTTTATGAAGAAAGGAATTTTACAACATGAAAATTAATTAAAATTGTTATTGATAATCTTTCATTCTTGACGTGGCTCGGGCTCGAACCCTGGCCGGCAGGTTACCATGACATGTTTCATCGCAACCACTCGATCTCCTCAGATGGATTTGCCTTCTTACACTCGCAGCCATCGACGACTGCTGACGTCAATAGTCAAACATCAATCCTTAAACCAAATTGTATTTAAACATTTGGTAGATCGAAATTTGCTTTCCTGAATGATTATCCATTTTAACTGATTTTACATGTTTTTTCTTTACTTCTGTTTTTTCGTACTTTTGTCCAGAATTTTTCTTGAAGTCCAAGTACATTTTTTGTTTTTTCATTTTGTCTTTCTCTTTTCTGTTGACCTTTTTCAGCACAACTTGAAGGACATATGTACACATAGAGCTCGTGCCTTAGCTTTAACAATAATTAGTATTGTGGTTATTTTGTTGAACTAATTATGATTTTTAATCCAAATTTTTAATATTTTTAATTAGGCTTAAGTTCATGAAATTTAATTTTCATTAAATTATTTTTATGAAGAAAGGAATTTTACAACATGAAAATTAATTAAAATTGTTATTGATAATCTTTCATTCTTGACGTGGCTCGGGCTCGAACCCTGGCCGGCAGGTTACCATGACATGTTTCGATCGCAACCACTCGATCTCCTCAGATGGATTTGCCGTCTTACACTCGCAGCCATCGACGACTGCTGACGTCAATAGTCAAACATCAATCCTTAAACCAAATTGTATTTAAACATTTGGTAGATCGAAATATTAATTATAATTAATAAAAAAAAAAAATAAAAAATAAAAATAAATAATAATATTTATTAATTAAAAAACAGTTGTTAAAACTAAGGCACGAGCTCTATGTGTACATTTGTCCTTCAAGTTGTGCTAAAAAAAGGTCAACAAGAAAAAGAAAGACAAAAAATTAAAAAACAAAAAATTTACTTTGGACTTCAAGAAGAATTCTTGACAAAAGTACGAAAAAACAGAAGTAAGGAAAAAAACATGTAAATCAATTAAAATGGATAATCATTCCAAAAAAATAAAAAGCTAATTTCGATCTGCCAAAGGTTTAAATACAGTTTGGTTTAAGGATTGATGTTTGACTATTGACGTCAGCAGTCGTCGATGGCTGCGAGTGTAAGACGGCAGATCCCTCTGAGGAGATCAAGTGGTTACGATCGAAACATGTCAGGGTAACCTGCCGGCCAGGGTTCGAGCCCGGCTACAGTCAAGAATGAAAAATTATCAATAACAATTATAATTAATTTTCATGTTGTAAAATTCCTTTCTTCATAAAAATAATTTAACGAAAAATTAAATTTTATGAACTTAAGCCTTATTAAAAACATTAAAAAATTTGGATTAAAACCATTAATAGTTCAACAAAATAACCACAATACTAATTAAAACAATTAATTTCAAAAATAACACTGTGCCACAAATTTTATTTTTTTCTTTTTGGCAGAAACGCCTCTATAAATCCTTTAATCTAGAACAAAACAGATTCAAACTTCGTATTTGATTTATCATTTTCTCCTCTTTTGTTAATTTTTTAAGAGCTTAATAGTTTTCAAGAATATTTATTTTTAATCATTTGTTTAACATAAGTATCTAATAATTTTTAGCAAACTTGGTACAAAATAGAAGAGGCTCTGTGAAATTAAAAAAAAAAAAATATTTTCTTTAGTTCCCCGAACTTAAATATAAAAAAAGTTCCATTTAAAAGTAAATCATTTCATATAAAATTTTTTAAAAATTCGAAATTGTATATTTTTATTTCTCTTAACTTAGAAGGTGTAATTGTTTTTTTACAAATATATATCTATGCAGAAATTTCATTTATTAGATATTCGCTTTTAATATTCGCATACATTTTAGAGAAAGTGCGTGCGAATGCAAATAGCAAAAATAAGAGAATAGTTCGCAATGCGAACGCGAATATACGTTGTCACTTAATTATATATTAGGGGGTTCGAAGAATATTCGGGTACATGGTTTTAATATATGGATTACCAGGCTGTTAGGACTCATAGTATATGGTTTCTTTTAAAAAATACTACATGCTACTGTATATGAAAAATTTTCGTTTTTAAATGAAAATTAGATGAATATTTACTTATTTTTAGATAATATATTGAAAATGAGATATAATTTTGAAAATTCCCTACATTTGCCTTAAAATAAAAAATTTTTCCTTTTTTCCCTACTTTTGAAATTTTTCGAAAAAACCCCTACAAAAAGGGAAAATTCCCTACATTTGGCATCACTGCCTAGGATTGTAAAAAATTATTTAAATGTTATCAAAAAGTAATTTCAATTTTTGGGAATACAAAATTTTAATTTCAAAAGATTTTGTTATTCGTGCTTAATTCCCAGTTTTTATTCTTGATAAAAACACTTGAAATTTATTGTTGATGGGATAAGCTATTCCTATGCATTTCACTGGTTGCTTAGGCCAGATCATCAGGAAACTTCATCCATAAATATTTTAGACAAACTAAAGATATTAAACCAAATAAAACTGTTAAACGTATAAGACTTATAGCAACAGTTTTACTTGTAACAATATCAAAGCTTGAACAAAATACATCAACAATAAAAAAGTGGGTTTATCTCGTCTTACACTCCCCACTACAATTAGTTGAAATTCTCTCAACATTAATTGTAGTTGTTTTGTAAGTTGTTGTTTGTTTTTTATTTTGTTTTTCTTAACCTACTTACAACTACAATTAATGTTGAGAGAACTTCAACTAATTGTAGTGGGGAGTGTAAGACGAGATAAACCCACTTTTTTATTGTTGATGTATTTTGTTCAAGCTTTGATATTGTTACAAGTAAAACTGTTGCTATAAGTCTTATACGTTTAACAGTTTTATTTGGTTTAATATCTTTAGTTTGTCTAAAATATTTATAGATGAAGTTTCCTGATGATCTGGCCTAAGCAACCAGTGAAATGCATAGGAATAGCTTATCCCATCAACAATAAATTTCAATTGTTTTTATCAAGAATAAAAACTGGGAATTAAGCACGAATAACAAAATCTTTTGAAATTAAAATTTTTTATTCCCAAAAATTGAAATTACTTTTTGATAATAAACAGGCAAGTGCACGGCCTAAAAAAACACTTAATTGACAACATCTTTTGTAAGTTGTTGTTTGTTTTTTATTTTGTTTTTCTTAACCTACTTACAACTACAATTAATGTTGAGAGAATTTCAACTAATTGTAGTGGGGAGTGTAAGACGAGATAAACCCACTTTTTTATTGTTGATGTATTTTGTTCAAGCTTTGATATTGTTACAAGTAAAACTGTTGCTATAAGTCTTATACGTTTAACAGTTTTATTTGGTTTAATATCTTTAGTTTGTCTAAAATATTTATGGATGAAGTTTCCTGATGATCTGGCCTAAGCAACCAGTGAAATGCATAGGAATAGCTTATCCCATCAACAATAAATTTCAAGTGTTTTTATCAAGAATAAAAACTGGGAATTAAGCACGAATAACAAAATCTTTTGAAATTATTTAAATGTTTACTGGGAATGATTGAAAGTATATTTTTACCAAGTACATGCAAGTGATCAGCTGTTCATCTCGACAGTGTCAAAATTTGCTTACATTTTTAGTGCGCCATGATTTTTATTTTTGTTTATGTTTTGCTATTTGACAGTATCAAGAGTTTTTACACAAACAAAATGAATGTTGTTTTTTTATTGTTGATTTGTTGTAGACTTGCATGTACTTGGTATAAATCAAGGCGAATTTACTTTCAGGTGGTGTTGGAAACACAGCTGTGCTACTTTTTTCTTGCATAATTGGGTAGAGAAAAAGTTGTTTACATTTTTTTTTATAATTATGTAGAGAAATGTCAAAAGATGTTTAAGTTTACCTCTTTTTTTAGACACGTGATGTAGACAGTGCTGCCAGTGGATTTGTTGAAAAAATACCTACACAAAAAAATCCGAGTTTTTCCTACACGTTGAAAAAATTTCCCCTACAAAAATCGCTCCGTTCTTTCTCCTACTCTATTTCTTATCTTTCTAAACGACCTCCTTTGTCAAACTTACAATCCTATCTACTCTTTTGCAGATGACAGCAACCTTTGCAACTCGTTCTCATTCGAATGTAGACCAAGCGTATCCGATGTCGCTGCTATGAGGCAGAATATGAATGATACGCTTGGCCGAGACCTTGACATAATCTCGGAATGGGGTCGTGCGAATAGGGTCGATTTTAATGCCCGAAAAACCCAATGTTGCGTGCTGACGCATAAACGCGCGACAAATCAAGGTGCCTCATCTGTATATATGGGTGGTATAATTATTGAGGAATCAGAATCTCTTGATGTTCTGGGCATGAGGATACAATGTGATGTCCGATGGACAGAACATATATTCAAGGTGTCGAAAGAAGCATTCAAGTGCCTCGGTTTTCTAAGACGGTGTAAGATATACTTCACTCCATCTGATCTCCTTACTATTTATACCACCTATATCCGACCGCGTATGGAATACAACTCTCATGTGTGGGCCGGTGCTTCAAAGTCTATTTTGGAGCTTCTCGACCGCGTGCAGGAGAGGGCGAAGGTTCTCATTGGTGACAGTAGGGTATCCAATTCTATTGACTCCCTCGAGCACCGTCGCAATGTGGGTTGTATTTGTCTGTTTTATCGTTACTACAATGGGATGTGTTCTGACGAAATTAGGGATCTGGTTCCCGAAACCCGTACGTTTGTTCGTAATACACGTTTTTCCTCAAGAGCCCATCCTTATGTGGTCGATTGGCAGGTGAATCGTACAACGCATTACAGAGAGAATTCATTTTTTTCCCGCACAGTTCGTATGTGGAATAACCTTCCTGCAGAAGTCTTCCCTCTCACTTACAACATGATTAAGTTCAAATCGAATGTTCACAAACACTACTCCCTCTATCCTCCTTCCCACAACCTATTTTCCTAGTTCCAACTCAATGCAATGCATTAGTAGGGGTCATCCCCTGAGTGCTGGTCCTAACAGTAAAATAAAAAAAAAAAAAAAAAAAAAAAATAAAAATTAAAGTTAAAGAAAAAACACTAGTTTTAAAAAATAAATTTTATTCGAATATGTGCAATATTAAAGCTTTGACATAAAATTAGTACAAAACTAAAAAAAATAATACATAAGCATGTACTTTTAATTAAATTCAATTAAGTCTTTCAACATAACGTGTGATCCCGTACTCAACGTTAGGTGACCGCGGGATCCCAATGTTAAGGGTAGAAGTGCATAACAAGCGTAAATTCGTCGATATGTCGTCGGTTGATTATTTAATTGTCATATGTGGATACATATTGCATACGACATACGACAATTAAATAATTAACCGAAGATATGTCGTGCGTTTAAAAATTTTAGCGCATGAAAAATTGCAAGTTACAGAACGAACGTTACAAAAGCCATTTTATTAATTGATTAAATTTGCTCAATTTATATATGAGTAGGTGAGATGCAAAACTCGTTCGTTACACTTTATTCGAATTTTGGGAAAATGCAAAACACATGTAGCGCCAAATTAAATGGGCCAAATTAGTTGAACTTTTTTTATTTTTTTTTTTAATTAATAGCTCAACAGTTGAAAAATTGAAATATAGAAAAAATAATAGATTTCATTTTGTAACGAACGAATTTCGCTACGAATTTTCGAAACTAGTTTTGCTACGATCCATATGGGATCGAACTAGTTTTGCAACGCACTTAAGCCCACCAGGAAAATTAATCATTGAACTTAAGTATACTTTGAAAGTTTGAAAAATTTATTTAAATTAGGCAAACAGCGACAAAAAAAGTAACAATAGTTCTGTTGGTGGGAGATAAACTACCCTAACTCACATTTTTTTCTGCTTTAAAGTTTTCAAAATGTGGCTTGGTATAGTTAATCTCCCAGGCGATGTGTGTAAAAATATGAATTTTTAAACAAATGAATTGAAATATTTTTCTTTAGAGTACTCGTCATTGTTTTTCCCGTTCCATAATCAATATTTTTATTCTCCAAGAATATAAAATTGCATGTCCTTATTTTCTCTCCAATTTTCCGCAAGTGCGTAGATAAAATTATTCTCAAATCATTTTTCGTGTAATCCCCCACATTGATAGGAAGTATATCTGGAACAATTCAATTCCCCTACGCTTCTATAAAACACCTAATTTTCATGTGGATTTTTCCCCTATTTACAAATCATGTCTTTTTCAGTTTGATAGGGAAGAAAAAAAAAAAGGAAAGAATCATATTTTCCTCTTTGCACATAGTTTTGTTTATTAATTTTTATTTTATTTTTATTTCAAAATGACAATTGCTTATTAAAATATAGAAAAATAAAAAAATTTAATTTAACAAAATTCAATACATACACTCACAATATTCTGTACGTAAAATTAGCTGAAATTGTAATATAAAATAAATGAAAATTCAATTAAAAACCGGTCTACTTATTTTTCATTTATTTTTAACAAAAAGTTCATGTAATTTTTACTGTCAAAAATTCGTAAAATCAAATAAATATTCAGTTATTTTGTAAAATTTTACTGTCAACACCATATTCAGTAAAAACAATTAAATATTTAGTTATTTTTTAAAATTTTACTGTCAAAAAATTGACCCCACATTCAGTAAAAACAATTAAATATTCAGTTACTTTATTAAATTCAGTAATTTTCGTTTACTACACAAATAGCCGAATTTCTAAAAAATACCAGACAGACACCTGTCCGCTTGTTTTTCTTATAAGCGAGAGAGGGAGAATGTTATTATTTACTTACCCTGTTACACACGTTTGTTTTACTTTTGTTGTACTGACCACGTTGTTTACAGAAGAACTCTCAATTATAAGACACCACAAGCATGACCGATATGGCTTCGCAATTATTTTACTTGTAAAATTTTATGTAGGTATTTAACTAAATTATATTAACAAATAGAAAATGGGAATTGCTTACACAAAACAAGCAATTCACTTTTTATAGATAAGAAAAAATTAATTTTTGGTAGTACAATTATATAAAATACCTGAATATTTAATTGTTTTTACTGAATATGGTGTTGATTTTTTGACAGTAAAATTTTATAAAATAACTGCATATTTATTTGTTTTTACGGAATATGTAATTAATTTTATGACAATTAATTTATATAAGATAACTGAATATTCATTTGGTTTTACGGAATTCACGGTTGAATTTTTGACAGTAAAAATTAAATGAACTTTTCGTTGCTTTAAATTACATTTTTATTTAATTTAACATAAAGAAGAATTTAACTCAATCAACGGACAATATTAACTGCAACTGAAATTCCGCATTAATATGCACTTAGTTTTTTGAATAACTGTTAGAATCAGTTAAAAATAAATTTGCTTGGAATGTTTATTTATTTAAAAATGACAACAATATATTCCTTAAATAAACTACAGTCCGTTATTGTAAGTATATCAAAATTATGTGGAATAAAGAATTTTTATACGAATAAGGAAGTACGAAATTAAGAAAAAAATCAACTTAGACTGTAAAAAAAGAAACACGGTGAAAATGTAACAATTTTTTGGAAGTATCTTTAAAAAAAAAGAAACAATGTGAGAATATACGGGTAATCAAATCATAATTATTGTTAATAAAATTACCTTCTCGATTCCCATGAATGCATTATTATTCTTTTGAAAATAATACATTATTTTTTTAGTTATTTATGTAATCAATTCCTTATTTTCCCGCTGAGTTTATTTTCCATTAACGTATTACCGTTTGATCTAGTAGTTTTTACACGTAATAAATGGTTAATTTCTGCTAAGTTCATATTTAAATTTGCCATCCTTCTCAATTTTGGTAAACATTTCTAGAACAAAGCAGTTTTTTCAGAAATTGTACAAACTTAACGGAACAAATTGATTTTTTTTAAATAAGTTGAGACTTATTTCTAATAAAAGTTCTAGTATTGTATATAATTTTTTTTCGCAAGGTTCTTTTTAAAAAAACTTCGTGTAACGCAAACATTGCTTGCTGGTGCAAAGTTTAAAATTGCTCTCCTACAAAACTAAAAAAAAAAAATAGACAACTTAAGAATTTTTTCCTTATTGCCACAGATTTAGAAATTTCTATTCAAAAGAGTATAAATTATTTTTTTTTTTACATTAAATAAGAACATTTTAAACAAGTAAGAAAGTATAGTCGGTCAAGCCCGACCATATGATACCCTTCACAACAGTATTTAAAAATATATCATGCTTTTGTGTCCATATAAAATAGATTTATCTATGTTTTTAAACTTCATGAAAATCGGGTTGAAAGTTTGTGAGAGGTAGAACTTGCCCCCTACTTCCCCTTGTGGTCCTATTTTTGGAAAACTGTATAGCTAATGTGTCCATATAGATATGGATCTATGTATCTATGTTTTAAATTTCATTAAAATCGGTTTGAGAGGCAGAAATTGCCCCTATCTCTCCTCGTGGTCCTATTTTTTTTTAAAAATGCATACATTTTGTGTTAATATAGATATGGTTCTATCTATGTTTTAAATTTCATTGAAATCGTTTTGATAGTTTCTGAGAGGAAGAAATTTCCCCCTATCTTCCCTCGTGGTCCTACGATTCAGCAAATTTTCAATAGGTTTGGTCCTTGTGCTAATAAGAACCTATGACCCAAATTTCATCAAATTATCTCCAAAATTACGACCTGTACTTTGAGCACAAGGTTACATGGACAGCCAGCCGGACGGACATCGTTAGTTCGACTCAGAAAGTGATTCTAAGACGATCGGTATACTTAAAGGTGGGTCTAGGATCAATATTTTAAGGCGTTACACACATCAGCACAAATGCATAATACCCTCTCCACTATTGTGGTGTGGGTATAAAAAACCCAAATGGATGGAGAAAAACATCACACAGATACTTTTAAATGTATGTGTGTGTTCATAAAGACATAAGCACACACACTCGCAAACGAATTTTAATTAAATATCATTTTATCATTACTACACGTAATTTTTAAATGTCTAATTTACAAAAGTACCAAAATGCATATAAAATAATTTTGTAACCATATGTAAAATGTATTAGTGCAGTAGAAAATACATTCAATTACAAACACAAATAAGAATGTATTGTCGGGCAAGCGCGAACGTATGATAACCTACACCACGATATTTAAAAGCTAATTTTGCTTCATTTAATTTTAATTCGATAAGAACGTTTTAAGATAATGCTGAATGAAATTTTCCTTAATTTTCAAACAATTTCTTAAAAATATATCGAGTTTTTAAGAGCTTCTAATAAAATAAAAGAAGAACATTTAAAAAAATTTTTTTAAGAAACGCTTTTCTTAAAAAAGAACATTCAAAGAAGTTTTTGCCTCCCCCTAGGTTTTATTCTGGTTACGCCCATGTATTCGTGTATTGTCATCGGGAATATGTATGCCTGTAACGTTTCATCCATTTGCATTGAGTATAAGGCGGTTAAATTAACGTTACAAGATTTGATTTTCCGAAGTGAAGCTAAAGAAAAGGTTTTAATTAACAATGTATATATCATTTAAGAATGACAATAAATGGGTCTGAAGACATTGAAATGAACATTTTCATAATTAAGCTAAAATTGGGTTGCCACAATGGGTAACAGCATATAAGTATGTATGTATACTAGACTGGTCGCAATTTTTTTTTTAAATTTAATTGTTTGCGCTGCTTAAAATATGAGGTTTGGTGTAAGAAATCATTATCTAATTTTTCAGGTCAATCCGACGGTGCCTAGCCGTGCCGGGTGGAGCCCAAAGTTCCCCATATTATAAAAAAACATCTTTTCTATCAGGTCTTTATAGTTTTACTAGTTGAAAAGCCAAAAATCAAAAATATGGCTTCGTTACGATCTTCCGCAGAGAAAGTACTTCAAGTGTGACAAATTTCAGCTTCCTATAACATCAGATGGCTTCAGAAAGTTGCGGAAAGAATAGGACATACATGCAAACATCCTGACATACTAAGAAATTATGGCCCTAAATTTGTAACACGCAAAAGCAACGCCAAAAATTATATTGAAAGCAAAAACAAAATCGAAAATATTTCATAATTTTGTTGTTAAAAACGCCGATACGTCTTGTTAAGGTCCGGACGAAACGCCAATACGTTTCGTCGAGTGTGGACTGTATATATGGGTGGATTTGGGCTACAGCTCCAAAATACCAGCCAAGGATCCAAACACCTTGGTATATTCCCCGAGAGAACGCCGATTACGTGGTCCGGGCGAAACGCCGATACGTTTCGTGGAGTGTATAGGGTGGCTTTGGGATTCAGCGCTAAAATATCCACCAAGTATCCAAGCAACTTGGTGATATTAAAAAGGCTGGAAAGAGAGCTAGAAAAAGGCACAGATATTTAAAACGAAAGAAAAGCACTTCTAACAATATGAAAACACTTTCCTTGTTTTCCGAAACGTTATAAAGTTTCCATTTATTTTATGCAAAAATAAAAAATTTATTATAATATATAAATCTTCTAAACAATTTAAATAATTTAAGTTAAAAACGCGAGTATAAAAAAAAAAACAGCCGTCCAGAATGGCTTTTAAACAACGATTCGACTTCAGTTACAAGAATAAAAAACTAACAATAAATACATACAAATTAAAAGAAAAATTTAAAATATAATAGATGATGACAGTGCCGCCTCAAGTTGTCAATTCGTCTTAGAGAACATCATCATTCAAAATAGAAACCAGGGATGGGAAATCCGCTACCTTCGGTTCAGACGTGAACAGTTGTTGTTTTCTATAGAAATGAATATTGAATTTTTAAATTTTAAACGCTGCATATCTTGTGGCGTTGATAATTTTTAAACGCAATATGTATTTCTGTAGAAAGCAACAGCAAAATTTTGAAAAATTTTTGACATTGTTTTTGCTTTCAATGTTATTTTTGGGATTGCGTTGCGTTTTACAAATTCAGGGCCTATATATTGTATAGATAGATTAACATATGTTCGCGCAACTCAAAAACGCTTTAGTTTATTGAAAAACTAAAAAAACCGAAATTCCGCAATAAAATTTACTTTAAGAAAGTTGAAATCTTTTCTTTATGTTGGCTTTGGTTTTCGAGATATATCGTTATTTCGAAAATTAAGGAGGTTGCACAACATATGTTCGCGTAACTCAAAAACGCTTTAGTTTATTGAAAAACTAAAAAAACAGAAATTCCGCAACCAAATTTACTTTAAAAAAGTTGAAACTTTTTTCTTTATGTTGGCTTTGGCTTTCGAGATATATCGTTATTTCGAAAATTAAGGAGGTTGCACAACATATGTTCGCGTAACTCAAAAACGCTTTAGTTTATTGAAAAACTAAAAAACAGAAATTCCGCAATAAAATTTACTTTAAGAAAGTTGAAACTTTTTTCTTTATGTTGGCTTTGGTTTTCGAGATATATCGTTATTTCGAAAATTAAGGAGGTTGCACAACATATGTTCGCGTAACTCAAAAACGCTTTAGTTTATTGAAAAACTAAAAAAACCGAAATTCCGCAATAAAATTTACTTTAAGAAAGTTGAAACTTTTTTCTTTATGTTGGCTTTCGTTTTCGAGATATATCGTTATTTCGAAAATTAAGGAGGTTGCACAACATATGTTCGCGTAACTCAAAAACGCTTTAGTTTATTGAAAAACTAAAAAACAGAAATTCCGCAATAAAATTTACTTTAAGAAAGTTGAAACTTTTTTCTTTATGTTGGCTTTGGTTTTCGAGATATATCGTTATTTCGAAAATTAAGGAGGTTGCACAACATATGTTCGCGTAACTCAAAAACGCTTTAGTTTATTGAAAAACTAAAAAAGACCGAAATTCCGCAATACAATTTACTTTATGAAAGGTGAAACGTTTTTCTTATATGTGCAGTCGTTTTAGAAACATAATTTTTTTTCTATAAAAAAAATAATTTTTTTATTAAAATTTCGGAATTTTTGTTTTTAAAAATTCATAAAAAATTGAAAAATGCAGCTATGCTTCTAATTTTATGCAGACATATAAAAAAACAACATTGCAAACAAAACAACCTATAAATGATTAAAATCTGTTAACAAGTTTTGATTTTATGTATTCACAAAAGATGAAACATTTTAATTAATTTAAGAATTTTATTAAACCGCCACATCTTTTGTGAATACATAAAATCAAAAGTTGTTTACAGATTTTAATCATTTATAGCTTGTTTTGCAAGGACCCTAAATAATAATTATGCTAATTTTTCAGGTACCAAAAAATTGACCACTTTTAAGAAATATTCTAAAAAATTGCTCATAATTATTATGTATAATGAAAATAAATATTTGTTAAACATAACTATTATATCCAATTAATATCTTTTTACATTGGCTCATAACTATTATGATCGATAAATATTTATTTCTCTTACAGATAACTTTTACTAAAGATTTTTATTGTTTTTATTTACGATAATAATTATTTTGAGAATTTTCTTGATATTAATTGTTTCATTTTTGCAGATTATGCACATTAAAATTATTGTTTTTATTTACGATAATAATTATTTTGAATATTTTCTTGATATTACATTGGAACTTTTTGAATGCAATTGTTATATGCATTCGTTGCGAGTAGACGTGTATTTTCCTAACGCTTAAACACAATACGTGGAAACAGTGAAAACTAATAAAAAACAATTACAAAAAATAATAAAAAAATCCCTAAAAGTGTCCGTTTTATAACGCATAAAAAAAATAAATAAAAAACTATATAATTACATTTGTTTTTAAAAAAAAAAAGTCAAAAAGATATAAATTTAAATTCAAAAAATATAAATTTAAATTCATACCAACAAAAATATAAATTTAAATTCATACCAACAAAAAAAAAAAAAAAAAAAAAAAAGAGTATCAAAATGAGTGTGCAGAATTACCTTACAGCAACAAGTGCTCTCTGTAAAACTTGTAATAAATCGTTGCCTATTACTGGAGACTTCGTCAATTGTCATCATTGTGGTCGTAAGTATCACTACTCTCCTTGCGCTACAGTGTCAGAGTCGACATATGCGAGCATGAATGCGGAAAAAAAAGCTGCATGGAAATGCATGGTATGTAGAGCCAGCCGTAGTAAGTCTCCAAATAATTTGTATCAGGCGGTGTCTTACGAAGGCAATCAACAGGATCAACAACATCCAGATCAACAACAAAAAAATGATAATGGGTATGACGAAAGCATAAAACGTTGCAAAGACTCAAATTTCTTAGATGCCGTCAACACCAATGTGCAAGAACTAAAATCCGATTTTGGTTCTTTTAAAACAACTGTATCAAACGACATGACTGACATAAAGACCAGTATTCAACAATTAACGAGTAGCCTGAATAAAACACATAATGAGTTACGTGAAGGGATGACCAGTGCATTTACAAAGCTTACCGACGCATTGGCTGGTTTAGCTAATCAGGTCAATGACCTGAAAGAGCAAAATAAAGAGAAAGATGTTCGCCTACAAATTATGGAGAATAAAGTTAACGAACTGGAACAGAAAATGCTAAACAGAAACGTAGAAATCAAAAATGTACAAGACAACAATTTAACACCAGTAGATGTATTGAAAACTATTGCAGCATCTGTAAACGTTGAAATAATGGACACTGATATTAGCAACGCGTATAAAATTAAAAAACAAAACAAGGTGATTGTTGAATTTTGCTCTTTAAACAAAAAGAGAGAATTAATGTCAAACATTATTGGTCATAGGGTAAAAGGAGATTTATTCAATGCAACCACTTCAAATAAAAACAATGATAACACCATTTTTGTAAATGATGAATTAACTGCTAATAATCGCAGACTTTTATGGTTAGCAAAAAATAAGGCCAAGGAGGCGAAGTGGAAATTTGTTTGGTTTAAAAATGAACATCTTTTAGCTAAAAAGAATGAAAACTCTACCCCTATTTTAATTATGAACACTTGTGATATTGAACTTATTGCATAAATAATCATTCCTTATTTTTTACCTTTAACTATTAACAAAAAACAATCTTTTATATAAAAAATATGAATAATATTACATCCGAATCAGTTGACACTTTTAGTCAAATAAATCCAGAGCTTTTAAGTTATCCCATTTCAATAATCTTTTTAAATATTCGATCACTTCGAACAAACTTTAACTCTTTCTTAGCCACAATACATGGTATAATAAACCAAATTAAAATAATAGTGCTAGTTGAAACTAATATAACAGACGCAGAAACTACATTTTACGGTATAAAAGGTTTTAACTCAATATTTATTAATAGAACAGACAGAGGTGGGGGAGGTGTTGCAGTGTACATCAAAGAGCACATCTTTTACACTCATATACCAATAAAATCAATTTTATTTGAATGTCTACAAATAAAACTACATACACATGAAAACATTTCACTCTTTGCAATTTATCGTCCACCATCCACCCTTACCCGTTCTTTTACCATTGAACTAGATAATTTAATAAACACAGTAAACAAACAAAACAGTATCGTTTTTGGGGACATGAATATAAATCTCTTTAAAGATGACATGCCAATTTCTCTTTATCTCGATATGATGTCAGCCAATGGTTTACAATGCATGATCAACGAATGTACAAGAGAAGACCTAAATAGAAATACAAGATCGTGCATTGACCATCTCTTTGTAAGACACAAACATATGAATACACACATCTATGCATCGATAGTTAAAACAAACATCTCTGACCATTATTCTTTAATATGCTGTCTCCAAGAGAAAGAAGCCGTTAATGAAGAGATAATAAGTAATACTCAATATACAAAAATATGTCAACAAAAAGTCAATCATCAGATCTGCACAACCAACTGGCACGAAGTAGGAAATCATTCCAATCCGGATACAATGTTTAACTCAATATATGAAAAATTTAATCAAATATATGAAAAGTCAAAAATAATAACGCAAAAAAAGAAAAATAGAGTTCCAAATCCTTGGATGAATGAAAACTTAATAAAAAGCTGTGAAATTAGGGATAAACTTTATAAAAAATGGCTATTAAATAAAAACAATAAAAGTAATGAAACTGAATATAAAAAATACAGAAATATGTTAAATAAAAAACTAAATTACTCAAAAAATTTGTATTACAAGAATAAGTTTTTGGAAAATAGATACAATATTCGTGTAACATGGCAAATTATAAACGAAATAATTGGTAAAAAATCAAATAATTTAGATGAAATAATACTTAACAATTTTAAAAACATGAACATAACCGATATTTGCAACAACTTTGCAACAAATTTTAAGCAAAATGTCTCAAATATTTTACACAATTGCGATATTCAAACAATTAATCACTCAACCCAATTACTACAAAATTCATTATACCTTTCCTATACAAATGAAGAGGAAATCTTTAATATTTTAATTTCTCTTAACACAAAAAAAAGTGCGGGATACGATGGAATCAGACCAGTTGATCTTAAAAACAATGCCGTTGTAATGACACCAATAATTACCAAACTAATAAATACAATACTTCACAATGCAATAATACCGGAAGTACTTAAAGTATATTTTGTGCGTCCTATTTATAAAAGCGGTAAAAAATCAGATGTTAATAATTATCGGCCAATAGCTATCTTATCCGTTAATGAAAAAATAATGGAAGAAGTCGTGTGCAGCAGATTGACAGACTATATAAAAAAATACCAAATAATTTCATCAAACCAATTTGGGTTCCAAAAAGGAAAAAACATAAGCAAACTTCTTGGTAACTTTGCAAACTATGTATATAAATGAACAGCGAAGTAAAAAAAATCAATGCCTTACACTATTTATCGATTTTAGCAAAGCATTCGATACCCTTTCACATAGTAAGCTTATAATAATGTTAGAAAAAATTGGAATACGTGATAGATGTTTAGATTGGTTTAAAAACTATCTAACACTAAGAACATATTACGTAAAAGTAAAAAACATTTTAAGTAATAAAACAAATTCGGATTTTGGTGTACCACAAGGCTCAAAATTAGGCCCCATACTCTACTTAATATATTCCAACGAACTAATTAATAAACTAAAAACATGCAAAACGTTCGCATATGCGGACGACACTGCTATAGTAGTGGCTCATAAAAACATAGATACCGCAAGAATAATAATGCAACACCAGCTAGATACTGCTGCACGATGGTGTCACGATCATGGTTTGATAATCAATGCTTCAAAAACCAAGCTTATGCATATTAAGCCCACAAATATACTTTATAGGGAAATTAATATAAGGTTCCACTCAACAGAATGTCTGCACAGAAGAAAAATGACAGATTTTGACTACAGTGAGGACCTATGTTCTACTACAATTGAAATTGTCAACACATACAAATACCTAGGCGTTTACGTAGACCATAATTTTAAATGGATGGTACATGTAGATGAACTCCGAAAAAAACTAAGAAAAGCTTCATTTATGCTACATCATTTAAGTAACAGCTCCAACAATATGGTGCTAAGACAAGCATATTTTTCATTAGTGGAATCACATCTTCGCCATGGCATAACAGCCTGGGGAAACTCACCCTTTTGTAACAAGCTACAACAAACTCAAAACCAACTGCTTAAAATTCTAAAAAAAAATCGCTATATAAACCATACCCAAAACACCACTGTCAGCAATATGGCTCCTGTCATTGTCAACAATAATAACAACCCAACAAACAACTTCAACGACACACAACACGGCAACACAATCAACCATACAACAACTAGTTCCAACGACTATCATCAAACAACAAATGCAAACAGAACAACTTTTCCCGATACCATCCCTAGTATTACCAACAGCAACACCACATCTACCAACAGCTCTGCAAATACCAACAACAACACATCAAATATCAACATTGCTAAGGATCTACACATATTAAACGTAAAAAGCATCTTTTTTACTACAATAGCAACAGAATTTTATAATGACTCCAGGTTTCTAAAAAGAATAGAACACAATCATCAGACTCGTATGAATGCTGAGGGTAGATACTGTGTAAAAAGATACAAAAACAACTATGGGAAAAACACTCTTTCCGTAATGCTACCAACAATATTCAACAAACTGCCCCTTAAAATTCTTAATACTGCCAATTATAAGAACAGAAACAGAATATTTAAGAACTTTTTTATTAATCAGCAATGAATGCCTTAAATTTAACGTTAAAAAAAAAAAAGGAAAGAAAGAAAAACTTTAATTTATTATCTTTTTCTTATTTATTAAACTTTATTTTCTTTTCATCGGCAATGAATTACGAAATGAAATTAATTTTTAACCCATACCTGCAGACAAGCCTCAATGGCTTCGCAAGGTTATCAATTAATATATCTATCTTAATTAATTATAATTTAATTTATTGTAAATTAAATGAATGAATAAAATAAATAATAATAAATAAAAAAAAAAAAAAAAAAAAAAAAAAAATATTAATTGTTCTATTTTTGCAGATTATACATGTGCATATATAAATACACATTAAAATTAGATATAACTGTTATGTTATTTCTTATTCATAACTATTAAAAATAATTATTAATATATCTATCGAATAGTAATAGTTATGTTTGAGAAATACTTTTATTTGATACCCATAATAGTTATCATACTTTTTTAAGAATAAAAATTGGAAATAATAATTATTCTTAATAAATAAAATATAAATTTATTCATAATTATTATTCGCAATTTTTATCGAATAAAAGTTATAACTATTAAGTCCTTGTTGGTTTGTTTGCAATGTTGCTTTTTATATGTCTGCATAAAATTAGAAGCATAGCTGCATTTTTCAATTTTTTATGAATTTTTAAAAACAAATATTCCGAAATTTTAATAAAAAAAAAATTATGTTTCTAAAACGACTGCGCATATAAGCAAAACGTTTTACCTTTCTTAAAGTAAATTTTATTGCGTAATTTCGGTTTTTTTAGTTTTTCAATAAGCTAAAGCGTTTTTGAGATGCGCCAACATATGTTAATCTATCTATACAATATATAATTTCTTAGTATGTCAGGATGTTTGCATGTATGTCCTATTCTTTCCGCAACTTTCTGAAGCCATCTGATGACATAGGAAGCTGAAATTTGGCACACTTGAAATACTTTCTCTGCGGAAGATCGTAACGAAACCATTTTTGATTTTCGGCTTTTCAACTAGTAAAACTATAAAGATCTGATAGAAAATATGTTTTTTTTTTATAATATGGGGAACTTTGGGCCCCACCCGGCACGGCTAGGCACCGTCGGATTGACCTGAAAAATTAGATCATGATTTCTTACACCAAACCTCATATTTTAAGCAGCGCAAACAATTAAATTTAAAAAAAAATCCCATACAAGATGCGACCAGTCTAATGTATACGGAGCAAAATATTTTGCAAACCCTTTAATATTTGTTGCATATGTCAAACAAAAACATTTATTTCAAGCACTTTTTCAGTTGCAATAAAAAATGAACATGATTTCCCTCAAAATATTTTCCCTTTTCTCCAAATTGCAATCGTGAATAACTTTTTCCCATGAAATCTTTTCCCTTTTTCTAATAATTGACTGGGGAATAATAATATTGAAAAAGCTCACATGTTAACAAAGTTTCCCTTATAGTTAACATTTTTTCCACGAAATAATTTCCCATTTCCCTTTGTTTTGTTCACTTTATTTTGGCTAGGGTATTGTATTAATCATGTAAGTAATTATTTAATTTTTTTTTAATATTGAAGTTTATATTCAGTGTTTTAGGACTAGAAGTGTTAATAAAGTGCAATATGGGATAATGCTCAATAGAATGTAAAACAATTGAAGCACAGCCGCGAAAAACGTTGTAAACGCCACATTTTGCAAAAACTGGTTTTTTGCAGATAAACGTTGACTTTACTCTCTTACACAGTTTAAACATCAAATCAACCAAAACTATGCACCTTAACGCCTTCAAAATGGCGTACAAAGTGTCAGCCAGTGGAAGAACATTGCAAGTTACTAACATAATGATGAAACCGAAATGGTTTTGCAGTGCGGAATAATGTTTTAAAAGCCTTTTGCATTAAAGTTTTTATTATCACTATTTTAAATAATAGAAAAAAAAAATTTTTAAAACAAATAATGCTGCTTGTCAAAAAACGTTTTTTTGCTCTCCTGAAAAATTATTATTTTGTAACTTAAAACGTTATTCGCGGCTGTGCTTCAATTGATCAATTACCTGTGAATTTGTACAAATTTTTAAAGACGTGATGCAGAATTTTAGAAAATACTTTGCTACATAATATTTTTAAAAAAGTGCAAAAAGCTAACCTTGTAATCAAACTATCCCTCCAATACTAAATATTTTGCTATTTTATTTCAACTTTTCTTTAAAATATATACGTGTATATTTTTGAACAAAAGTTTCATTATGTATTAAAATTTGTATTGATGGATTAATTATAAATTTACTTCATGCTTTTGTGTTGCCTCTCCTTAATCCTTTTATTATTCTGTCAATCTCTTATTTTTGCCTTAAAATAATGAACAACAATATACATATTAAAAGCATCATTAGAAAATTAGCACAGCAGAAAAATAAAAGGATTAAGGAGAGGCAACACAAAAGCACGTAGTAAAAGTTTCATTGTTTTTAATTTCCACTTGTTATTCACGATAGGGGTGATTATAAAAAGAAAAATTAAAAAATCTCCAAAAAGTATACAATTATCCCTTACAATTTTTTTTATTCCCACTTTCAAAATAAAATCGCCAATTTGGTGATAAGTACCCTTATATGGGAACTCTGAACACAGCTGATAAAAGTTTCTCGTTGTACTAAAAAAAGCTTTTATGTTGTTGACTCGATTTATTAACATAAATTATATTGAGTGTTAGCGAAAGCGGAAAGTATCCCAGTTGGCTAAATGGTCATAGACGCAAATGTCGTCAACGATGTTTTCAGGACATTTTCGAATTTGTCGTCTATATAGCATTGACGACAACTTAAGTAAGAAAAAGTGTATTTTTTCGTGTTTAAAATCGTATAAACGACTTTTTGGAGATATTTTTTTAAATTTGTTTTGAATAATACTTTATTGAGGACAACCTTAAGCGGCCAATACACTTGCCATATTATTGTATGTGATATTCGCCATATTATTTCAATTTTATCCTATATTGTGCAATAAGTCGCACAATAGTATCATTCATTCAATAGAAAGGTGAACATAACCTATAGGAATAAAATAAACAACATTGCACAATGTTGCCAACACATATCACTTTCTATTTGTTGTGCAATAAAAATCAAAAGTCTTTTGATTGCTGCCAATATATTGTGTCACCTTCGAATATCATATACACATTGGCGATACAGTTGTACAATACGTAAAATTGAACAATTTTATTGCAAGTGTATGAGTCGCCTTAGTGACAATTGCATACATTTGGTCGTGTTTCAAACCACATTGACGACAAAACGCATGCAATTGTCGATCATCTTGTCTTCAATAAGACTTTATTGAGGACAACTAAGGCATTCATTGCATGCATTTTTTCGTGCTTCAAACCACACTGACGACAAAATGCATGCAATGGTCGCTTAGTTGCCCTCTACTAAAAAAAAAAAGTAATTAAAGTAATTAGCAAGTAATTTTAAATTAAAATTTCTTGTTTTTTTGCTTTCATTATCAAAATTATTGATAATAAAAAAAATTTTAAAATAAATAATCCTGCCTCTTAAAAACATTTTTTTGCTCTCCTGAAAAATAATTATTTCGTATCTTATAACGTTATTCGCGGAAGTGCTTCAATTGCGAAATTGAAATACGTGAATTGATGGGCCAAGAAGCACAACAAAATTAATGTTCCTGCCGACAACATTGCCATATGTTAAGTTCAGAACCCATTTTCTAATTAATCAAAAGCCTATTGGAGGTCTGGCTGTTTCCACACATCTAGTGTTCCCTATTTTCGAGCCCAGTCTCCCAAACTTATCGGCCATTTCATTAGCGGTGATGTTGCATGGACCAGGTACCTAGCATACACTCGCTACAAAGAGCTATTTTACAATCATTTACTACTTTGGAATTCACGGCCCATCAATGCCCTAAGAGCTGCCCACATATATAGTGACCGTCAAGCCTAAGAAATGTTACCTCGTACCAATTCTACGGCGTTCAAAATCCCTAGAGCCTCCGCCATAAATATCATGCAGTCGTCAGGAAGCCTATTTGACCCTTAAGTATTCATATACTCATATACTCCATATACCCTTCACGCGTTCCCCTTATCCTGGATATATCGACAATTCTGAAGTATCGCCGATATATCGGTATCGTTATTCGTAATTTCCATAGCTGTCCTCTAGCTATCGGCGTCTAAATTGTCGATAGTGTCCACAATACTGTTATTAACGGCACTACTAAGGTTATGTCGCTAATTGGGCAATAACGTCTTTATGGGGAAAAAGTCGTTTATATAGTCGTCAATGAAAATTGTAACCATATGATCATTGACGACAATGTGCATGATCACGTCGGTCACATTGTTGTGTACGGCTGAAGGGCAGTTTGTTCGAAAAAGTCTTCGACGATTTGCATGGGCTGCAGCCAAAATGTCGTCAGGGATTTACTATGGGTCTTCTACGCGTCGTCGACGTTGTCTTGAAGACATGGCCAACTGGGATTTTGTTATGCGTTTATGTTTTTTTTTGTAGTTGCTGTTTCGCAATATCTTAAAAAACAATCATAAGCAATATGATAGCTTTCAACTATTTAAATAAAAAACAATGCAAAATTCTGGCAATTTTGTGTATTGTTTTTCTTTTTGGTTAATTAGTTTTTAGTTTCTTTTGTGAAATATCTATTTCCCTTTTTTTAACTGAAGCAGGAGTTTAAACTTCAAAATTTAATAGATTTTAAACTCTATAATACAGTTCTGGAATTATAAAACAATTAAAAGGTTGTTTCAAAAGTTAATATTTTATAAAAGTGGAAGATGTTGTATATATTTTTTATATCAAATTTTCTTATTTTTAGTAACAAAAGTCTGTTATAAAATGTTGTCTTCTTTTGTGCCAATTAACGTATTTATTTAAGTGGGTCTTTTGTTTGTTCGGTTTTCTTTTTAACATGTTACCATTTTTAAGGATGGTGCAGCGATCTTAATTTTAAACATGGCCGGTGACCCAAAAATTTGACTCATTTCTGAAAAGCTAATGAACTAATTTATTGTTTACTTGTTTTTTAAAATTTACTTTGAAAAACTTGCGAAATGTAAAAGTGAAATCACAGAACATGGAGCCAAAGTTGTTCAGTTTTATTAACACAAAGATCTTATGGACATTTCTTTTATGTTTGAAATGCAGTTAGGTTATGCTAAAGTTATGCCAGAATGCCAACCACTATCTAACAGCTTAAGGCCAATATCCGAGAAGAAGTGATTCTATGAAAAGTGATGGGAAACGGTTTATGAAGAACACGTTCAACGAAGCTAATCTAACAACCGTAACCATTTAACAAAAAGGCATTTTGTCTCTCTCTATTGACTCAAATATTTTAAAGAAATTGCGAAGTATATGGACAATTGTTACTAAAGCACAGTATACGTTTTATTCCTGCTTGTTAACTTTTTAGTTTTAAGAGGTTATAATATTTATTAGTTTATTCAATTAACCGATGTTTTTTATTTATCGATTATTCAATCGAATAGTTTAAATTTAATTTTATCTAGCTAAAAAGTTTAATAATAAGATCAAAAACTATATTTTTGAACATAGAAATTTTAATTAAAAAGTAACAACAATTTAATAAAAACTACTTAATGTTATAAAAAAGGAAAACTTTTAAAATAAAAAATAGCGTCAAAATTTAAGATAATCTTCTGAAATATTCAAAGTTATTTTCGGGAATACAAAATTTATTATTAATAAGATATCTGTATGACGTGCTAAATTTCCATTTTTTTTTTTTTTTTTTTTTTTTTTTTTTTGATAACTACACTGAAATTTGTTGTTGAGGGAAATCTAGCTTCTATGCGCATTTCACTGGTTGCTTAGGCCAGCTAATGAGGAAACCTTTTCCAAACATTTTGGAAAAGCTAAAAATATTATACAAATAAAACCCTAAAGCGAATAAGAATTTTAAACACTCAAAGTCTTACTTGAAACAATATCAAAGCTTAAACAAAACACCAACAATAAACAGTGAGTTTATCTTTTCTTACAGTCCCCTAAAATTATTTTTCGAAGAGAGTTTAAATCTTTATGTTTCAAACGATTTATTTCTTTTGTTTTGATGAAAGTTCATTTAGAAATGATTCTTTCATTTATTGTTGACGTTGGAGAGATTGAAAGTAAAAAGTTATAAAGAATATCCAATTTCTCTATTCTTTTTCCCGTTTTTACTACAAATTGGTAGTTTTCATTAAACTACTGATATAACTTTTGGATTTTTAAAAAATTTTAATAGTCTTGTAGAAGGTAGTTTTCATTCGTCTCAAGAAAATCATCTGAATCATTGTGGTAAAGGTCTGTTCTAAAAATAATTCTCGAAAATAAATAAGTTAATGTAACTGAGTTAAGAAACAATAAAAGCGTATTTAAATGATTTTACATTAAAGAATAAAATTTATACTGTAAAAAACCAGTTTTCGATTAATCGACATAAATTATTTAAATTATTCGCTAATCGAAAATAAGCAATTTTAAATTATTTGAAAAGTTAATCGCCTAAAATTAATCGAACAACGGTTAATCGTTTGAATACCCTAATATTTATGAATATAGTTTTTTTTGTTAAACTTTATCAGTCCATATTTAAAAAAAAACAGCCGTTTGGTTTCTATATAACTTTTTTTTTTATCATTCTGAAGGATTTGCTTCCAAGAACACTATTTAATAATTAAATTTTTAAATTAATTTGCTTAATAATAAAATTACATGTTTTGTTTACATATATACACCCTTGGCGCTACAGCTAAATTTCTACCTTGGCTTTGTAAAAAAAACTTTTCCATTTATTTCAATCTCTTCCAGTCTTGTATATTAAGCTTTTTTTCAAATCAGCATTGACACCATCTGTTTCTCGGGCTCTTGGACATCGAACAGCTTTTGTGCTTTCCGGTTGTCCAAAACAGGTTTTCTTGAGGTAGAGCCTGTATTCATACGTGCTTCGTGACCAGCCCATCTAAGTCTTAATGATCTTATTAGTGCTAAGACGATTGATTCATTTAGTGCAGCCCTAATTTCGTCATTCGTTCTAGTCCCGTATACATTTGTTGTTACTTTTTTTATTGTAATTTTTACTGATCCCAGAATCCGCCTTAGGAATTTTCTTGTATCGATATCCAGAGATTCCGTGTCTGTTGTTTCAGTGTCAACGTTTCACACCAATATGCAAGTTTTTTGTACAATTTCATTTTATTCTGTGCTGAATTGCTTCTGGATTTAAAATATGAGTACATAGAGCTCTCTGACTGCAGCTTTCATTATCTTCTTATAATCAGCTGTTCAGTAATTTTCGGTGTTGACATAAAAGCCTTAACATTTTCAATTCTCCCCATGTTTCGTTTAATGTTATTTTATTGCTGGAAGGCCATCTAATTTTGACAGTTCGAAGGATTTTGTGTTGAATTGTTACGGCCTTATTCATAAAAAATATTTCAGGTTAATAGCAGGTTTATTTAACGAATTTCCTATGGAAATTTGTTAAATAAACCTCTTATAAATCAATAACATTTTTTATGAATATGGGTGTTAGTGTTTTGTTATGAATTGTTGACATTTAAGTCCAAAACACTAACAATGCAAAAAACTTTCTGTTGTTTCTGTTGTTTTTGGATTGTTGTAGTATCGACACCTCATGTAGTTGAATTTATCTAGGCGGCTGTTTACCAAGAACAATAGAAAATAACCTTAATTAATTACACCCTTTTATGCTTTTAAGAAATTAGTTGAAAATATATTCTATTTTAAACTTTAAAGCACTACAAAAGAAAAAAATGTTCTTCTATTTTTGTTTTGCGACAAAATAAGAAAGAAGTCTTAATAAAATGTATTTAAAATAACAATGGCAGTTTGCAGAGAATTGAGTGTCAATATACAACGATAAACAACTTACGATTATCTGCATTGCTAAAAGGCATAAAACAAACTATCCTTCGATGCATAAAATATTAAAAATAAATATAAAACTTGCAAAAAAAGAAAAACAATTTATATAAAAATGTTTGTTGCTATTGTTGTTTGTTGCACTTCGTTTCAAACTTTGTTGCTTAAAATTTTTTCTTATTTTGCTCCAAGATTTTTACATTGTTTTGTTAAATATGATGTATAGTTTTTGTTTAGGGCCTTAAGGTTAAAATACAATTTATGTCTTTATTAAATTTATAGATATTTTTTATGTATTTGTCTATTTATTTCAGTTTTTTCCTTTATACTAATTTTTTTTATGAAATCAATAGTAATAAAGGAAATAAATAAATCAGAATAAACGAACTATTAAGTTTAAAATTTAGGAAGAAATGTTTAATTGGTAGTTTTGCAAAGATATATTAAATTAACTCTTCAAATTTTATGAAAGGAAAGTATTGACAAGACTACAACAAAAAGAAAGTATACCAAACGACTTCTTCTCTGTTCAAAATAATAAGATATTTTTTTTACGTATTTCTCCTTGTTATTTTTCCGTCTTTATGGCTTCATGTAGATTCAAAACCAAGGTAACTGAGCTGCCTTAATAACAGTGGCAAGCGTTTTTTGTTTGTCAAAACTTCTGATTAGCACGAAACAAACCTATAGACGGCTGTAAAGTCTGAAATAACAGATCGTTTTGTCAGTTTGTTTAATTGAAAATGTATTGGAAATAAAATTTTTAAGTTTAAAAACACGCTTGCCACTCTTGTTTAGGTAGCTCAGTAACGGCTCATTTTTCAGGGCCAACAACAAATCAATCTCATTTAAGACATCCTGTTTTATATACTAAGCAACCGTTAGTTTGTAAAAACTTTTTACTGCCCCTACTGCACGAGACCGATCATCTCATGTTTAAGGCTGATTTCAGCTAAAGCAATTTTATGCACTACGGTCCTGTGTGGTTGTTTGGAATGATTTAAGTAGCTTAAAATAGATTTGATCCTAAGCATTAATTTAGGTGGTTGACATGCGATGTCTTACGCTTCGCGTTATCGTTGTGGATTTAGTTTTCATCACCATCTTGGTTTTCGGCTTTAATTCGATTGGTACCCGATTTTCCTCTTTTATAATAGATTCCTTTTTTTAACGTTTTTTTATTTGGTGCCTGCGTAGCTCCTTAAGGTCTTCTTCAGATTGACTATAATTATAACTATAATTCATAATTTATCATTTGCCCGAAATAATGTAAATTTACATAAACATACATAAAATGAAAGAAATAAACAGAAACAAAACTGCAACAATAATTAAAACATAATCATACATTTTAAATGTCAATTAATGTTTACGTTTTGAGCAACAACAAACACAGCAACAACAAAACTTTATAAAAAAACTTGTTGTTTCCTTTTTAACAAGAAATATACATAATATGTATATATATTGTATCTTATGTAAATACACAAATAAAAAAAGTACACAGCCAGAGACACACCCCAGCGGTAAATATTGAAAGGACCGCAAGTGACAGGCCTTTTTGAAGGCCTCTATACTCCTTTCTAAAAGATTCGCTTCGCATGATATCCTGCCTTCAGGAGTATGCCTTCTAGAAGGCATACACTTCTTTTTAAAAGACCTTCTGAAATATTCAGTACACATTCGACACTCCCTTCTTTGAGAAGGGAGAAAGAAAGGTGTTCAGTTTTATTTACTTTTTATTATTAGTTACCTTCCTTACTCCCTTCTTAGGGAAGGGATTGAAGTTGTTTTTAAAGGAAGTTTGAAAGGCCTTGCGCCCAATGACAACCTGTGTAAAAAATAAATAAGTATGGAATGCGGCGAGAAGGGTTTCTGACTGCTTGTGACTGCTAAATAAGGCCTTCTATTAGGCCTCTTTACTCATTCTAGTTACCGCTGGGACAGTCAACAACATAAACAGACAATCACATACAATTGCAATATTTACATATTCTGAAATGTATACATGTTTATAGTATACTTAAACTTTTATACACCTATTTACATGTATACACACGCAGTGTAATGTTTGAATAAATACATTTTAGGAAAAAGTTTTGGTCGGTTTAAAAATTTGTCTAAAAGAATAATCGTTAAAAATATTAAGTAAGTACACATAATGGGACAAGCCCATCCGAATGATATCCGAGACCAGTAGTGCGTTTACATCAAATATATTAATAGGCAAGTTGATTTCTTTTGTTCCCTTTTACGACTATACTATTCATTGGAAAGATATTTTTTAGTAGAAGAGGACAATGTAAATTTTATTAAAATCGGTTTATTATTTAAGGAGTTATGGGCGTTAGAAAGTGTTACTAATACATAGAAAATACTCACATACGTGTGAGCAAAAAAAATGTAAACAAACACAACAGAAACACAGTTATAACTACCCAGTTGGCCATGTCTTCAAGACAACGTCGAGGACGCGTACAAGACCCATAGTAAATCCCTGACGACATGTTGGCTACAGCCCATGCAAATCGTCGACGACTTTTTCGAACAAAGGGCACTTAAGTCGTAAACGACAATGTGAGCGACATTATTATGCATATTGTCGTTAATGATCATATGGGTAACAATGTGGTTAAAGTTGTCACTGGCGACTATATAAACGACTTTTTCTCATAAAGTCGTTAATGCCCGATTAGCGACATTACCTTAATAGTGTCGTTGATGACAATATTGTTGACACTATCTACGATTAAGTCGCCGATAGGACAGTGACAATTAGGGATTTAACGAACACCGATACTGATATATTGGCGATACTTCAGATTTGCCGATATATCTAGAATAAGGGGAACGGGTAAATGGGTATACCTCGAGGATATATTTACTAAAATCTCTTAGGGTCTTGATGGGCTGTGGACTGCAACTAGTGAATTCCAGGGCCTTGATGGTCTGTGAATTCCAACTAGTGAATTCCAAACTAATGAAATGGCCGATGAGTTTGAGAGACTGGGATCGAAAATAGTGGATACTGGATGTGTGGAGACAGTCAGACCTCCAATAGACTTTTGTTTAAGAAGGGAATGGGTTCTGAACTTAACATATCGTCGACATAATATGCAAATCTGCTAACTTCCAATAACTTTTAATGGAAACAACAAACTTTTTATATTTCATATGCTTAGCTTGAGAGAAAACCTAAAAATATAGTTGGTTTAACACACTTTAAGACTCAATTTGAAGAAAAACTACATGCTGGTCGACGAGGTGTATCTTTTTCTTCCACACGGCATTAAAATCTCAATTTACTTAAAAATTGGATTTAGCAGGTTTGCATATTGAGCCTACGATATGGCAATGTAGTCAACAGGAACATTTATTTTTTGTGTTTCTTGTCCTATCAATTCACGCATTCCAATTGCACAATTGAAACACAGCCGCGAATAACGTTATAAGTTACAAAATAATATTATATGTATTTAACAGGCAGGATTATTTATTTTTTTTATTATCAAAAATATTGATAATAAAAGCAAAACATCAAGAAATATTAATTTTAAATTACATACAAATTTAAAGTTTTGAATTTTTTAAGTAGAGGACAACGTAAGCGACCATTGCATGCATTTTGTCGTCAAAGTGGTTCGAAACACGACAAAATGCATGCAATGGTCGCCTCAGTTGTCCTCAATAAAGTCTAATTGAAGACAAGATGAGCGACAATGGCATGCATTTTGTCGTCAGTATGGTTTGAAACACGACAAAATGCATGCAATGGTTACTTTCGTTGTCCTCAATAAATTATTATTCAAGACAAATTTAAAAAAATTTCTCCAAAAAAGTGGTAAATACGATTTTTAACACGACAATATACACGTTTTCTTACTTAAGGTGTCGCCATAAATGTTATATAGGCGACAAATTCAAAAATATTCGGAAGACATCGTTGACGACATTTGCGTCTATGACCATTTGGCCAACTGGGTAATTTATAATTAATAATGTATACATACATATATGCTTCTTTTGTGTAAACGTAGTAAAAAGAACAACAACATTCGATGTCTCTCCTATGCTTTAAATTGGTGAACAGAAGAAAATAAGAAAAAAAAGAGACAGACAATTTTAATTGTTTTGTTTTCTTTTTGGAAATAATATAATTTTTAATTAAAAGTGACAAAGTTTTATGCTGATTTACAAAAATCTAAAATTCTTAAAAAATGCTTCGCGGTGGTTACTAGACTTATGGGGTTGATAGGCTTTGAAGAAAGCCTTCCACAATATTACGGAATATGTAATCGGTCTGGCTTAAACTCAATCCCACTTTATTTTCGAAATTTTTACTTCATTAAAAGCTGTTTTCGGGAGTGGACAGATTTCAAGAAAATCTGGTTAGATGAATAGAGTTGCAATACAATAAATGTTGGTCGAATTCAATCTAAATAACAACATTATTAGACGGTACAAAACTATATACCGGAGAGAATTTTGTATGAGGGCTATGTGGAATTATGATCCGATTCTCACTATTTGCAATAGGCACAATTTTTTTTTTTTTTTTATTCAGCACAAACGCATAACACCCTGTCCAACATTGGTAGTGTGGGTATAAAAGCAACAACAAAAAACTTAATACATATTTAAAATTATTCGATTGTACTGATGTGTGTAATACGTAAAACTATTGATCATGGAAATCACGAATTGCTGAAATGAGTTTAGGATTCATGTAAAAGTTCTCTATGCCCAATATTATCTAGGTATCTGGGGTATCAAAAAGGGACCTATAAAGGACCCAAGTGAGCTGTTTGTTGATAGCTGCCCTTGGAACCTAACCTAACCTATCTAGGTATCTACATCTATATGAGATTTTTCGTCCTCAAGTGATTTTAGGGAGGGTGTTCATATGGGACCAATGGTTAAAATGGATGTACCAACACGAAGTTTACATGGTAGCTGTTACAAAAGTTATCGTAGTCAAATTTTTTATTAATACCAACATTTCTAAGGAGCTTTGGTCAAATATATATCAATTCCAATAAGATTTGATAAAATTACTAAGGTTACAATAAAATATTTTTCGGTAAAATTTAATGCAAATACCAATATAATACGATTGTTAATTGGCACAAACTTATATCCCAGAAAGATTTTTGTATGAGGGGTATGTGTAATTTTGGACCAATTCATACAATTTATGATAAACACCAGTTTTGGTCAGCACAAACGAATAATAAACATTCTACCTTTGGTGGTGTGGGTAGAAAAACAAATTTTCCAAAAAGAAAATTAAAAATTATTTCAATCATTCTGTTTTAATACCCACACTATCATTATTATGCGATTATAATAAAGTATGTAACAGATAAAAATATCAGTTCTGGACCCCCCTTCAGTGTACCAATCAATCAAGTCCGTTTGGCTGGCTGGTATACACTAAGCAAAGTCTGTATTTCTAGATTGGAGTCGATTGTGTCGACTGCTGGCCCATACTAGTATAAATAAATACATTAAGAAATATGTGAGTCTTGAATTTTTTTTTTAAAGTATTTGAATTAACTGAACTTAAATCGTTTTAATCACAAATTCATAACACACTTTTGTTATATTTTCTAAACTTTCTTGTTTAATACGTGGTTTAATTAGGTAGTTTTTGGAACAGGTCTTAAGCTAAGGTCACAATATCGGCGGCACAATCTTTATTTTAATTAATTTGATATAAGAAGACATAATTTTAGTATTAGTATTTTGTATATTTAAATAAAATTTCGTATTAAAAGTAAATTCTAACATAATTTTCTATAAATGGTCAATTTTATCAAAATTTCCTATAAAAAGTAAGTTTTAACAAAACTTCCCATAAAAAGTTGATTTTAGAAAACATTTTCTTTGCTATTAAATTAAAAAAAAAAATTTCCTATAAAAAGTGAATTTTTAAAATAGCTGTTAAATTTAACCAATATATGTTTATCCAATTAAAAGTACTTTTTAGCCATATTTCCTATAAGAAGTTAATTTTAGCAAAATTTTCTATAACTTGTAGTTTTTTTTAAGCAAAATTTCCTATAAAAACTAAATTTTAGTAAAATTTTCTATAAAAAGTATATTAAAGCAAAATTTCTAATAAAAAGTGAATTTTAAAAAAGTTTTCTATAAAAAGTAATTTTAACAAAATTTCCTTTAAAAAAATAACTTTAACAAAATTTCCTATAAAAAGTAAATTTTAGCAACATTTCCTATAAAAATTAAATGTTAGCGAAATTTTCTATAACTTGTATATATAAGCAAAATTTCGTATAAAAAGTAAAGTTCAGCAAAATTTCCTTTAAAAATTATTTTTAAACAAAATTTGCTATAAAAAGTAAATATTAACAAAATTGCCTATAAAAAGTAAATTCTAACAAAATTCCTACAAAAAGTAATTTCTAAAAAAATTTCCTATAAAAAGTAAATTTTAATAAAATTTCCTATAAAAAGTGAATTTTAAAAATATTTTAACAAAATTTTCTATAAAAAGTAAATTTGAACAAAATGGTAAATATTGGCCAAATTTCCTATAAAAGTGAATTTGAACCAGAATTCGTATAAAAAGTATATATCGTCGCTGTTTTATATACCAACATTTTTAGGAAATTTTTGGCAGTACCGATATTTTTGCACTAATAGTGCCTTTTACAAGTAGAGTTCCAACGGGAGCTTTATACAATTATGAACATATTCGGCCATTTTCTGACAACCGCAGGATTTGAAATCGCAAAACGCCAAATTTATTTTATTATGTTCCTTAACTCGTGCGTTTAGCTTGCGATCTGCTATAATTTCTTACAAATATTCTAGTTCACTTTTGTAATTTCAGTCTTGCTGTTGCGATTTACAGAACATCTAATATGCGATTTTAAGTCAGAATCGCCAATTTTAAGCGTTTTGCGATTGTCAGAACATGCCCGATTATACCCAAATTTTGTGGTTTTGCAAGGTATTGGTATCTATAAAGAGACTAATTGTAATATAGACATTTTTGCAAAAATTTTGACAATAAAAGTTATTATTGGAAATATATTTTGGTTTAAAACTTTAGTCGGTGGCAAGCTTAAATTTAAAACTTTTATAAAATCTTGTAAGTAAAAAATTCTTTTAGTGCATTCACATTCATATTTTTGTAAATGCAGGAATTATTGAAATACTTCCTTAGCCAAACTTGAATGATTTTTTACGAGCTTTAATTTTTTATAAAATTGAAAAATGATTCCGCTGGAATTATCGAATTACTTTTTTAGCAAAAGTTTAATAGGTTCTTGCGAGCTTTAATGTTCTGACATTAACCCTCCGACGAGCGAGTCTTTAAAATAAAAAATAAAATACTCTGCAAATAAGAAATCTCCTGGAATTATTATTAAAACACTATTAACACTCGAATAATAGAAGTCATGAAATATTTAGCCATGCTTCCCATCCGTTTTTAAATGACACTTGTTTAAAAATGTAAAAAGTCCACAGGGACCTTACCGCGCGTCGGAGGGTTAAGGGGATACGAAGAGATCTGCTGGATAAATACTAGAGCGAAATTCTTTAGGTGATTTGCCCTAAAAGCAGAACATTGGTCTTTTCGAGGCAAAAACATTGATATATAAAACATTAAGGTCGGACTGTAAATGCCTAATGGTGTTTTCTTTTCTACAAAAAATGTGACATTTTATTTTAAAAAAATGCAATTTGGAGTCTGTTTCTTAAAAACTTTGCTCCCGAAAAGGGTGGCTTGTTTTATTCTAAAAAACTCACCCTTTTTGGAAGCAAAAATTTAATGAAACAGGCACCAAATTGCATTTTTTAAAATAAAATGTCGCACTTTTTTGTAGAAAAGAAAACACCATAAGATATAATAAAAAGGGCGACCCCTACGTTCGGCAAAAAAATTTTTTTAAAACCTCCTTGCAAAAACGCTCTGTATTTGAGGGTGTACGGCGCACTTTTTTTTTCCTTGCAAGGTGGTACGGTCTAATGTACACATTTATTATTTCATATTACAGTCGCCCACTGTGTTTTATTCTGATGTTTACAACAAGGCGTATGATTAATATAGTTAATATTGTATACAAATAAAACTCATACGTCTATTTGACATAAACAAGACAAACTAAACATTTTATAAAAACTTCAATTAAAGGTATCTTGTTCAAATATTTACTTTTTAAGTGTAAACTTTAATATGATTTCATTACTTAAAGCTATCGATGGCAAATAATTGTAATTGAAGCAAAAAAAAAAAAAAAAAAAAATTTAAAAAAATAATAAAAAAAAATAAGTATAAATAGCTTAATATATTCCTTTTTGATAAGTTTTATTTTACAAAATTGATGAATGATTATTTGGACGTTAGTGACATATATTTTATTAAAAATCTCTCTTAATGTGTAAAAAATAATCAAGTGTTGTTGTATTTCATGTAACAAATATCAAGCAAACTGAAAATTTATGACACACATGAAGGCTTTGTGAATTTGAATACATTTTCTAACCATAAAATGACATATTTTTTTTTAGTTTTGCCTAAAATAAATAACAGCAGCAAAAAATAAAAGCATTTTTTTAAGTTTCTGCTTGTGTAAGCATAAAAAATTCCAAATTTTTTTTTGCAAAATTTTATTTAAAGTTCAGTATTCACAATAAAAATATCTTTTCTGAGATTTGTTTAGAATTAATGAAAATTTGTTAAAATATTTACTGATTTCCTGGTTCGTTTTAGTTATATTTTAGTGTACCCATAAAAAAAAAATTTCACATATTTCTACTGCAATTTGGAATATTGTTATTTGTGTGCATTTCCAATATGGTGGTGGTTTGCCGAAAATTTAATCTTTTATATAACTGGTCGATAGTTTTTATTATTATATTTTAAATTATATAATAACTTATGATGTTTTCTTTTCTACAAAAAAATGTGAAATTTTATTAAAAAAAATGCGATTTGGTATCTGCTTCTTAAAAATTTTGTTTTATTCTAAAAAACTCACTCTTTTCGGGAGAAAATTTTTTAAGAAACAGACACCAAATTGCATTTTTTTTTAATTAAAATGTCAAATATTTTTTGTAGAAAAGAAAACACCATTAAATTATATAATGCGTGATAATAATTTTGTGTCACACCTTAACGTCAAGTTTTTTGCCCAACTTGACATTTCTTTGTTTTAGTGTTTGACAAATTCAACGATTAAGAGGGGCACACTATTGAGCGGCGCGTTAAGATTATTGAAGCCAGACAGAAGTGAATGATTACCATAAAAAGAAAATAATCTTCCACGACTAGGCTCGCTATCACCTTGGCAAATGAGAATCCACGAGTGATTGTTTAAAAGCCGATGCATCCACAAAGAATGACTGTTCGGTGCGGCTTATGGGCTGGCGGCGAAAGGAAGGCCACGCCATTTCTGTGAATTGTGTTCGCTATCGCGAGATGTTAACAGCCTTCTTGTTGCCAGAAATTAAGGATATGGACTTGAATGATATGTGGTTTCAACACTAAAGTGGTTTTTCGTTGCGATGTAAGTTGTTAAGATAACGTTGGACTTCTTTCTTTGAGGATATTTTTAAGAAAAAGTGTACGTCAACAAGCCAAGAACCGATCAAGAGCTAAAGGAAGGGAAAATTGGACATTAATATAATTAATAGTTACACATTAACGGTATTAAGCCTTAATTATGTCTCAGAGTCGTTGAATATATGGACGATCGGATAGATTTATGCCACAGAAGCCGTTGTGAGTATTAGGCTGATATTTGCATTTTATCTGGACCACCCTTTAAATAATTTGTTTGGTAAGATGTTAATCCAACAAGTTTTCACTAAAGAAACTTTTTATAGTCTTTTTAGCAAATTTTTTGTAGTTTTGTACTTCAATAGTTTTTATTTTCCAATAAATAATACAATTAAGATTAACTATGTTGGTAAATATCCATTTATTAGACAATTATTTTGTATCCAGGGACATGTGGGTAGGGCTATTTTATTATATCCTCTGCGTAAATAAAATGCACCCAATACCCGTTATTCGGCAGAAGCAAAATTGCCAGGACTTTCTGTCTAAGAGGGTAGTCATGGCTGCTCAGTGATCATGGTCTGGCTGGTCTGGTCATGAACTGGTTATTGGGGAGGCTCATCTGGAATGATGTGGAAACTGTGGCTTATACCGAAAAAAGAGGAAAGGAGATCCTTAAAGGTCAGCTTTATGGTTCGATTTTTAACCTAGTTGTAGGGAAATTCAGCCCTAAGTGCTATTGCTAATCAAAATAAAATGCTTGCCGTTCAGTAGTGAAGGTTTGATCGCTCCAGATCTTACCAGGAGGTGTCTGTCTGCCGAATCATACATACAAATTGCCGCTTGTGTGTATTGGGTGCGGATAAGCCGTTCTTTTTATTTTAGGAAATACAAAGTTTGCAAATTTTTTAATCCTGTACCACAGATGGAAAGGGTGTCATTACATTTGAAATTGTTGCAATGTAGATCTTAGACGCTTCAAAGTATATGTATTCTTTGTCCTTATCATTATTGAAATTGATTTAACGATATCCATCTGTCCATCTGTCCGTGTGTATGTTAAAATGAGGTTTCCGATGACTCCAGAACGATGGGGATTAAGTTCCCTGCGGGAATTTAGTGTCAATTGGTCCCACAAACTGGTCCTGGGAGTTGTGAAAATAGAACAGGTACAAAAAGAAAGAAGTCATGAGCAGTGAAAGGAGAACCAATCATGTAACTGGTTAATGAAGAACAAAAAGGTAGAAAAAAGAATGAATTACAGTACAGTCTTCACCGGTGGTGTGATACATTTTTTTGGGACTTTCTAAAATTTGGCTCTTGAATTATTTTATTGAAATAATACTACATCGTATTGAAATAATACTACATTTTAGTAACTGTCACTAAACATGTCCTTTGAGAATAGATTTGTGATTGGTCAAATGGTGTCAATTGACCCCCTCCAATGACAACCCCATGAAAAAGTGATAGGTCTTATTCATACAAAGTGTTAAAACTAGAACCGGTCTCTACCACCAAAGACCTATTACGGGACTACTTTGGTGTCAGTTCGCTTTCCTCTAGGGTTGCTATACATTTATGCCACATATACTCCGTTTAAGAAATTGCTGAGCTATGAGCAAAAAATCACAACTGTCTCTCATTTAACCCATTAATGCCTTGTTGCGGTTTTTTTTCCGTATATCTGGTAGACGGCAAAAGCAAAGTTTTTCAAATAAGGAACAACCATCTCGTTTATCAATACACAACATCCGACAAAATATGGTCGGTATTAGCCAAGTAGGCGTGGCACAAAATAGATTGGTATATCTAAGTTACGGTATTTATATAACTTTCTGTTCTTATTGCGCCATTGTGAAAGGTAAATAAGATTAAACATAGCCGAATATAGCACCTTTACTTGTTATAAAGGGTGGTTAAATTAAGGGCAGATGTTAATTTTAAATAAAACTCAAATTATTTAGGAAACATGTAAGAGTGCTAACATTCTTTAGATAGGTATAAATAAATTTTAATTGAGCCACGCCAACTTTTCATTTCGTCATGCCGAAGAATATAAAAAAAAACAAAAAAATTATATGTGTACCTAAACCCGTTTCCTCTTTTGCCAAAGTTGATGTTTGCAATTCGTTTTATAATCTTAAAATCGTTTTTTAGAACAAAAAAAATTAAATAAAAAAAATTTCTTTTTGGGATTCGAACTGGCAATATCATCAGTCTCAGGAGAGCTTAACAACTCGGCTACGAATGCGTTAAATTAAAATATATTGAGTCTATGAGTTTGTTTCTTTATTTGAGCGGCATATCATATACATTCATTAATGTGTATGTGTATGCGTAAAATTAAACACATTACAAATAAAATCCACCACTTGTAGTGAAGGGTATAAAAAACCAACAAAAAAAAAAAAAAAAACAACATTACCAACACTGTATTACCATAGCAACTTCGGGTCTAACATCAATATTATAGAAATTATAAACGTAATGACAAACTTATACATACCCTATTCACCAACCGTGCTGAAGGGTATAATTATTGTCATTTCTTTTTATTATGATAATATTAGTATGGGTCATTTATGTATGGAACAAATTATCGGCTAAATGGCCGATGCAACCCCGGCGGCACATCTCCATCCGATGGCCAAAATTTTCAATGACGATGAATTTTCGATGAAAAAAAAAAAACGGGCCGATGATGCCGTCAGCCCATAAACCGCACCAAACAGTCACTCTTTGTGGGTGCATTGGCTTTTCGACAATCACTCTTGGATTATTATTCGAAATAGGACTTACTCCAAAAATGTCACTCTTTTATTTCGCTCCCCATAACTTTTATGTAAGTTAATTTTATAGAATTAAATGTTACAGGATTGTGGTATAATAAAGTCTTAATGCTATACAGAGAAATTAAGTATTGTGGATGTTAATTTGATTTTAAAAAGGAGACAACTAAAGTTAATGTTAGGACTTTGTTTTAAAACCAAAATCGTTCTTTTTCCATTTTCGGAAACCTGATAGATGTTGGTATTAATATAAAAAAGCTTCTATGTCATGGCAAAATATTGTGCTGGCAAGTCGAGAAATGACTATACCTAATGTCACTTTAAGACGGAAAACTCCAATAAAGGTATACATAACATTCGGAACAAGGACTTTTATATTATTTATTTATTTATTTAAGAGTTCATTTTGTAATAAGAAGCCCAAAGGCCAAAAAATATATTACATAGCAATAATGTCTGAGTAGTACCAAAAATACATACAGAATATTCAAAACTTATCAACTAAATACCCTAGCATTTTATTCCCAACTATAGAAAAGAGTAAGTAAAAAACAGTACAAAATAGTAATCTTAGCCAGTAAAAAAGGCAGCAACCGTAACACAATACAGCCCAGAATTCAATTTAGATATGCATGTATACATACATATTCCATACATATGTACATACCCATGTTTTATATGTAAATAATAATCAAACAAGTAAATTACTCGATTCACACATAGGAGCCAGAAACATACATAACTTGCAAAAGGGAACTACAGTCTATGAAAAATAATTCATCAATTTCAACCGATAAGCATTATTAGAGTGAGAAAATAATTTCAGTTCATACGGCGAACAATTCCACCAACGAACAATTCTTATTACAAACGATCTTTCAAAGACTGAACATGCAATCCTCGGTATAACTATCTGTTTTCTCCTTATGGAATGAGAAAAAACAAATTCGTCAATTAAAGTAATGAGCTTATAGAAAAACAAAAGATTGCGAAATTTCACAAAGCTACTAAAATAACAACCCAAAACCTTTTCACATTTTTTTTTTTGGCGATGACCACCTATGGGTTTCAAATAGGGTAAACTTTCCATGATTTGTCTGTAATACTGTGATGGGGAGTGATATGATCGGGCTTGACCTTCTATTCATTCAAACTTGTATTTTTTTGGGATAAGGTAAGCAGTTAGGAAAAATGATATTGTAAATTAACACTGCGGACAGCTTGAGATCCGTAAAATACACGATATGTATTCAAAGCTTTCTAATTTTGTTGTGGAAGAAAATATAAAAGTAAAATATAGATATTTTAACTAAAGATGTGTTCGATACTAACTTTACCTACCATGACGGTCTTTCTTTAGGTCGATCTAAACAACGAATTGCCAAATTGCGCTCTTTAACGCTCCCGTGACAGCATGTGTCTAAAGTTTTTACCCTTTGTTTAGCATTCTGAGCTGTCCAACCAGTCTGATCAATCTAATAGCGACATTAAGTTTTGGGAAATATTTCGTCAACTTAATCTACCAATATGCGTTTGACTGCAGTTATTACAACCTTTTATATGACTAGTTTTTTTCAAATGATTTTTCTAAGACTTGCAATTTTTGTAATTTTTTTAACTTCTTTTGGGAAAAACTAAGAAAAAGTCAAAACATGGCATGTTAAAAAGTTAAATTATGAACACAACCAAAGCAAACGTATAAAATCAACAAACCAACATGTGTATTTTGCAAATTTTTCTAACAACTGCATGGGGAAAAAGGCAAAACTGAAAATCAATGTGTGCATATGTGCAGTATCAAGTTCCATATGTATCGATTTAAATTGGTTATTTCTCTTTTTGCCCATTTGCTATTTTTCTAATGGAAATTGCAGCAATAAAAACTATAAAATAGAAATACAAACTGGGAAAATGAGAGAAACTAAATAAAACAACACATAGAACAAAAGAAATTTAATACGTATAACAAAACTAACGCACGTAATAAAAGTTAGAAAGAAAATATAAAGTTCATTTAAAACGTTTTAGCAAGAATTTGTAGGAAACATCTGATACCCATTAAAATTTTAAAAAAATATTTCAATAAAATTCCTTTCAGTTCTTAAGAAATTCCGAAACTTTAAGGTTGAAAAACCATGGAAACACTAGTAAAAAACATCTACAATAAAGAAAATAAATAAAAATAGAATAAGTGACAGCAGAAACCCAAACCGTAACTTTTGCATTTAAAATAAACTGTGTGCTTAGCATATTAATTTAGGAAAGACGAACAGGAAGATGGATAGAAAAACAAAACCGCAAAATAATTACCCAAATTACTTGTGCATATAAACCACAATATTTTATAATACATTCACATAAGAATATTTGCCAAAGAGAAAAGTAAAAGAAAAAAATTATAGAATTCCTTTGATAGCCTTAACTCTCCCCAACAACAAATCTAAAGCGTAAATGTGAAACTTTCCTAAAATTAAAGATATAAATAAAAGTTAAATATACCGGATATTTTTCCTCAATGGAATGCTTTTAATACATACCTAAAACCAAATGCCAAGTATAGTCGGCAAAGCCGGACCACTTGGTACACTACACCAAAGAAATCACAGAGAAATTATAGAAAGGATTCTCTAAAGCAGCGGTCATCACAAAGAGAGACAGTTAAAAATGAGTGCAAAGAGAGGAAAATAAATTTACTCGTTTGAGACATTAACTATGTGTTTTGTTCTTGGTTTTTTAAAATTATGGCTTTTTACAATTGTTTCGTTAACCTTCGTGTTGTGTGTGTGTGAAATTCACGAAAAGTGCTCGGCCCCCGGGGGCATAGCGTGATGATCGTTGCTCTAAAGGGACCGATTGGCAATAATTAATCTGCCAAAACAAAATCATGTTATGACATTTTGTTTCATATAAGAATTCTATGTTCCAAATATTTAATTAATATCCACATCTTTTAGAGAAATATTGGCTGCTAAGTTTTTATTGGACCAATGGTCACTTCTGGACCTTTCGACACAATTTTCTTACACGACATAGAAGTTTTCGCCAAAGTTACTTTCGCCAAATTGTATGTCAGTACCTACATCTATAACTTAGTTATTTAAAATCTTTTTGCGGGAGTAGTATTTGTATGGGAGCCATGGTAAAATATTGACCAATTCCAATCAAATTTGGTAAGATGATAAAGATTGCAGATTTAGTCTTAATTCCAACATTGTAAGATGGTTTATGATCACAAAGACTCTATTCTATTCTTGTGCTGGGGCAATATTAAATTATGGACAGGCTGTCACCATTTTCTAGGCCTTGTGGAATGCAAGAGCGTATGTACCAATTTTTATTAAATTATTTCCAAAATTGCTACTTTCAAGAAGTGATTCTAAGTCGATCGGTATGCTAACTGGTGGGCTAGGACCATTTTTCTTAAGTATTACAAAAATTCGAACAAACGCATAATACCCTAGCGGGAAGACTCAGAAGACCTTCTTACTTCAGGCATTTTTAAAGGCCTGCTGAACAATTTTTTGATTCAATTAATATTCTTATCCTACTGTTAAAGAAGATAGAGATAGAGAAAATATAAGAAACACATTCCACACTCGCTTCTATGAGAAGGGAGTAGAGATGGAGTAACATTTTTGTTTTGTTTTTTCTGCACAAGCAAAATAATTTTTTTTTGATCCCGTTACTATTCTTATGTACCTGCTAAAGAAGAGAGATCGAAAAGCCATGGGCAAAATATATGGTTTGAAGTATTTAAAATACAATATACAAAATACTTTCTGGTTGTGTATTTAAAATACAAAATACTTTCAGGTTATGTATTTAAAATACAAAATACTTACACATCTGTATGTATTTAAAATACAAAATACTTCCATTTATTGTACGTATTTCAAATACAAAACACAAAATACTTCCACGTCATGTTCATGTATGTATTTAAAATACGAAATACACCATTCTTATTCAAACCAAAAACACATTAGATAAAACTAATTAACAAAACAAAACAGACAAACAGTAACTTGTTGGAGAATAAATAAAACCTGCTGAAAAAAATAATCTTTCGACAGGTCCTGATGAGCACAAACTTGTAATTAATTCTATGAATACTCTTTTAATATTTGGATAGGTGTCAAGAGTGATTTTAAGTTTTTTGTAATTTTCCTTCAGAATATAAATTGCAAGATTTGGACTCTTTGCCTTTCTTCTTATGTATTTAAAATACAAACTACTTATATTTATTGTATGTATTTAAAATACAAAATGTTTGCTAGACATGTATTTAAAACACAAAATACTTGCACGTCATGTATTTAAAATACAAATACAAAATACGTATTTGTATTTTAAATACGTATTTCAAATACATGTAATTCAAATACTATCCAGCCCTGGCAAGGCAACTTATGTAAAAAAGATATGGGTATGGAATGGAGCGTACAGGCCTTGTACATCCAAAAGAAGGAGTACAGAGGCCTTCTAAAAGTCATCCGTACTCCTTCTTTTTCCCTCTGGGACCCTATCCACTATTGTCGTGTGGGTACAACTATTAATACCATAACCAACAATAGCAACAACATATAACAGCTAACAAATACGAAGCAATTACATACATATAAGGCAAATGTGTACAGTAAAACACAACTATAACGACGGTGATCATGCGATTAATTGTTTTGTTAAGAACTTTACAACATTGATATGTTTATAACAATTTGTTTCTTCGTTGTGTGTGTTTCTTTATTGAAGATTTTTATAAATCATGGTGCTGCTCGGGATTTTCTTAATAAACATACAAAATTAAATACTGGAGAATCCAAATTTTAGCATTTTTATTAATCTAAAGCTCATCAAATTAAATTTTCATTAAATTATTTTTATGAAGAAAGGAATTTTACAACATGAAAATTAATTAAAATTGTTATTGATAACACTACGTAACAATTTTTTGACCAAATGAATTTGACACCTTATCTTTATGTAAAATTTTTCGCTAAATCCGAATATGAAGACAGAATTGTCAAAAGTAGAACAGATATTTCGTTATTTGTGTTTTTAAAAAAGATGCTGTGACTGAAATGCAAATATCCAAAAAATAATATTTTTGCCTATTTCAAACGAACATTTTGTGCCCAATAGAATCCAGATCGGTGCAAAAATAACAAAGTTACAGAAAATAAATTGAATTTACCCACAACAAATAAATATACAAAGCTAAAGTTTTAGTAACAAAAATATTAAAAATTGCTTAAAACTATTGAATTTCTATGTGGGTTAATTTACTAAAACTTCTGTAGCTTTGTCATTCTTGTATCAATTTATGTCTTGTTGGGCGCAAAATGTTCATATTAAAATAATCTAATGTCGCATGCAATAAAATGGGCCTTAGGGAACTAACTTTTTGTTGTCAAAATCCGTGTATGTAGATGCTATTCAAGGTCTCTAAAAACGCCGATTACGTCTTGTAAAGTTCCGGACGAAACGCCAATACGCTGCGTGGAGTGTGGACTGTATATAAGGGTGGATTTGGGCCACAGCTCCAGAATACCAGCCAAGGATCCAAACACCTTGGTATATTCCCTAAGAGAACGCCGATTGCATGGTCCGGACGAAACGCCGATACGTTTCGTGGAGTGTGTAGGGTGGCTTCGAGATCTAGCGCTAGAATATCAACCAAGTATCCAAGCAACTTGGTGGTATTATAAAGGCTAAAAAGAGAACTAGAAAAAGGCACAGATATTTAAAGCGAAAGAAAAGCACTTTTAACCATATAAAACACTTTCCTTGTTTTCCGAAACGTTATAAAGTTTCCATTTATTTAATGCAAAAAAACAAAATTTACTACAAAGTATTAAATTCCAAACAATTTAATTAATTAATTTATAAAATTAAATCACAGAAACAATTTAGCTATTTTAAAACGATTAAAAATACAGCCGTCCAAGATGGCTTTCAAAAAAACGATTTGACATGAAAATTTCTAAGTTACAACAATATAAAATACAAAAAAAAAATAAAGAACAATTTAAAATGTAATACATGATGATAGTGGCGCCTCAAGTTGTCAACTCCCTTCACACATAATTGATACCAGAGTTGGGAAATCCGTTGACTTCTGTTCAGACGTGAACAGTCTCTATTATCCGAGTTCAAAAGATAACCAAAGTCCAATCCAAAATCGACAAAAAAATTTTGAAAAGGTTTTAAGGGTGTATATTTCAACACCCTTAAAACCTTTTCTTATTATATTCAATGGAATATTTGAATTTTAATAGTGTTAAAGAGACTTTATTTATAATAACCTTTAAGTCACCCTTGTATGAAAAATCTCACAAAAGGAATCATTTTTACACGATGAAAAGGAAAAATGTTGAGGTACACTAAAGAAACTTCTTGAATTGGTTAGCAATATCAATTAAGTACTTAAAATATAATTTTTTAATTAAAAAATATTTTTAAGTAACGAAATATATCAGAACTAACGTAAGTTACCCTAGTGTGTGGTTTTTCACACATGTATAGTTTCTATGTAATTTGCACTAGAGACTAGATTTTCTTTCGGCATATGTGAATATTTTTGATATTATTGCGAGCTGCATGCAATTTATGTTTTATAAAGTGAGTGCTTATTTAAAACACACACAAGCTTTGTATGGTTTGTTGTTGATCACCAATGGGATAAATACATCATTAGTGTTACGTTAAGCTATGGCGTCACTGCATAGTGGACAGACATTGCATATGTGTGAAAAACCACACACGAGGGTAACTAACGTAAATTTTTGAGGGTGATTTGAGGCATTTTTCATGCCAATAAAAAACGATTTATCATATACATAAATAACTGAGTTTATAACGAAATCTCATGTTTAATTTTTTGAAAATAAATTGTTAGTTCTCACCTTAAATTACACTGGTTTACAGCCAAAAAATACCAAGAACGCCACATGCCTAGATAAGTTAATTGGGACCTCCTGAACACGAAAAACGCTGTAATTTTTTTTTGAAAGTACCGTTTTTTAGATAACGGTACTTTTGTGTTTTTCGGTGTATGGTCCCACTCAAACCCTTGTGGAGCCCAACCGAATCGAGATGAATGGCATATCGTTGGAAAGATAATTGATTGCTTTTTCCACCGATATGCTCCAAATTTCTATCTGATAAGAAATGGCTGAGTAATGGCACCTCAAAGTTCAAAAAATGTAAATTTTTTACGTTTTTTTCAAAATTTTTCATTTTCATTTCGTTTTTTTACTACGTTATATTAAATATCTGGAATGTTTTATTTCTTAACCAAATAGTATATTTAATTACCAACATTTTAAGCGTAAAAAACACGGAATTTTATATGAGATGAAAATATTGTCGTTCCACAAAATCCTTAATAAAAACTTTATTTTTCATCCGATTTTTTCCAAATTACGCTTAAAATGTTGGTAATTAAATAAACTATTTGGTTAAAAAATAAAACATTCCAGATATTTACTGTAACGTAGAAAAAAAACGAAATAAAAAAGAAAAATTTTGAAAAAAACGTAAAAAATAGGCAAATTTCGAACTGAGGTGCCATAACTCAGCTATTTCTTATCAGATAGAAATTTGGAGCATATCGGTGGAAAAAGCATTCAATTATCTTCCCAACGATATGCCATTCATCTCGATCGGGCTCTTCGGTTGGGCTCCACAAGGGTTTGAGTGGGACCATACACCGAAAAACACAAAAGTACCGTTATCTAAAAAACGGTACTTTCAAAAAAGAAATTACAGCGTTTTTCGTGTTCAGGAGGTCCCAATTAACTTATCTAGGCAAGTGGCGCTCTTGGTATTTTTCCAAATTAACAATTTGTAAAGCAGTGTTATTAACATACGTTGCTAAATTCACACCATTTATATGTTTTTTATTCAATTTTATCTGGCTTAGCTTTAAATACCTCGGTATTAATCTAGATCGCCGTTTAACGTGACAAGCCATATAGAGGCAAAATTAACTCAAGTGAAACTAAAAGCCATCCAAATTCATTGGCTTATTGGAAGAAACTCTGTCCTTAGTCTCGACTGCAAACTACTTCTTTACAACTCCATCTTAAAGCCAATCTGGTGCTATGGTATTCAGTTATGGGGCACTGCTTCGGCCTCTAATATCGAAAAAATGCAAAGGCGCCAAAATAAACTACTTCGAATAATTACAGCTGCCCCTTGGTATGTTAAAAACTCAAATACTCACAAGGATCTCAATGTTCCATTAGTTAAAACTATGATTACGAAATATGCAGTAAAATACTTAAAAAGGCTCGAATTGCACCCGAACCCACTAGCACGAAATATTTTAAATGATAGCGGCCACACTCGCTTAAGAAGAAGAGACACTGCAGCACTTATCCAATTAGATGAGCGATAAACACCTAAATAGGTGAACGGAACCCGTGGTAAAGTAAATTTTTGTCTGGCACTGGCAGGACATAAAATAACGTATTAGGTTAAGATTTGAATAATTATTGTTATGCCATGTTCGCACGGTGCTTTGGATTACTTCGCTCTCTGCTTTAATTACTTATTTGAATTACCATGTTCGCACGGCATTTTCCTAATCGGTTTTGACAGTTCTTCTTCTTTTTTTTTCTTTTATTAAGAATGGAAAGAAAAAGTAAGTAAAAAGTATTATTTTAAAGAAATACATAATATAAAATATTTATTTTCCCAGTAAATAGAAAAGCTGTTAGCAAATGGACTCAATGTTTTTTATAATATAAAATTACTTCCTTTACTTTTGTTACCTTTTTTCAGGGCTGCCAGATAAATTTGTGAGGAAAAAGTTAGATTCCTGAGAGAAAAAATCGGCTTTATCGTTTCTAAAAATCGTCAAAAAAATCAGAAAATTTAAAATTTAGTTGTTTTTTAAACAATTTTTGTTTGATTTTAATAAAAAAAAATTATTCAAACAAAAACATAATTACTTCATACCCAGCTAGCATTTTCAATCGTGTACACACAGAAAAAAATCAAGTTAAAAACGTCGAAAACAAGGTTGATTTAAATTTTTTCGGTGGTGATTTTGCTTCATACGGGTTTCATGTTAATTCAACCTGATTTTACAATAACTGCGAACAACATTTTTTTCTTTTGATATAACTATAATTCATGCTAATTTAACATTGCAGTAAAGTTAGAGCAAAATGTAAAATCGGAATCACGTTGAATGAAAGTTATTTCCAGTTGAAACAACGTGAATTTCATGTAGAATCAAATGGGTTTGAGTGTATTTTAACAGTGTGAAGAAGCTTCAGACAACATTTGCATTTATGTAAGAATAATTCAAAACCCTGTAACACATGTTTCACTTATTTTGTATTCTCCTTTGTTAACAGAAGCATCAGCAGAATCGCCCGATAAGGTCATCATTCTACTTTGAAAACTTGATGTACTATTTAAATAAACAATTTTAATTAAAAGAATACGGGAATTGTCTTCTTTTTATAACATATTTTAAAAGTGAAAATAAAAAATGTACATAATTAAGTAGGTATACATGTTAATTTAACAAGATAAACTTTTGATTTTAATACAAAACAGGTTTTTATGGGTTCAATATTGAATCCAGATTTATTTATATTTTAATATTTTTTTTTTTATTTTTTTAACAGTGAATAATATTAAATAAACATTATTTAAGGTTATTTTGATATTTTTTATTAAAAATTAATATGAAATAATGATAAATTTAAGTAAGGGGCATAATTTTTCTGAAATTTAACATGATTCTCAATCAACATTTTTCCATGTTAATTTTACATGGGTTTTTTTTTCTGTGTGTAAGAGCTACTGGTAGTCTCATGTAGAGCGTCTTTGATCGTCAATGACCGCATTTTTTAATCCTAGACGATTCCTCACACGGTAAAAACTGTAACACGAGTGAGATTCTTCCATAGCACTGCGAAAGTAGCTTCTTCAATAGTTCTTCAAAATACTTCCATTTATGGTACGTATTTCAAATACAAAATACTTCCACGTTATGAACATGTATGTATTTAAAATACGAAATACACCCTTTTTTCAAACCAAAAAATACATTAGATAAAACTAATTAACAAAACAATTGCTTCCTTTCATAAATATCAGATTTTTGAATGTACCATCAGACAAACAGTTTCTTGTTGAAGAATAAATAAAACCTCCTGAAGAAAATAATCTTTCTACAGGTCCTGATGAGTACAAACTTGTATTAAATTCTATGAATTCTATTTTTATATTTGGAAAGCTGTCAAGAGTGATAATGTCTTTGCTCTTGCCACTGAGGAAACTGACAAATTCCAACTCCAAATTTGATGTCCTGTTCTACTTCTGATATTTCCAGTTGTCATTTTAAGTTTTTTGTAATTTTCCTCTAGGGTATAAATTGCAAGTTTTGGATTCTTTGCCTTTCTTATTATGTATTAAAAATACTTGCTGGAAATGTATTTAAAATACAAAATACTTGTACCTCATGTATTTAAAATACAAATACAAAATACGTATTTGTATTTTAAATACGTATTTCAAATACTGCCTAGCCCTGAGTGTAACATTGTTGTTTTTGTACTCTGAAAATAATCCAAGATTTTCTTAAGACTTGCATATTACAGCCGTACCTAAAAGAGCGGCACTCGCTAACTAGTTTTTGAATAGAGCGAACTGAATGCTTTTCAAATGAAAAAATCGATTTTGACAGCTCGTTTAAAAGTGAAGTTTGCCGTTATTGTTAACTAATAATGGCAATTAGCTATTTTCTTGGTTAATCTAACGTCTATTTTCTATTTTTATCTATTTTTATTTAGATTTTTTTGTGGGTTTTATTTAACAAGAGAGCTGTCACTACTACATATCAGCGTAAAAGCTAAGCAAAAGAAAACGTTCCGCCTCCCGCTCTTGTTAAGGTAGGGCTGTTAAGGTGGGGTGTCATAAAGCCATAGGATATAAAGCCATATGGTGTCAAGTCCCATTCCATTGAGACATCAGGGCATATGCCATTAAGTCTCAATATAATGGGATTTAACGCCATAAGTTTTTCCGAAAAATTACACATAAAGCCATATTTTTGAAAATGATTGCATGTCATCCTATTTCATGTAAACAATGCATTGTTGTTTCATGTCGCCCTGTTTTATGTCAATCAATCAAATTCCGACATTGCAGGTGGTCCACGATTTTATTTTTTGTTGTTAATTTCATTTATAAGAATTATGCCAAGTTCCAAAAACAATAATAAAAAAAATTATATAATCTTAAAGCTTACGTATATTGCCCTTTATATTTTATTTTACAGAAGTAAACATTCTGTAATACTGAAAATTATTGTGGAAAACTATTAATTTTGGTGGGGTGTCACAAAGCCATAGGACATAAAGCCATAATGGCCTTATGTCTCAATCCAAACGGACATAAAGCCATAATTTTGATATGGCCTTAAGTCTCATATCAATTTTAGTGGAATGGGACATAAAGCCATTATGGTGTTATGTCCCATTTGATGTGTTGCGTTACAAATGCTTATATGGTATAACAAAGACCTGCTTCGCTAACTAAAGCTTCGCTGTATAGCCGGCCTTCGGCCGGGCGCAAGGATTTTCTCCTCCATGGTATAACAAACACCGGCTTCGCTTACTAAAGCTTCTCTGTATAGCCGGCCTTTTGGCGGACGCAAGAATTTTCTCCTTTATGGTATAACAAGTACCGATTTCGCTAAGTAAAGCTTCTAAAATCTGTCTTGTTTCCGAACGAAGGCCGTTTACGCAGAGAAGCTTTAGTTAGCAAAACCGGTGTTTGTTATACCATAGAGGACAAAATCATTGCGTCCGGCCGAAGGCCGTCTATGCAGAGAAGCACTTGTTAGCGTAGCTTTTTCGGGTTTTTTCCATATATGAACGACGTCCCCAAATTTAGGGGCTTAGTTCATTTTGGGTTTGGGGAGTTAATTCATTGGGGACTTAGTTCATACCGCCATTTTTGACATAAAACAGGGCGACATGAAACAACAAAGCATTTTCTACATGAAATAGGGTGAAATACAATCATTATCAAAAATATGGCTTTATGTCTCATTTTACGGAAAAAATTTATGGCGTTAAGTCCCATTATATTGAGACTTAATGGCATATGCCCTTATGTCTCAATGGAATGGGACTTGACGCCATATGGCTTTATGTCCTATGGCTTTGTGACACCCCACCTTAATTTTTCCTTTTACAAAATGTTTGCAGCTTTAATTCCTGGATCCTAGAAATTTAGGACTTTTTTAAATCATTAATTTCATAGATAAATAGGCATAATAAGTGAAATAAGCATTTGTAACGCAAAACATCAAATGGGACATAAAACCATAATGGCTTTATGTCCCATTCCACGAAAGTTGATATGAGACTTAAGACCATATCAAAATTATGGATTTATGTCCGTTTGAATTGAGACATAAAGCCATTATGGCTTTATGTCCACCGGCTGTTAAACATTCCAAGATTAAAAAACGAAATTGTCAGAAAATGTAAATATATTATTCTGATTTTGGAGACTTCAAAAATAATCACTTTTTTTAAAAAATCAGCAAATCGGCACTTTGCTAATTTCGGAGCAAAAAATCGTCAAAATGACAAAAAACGTCAAATCTGGCAACCCTGCATTTCTTTGTTTATGTTATATTTTGTTTGTTTTTTTTTTTGAGTGCTTTGACAGCTGGTGAAAGAAAAAAACGATAAGAATTAGAGATCACATTGATTTTACGGTAAGCCACAGGGTAATAAAAATTTAATTACGTACAAATGAGATAATCCGCTCTCAAAATTTTGTATGACGAATTATGTAATTTTGATCATAATTAGGCTGTGGATGACGAATGAGAGAGTGAATTACGAAAAAACGCTGTCGTGCGAACATGGTATTAGTTCCTATTTAATATATGAAGATTCTATAAATAAATAATGAAAGAAAAAAAAACATCTGGCTTAGCTTTAATTAACAAAAAGATTCTGAAAAGCCTTGAACTAGTAAAATTTTCTTTCAAACTTCTTCGTTTCTAATACTGTCGGTAACTTTTAGTTTGCCATAACTCGGTTCCACTATACGTATTAACAAATATTTAAGTATGCATTAAACGTCTTATCACGCTGAACAACTATGTTCCAGTACTCAGCCTTATATTTATAAAATATATAAAAATATAAATTGGAACAATAAAATGCTTAACATTATAATAAATTATCTATAAAAGAAACATACAAACAGTAGGAAGTGCGTAAATAAACGCAATGCAAATTTCTAGGAAATGCTAGATAATTAAAATTTAGTTCGAAAACGTGTTTGTGCTAATGAAAAAATTCTTTGAAAAGAAATTTTCCCAAAGTAAGGGAACATCCTTGTTTGGAACAAATCAAATAGAAATAGAAAATTTTTAGAGAATATAAAATTTTTAATTTGAGTCAGATATTAATTTCGGGACAGTTTGTAGTTTTATTTAAATATGTATGTAGCAGTTAAGGTGTATGCTAAAATTGCGCCGAATCTTTGACACCCTCCAACAATAGTTTAACTGTATAGACTTAAAATATTTCAAAAGGCTTTATATGGGGTGTATGATAAGTAACTTTTATTCGTTTCAGTGAAATTCCGAAAGTACTTTTTATATTTAGACCTATAATTCCAATAGGATATCATTATTTCTTTCATATTGAAGTGATTTTGATAAGGGTGCTGGCTTACATTCGGCCTAAGGTAATTTAGGGACCGACTATTACAAAATTGAATGGTGTTAGTTCTAACCATATAAGGCGAATTATGGACCGATCTTCACAAAATTTGTGAGCGTGATTTATAGTCTTATGGAACTAGCACAGAGCAAATTCAACGATTAATATTTTTATAATAAGGAGAAAAGTATAGGCGGTGAAGCCTGAACATATGATAAAACAGTTATTAGAGACACAATTTCGAGATTGGACCCTATTTGGGACAGCTAAGCCAAAAAGGACCCACCAAAACAAAAATATGTTATAAGCTTAAAAACACATATGAGATTTTTTCGTCCTCAAGTAATGTTAATGTTAATTATGGACCTGCAAGCACAACATTTCGCCATGACATAGTAACACATTACACAAACGCATAATATATCTTTCAGTAGTGTGGTAGGCATATTTATGTTATTATTTACCATAAAATCGTCGTCGGCAATCATAATATGGTTTTCTTATGAAAAACAGATTTCACCATTTTATGGTTGCAGATGACAATAATTAATTGTACGTAGTTAAGTAGCAGTAATCATATAGGAAATATATATTTGTTACGTGTACTAACAACACATGAGTATTTGACTATAATGAAATCGTAATAACCAGGGCAAGTTCTTCGAAAAAGTACACTTGCAAAATAAGTTTCTACACATTAAAAAAGTTTTTGAGAAATTGCTTTTTAGTATATTTTGCAACTGAGCAAAGAGTTTCTTAATATTAATATTGTGTTTGGTAATTTTAAGCAATTTTGTATTTTAAATAAATCTCTGACAATCGCAATACTCGTACTATGTTTAAATTTTCCTTTATTACCAACTTTGAGTTTTCCTTTTTTTCTTATCTATTGATTTGTGCGGAATTAAAAAAAAATTTTGAAATAACTCATATTCTATATTTTATTTATTTAATAAATTTACTTAATAATATAACAATAATAGGTTTTTCGTTAAAATTTTTGTATATTTAAAATCTTGATTATTTTTATATATTCAGTGCATAAAACTTGCCCTACTAATAAAACATTATTATCTTTAAACTTAATGGATTATCATATGTAGTTCTTGGCATGAATTTCATCCTCATAAATTACAATCTTTCATAATAAACTTAAAGTTGTTGCCAAAAAAACTGAAAAAACAAAATGAGTTAAAAAAAACACATTAAATAAAATGGGTAGACTACAAAAACACACATTCAAACATTTTAAACTTGATATTTTAATATAAAAAATATGCAAAAAAAAGAAAACTATTATTGTGTTTAAGTTTAAAACACATTATTAAATGTTTATCTGGCTTGTCACAGAAATTAATTTCGATCAAAAGTCAAAGTACATCTTGCTTCTACGAAAAAAACAATTCAATCGAAATTGCAACTACGAAATTAAAACCATTTTGAATGGAATGTATATTGCAATTTGTTTGTTCGTAAAGTACAGGCCAAAAGCTGTTAAAATATGTATTCAGATTCTAAAAGTAAGTTTACACATGCAGTGGGAGTTTGTTTAACATTGTGAGTGTTAAGTAAAAAAAGTAAGAGTGCTATATTCGGCTTCGGCAAATCTTTGATACCCTCCACCGACAGCTCGAATTATTCAGGATTGGGCTCTATATGATATCTTTATATTATTAATTTATCTTTCATTATTAAATTTGGTTTCGGTTTAGACCTTCATTTATCAAATTATTGACCGACAATCAGATAGTTTTATATTTTTCTTTAAAGGCAATTCAATTAAATTTTTTAGCTTGGTGGTTCCACATTTCAATGATCTGATCCCACTGAACCGACTTTCCTGGATTTCAATCCCAAAATTTTAAGGATAACTTCAACCAATTTGACCAAGTTTTTTCTTTTCTGTTGAGTTTTTCAAAAGTGCGCGTGTTTTAAACAGACGGACAGATATACGGCCATGGCTAAGTCGACTTAGAAATACTCAAGGAGCCGGAATATATCTGTGGCCGTTTGGAAACACAAGTTATCTCTACTTTTTGCGAAAATTGAGATTACACCACAAATAGAAAGAATGTTGCATCTACTATCACTTTGACAGATCGAAATTTTGATATATTTTCTCATTTAAAAAATTGTTTGAAAAACAAAAATCAGAAATATACAAATGTTTATGTAAAAACTAGATAACTCCACGCATTTTTGGAAAAAACAAGTTAACTCCATAGTGTCTTAAAAAACAGAAAAATTAGAAGATTTAAACGACGTTGTTTCAAAAAACTAAGAGCGAAAGAGGGAAATAGAACAAAGAGAATTCAAAGAATATTAAATACATTATTTATATGCATATTATATATTTTCTGAAGTTCTTGAAGGGTAATCCATAAAAGGTAAACCTTTTAATTAAGTTTATGCATAAAAATAGTCAAAAACTCGGCTCATCTATATATAGTATATATAAATATATATAAAACTGTAACGATACTGACTGATTCATCATCGCATAGCCTAAATGGCTGAAGCTAAAAATTTGATGTTGGTCTCTCCCCAAATTGATCCGTTCAAACGGGATTTTTAAAAATTCGAATGCTTAGGGGATAAAGACGGTAACAACTGGTAACTTCGGAAACCTTATATCTCCAGAAAAAGAGATACAAAGAAATGTAATACTTATCGTTGTTCTATAGAAAGATAAGCGGACAGGTGTCTATTACTTTTTTTAAATTCGGCCCTTTTAGGGAGTAAAAATAAACATAGAAATAAAGTTAATACATCATTCGAAAGTAATCTAAAAAGCTCAAATACGAATTAGGTACTTTTCCGAAACTCGAACGTTAATATTTGGGCTCATATTACAAAATTGCAGTTTCTGATACTTTAATGGGGGAAAAAGTACCGAAAAAGACGAATTACGGGAATCTTAATTTCTTTCTTACGCTTTTTGTTGCAACGTCCTAAGTTGATAAGACCCCGTGAGTGAATTTTTTGGTACTTTTTTGTTCTTTAACTGGTATTTTTTGAATTCCGTTGGTATTGGACCAAGAAACATGCAAGGTCCTCAGTGAATGAGAATCTTGAAGAGGTATATTTTGAGTACTTTTTGTTCTTTAACTGGCATTTTTTAAATGTTCGTTTTTTAATCAACACGCGAAGAAAAAACATGGTTGTGGTAAACATATTCTAAGAGCAACATATTATTATAAGAATGATGATTGTAGTCACCATATTAAGATTATTATTGAATCATATTATGACTAAATATACTCGTACTATTACATCATAATATTTTCCCTTAATCATATTATTATTCTGTTAATCATACTAAGTTAAGAAGTAATCAAATTATTGTCATGTTAATCATAATAAGCTAAGAAATTAATCATATTATTTTCATGTTAATCATAATAAGCTAAGAAGTAATCATATTATCATCATGGTAATCATAATAAATTTAGAAGCAATCATATTATGATACAGCACCTTTCATAGCTGGCATAAAAATACAAAATAAATTAAAATATTTTTGCATCGATTTTTTTTGTGGCTTTTTACAATTTTTCTTAATGTTAATCAAATAGCGGAGTTAAATATAAGGCTTGCAAAAGAGCAAATGAAAAATCTGTGGTTTTCATGGGCAACCGCGTGTGTCCATTTTTTCGATTTAAAGATATTGATGAAATATCGTAGCACTTTTATAAAATATAACGAAATCTCTGTGTGTTTTGTTGTTGGATTTTACAAAAAAACTATGATATTTTGCATTTGCACTATTACATCGCTAATACTTGAATAAACTCCGCTAATATTTTAATTTTTTAATTTCTTTAAACTTATTTTTTTTATGGAATTTTATCTTTTAATTGTTTAACCGCTCACAAATAAAAAAAAAACGACACAACGGCTTCAAAATTATTTTACAAATGGCGCTAACATAATATGATTAGAGTAAAAATAGTTTGATTGCATCTTTAACATAATATGATAAATGTATAGAAAGTTATCATGTTATGGCTATTAAATATCATGATATGGTTGTGAGAAATATAATATGTTTAGAAAGTTATCATAATTAAGTTGTTAGAAAAATAATTATTTTTCGGTCAACAATACTCAAATTTATAATTGCGATAAACATTGATATGTTTACAGTAACTATAATATTGTTGATATTAAATAAAAATAACAATTATTTGTGTACGACAACAATATATTGTTACATTAAACATAGTGTTGTTGCCGTAACCATGCCCAACCATATTTTTTCTCTGCGTGTAGAAACATAAACTTTGGCATATAATTACATATCGGTCCTTTATTGCAAAATAGCCATATGTCAAAAAAATCAAACTTGACAAAATGCGATTGAAGTTTTCAAAATGTACCTTTTTACACTCATTTAATAAAATATATTTTACTATAACTTTGGTTCAATTTGATATTTAAAACTGATTTTTTTACGTATAAAGAAGGTTTAATGCAGCACTTTTGCTTGGGTAACTGCAAATTTTTGATTTTTTGATATAGGAGCGATATGTCGACGAAAGAAAGGAAAGCTGACGAGGTAGCGTAAATTATGCTAGATTTTGATATATAAGCATAAAACGAAAAAATTTTTTTTTGGAAAACCCGGGTAACTTAATTTTTTTTCGTAAAAAAAACAGGTAAATTCACGTGCTGAGTCAAATAGTTAATGTTTTTCCACAAATTATTACATAAGTTGCCTTAATTCCGTAAAATGTTGAAATAAATTGAAAAACAAAAGTTTTTTTGGAAAAACTAGATAACTCCATTTTTCGAAAAAACAAGATAACTGACATTGATTTTCGGTTTAAATGCCCAAAAATTACTTTAATGGAACTAGAAATCTTTAACATTATATAATATTATGGTTTGTTAAGCGCGCATGCATAATAACATTAATTCCTATTAAATAACAAGCGAAATATGTTTAAAACTTTAAGTGTGTTTTTCTTGTGAACCATTATGTGAAAATTAAATGTGCCTATACCGCAGAAATATGCAATACTAGCTGAACCGACAGACGTTTTCCTGTCCAAATTAGGAAAAATGTTTGCGTTCGATTTTTAAAATCCGTTAAAAAGATACGAACATTTGAAAGAAAAATTAGTCAAATCGATGGAGCCGTTTTCTGATTTTAGGTAAATTCGAAAAAAGTGGGCGTTAAAGTGGGCTGGGCAAAATTTTCTTTCCGTAAAACCTAACTAAGTTGGACCATGGCGATGATTTTAAAGAAAAAATCGTCCAAATCGGTCAAGCCGTCCTCAAGTTATGCACTTAATAGAAAAAGTGGGCGTAAAAGTAGGCATGGTACATTTTTCTTTCGATGAAAACGTAAAATGGATTTATTTACTTTATTTATTTATTTATTTGCTTTCCAAAACAACAAGATACAACTCTTATAATTAAAGTAATGGATTTTTATAACGTAAATTATAACAAAGTTTTAATAATCTGTTTGGTACAAATTACAAAAAAATAAAAATTAATTTACAATTGAAGCACAGCCGCGAATAACGTTTTAAGTTACAAAATAATAATTTTTCAGGAGAGCAAAAAAACGTTTTTTGACAAGCAGCATTATTTTTTAAAAAAATTTTTTTTTTCTATTATTTAAAATAGTGATAATAAAAACTTTAATGCAAAAGGCTTTTAAAACATTATTCCGCACTGCAAAACCATTTCGGTTTCATCATTATGTTAGTAACTTGCAATGTTCTTCCACTGGCTGACACTTTGTACGCCATTTTGAAGGCGTTAAGGTGCATAGTTTTGGTTGATTTGATGTTTAAACTGTGTAAGAGAGTAAAGTCAACGTTTATCTGCAAAAAAACAGTTTTTGCAAAATGTGGCGTTTACAACGTTTTTCGCGGCTGTGCTTCAATTATTGAATTAGTTTAAACATTATTGTCTTACACAAGTTTTGCTAGTATAAAACAATATATAACCCAGTAAAAACTTCGCCTACTTTTTCAAAATGAATAGCTTCTTTAACTCATTATTTTGTAGCTTTCTTCTATAACTACATCTATAACAACTTCTATAACAACTTCTATAACTACTTTTTCCTGGATGTATGTAGGTAAAAAAATAATGACTTGCTTTTTAATGCGTTCATTTTGGGACATCCCTTGTAAAATTCATTGGTTCTTTCAGTAGAATTGTAAGTAGTGCTCTTGCACATTATTTTGTAGGCGAAGTTTTTACTGGGAAATAATTATAATATGAAACATAAAAAATTAATGAAAATCAAAAATAAAATAGAATAAAAGAAAAAGAATTCAATTTGTAGCATACAATTTAAAAATTTCGGTTTTAAATTGCCGAGCGTTGCTTATAAATTTAATATTCGTGGGTAGCGAATTCCAAAGACGGACTGAATGAATATAAAATACAGAGTTTTTATAACGAACATGTACGAATCTCTCAAACAAGTAAGTTGGATGTCGAGAGTGTATGATTTTATGTAAAAAAATCAATGTTCTGATATTTAGAAGATCTACAAAAGTAACTCCATATAGTTTGTTGTGTAATGGGAAATATGGTCATATTTCCCTAGACTAAATACATATCTCAATATTGAGTTAAAGGTAGATGTAAGCTTTCTACGACTTGCATAATCACAATTAGCGTATATCTCGCATCCATATAGCAAAGTTGGCATGAGGTATGTTTTCGCTAGAAGAATTCGAATTTTGAGTGGGGTAAAATACTGGGTATGCCATAACGCTCGTAACATTGAGTATGTTTTCCCTGTTGCGACGTTAATATGATCTGACCATGTAAGAAAACGATTAAATGTAATTCCAAGATTTTTTGCCGTTGATACTATCTCGATTTTCTTATTATTAAGCAATATTGCCGGTTCTTTTTTTTTAAATAGTTGTCTTCTTTGTAATAACTAAGCACTTGGATTTTTTAGGGTTTAGGCACAAACCATTTGCACTTGCCGATTCATATATTCGGCCAAGATCCATATTTAAGTTCCCAATGCATCGGCTCATATCATCAAGGCTACTACTAATATATAGTTGTACATCATCAGCATACATATGAACACTGCAATACTTAAGATGTTGGGGAAGGTCATTGGTATATATAGTAAAGAGTAATGGACCTAGTATTGATCCCTGTGGCAGTCCTTTCAGAACTGGTAGAGATTTTGAAGTATTGTTGTTGGCAAAGACGGACTGACGGCGTCCTGTTAAATACGATAACATTAATGTTGTTGATGACGTAGAGAAATTGAACAATTTTAGCAACTTAAAACGAAGTACATCATGATCTAACGTATCAAAGGCTTTAGAATGATCGATAAGTACAAGGAAAGAAACATCACCAACATCAATACGCTGTCGCAGTTCTTCAGAAACATCTATTAAGGCCGTTATACAACTTTGTTACGGTCGAAACCCAGATTGCTTTCTAGGTAATAAGCCCTTATCATTTACGTATTTGCTTATTTGGTGATGTAGTAAACGTTCAAATACTTTTGATAAATATGGTCAAATGGCAATAGGGCGATATTCAATTTTAGATTTTGGTATTGGTATTATTTTTGCAAATTTCCAGTTTTCTGGGTAAACACTTTTTGTAATTATAGTGTTAAATATATGTGTGATATAAGGCAGCATACGCAAAATGATTATTTTTAAAAACTTTAGATAAGTCTCATCAAACCCAACAGCATTTGATTTAATTGCGAGGCAACTAGATAGTACATCTGATTCGCATACACAATGAAAGTAGAATGGATTATCCATAATATGTGAAGTTTGTTCATAAAAACCAAGATTTGATTGAACAGCAGGGAGATTTGTAAAAGACTTATTAGTTTCATCAACATCTATATCAATCCAAAGTTTATCAAGCTTACTCTTCCCTACATACTAACCCACTTAACTCATATTTTTAACACGATCATCACAACGTCTACGTTCCCGTCTGAATGGAAGCATGCTAAAATGATCTGCCTTTGCAAGTGAAACATTGTAAAATTCAAATGTATGCTGACGACCTGCAACTCTATATAAGCTGTAAAATATCAGACGCCGCAAATTGCATTCAACTAATAAACGACGATCTCAATCATATTTATCATTGGGTATCTGCAAATGGCCTAAGCTTAAACCCAAAATAATCAGTTGCTATTGTTATTGGACCATTAAAATATATAAACACGTGTCTATCACCAATAAAGATTAATGAAATGACACTTAATTATGTTGATACTGCAAAAAATCTTGGTGTTGTTTTTAACAATCAACTTAATTGGTCAGACCATGTGAAAATAAGCTGTGGAAAAACCTTTTCTATGCTAAGGAACTTATGGATGTCACAATATTATACACCGATTCACATCCGAATGCTATTAGCTAAAACGTATTTATTGCCAACACTCATGTATGGATGCGAGCTTTTTTAAGTTGCGATTCGGTTAGTAGGCGAAGGCTCAACGTAACATACAATAATATTGCTAGATATGTATTTGGAATGAAAAGGAACCATAGCATCTCACAATATGCGAAACAGATATGTAACATAACATTTGATAACTTGTTGACTTGCCGAACTCTATTGTTTTTGCATAAGATTATATATAGTCAACAGCCTTCCTACCTTTATGATCGAATCACTTTTTCTAGATCGAACAGAGGTTACAAGATTAATAGGATCAGCTATAACAAATCAATTTCTAATCAACACTTCTTTATTAACTCGATTCGTCTCTGGAGCCAACTACCCCCTCGAATCCAAATCATAAGCAATGCAAGCCATTTAAAATCTGCCATATTTGAGTACTTCAGTATATATATATATATATATATATTTATTTGTACACAAAATTTATAGTCATTTTATTTTTCATTCTTTATTTTTTTTTCTTCTTCTTTTTTCAATTAATTGTATTTTCATACTATTAAATATAAATCTTACTTATCTACCAAATTACTACCCAATACTGTAATATAAGACTTGTTCTTTTTGTATTGTATTGATAAATAAATTAATAAAATAAATAAATAAATAACATCAATAGAGGGTCTACCAACGCCTATCTCACGAATGGCTTTCCAAGTTTTCTTAGATCCCAATGCAGATGTAAAACGATTCGAATAAAACTGTGATTTTGCGGCTTTTATCAATCTATTTACAACTTTCCGTGCATCGCGATATTCTGTTTGTAGATCGACAGTCTTTCAACGTTTGTAAGCAAAGTCTCTACGGACAATGGCCGATTTCATTTCAGGAGTAAACCATGGTTTCTTCTTAAAATTTTGCTTGACAGTTTTAAGTGGAACAGATTTTCTAAAAATATTTAAAAGGTTTTTTTCCAGAAAGTTAAGCTGATAATCTACCGAAGGCATATAATAAATTGTTGTCCAATCGATGCTATCCAGCTCGTAAGATAAAATATCATAATTGATATTTTTATAATCAAAAAAAGTAATATCCTCAGTTATGTGTTGTAATTGAAAATCATAGGTTAAAAATAATAAATCGTGCTTGGAAAAACATGGTGCCGATAACTGACTATAAAGCAGGACTTTTTTCATGTTGCTGACAAAAAATATATCCAATAATGAACTATTCGTAGCAGTAAAATGAGTTGGAGTTGTGGTGTTTGTTGGATATAATCAGGGTTGCCGAACATGGTCTTTTCCGACCAAATGTGGTCGGATATATTTGGCTTGGTCGGATGGTAGGCCAAACCTTATTTTGGTCGGTTTTAGAAAATTGGACGGATAGCAGACAATAACAAATCTCATAGCTTTTTTGCCAAACACAAACATTTTGTTTTAACTGTTGATGAAACTGTGGATATGGCATTGATATTACGTTAGGAGCAAGTTACTTTGACGGTGTTAGTTTTATAAAGAATAGTTTTGTCATCTTATTCGAGCTTACCAATTCAGATGCCGCTTAAATTTTTCTTCTTATAAAAAACTTTTTAATAACAAACAATATTCCTATACAAAATTTGATCGGATTGGCAACAAACGGCGCTCACGCCATGACTGGAACTGTTGGTAAGCTTATAGCCCATTCATCGATGTCGATCGTAGACTTCATTCGCTTAAATTACATGTTAAACAAAGACAATATTGTATAATATGTTTTTGTTTTAAATGTAAGTTCGAACGAAGTTTTCGTTCAGATGAACAGGCAGTTAATCTTACTTAGCAATGCAAAAAATATTAAGGTTATTTGTGGTAATATTTAAAGTTTTTTCACATAGTCCTAAAAGAATAACATAAATAAAGGAATTTAGGAATTCTGTTCTGTATTAGGTGTTTCTTATACAAGATGGACTTCTTAAAGGAAGATCCCTGCAAATAAAATTGGACCACATAATCCATTTTGATAAAATGGACTACTCCATGGACTGGTCCGATGTAATGCAAGCATGGACCATGTCATTGTTAAAAAGTGTTTGTAGTGAGACGACATGTCTTCGTTTTTTAACGACATGCTTTCGTTTTTAAACGACTTCAAAACTAGTCCTCTTGAGTATACCACGGAGTAGTTTTCAAACTACTCCTTAGTAGTCCAAAGGTGGGTTATATGGTCCTCCCCTAGGACATCGTAATGTTAAATAGACCATGTTTTTCCCATACGTTTGGGTTACTTTTGGACTAGTCCTAGTCCCTTAAGGACTACATTTTACACGCGTGTTTCGACTAGTCCTTTTTATTGCAGGGATGTTGTAAGAATCGTAGAACAGTGGGATGCTTTAATACTGTATTTTGAAACATAGTTTTATAAAGGCAATGGTATATGAGCCGCAGAACTTGCAGAAAGTATGGATGAGTTCCAAACAAGAGCAAGTTATCAACGCGTATACAATAAGCCAACTATGCTTTGTAAAACTCTTTGATACATTTTTTACGTTGTCTGCAAGGTATTAGGATGTATTGAAGCTCAGCCTATGTCTAATAAAGTTTAATACTTTTTTTTTAATTGTATAAACTTAAGTAAATAAATTTTTATTCATATTTTATTAGTGGTCTTTATGTGTTATTGCATACGATCAATGAATAATTCTAGTTTATAAGCGTTATTAAATGAATTGTATATACATTTTGTTAAAGTTGAACGTTACCAGCAAATAAACTTTTAATAAAACTAGGGGTTACGTGTAGGACGTTAAATATTTAATAGGTGTGAACATAGGCTTACTTTTTTGTTTAAACTATAATTGCAAATTAAAAAAAAAAAAATAATAATTAGTATTGTGGTTATTTTGTTGAACTATTTATGGTTTTTAAACCAAATTTTTAATATTTTTAATTAGGCTTAAGTTCATGAAATTTAATTTTTATTAAATTATTTTTATGAAGAAAGGAATTTTACAACATGAAAATTAATTAAAATTGTTATTGATAATCTTTCATTCTTGACGTGGCTCGGGCTCGAACCCTGGCCGGCAGGTTACCATGACATGTTTCGATCGCAACCACTCGATCTCCTCAGATGGATTTGCCGTCTTACACTCGCAGCCATCGACAACTGCTGACGTCACTAGTCAAACATCAATCCTTAAACCAAATTGTATTTTAACATTTGGTAGATCGAAATTTGCTTTCCTGAATGATTATCCATTTTAATTGATTTTACATGTTTTTTCCTTTACTTCTGTTTTTTTTTTCGAAGTCCAAGTACATTTTTTGTTTTTTGTTTTTTTTTTTTTTTTGTTTTTTTTTTTTTTTTTTTTTTTTTTTAATATGTAGATTTATATCTTTATCCAATAAAAATTATACTTTTTAATCCAAATTTTTAATATTTTTAATTAGGCTTAAGTTCATGAAATTTAATTTTCATTAAATTATTTTTGTGAAGAAAGGAATTTTACAACATGAAAATTAATTAAAATTGTTATTGATAATCTTTCATTCTTGACGTGGCTCGGGCTCGAACCCTGGCCGGCAGGTTACCATGACATGTTTCGATCGCAACCACTCGATCTCCTCAGATGGATTTGCCGTCTTACACTCGCAGCCATCGACGACTGCTGACGTCACTAGTCAAACATCAATCCTTAAACCAAATTGTATTTTAACATTTGGTAGATCGAAATTTGCTTTTCCTGAATGATTATCCACTTTAATTGATTTTACATGTTTTTTTCCTTTACTTCTGTTTTTTCGTACTTTCGTCAAGAATTTTTCTTGAAGTCCAAGTACATTTTTTGTTTTTTCACTTTGTCTTTCTCTTTTCTGTTGACCTTTTTCAGCACAACTTGAAGGACAAATGTACACATAGAGCTCGTGCCTTAGCTTTAACAATAATTAGTATTGTGGTTATTTTGTTGAACTATTTATGGTTTTTAATCCAAATTTTTAATATTTTTAATTAGGCTTAAGTTCATGAAATTTAATTTTCATTAAATTATTTTTGTGAAGAAAGGAATTTTACAACATGAAAATTAATTAGAATTGTTATTGATAATAACAAGAATGAAAGATTATCAATAACAATTTTAATTGATTTTCATGTTGCAAAATTCCTTTCTTCACAAAAATAATTTAATGAAAATTAAATTTCATGAACTTAAGCCTAATTAAAAATATTAAAAATTTGGATTAAAAACCATAAATAGTTCAACAAAATAACCACAATACTAATAATTATACTTTTTATCAAAAATACATATACATACTTATCGTCAAATAAAATGCAAAAGGGCATATGTTCATTTTAAGAAAAAGCGAGATAACTTAATAAAAAGGCAGCTATTGTAATTATAACAACGGGGTTTTCTGGTTAATATCGTTAACACATTACGCATGATTGACACTATCCTGAAAAACTGTTTTTGTAATCTCAGTCGTATCGCTACTGAAATTTTTTTTAAAAATTATGAAAGGCCCTTTTGAATTTTTATATCGATATAATTGTTTTTAAATATTTAAAAAATTTGGTCGGTTTCAAAGGATTTTGGTAGGTTTTGCGGACAATTTTGGTCGGATAAAAATTTTTCAAACAGCAACCCTGGATATAATCCAATAGATTTCATTTCATTGGTTAAATGACTTTCTATGAGAATATTTGAATTAAAATCACCACATAATATTACATCATCGTATTTGCAAGAGATAGTATTTAGTGTTTTTAGGAAGTTGTTTGTGTCTAATCTGCAGTGAGGCCTGTAAACAGAACCTACGAGTAGCTTTTTGCCAGATGCTACAATCTCGACGAACATGTACTCTATTTTTTTAACAGAATTATTTGTTGAATTTATTTCCGAATAGTCATTTTCAACTGCGTTCGAATCGATGAACATTCTACTAATTATATCCTTTCTTACGCACATAGCGACACCACCGCAAGGAGTTTTCCTGTCACAACGGTATATCTTAAAATTGGTTAAGTTAACAATTTCATCATGGATAGAATTTTTAAACCACGTTTAAGAAACACAAATAATATCCACGCCAGAACTTTCAAAGATGTAGCGAAACTCATCAATTTTAGGTTTTAAACTCTGAGCATTGATGTGGCATATCTTAAGACCAGATTTTTGTTTGCTTAGTATACGTAGCATGTTAGTTGTCACATCTTTAGAGCTAATTAATTGGCTATCCATAATCATGATTTGTAAACCTGTTTATATAAGCAACGCTAGCAAGGCAAACATTATGTTGAAAATTTAATATTTGAATTAATGAATCAAATAACATAAAAAGATTTAATGCAAAACAATCAAAAATAAAATATTGGGCCATGTCACAGAGTACAATTCCGTTCGGAATGATTGCGTTCGGAATTGATGAAAACATATTTGTTTGTTGATGGAAAGTGTATTTTGATAGTTTTATGGCCTTTCCGATACAGACAACTCCCATACCGTTCATGAAAACAAAAATGGTTTCATTCCGAAACATTTTTTCGTCATTTTCTGAAGCACCAAAATACGGAATGAATTCTGTTTCCGAACGGAATTGTACTCTGTGACATGGCTGATTATAAAAAAAATTAATATAAGAACAATTTTTATAAATAATATTCAAATAAATAAACATATGGGTATAAGAGGGCAGTGTATACATATTATCAGAGGTATTACATAGTTCCGGAAAAAAGTCATTTAATTGCTCCATGCCATCTATCCGAACAGGCTGCTCATCGGGTTTAAATTAAATGTAAACCAGACCACGCATCGGATTAATTCGAACATTTAAAAGAAAAATTAGTCAAATCGATGGAGCCGTTTTTTAATTTTAGGTAAATCGAAAAAAGTGGGCGGGGCAAAATTGTCTTACCGTAAAAACCTAAGTTGGACGGACCATGGCAATCATTTTAAAGAAAAAATCGTTCAAATCGGTCAAACCGTTCTCAAGTTATGCGCTTAATAGAAAAAGTGGGAATAAAAGTAGGCGTGGTAAATTTTTCTTTCGATGAAAACTTAAAATGGATTAATACAAACATTTGAAAGAAAAATCTGTCAAATCGATAGCCGTTTTCTGATTTTAGGTTATTCGAAAAAAGTGGGCGTAGAAGTGGGCGGGGCAAAATTTTATTTTCGTATAAATCTAAGTTGGACCATGGCGATCATTTTAAAGAAAAAATCGTCGCAATAATATAGATGTCATTGGTGGTGCAACATGGATTTTGCCACGACCCTCTGGCCGCAGACTTCACAGTGTCACCCGCCTGAATATTCTGAAGATTTCCTGAAAATTTCATCAAAATCGGCCCAGCCATTTTGGAGTCCATACGTTACATACATACACACATCCTGTTTTATATATATATAGATTTGTTTTAATATTAAATTGAACTAAGGTCTAAAAGTTTGCCAATAGTTTCACTAAAATTCTATCTAAACTTAACAATGTAAATAACATATCGACCCCTTTGCGCGAAATTATCGTATGTTCCAAAAACCAAATTTTACAGCAGAGCCATTTTTATACTTTTCTCTGCTATCACTTGCAATATAAATATGAAAATATACATTCAATTTTTGGAGCAACGAAGTAAAATTCGCCTACAATATTTTGTCAGGTGACGTCTCTTTGAATGTAGAACAAGATTGCATCAAAAACTCAATTTCAAAAGAATTGGCATATACGATAATTTCGCGCAAATGGGTCGATATACGATATACGATAATTTCGCGCAATGGGTCGATATTTTTTACAAAAGTTCAAATGTTTGTTGCATTTGAAAGTTCATTTTTTATTTTAGGCTTTTTTTCTTTGATTCTTTTTATCTAAACTAATAAATAAAGATGATTTTATTTAAAGGCAATTTTATTTTTTCTTTGGACAAAATTTATTTATTAAAAACAATCAAATCAAAAACTTATTGATAGCAGCAAAAAAAAAAACTTTGATTTTTGATAAGAAGTTTTAACGTTCAACTGTGTATATGTATTAGTGTGTGTAAACGTATGAAAGTCTGTACAAATGTATTTACTTTTATTTCTTTTCATTTCCTTGCAATTTTAATAACTTTATCTCAAAGTACAATTTATCCTAAAACAATAATTTGGTTTGCAAGAGCTAATATATATTTAAAAAAAATATAAATTGAAAAGAACCCAGTTAACCATATTTTTATAAATAAATACTAGCAAGTTGTGTAAAACAGATTACATTGAAGGATGAAATCAAGTAAAAACTGATTTTTAACAAACTGACAACTTAGCCCGAATTGTTCCCGTGTGTCCATATGGACACACAAATATGCTGTTGCTTAGAGAGCCAGCACATGTAAACAAATTTCTTCAGAATAACGGAACATCATTTTTTTGCATCAACAAGCATCATAGTTAATTGTCACTAAGATTCAGTATAGTTGATGAATGCTTATGAACAGTGTCGTGACCATAAAAGTGAGTAAATAAAAAAAACATCAAAAATGTCGAATTTGGAGATGAAAAAGTAAGTATTGCCTTATATTTATTTTTACATTGTTTTAAACTAAAAAAGTTTTGGTGAATAATATAACTAGGAAATTGTTGAATTAAATATGGTAAAGTTCTTTAAAAAAAATTTATTGTATAATGTGTTTTTTATGATTTTTGTAAGTGTGTCCATATGGACACACGGGTACATACCTAGACGCATTTAAATTTTTTGTTTGTTTATTATTTTAGCAAGGTTTTTCAATAAAATAATTAATATTTGCTTCATTTAATTTATTTTATGTATGACTTCGAAGAAAATTGTCACTCAAAGAGGTTTTGGACTATATTGAAGAGCTTGACAGTGGAGAGGAAGATGACGAAAACAATGTACGAAACATTTTTTTTGAACCTTCAGAAAATGAAGGGTATTTTAGTGGTGAAGACGACGCTCAAAATGAATTTGAAGGTGCCCCAGATGATTTGTGCCCAAAACAGCTAAAAGCTGGCTGCGAAATTGTGCTAAGAAATGGACGTAGGCCATCCACAGTAGAAGAGCTTGAAAATTGCCAAAGAGAAGTAGAGATGAATGATATTGTAAAAGATGTTTTAGAAATTTCTGCATCAAACATATCTATTGGTCTTCTGGAATCCAGTTCGGACAATGTCGAAGAAGAAACAATTTGGGCTATTGCTAAGAAAATAAAAGTAACTAAAACAAAAGTTTGTAATGAGTTTATCTGGAAAACAAATGAGAGCACAGATGGCATGACGCAAATGTTCCCCGAACCAAATTACGAAGATTGTCGTGGTCTAAAGCCTCACGAACTTATTGAAAGATTTTTTTATTAAGATATTTTTCAGCTTATAGTTGATCAATTTGCTAAATACGCAAATTTTCGATATCAATCAAATCCGTCAATTACTATCGCCGAAATCAAAACTTTTTTTGGAATTCTCCTAATAAGCGGATACAACTATCACACAAGTATGAGGAATATGTGGTCTGATGATGACGACTTACGAAATAATTTAGTTTGCAATAGCATGCGAAAATGTCGTTTCATGGAAATTTTAAAATATATTCATTTTGCCGATAATGATGCTCCCGGTTCATCACAAATTCCAAATGTCGACAAAATGTGGAAACTTCGACCACTAACCGACCTATTGAAAGCAAACATGATCAAAAATTTCCATCCAGAAGAGCACTTATCATATGATGAAAGCATGATAAGCTATTTCGGAAAACATGGTTGTAAACAATTTATTAGGGGAAAGCCATTGCGCTTTGGGTACAAGGTGTGGTCATTATGTACTTCCTCAGGTTACCTGATCAATTTTGAAATACATCAGGGAAAGAATCCACGTTCAATTACTGATTTTCAAAACAAATATGGCAAATGTGCAGAACCGCTGATAAGCATGATTGAGAACTTTCCGGAAAATATAAAACAGTTTCCATTTTCCTTTTTTTTCGATAATCTTTTTACGAACTTTCAGTTGTTGTCCTATCTTAAATCACACGGTTATAACGGAACCGGAACTATAAGAGAAAATCGTATTCCGAAAAATTCACCGCTACCAAGGAAAAATGAACGCAAGAAAGAGAAGCGTGGATATTGTGTGGCTGCGACTGAAGAAAGAAGTGGTATACATATCGTCAAATGGGTTGATAATAGTGTTGTAAGCGTCGCTTCAACTATTTACGGAAAATTGCCTATGACCAATGCTTCACGATACTGCCGCGAGAAAAGAATGAAAATCAATATTCCACGCCCTTCTTCAATAACGCACTACAACAAATTTATGTGTGGAGTTGACAGAATGGACCAAAATATATCCCTTTATAGGATAGCATACAAAGGAAAAAAATGGTGGCAGTCAATTTTCACTTGGCTGATTGATGCAAGCGTTCAGAATGCTTGGCAATTGTCTCGAAAAGAAAATCCGAATATATCAAACCTTGAGTTCAGGAGACAAATAGCGGTTTTTTATTGCAAACATTTCGGTAAAACGCCACAACGTCCAGGTCCATCTGTAAACCGAAAAAGGAAAGAAACAGCTTACTCTGTACGGTCAACATTACGTTATGATGGGTGTGCTCACTATGTTATACCAGTTGAAAAAAAAAAGACGTTGCGCCTGGGAATTCTGCAAGTCAGTTGGACGAACAGCCTGCGTCAAATGTAATGTCGGACTATGCGTCAAATGTTTTGTGGCCTACCATACGGATCGAACAACCTAAATGTTAAACTAACTGCAGGTTTATCGATGTCGAACGTCATCGTTCGCATAGAAAATTATATTTAAAACAATAACAAAATTCGAAAATTTGTTTTTGTTTTAAATGTAATATTCTATGCGAACGTTAACGTTCGAAATTGTTGAACAGGCTGTAAATATTAATATCAGAATAAATCATTTTATTGTATTTGAATTCAATTAAAATAATAATTTTCCAAAAAAAATTTTTTTATTTAAACTTCTCGTAAGCGTACCCGTGTGGCCATATGGACACATCTTTTTTTTCCACACTTAGTGTGTCGGGCTGGGAAAAAATGATTTTTTCATAATCAGTTATACCTCTTAATTTGATCTATACCAACAAAATCAAAATTTTCTAAAAAAAATAGTTATAGTACAATTCGGGTTAGACGAGTCAGCTTGTTTTGCGACTATTTAAAGGGTTTTTTTTAATTAAAAAAAAAACTTGTAGACGATTTGTTTAATACCATGTTCACACGGATAGCAATATTCGTGTTTGGAATAAGAGATCATGTTATGCGCCCCAAACATGATTGAAACAACATGTAATGTCATACAACATTTTTAAAGCGAAACAGGTCGTTTTATTTTAAAAGATGATGCGAAACAGGAAAAATGTACTACCATCTCTAATTTTGATTACAATTACCGTTAGTTTATCTGAACTAGCTTTAAAAAAATCAAACCAAAAAAAAAAAAACAAAATAAAAATAGATTTTTAATAAAATAAAGGGATAATAATTATAAAATAATGATATCAATAAAAGTATTAAATAATGGAAACTGGGAATTATTTCCTTCCGAAGGTTACTTTATATTATATTCAACATTTTTCATTTTTCGAATTTATTCTATGAGCTAAATTTCAGTTATGTATTTTATAAAGCTTTTTTGTAATAGTCCTATTCCTTCAATTTTTCAGAAATGACTTTATACAAAATAAAATACAATTTAATAGTCTGGTAGTGTATAAAGTCATTTATGAAAAATTGAAGGAATAGAACTATTACAAAAAAGCTTTATAAAATACATAACTGAAATTTAGCTCATAGAATAAATTCGAAAAATGAAAAATGTTAAATGTATTAAATAATGTTTTTTTTTTAAATTTTTACTTCCATTTTTATCTATTTTAAATAAAATCACACTAACAATACACAAAAAATGTTAAAATGAAACAAGAATGGTTCGTATGAACAGCATGTTTGGCAATCCAGTTTCAGAGAGCGAAACGAGTGGTTTCACAGAAGAAAAAAAAAAATTGATTTCAATTAAAATTTTTGTGATATTAATTAAAAAATTAATTAAATTTGCATTAGTTAACAAATTAATAGTATCTTTTACACGTTTAATTCACTTGATTAAACGTTAAATTGGCTTAATTAAAGGTTTAATTCCATTGATTAAATTTTTATTTAAAACTGATTTTATTTTTGATTAGTGCTTTAATTGGTGAAAAATTTTGGAGAATTTTTTCTGTGTTATATCAGCGCTTAAAAAACTGTAGTCAAAGTTCAAAAACTGCCATTTCTTCCTCTTCTTTTTTGTCATTGGCCAAAAAAAAAAAACTGTTGCTTTTACTTCCGATTCATTAAAATTCATTAAATATAAACCAGAGTTCAGAGAAATTCATATGTGACCGCTCATATTCAACCATTCTTGAATTTTTTTCATAAATGAAAAATGTAAAATATGTAAATTTTTTTACAGTCATAAATGAATTGTTAATATTTCGCCAAATTAATTTATGTTTTTGAGGAAAAATCAAATTTTGCCTTTCTTCAGTCATGAAGAATGAGGAAAAAAAAAGTTTAAGAAACGATCCTCACTAGTAATGTTGTTGTTGCTCGACAGTTTGCATGACCACAACTCGAAATGCCTGTGTGTGTATTTGTTTTTTTTTTTTGTAAAATATTTTTATGGTTAGGGCAACCAGCCAAAGTGTCTGTTGGATTTTTTGTAGGAAAGCATTAATAAAAAAAAAAAAAATTAAAAGATCTGCACATATCGTCCGTCATCTTAAATGCAGAATAATGTAACATCACATTTCATAAGTTTACGTGCAAGCAAAAAACTTTGTAACATTTTTAATATTTCAGCTAAAAAGTTGAATGTGTTGCGTTATATAAATTTGTAATTTTCAGAAACAAAATGACGTATCATTAACGACAGTATATTAGTATTAAGTGAAACTTACATTTAAAATATTAAATAATTAACGAAAAAATAGAAAATATATATACAATAATTACACGATTAATATGTAGCATCATTAGGTTTGCGTCGGCATGGTAAAATTAGTTTGCTTTTCTGATGCAGCGCAGGCAGTACTGCATTTAACAATGTGGAGAATTTATATTATTAAAGATATCATGATATACGTATTACGTAAAATTTTTTATTGATTTTAATTACAAATAAGTAGTGGTTTAAACTAAAAAATGTACTTCATTTAATTTAGCTATGAATTGATTTTAAAAAGCTATATTTTTCATTCTAATTTAAAAGTATTTTAATCTCTTTAAAATAAATTATCTTAATGAATTTTTTTTACAGTGAACAAATTTTGCAAAGAAATATTTGACTTATATTCATATTTGTCTCCATATAACGAATTATTTCAAATTGTAAATAAACTAATAACAAATATTTCTTTTGTATTATAAACTTTTTATATGATGAAGAAATTTTGTGGTCGACTGTATTTAACTTTATTACCTCACAAATAAAAGGACCTGCAGATGTTGCCCATTTTTTCTGGGAAATTCTTAGCGTTTAGGAGTGCAATGGGGTAGGCTGCAACATTTCAAAATTTTTAACAGTCCTATAAGGGAGAAGCTGATAGTCACACTTATTATAAATTTTGGAATACAGACGTTTATGGATTCGGCTTTTATAATTTTGCAGCACTTTGTCTTATGCAATAATTTTTAGTCTGATCACTAATTCTATTAGTGGTAACAGTTATATATAAAACAAATTACCCAGTTTTGAGGTTTAAAAATATTAATGTGTTCTTATAAAACACATTAATTAATATTATTTCTTCATAAAAATAATTTAATGAAAATTAAATTTGATGAACTTAAGCCTAATTAAGAATATTAAAAATTTGGATTAAAAACTCTGCTAATTTTTATTTTTTTTTGAGTGTGATTTTACATTATGTTATTAAAAAAAAATTATATTTTTGAAGAAAACAAATTTTTAATTTTGTGAATAACTGGGATATTTTTTTAGGTAGCAGTTTAAAATTTTATAAAATTACGTAATGTGAATCGTAATAAACAAAACAAATCAATTTTCTAATAATACCTACCTATATTTTTTTGCATTTAAGCTAACAATATGTTTTTTTTGTGTTAACAGTTCTTTGGTGCCTGTAAAAAGGGTCACTTTTTCTTTCGCTGAACCATTTTTTCAAAATGGACTACTCCATGGACTGGTCCGATGTAATGCAAGCATTTACCATGCCATTGTTAAAAAGTGTTTGTAGTGAGACGACATGTCTTGCTTTCGTTTTTAAACGACTTCAAAACTAATCCCCTTGTGTATACCATGGAGTAGTTTTAAAACTTCTCCTTAGTAGTCCAAAGGTGGGTTATATGGTCCTCCCCTAAGACATCGTTATGTTAAATATACCATGTTTTCTTCATACGTTTGGGTTACTTTTGGACTAGTCCTGGTCCCTTTTGGGCTACTCGTTACACGCGTATTTGGAGTGGTCGTATTATTTGCAGGGTTTAGGCAGAAATTATTGAGAAAAAAATAGACACAAGAAGTTGTTGGTATTTTGAGTTTGTAAAAATATTTTGGTTTCTGTACCAAAAGCGACGATGAGTTTTTATTGCTGAAAACACTTTTCTTACGTAGGTAAAGTAAAGTTATTTGGAAAAAACTAACAAAATCTTGATGGGTAAGAAAATTTGTTTTATTGCTGCATTAATGGAATTTTATTGTTTCGCGCCAAATTATGCCACTTTTTGAAAGTTCAATGTAGTGTTTTAAACACCGTTGCGCTTGATCCACAAACAAAATTTTTTCACAAGACTTCATCTTCAGTTGTCTTCAGTTCTTGCAGGTAGTAATTTTTTTCAATTATTTTTGCCTTATGTCTTTTAAACGAAAAGAACCAGACACTTTTAAAGGCATCAAAAAATTTTTTACAAAATCAAAACACATTTTAGTGTACCAGCCAACAAATAATTTAACAAAGCACACACAGGCTATCGTGCTGCATAGCGGGAAAAATTTCGAGCGCTTTGACTTTTCAGGCCTTAAAGAAGGTTTGCAACTAGATTTTTAATAAACTTTTACTTATTCCGCTCTGCCTTCTTCGAAAATGTCTTTTAGAATGGGTTTTATGAAATGTTTTACAAATTTAAATTATCTTTTCTGAGATAAGGCCTGTCGAAATAGTTTTATTAGCAGTTATGTTGGAATGTGTAGCAAGTTTAGTTATTAATTTACTCACTTCGCGTTATAAGCAACAACAATTTGCGACCTTGGGACAACAAGGTTCTATATGCACATAAAAAACGTGTAAGATAGAACCTTGTTGTCCTAAGGTCGCGAAATACACTGGATACAACTTTATTCTTAATTCTTAATTATTTTTTGAAGGCCTTTCAGAAGCCTTTAAAGTAGATGCGAGAAGGCAAGGCTTTGGTCTTAAATGACACTCTGTGTAAATTAGAAATACAGTTGGAATGCGGCTGGAAAACGTTATATCGGCAAAAAGGCCTTCTATAAAGCCTCTTTGCTACTTAATTTTCCCGCTGTTAATGGTCGGGCAAATCGAGTTTTTTCCATTATGAGGAATTTGAATGTGAATTTTTTCAAATTTTTCATATCTGACAAATTCACATATGTATTTATTTGTTTGCTCATTTTTCATGAATGAGGAAATTCAAAATATTTTTTTTCCTCGCCCTCATGAATGTGAAAAAGCAGTGCAATTTTTTATTTTTCACGCTTGCTCATGACTGAAAAATGAGTGAACTTTTCGGTACTCTGATATTAACAGTCGAAGTGTTGTACACAAATTTTCGTTTTTTGTTCGACGGTTTTTGGTTTCGACTGCAGTTTTTTAAATCCTATTTTATATCGTCGTATGAACAAAGCATTAGTATGTTTTAAAAAATGATTATCAGTTTTACTTTCCACTGCCTTATTTCCTGTTTTTCTAAATTGAGTGGTTTTTAAGCAACTATGAAAAGTAATAAAAATCGGTAATGAGGTTTTTTTTTTATTTTTACTTCAATGTTGTTCTGTGTGTGTGTGTGTGTAGAAAAGTGTATTAAATATCCTGCTTGTCGTAACAATCTCTATCATATCCACAGCAATAACTTGTGTAATACAGACAAATAACAACAGCAAAAAAAACTAAATAGCCAAAATAAAATTGTTTCAATTTCAGATCAAATGAAAAACGCAATTGAAAATTGAACAAAAATTCGTTATTATTTCGTTCTTCGTAGAAAAAATACAAATAACTAAACTTAAATTTATTTAAAAACCCCTTATCCATTCAAAAAAATGAAATTTTTTTCCTTTTAGCTGAGCCTTTGTCGTTTTTTAACGATCATATCGAGTAAACGAGATTTTATATTAAATATTTTGTTAAAGAAAAAATATCAAAAAATGAAAGCAATCGAATTTCACTAACGGGAAAATAGCTCTTGTGTTATTGCCATAACGTTTTAAGTGCATGTAGGCCGTCCTTGTTTTTCTGCCTTTTGTGCATTTTGCTTTTCATTTCGCATTGGTTAAAAGTTTGCTGTTGTAAAATCGCACCAAGTCACAGTTGTTCTGTGTTAAACATTAACTATGCACAGAAAGAAAAAGACTTCGTACTTCGGACGAGTCGTACTTAAAAATTCAAGTACGAATAACACAAAAACGTACTCAAAACAATCCTTAATGGTATTACTTTCGAAAATCAATCAAGGAATTTCTTGAAATAAGTATAAAATTCTTAAGTCAAGTAAAAAAAAAGATTAAAATTTTCGTTGTGTTTAACCCTCCGGCTTACGAATGTTTTGAATTTCTGTACACATTGAAAAAGGTCTGGCCAGAGTTATGTGCACCACGAAGGGTTACAAAATAAATTTGAACTCTTGCTTAAAGTTTATATTTTAGGTTAAATATGTACATAAAATTTCTAAGGTAAAAATAAAGAAGCAAAGGTTACGACATCAGCAGATATAACAATTTTTTACTGAGCCTTCGTTCTCATTGGCTAATATCGGGTGATTTTTTAGCTATTATCATTTTGGCAACACTGGTTTAAACAGCTGACGCACGTTTCGTGATTTGTTTCACTGTCAAACTTCTTCAGTTTGGTCTATAATTTAACCATGAATCGTCTTACAAACGAACAACGCTTGCAAATTATTGAATTTTATTATCAAAATGCGTGCTTTGTTAAGAAAGTTCATCGCGCGCTTCTTGTGTTCAGCGACGAAGCTCATTTTTGGCTCAATGGGTACGTTAATAAGCAGAATTGTCGATTTTGGAGTGAAGATCAGCCAGAAGCATTGCAAGAGCTACCAATGCATCCAGAAAAAGTCACAGTTTGGTGCGGTTTATGGGCTGGTGCCATCATTGGACCGTACTTCTTCAAAGATGATGTGAATCGTAACGTAACTGTGAATGGTGAGCGCTGACGTGAGATGATATCCATCTTTTTTTGCCCAAAATGCAAGAGCTTGACTTGCATGACATGTGGTTTCAACAAGACAGTGCGACATGCCACACAGCACGCTTAACAATGGACTTATTGAGAGGCGAGTGCGGTGAACATTTTATTTCACGTTCGGGACCGGGCAATCGGCCGCCTAGATCGTGCGATTTAACGCCTTTAGACTATTTTTTGTGGGGCTATGTTAAAGCTCATGTCTATACACACGTGCCCGCTTCAATTGACGCATTGGAAGACAACATTGAAGCATTTATTCATGAGATACCGGCCGAAATGTTGGAAAGAGTATGCCAAAATTGGACTAAACGGATGGACCATTTGAGGCGCAGTCACAGTCAACATTTGCATGAAATAATCTTCAAACATTAAATTATATGGACCGTACTATCGATTCAAATAAAGATTTCATAAATTTTTCTGAATTTTATGTGTGTTTTTTTTAAACTTTCCTATAGCTCTTAAAAAATCACCCGATAATATTTAACTGTCAAACTGTTATGTTTATGTGTAAACATGACAGTGGAACAATTTATTATTTTTCCAATTAAATTATTTGAAAACAGAAAATTTTTTATTAGAAGTTCCTTTTTTCTTCATAATTTTATTTTTGACTTACATAAATATATATTATCTCTACATCAGCTATAGTTAAAAATATAGACATTTAATTAAAAGGACGCAACGTATTGCACACATACCAAATACCATTTTTAAAAGTGTTCAAACGTGTGTTAAAAGTAGCATAATTAAGAAAAATAAAATCTAAATAAAAACGGAAGAGAGCAGAAAAGAGAACAAACATAAAGTGTGCAGTGGGCAAATAGCAACAATTTAACCGCAAAAAAAAGGGGAAATTGTCAAAAAAAACTAACCTTGTTTTATCATTCTGTTAGGTGAATTACGGGATAGTAAATCATTCAAAATAAATTTTTCGTTCTAATATCTTTTTTGGTTTAATTGTAATACTTAAATCACACGCAAAGAAAAAAACATGGTTGTGGTAAACATATTATAATTGCAACATATTATGATAAGAATTATGATTGTAGTCACCATATTATCATATTATGACTAAATATACTCGTAATATGTCATCATAATATTTTTCCCTTAATCATATTATTATTCTGTTAATCAGACTAAGTTAAGAAGTAATCAAATTATTGTCATGTTAATCATAATAAGCTAAGAAATTAGTCATATTATTGTCATGTTTATCATAATAAGCTAAGAAGTAATCATATTATCATCATGTTAATCAGAATAAATTTAGAAGCAATCATATTATGATACAGCACCTTTCATAGCTGTCATAAAAATACAAAATAAATTAAAATATTTTTGCATCGATTTTTTATTTTGTGGCTTTTTACAATTTTTCTTGATGTTAATCAAATAGCGGAGTTCAATATAAGGCTTGCAAAAGAGCAAATGAAAAATCTGTGGTTTGCATGGGCAACTGCGTGTGTCCATTTTTTCGATTTTAACATGTTGATGAAATATCGTAGCACTTTTTTAAAATATAACGAAATCTCTGTGTGTTTTGTTGTTGGATTTTACAAAAAAACTATGATATTTTGCATTTGTCATCAAAGCTTAGGGAGAAAAACGTGCAATAAATTCTATTATAATTGTGGCATCACAGACAAAATGGGATTTTTTTTGAAAGCAGCATTACCATTTTTCGAGTTTTTCCTCTTTAGCAAGTTTTTTTGTTAATTTTTTTTTTATTTTCAAACAAAATTAATCTTAAGACACGAGCTCTATGTGTACATTTGTCCTTCAAGTTGTGCTGAAAAAGGTCAATAGAAAAGAAAAAGACAAAATGAAAAAACAAAAAAATGTACTTGGACTTCAAGAAAAATTCTTGACGAAAGTACGAAAAAACAGAAAGAAGTAAGGAAAAAACATGTAAAATCAATTAAAATGGATAATCATTCAGGAAAGCAAATTCCGATCTACCAAATGTTAAAATACAATTTGGTTTAAGGATTGATGTTTGACTATTGACGTCAGCAGTCGTCGATGGCTGCGAGTGTAAGACGGCAAATCCATCTGAGGAGATTGAGTGGTTGCAATCGAAACATGTCATGGTAACCTGCCGGCCGGGTTCGAGCCCCAGCCACGTCAAGAATGAAAGATTATCAATAACAATTTTAATGAATTATCATAAAGTAATTTAAATTTTTGGGAATACAAAATTTTAATTTCAAAGGATTTTGTTATTCGTGCTTAATTCCCAGTTTTTATTCTTGACAAAAACACTTGAAATTTATTGTTGATGGGATAAGCTATGCCTATGCGCATTTCACTGGTTGCTTAGGCCAGATCATCAGGAAACTTCATCCATAAAGATTTTAGAAAAACTAAAGATATTAAACCAAATAAAACTGTTAAACGTATAAGAATTATAGCAACAGTTCTACTTGTAATAATATCAAAGTTTAAACAAAACACATCAACAATAAACAACAGTGGGTTTATCTCATCTTACATTCCCCACTACAATTAAGGCTCAGTTAGGCGAACGTTGCTGTACCCGTAATGTACCGCACCGTACTGTAAGCACTTTGGTGCACTTATATAACGTTTAAAAACGTTATATAACACACAGTGATGGGAATCAAAAATGTTCAAGTGGTGACCGTTGTGCAGAAAAGGTACCACGTGATTTAAATGGTATTAAAACAGTATTTTGTGTGTATAAAAAATTTTAATAATTTAATATTTTTATTATAGATTTACAATAAATAAATTTGTATTTTAGCATATATAAATTTTTAGCATACATATATTGTAAATATGCATACACCAAACAAGGTTTTGATACCATTTAAAGTCTTTTATATGTTTCACATTTCCATTGTATGTGTATATGCATTTGTTTATTTTGAACATCTAAACTTATGTATATTTGGAAATATGTTGTATTGTAAGTTGTTTTGTCACAATTCCATAGATATACTGAACAAAGTACCAACAAAAAAGAGCAAAACTACCCGCATTCAATGTAACATACAATCCGCCCATCACTGTCTTACAAATGTCACGTAACAACGGCATGAAATTCTATTTTATACAGATTGGTACGTTGCAACTACGGTACATTGCATTTCGGTAAGCTTTTGTATTGGTTTTCATATAACAAAAAGCGAACAGCTGATGGATACAGTACAGATACGGTACAGCAACGTTCGCCTAATTAAGCCTTTAGTTGAAATTCTCTCAACATTAATTGTAGTTGTAAGTAGGTTAAGAAAAACAAATTAAAAATAACAACAACTTACAAAAGATGTTGTCAATTAAGTGTTTTTTATGCCTTGCCTGTTTATTATCAAAAAGTAATTTAAATTTTTGGGAATAGCTTATCCCGTCAACAATAAATTTCAAGTGTTTTGTCAAGAATAAAAACTGGGAATTAAGCACGAATAACAAAATCTTTTAAAATTAAAATTTTGTATTCCCAAAAATTTAAATTACTTTTTGATAATAAAAACAGGCAAGTGCACGGCCTAAAAAACACTTAATTGACAACATCTTTTGTAAGTTGTTGTTGTTTTTATTTTGTTTTTCTTAACCTACTTACAACTACAATTAATGTTAGAGAATTTCAACTTATTGTAGTGGGGAATGTTAGATGAGATAAACCCACTGTTGTTTATTGTTGATGTGTTTTGTTTAAACTTTGATATTATTACAAGTAGAACTGTTGCTATAATTCTTATACGTTTAACAGTTTTATTTTTATAATATCTTTAGTTTTTCTAAAATCTTTATGGATGAAGTTTCCTGATGATCTGGCCTAAGCAACCAGTGAAATGCGCATAGGAATAGCTTATCCCATCAGCAATAAATTTCAAGTGTTTTTGTCAAGAATAAAAACTGGGAATTAAGCACGAATAACAGAATCTTTTGAAATTAAAATTTTAATTAATTTTCATGTTGTAAAATTCCTTTCTTCATAAAAATAATTTAATGAAAAATTAAATTTCATGTACTTAAGCCTAATTAAAAATATTAAAAAATTTGGATTAAAAACCATAAATAGTTCAACAAAATAACCACAATACTAATTATCTTAAATACTTTAATGTGCTTTCTTTTAAAATTTTGACACTTTTGTAGAACTTTTTTTTCAGATATTGTGACATTTTTGTTTAATAGAAATGCAAGTGTGAAAAAGCTATAACTTGGATATTTACGATTATTAATTTTAAATTCCCGTAGTTCATTGGATGAACATAAGGCCTTATGTGTGATAGGAAAGTATGGAAGAGGTGTCACGTTATTCCACCAAGAAATTATTCTTGAATTTTAAACCCATGTTGTTCAAATGTTTTTTCTCTTTAATCTATATATATACAATTAAAAATGTTTGTCTGATTGTCTGTTAGTATGATTGTTTGTTGGCTTATGGACTCCTAAACTACTGAACCGATATTCCTGAAATTTTAATAGTAACATCAAGTAAGCCCTGAAAATAAAATAGGGGCAGGGGAACTGGTATCCTCTAGAGAATGCCAATGCTAAGTATCGCATATCTTAAAAGAAGCTGCATCCAATTTCTTGAATTTTTGTAGTAGCATCTTCTGAGTCTCAAAATTTAAATAAGATAGCAGCATGGGAAGTGGAACCCCCACAGAACGCCAATGTTAAGTATTGCATATCTGAGGAACTGTTATAGCAAGAATGTTCAAACATTGTAGAAGTAACTCTTATGGTATACTACACTTTTGAAAATAAAAATAAAGCGGGTAGCCGCAGGGGGCAAATACCTTCCATAGGATGCATATATTTAATATCTCTCAACCGATAAAGTGGTTAAAGCAGTGTAGCGAAGAGCACCGGGGTAGGGGCAGGGGAACTGGTACCCCCTAGAGGATGCCAATATGAAGTATCGCATATCTTGAAAGAAGCTGCATCCAATTACTTGAATTTTTGTAGTAGCATCTTCTGAGTCTCAAAATTGAAATAAGATAGCATATGGGAAGTGGAACCCCAATAAAACGTCAATGTTAAGTATTGGATATCTTACGAACTGTTATAGTGAGAATGTTCAAACTTGATAGGAGTCACTCTTACGGTTGCCGCAGGGGGAGCAATACCCTCCATAGGATGCATATATTAAATATCGCGTAACTGAAGAACTATAATAGTGAAGGTCTTGAAACGTGGGTAAGGCCACTATTATTTTAAACTACACACAAAAAAAAAAAAAATATTGTGATGCCAAATAATTTGAACATTTGTCGATTATGCTGTTGGGGTAAACTAAACCTTGTAGGCGTAAATGCAAACCTTTTGTCGCAAGAAAGTTTCCAACAAAATTGTTTTTTACCGCAACAACATGAAATTATTTGTTGCAAATAAAATAACTTTTGTCGTTTAAGGTTTTCCTCTGAAATAACAGCACATTGAAAATTGCTGTTGACGTAAATGATTTGCATTTGCTGGAAATAACAATTTTTGTTGCCATAATAATTAATTTTTTTAAACAAATAATATTACTGTTGTTGTAAAAAAATTTGTATTTGAACAATGAATTTACACTTTGGGACAAAAGAAACAGACTTGTTGCTACAAATGCAAAATGTTGTTGGGCACAATCCGAATGTTAACTCTATATGAATCAAAATCAATTTCTTTTGGGAATACAGTCTTTTTTTGTGTGTATAAAATTCAAAATAAAAACATGCGTGGTTGACGGAGGCGGTACTAATAAAACACTTACCTCTACGTTACTTGATATTGTTACGAAAGTTAAATTATCTAAGAATTGTTTTTAGTTATAAGTTATCTTGTACGTTATAGTGTTATGTTATATAAGTTACTGTCATGTATAATCTTCAACACAACTGTTATTTTAAAATAATTCCTACATGAATTTCCCAGTCATTTCTAGAAATGGTTTTAGAACATAATAAATAGTTATTACAGGGAGGTTCAGGAAAAATCTAGAAATAGTTATGAAATATAAAAAGGGATGACTCATGAATAGTAGTTTTAGTTTGTTTTGTGAAACGGTTCTGTTCGTAACTAACAATTGTGAACAAATTAAATTTAATAATGTGTGAAAAGTTGAATAAGTGTGTGTATTTATTTTTGATTTGCAATTAAAAGAACTCAACGGTTTATTATAAAGGGAGTAAACCGAAACGCGTTTATTAAAGGATAAACGTAACAATTTAAATGAGTATTATGTGTCACTTGGAAAACTGATCTGATTCATCACACATAAAATTACTACGTAGTGTGAATGAAGACTATGTATGACAAGGTCAAGTACACAAATATTAAATTATGAATTTTTTGTAAGTAGATGATAAGTTATTGAGTGAACGTTAGAGAGTTGCTCATAGGGGAAGTTATTACTTCCAGTAAGTTTTAGTATATAATAGACATTAATTTGTAAATCAGTTGATTTAGAAAACTAAAAGACAAAGGGACCCTTTTTATTTCAGTGCCTTCCATAGAACAAAAATCTTAAATCGTATATCTAAAGACAAAAGCCTTCAGGCTTTGTAGGAACCACTCCTATGGTAAACTACACCTTTTTAAATAAAAATAAGCAATAAATTTTAACAGAAGCAAAAAGAGAGCCAAAAAATAAAGGTAGACTACTTCTTTTGTCGATAGGGGCAGGGGAGCAGTACCCCCATGGGACGCAAATGTTGAATAAAATTTATGACTTAGACAAGTAACTGATTCATCATCGCGCAGCCCAAATGGCTGAAGTTAGAGACATGAAATTTGGACAGCGAATAAGTCCTCCAAAGAATAGATCCAAGGAAAATAGATTTTTGGAAATTTAAATATTTAGAGGATAAAATGGCTTAAATTACTTAACAAAGGCTATACATATTTGTTAAATTCCAAGTGGGCGTGGCACCTCCCAAACAAAGTCGATATGAATAACAACATATCTGGGGAAAGGTTACAGAAAAGTTTTCAAATTTAAAACAAACAATGTTGTTATCAATACACAACATCAGCAAAAAAGTGGACTTGACTGGAGAAGTGGGACTGGCTCCTCCATTACAAAGATAGTGTAAATAACAGTGATCAGGAGAACGGTTACGGGGAAAAACTAAGATTTTGTACAAATATTTAGCTTGGTCATCCATACATAACATTTACCAAAAAGTGAGTTAGATTAGAGAAGTAGGCGTGGAGTGGTACCTCCCATACAAAGACAATTTAGATGTTTTTATATCTGGGGAATGGTTACACTATGTAAAAGTTTTTAAATTTGCAACAAATAAAGTTTGCTTTAGTTTGGATTAGAGAAATGGTCATGACACCTTCAATATAAGCACAGTATAGGTTTCTGTATATCACTAGAACGGTAACAGTAAACGTATATAAATTTGGTACTATTTATTTCAAGATCAAAGACAAAGCTCAATATTTTTTGCTAGATAAAACTTGGTGTTTTATGGAATCCGGATCACATTATTTCCGAAGAGCTATGGCTTATTGGAGTGCTGAGCAGACTTTCATTTTTCGGCCTGCGTGCTGAAGCAACTAACGTTTCAAAATAGTCAAGATTTGTAATAAAAATATCTAAAAACATGTATTCAATTGTATTTTTATATTCTTTAAGAAAATATTTATATATCTAAAATTTGTTTTCTTTTTTGTAAACAAGAGACGCGATATCGATAATAATAAATTTATTTTTTCAATATAAATTGATTTCTTTCAAGTTTAAAAGAATTTTTTTTTTTTTTTGTAAATTCTAAATAAAAAGTTGCGAGCTAAGTGCATTTTGTAGTAAATATTTTAAGCGTTCTTTAAACGTTCAGTTTATAATGATTTTCTAATTTATGTGAATTTTGTGTTTACAATAGATTTAATTAATTGAGCTTTCCTTGGAAGAAAAAAAAATTTTATACTTTTATTAAAAAGTAAAAAAAAAACAAATAAAATAATAAAACAGTTAAACAATAGAATGTAACGCCGCCACCAATACCAACCATTTAAATTCTATTTATACACTCAAAAGAAAAATCAATCCATCCGTACTCAAATCAATCCGAAGCGATATTAACAGTACAGTGAGTATGGATTTTCTTGAATCAAGTACAGAAAGATTGATTCAAGTACTCATTTTCAATCGCAAAATACTTAAATTATCCATATTCAATTCCGATTCGTACTTGAAATAATCCAAACAACACTGAAAATAATGACAAAGTTTTTTACAGTGTAAAGTTTATTCCTGGTTTAACGGACAACAGAAACATTAAAACAACGATAGACACACAAAACATATGTTACGCCTACAAACCACATACTACACTCAACTCTATTTTTTCCAAAATTAAAATGCCTGTAGAAAAACAACAACAAAACAACGTTGTGTACGAAATAGCATGTAAGGGAAATGACGAACAAAAATGTGATTTAATTTATTTTGGCACAACAAAGAGAAATTTACAAACAAGAATGGGTGAACACAAAAATGACATAGAAAAACACAAGGAATTAACAGCTCTGTCAAAACATATGATTTGCGAAAAACATAAACCTGACTTTGACAGAATAAGAATATTAGACGTAGAAACAAAACAGAAAAAACGTTTCACAATAGAAAGCTTACGTATACAACAAAATATTGACAGAACAATGAATTTAAAGGAAGACACGAATAATATAAGTTTTAGTTACAGAGTTGCAATAAAATAGAAAAGATAATATATATATATATATATATATGTTCCTCTAACTCCCATTGGAGCATAGGGCGCCAATAACAGCTGATCGCCAGCGGACCCGATTTTGTGCCGTTGATCTTAACTCGTTCCAATATAGGCCAAGACTGTTCATCTCAGTTTCGGTGCAACGTCGCCACGTTGTACGTGGTCTGCCAGGTTGCCGGCCAGATTGTTGAAATGGGTTCCATCGAAGTGCCTGTTTGGCGACGTTGTCGTTGTTTCGTCGTAGTGTATGACCAATCCATTGCCACTTGCGCTTCCGTATTTAAATTTCTATCGGAATCTGTCTTGACTGCACTAACAGGTCGGCATTAGAGACTGTCCGAGGCCAGAAAATGCGAAGAATTCTTCTGAGACATCGGTTGACAAATGTTTGTAGGCGGTGGGTAATAATATTCGTAACTTTCCAGGTTGTGCATCCGTAGAGAAGTACCGATTTGACATTTGCTTCGAAGATTCTAAGCTTAGTGCGAAGACTTATTTTGTTGTTTTGCCATATTGGGGCTAATATGCCAAAGGATGATCTTGCCTTGTTTATTCTACTCTCTACATCTAAGTCGGCACCTCCATTTTCGTCAATCTCACAACCCAGGTAGCAAAAGTTGGAAGTGTAGTCGTAAATTTGGTCGCCTATATTTAGTGTTGATGGAGAGTCAACTCCTACACTCAGTGCCTTTGTTTTTCCGGTATTAATTTTAAGACCTGTACAGCGCAGTTTGTCTTGCAATTTTAGTGTTGTCTGTTTTAGATCACAAAGTCTGTGCGAAAGTAAGCATATGTCATCTGCGTATGCCAAGTAGTTCAGGTATTTGTTGTTGATTTGCCACTGGATAAGTCTCGTAATGTGTGCAAACTGTGCATTCTTACGCCCTCGTAAATGAACTGTCAAAAATTATATGAGAATTAATTTACACAAACTGCTTAAATTTGCCCAACAATTATGACTCGTAAACTTGCGCTCTTCAATGGTGCATCTATACAAACAAATTTTTTTAATGCTTACCGCCGTTTTCAATGAAAACTTCAAGTGTTAATAAATCACAAACAATAAATTCTTGTAATAACATAAGCATATTAGTGTTTTGGCTTTCTTTATGCATGTTTAAAAACAAATTTCATTTATTATTCACAAATTTCAACTTTTTTATTATATTTTTGATTATTTCTTTTAATATATTTTTTTTATTGGCGTTTCAGTTTGAAATGACAGTAATTGTTTAGAATTACACAAAAATTAAAAAGGATCTTCATGAAACGAGTCTCGCAAGTTTACCCATTTGCACAAATGGCAATTTTAAGCGATATCATGAAGACCCTTATTGTTTTTTATAAAAATTTTTATAAAAATATTAAGTAGACAACCCCTGAAGATGTCAACAAATAATTGACGAAACGTTGGGAGAAACATGTAAAAAGGTTTTTATTTACATTAATATATTAGGCCCAAAAGAGATTGATTTAAGTTAAACAAAGATTCATCAAAATGCGCTTGATTCAAGTATTATAAAGTTGATTTCATCCCGAATTAGAAAGAAAAAAATATTATGATTGATTTACTTACTCGTATTATACCTTACAGAATGATAAAACACCAGCATCATGCCCGAAATGGTTTTTACTTTTTATTTTATGTACATATTTAACTAAAAATATAAACTAAATGAGAAGCAAGAGTTCAAATTCACTTTTTAACCCTTCGGGGTACACATAAGTCAAAATATGCGTAAGCCGGAGGGTTAAACACAACAAAAAATTTAATGTTTTTTGACTTCATTTAAGAAATTTATACTTATTCCGGGATAGGTTTTGAAAAGTAATCCCATTTAGGATTGTTTTGGGTACGTTTCAGTGTTAATCGATCTTGAATTTTTGAGTACGACTCGTACTTAAAGTAATCAAAAACAACTTGATGTATCCCGAGTGTTTTTCTTTCTGTGTACTGTAATAAATTAATGTTTCGCTGAATTTCATTGTATCATTTTGCTAGAAGGCAACATTCGTTAATCTTTGATTATTTTTTATTTTTTACTTCTTTTCAATTTAAGCATAATTTACGCTTCAAAATCAATGATGATTTTTTTTTCTTCTTAACTGATTGTATGTTTTGTGTTGTTGCTTTAAAATTTAGATTGGATCGTAGGTCTGGTGTTCTTTTTGTTGGTAGCTAGCATCAGTTTAATACGACCCCATCTATTCATCCATCCATGTAGTCAACCTCTACTACCCAGTGCATATTGCGAGTGCCTGGTGGCAATGACTGTAATATTTGAATAAAGTGTCGATTATCATAAGCAAATGTTGGCTTAAATTGATATGCCATTGAGGAAGACATTGGTCTCTTCGCACTTAATTTTTATTTTTTCCTTTACTTCGGTTTAAAAAATTGAAATGGAAAGAAAAAATTTTAAATAATTTAAGAAAAAAAAAATACATAAATTATTCACAAGAAATCGTTAAATTTGAAAGAAAAAAAAAAAAAGAACCGACGAATATAAATAAGATGAATGGTTGGTTGGCTGGATGGTGGTTGTTGGTGTTGGCATCGAATTAACACCGAACCAATCCACATTGGTTTAAGCTTCATTGCGCTTCAATTACAAATTTCCTCTTTTTTTATTTATGCCTGAGTAAAAATAATAAAGGGCGAACATTTATTTTATTGCTTCTCTACTGCTGTTGTTAAGCACAAAAGAGAAAATATTGGAAACTATGAAAAGCATTTGATGTGACCAGAATAATGGGACATCAAAAAAAAAAAAAGCATTAAAGCATATGCTGTTTTACTAATAAAGATGGAATTTTTCAAAATTGTTAGTACTTTGGATTAAATCAGTCTTGCCAGAAGTTTTTCCCTATAAAAATTCCTGCAAAAGTTGTATCAATTGTTAAGTTAATAAAATAAATTTTATTTAAAAGGCATGTAAGAATTTCGCTTTTTTATAAAATGCTTTATTATTTTTTAAATTATTCTTATACCGCTCTTAACGGTATCTAGCGCGAATTTTTTTTCCAGCAGATCCAAGGTGTTTGCTAAGCCCAATAACTCCTTTAGCTTCTGAAACTTTTCTTTTTGTGTTTCACCCCAATTGTATTTGTGCATTTTTGGTTTTTGTAAACTCCCTGAATTTTTCAGTAAATCTCTTACAGTTGACAAAGTTATAAAACTTTCCCACCATATTATGAAATTTTCGAACTTCAGCCGCCAAGCTTTTATTATTTTTGAAACGTTGATCAATAATGAAGACGCGTGTTTTAAGGGCTTCCGAAACTTTATTGTTCAAATCGCGACAAATTCAAATTTTGCTTTCAAAGGATAACTATCCTTTTTGTGTATTCTGGTGGTGTTTAGAATTATTCATAAATAAAGGGTGTCCCAGTAAGAAGGAACTTTTTCATTTTAAAATAAGAACACGTATTTTTTCAGAATAATAAGGCATTGTTCTTTCGAAATGCGCTTCCTTTTTAATAATAGAAATAAACATTTATGACAGCTGCCAAATTTCAGAGCTGCACCTTGCACAAAAAAATTACACAAAATTTAAAAAGTGTTCTCTTACTGAGACGCCCTTTATATCTACATACCTAAAGCCCAAATATTAGCCAAAGATTAGGATAAGCTTTTTTGTAATAAGGGCTTTTACAAAAAAGCTTTTTAATAATAAAAGATAAACTAATGTGTTTATTTTTGTCGTTTTTGTTTATGCTTTGATATTGTTGCAAGTAAAACTGCGGTTTATAATTCTTATTCGATTAACAGTTTTATTTTTTTTATATCTTTAGTTTTTCTAAAATCTTTGGATGAAGTTTCCTGACGATCTGGCCTAAGCAACCAGTGAAATGCGCATAGGAATAGCTTATCCCATCAACAATAAATTTCAGTTTATCAATAGTATGAAATGGGAATTAAGCACATTTTAACGAAATCTTGTTACATAATTAATTTTTTGAAACGCAAGAAAAACTTTGATATATTTTATTTATTATTCACCAAAGATATTTTCGAATTATTATTTTCACAAAATTTAGGTTTTATAAGGAAATGCTTTAAATTTCCTTTAAACCAAATTATTTTTATTTTAATTAAAATTTCTAATTAGCGGAGAAGAACAATATTATATATATTTTGTAGCATTTTCTGCTATAACAAAAAATTATATTTGAAAAAATTAATTACAATTAAAAAAAATCATTTGAACATTTGTAAGATTTTAACTAGCCTTCTTTTTCAGAGTATTTCAGTTATTTCTATATATGGCAACACTGACCAGAATTGATAACTCAGCAAATTTTTTTTTAACGCAAACTGGCAAGAAGCAACCAGTTTAATTCTTTAGACAAATTCTTTTATGTTTTTTCCTGCAAATGCCAAACACTACGAAATTTTCAATGTTCCCTTGTTCTGATAAATATGTGTTGAAAAATAATGCAATTAACATGTTACCAAATCATCAATTTTTATCAAACATCAGCAATAATTATATAAATTTTAATCTGCTTAAATATATTTCCTTTGAGCACAAAACTAAATAAAAAAATATCATTAAATTTCTAAAGGATAAGAAGAATTTAAAAATAAATGGGAATTAATTTCAAATAAATCCTGTTTATGGCCTCTTATATTTGTAATTATTACTTCCTGGACTTTTAAATAAATATTTTAAATAATCCCCGAATTATTTCCAACGATTTTGTTTAAAATTTGTATGCAAGCGTATTGCTGTTAGTGGTATGTATGTGAAAGTTTGTGTTCTCTTGCTAATGGCTTTTTAATTGTTATTGTCTTTTTATAACTCTGTTTAAATGCTTGTATGTATTAAAAATATATATATTTTTGAATTTTTAATTCTTGGAAATTACTGAAAAGCCATTAAACATTTAAAAAAAAAATAGGATTTATTTCTTAAAGAAAAGAGATTATTTTTTAATACCCAAGTCAGTTTATCTCTTAACCAAAAATCCAAATGAAATGTTAAAATAAGAAATTTCGCTTGTATTTTTTGGATCACCGGGCATACAAACGTGAAAGTCTACTTCCACATACTCAATACGAACGTTCACAGAATTTTCCAAGGCACCTTTTTTAAGGATGTTAAATATCTATTAAAGACCTGCACAAATATATATGTTCGTACAAGTTTCTGTGTGTTTACGAAAGTGGATGCGTATTGATGTTTGGTCTAGTCCCAACAAATCAAAACCGATTTAGAAAGAACTCTTAGCAAGTTTACTAGCATATGCCTTAAGCTTAGAAAATTTTTGTGATTACTGTTATAAAAGGCTTATTAACAATTATTTAATAATGAAAACTGATCCCTTGCAATAATATTACTTCACAGAAAAAATTATTAGTAGTTTTTTATCAATTAAAAAAATTATTGTAAAAGTATTAAAGTATTATTAATTAATGTGATAATTGAATCAATTATTTTTTTTTGTTGAACGAAAATTAAAAATATAATATTGATTTAATTAACATTTTAGTTGTTTTGAAATAAATTTTGAATTTAAATAATAATCAAATAACAAAAAATTATTTCGTTTGAAATCAAATAATTTAAACTTGTGAAATTGTTTTTGAAAATTGTCAAAATCAATCAACACATTGTTTGAAACGGCAAAGTTTTTTGATAATTTTTTTAATTAAAATTAAAAATATCATTTATTGAAAAAAAAAAATATTCAAAATATTAAATTTTTACAATTTTTAGTAATCAATATAATCATTTTGGTAATAGGTGCAAAATCAACAAATGGGTTGCTTGATTCTATGAATTTGGAACAAATTTGGTGATTAGAGAAATTTTTTAGTTTTTTCTGTGTTGTATATAATATAATGTAAGTTTAGAAGTCTAATATTAGAGCAAACTTACAGAAAAATACTTTTCCAAACTTTAATAGGTTTGATTACAAGATTTACGAGCATTCTGTTTAAATTTATATGGCATATTTTCAAAAAGTTTTTTACTTATATAATATTTAATTACTTTTTTAACAATTGTGCACTGTTTAAAACACTTTACTCTTCGAGCCAAACACAAAGACTGAAAACTTTAGCTAATAACACAAAATTAAGGCACGCGTCACATAACGGGACAGCATTCTAAAATCCACTTACAAAACTAAAGCGAGAATAAGTCATTTGCAATCATGTTTGTTGTCATGTTGTAAAAAATGTCTTTTGATAAGCTTGTTCTACAAATCATCTATATATTTCTCTGTTTTGGTCTGTTGGGGTGTTTCTGATATAAGATGATATTTTTATTTTTTTAAAAGAGTGGATGTGAGTTGATAAAAAGAGAATGAGAGTTACATATCTGTTTATATCTGTTTCGCAAAAGGTGATACTAGTAAAAACTGATGGAATACAATAAGTTACTTTTTGAATGATGCCGTTATTTTCAATTATTTTTCAACGAAAAAGAGCCGACCCCTTGGCTTGGTTAAACAATAATTTTTTACAAAAACAAAAAAAAATGTTCAGATATTTTTTTCAATAATGTTTGCGTAAACAAAGGCAAAGGAAAAAATTTACACAAACAAAACTTTTTTGTTTTGGAACGTAAACATATTTTAAATTTTCGGCAACGATATGTATTTTGTAAAAAATGCTTTGATGGCTTTAAAAAGGTTGGTGTTTTCTCGTTCAAAAGGCTTGTAGACAAATATTATTGAAAAAAAAAAATACTAAAAGAACTGAACGCGTGTATATTGTTGTTTCGTAAAAAAATTTTAGTTTCTTAACTAACCACAACTAAACCGAAAATATTAATTTTTCTTAGATCAGTTAGTTACATCAAATCGCCGACAATATTATAAAATAGAACAGATAAAACAGATATTTTTAAAATACTTATGGTGACAACAGAAATAAAAGGTTATGACCAATGCAATACCATAAGCAACTGTTTTTACAAGATGTGGTGAGTAGGCAAAAGCAAAGCCATACAATATCAGTTTTACTCATTCTCTCATTGATATCAGTAGTAACAGATAAATATCTGGTGTATCTGTTTTGACAATACTTACTGATACACTCGTGTTGGTCTTTTATATCTATTTACAAGCACAAAACAATAATGGGATACAAAATTTGTAATCCTAACCAAACCCTTGATTTGACTTTGCAATGGTCTATCTTCATCAACACAACCAATCTCTACGGTTTCGGTAGAATACCTCTATCCGATGGTTTATATTTTCAATAACTCTGAGACATAATTGAGATTCAACGTCGTTAATGTGACGAATTATCTCATCCTTAAGCTTTGGATTGTTCTTGGCGTACACTTTTTCTTCTAAATATCCCCAAAGATAGATGTCCAACAATGTAAAATTACATGAAAATGGCAGCAAATTAACAACGCCACGACGAACATGGCCATGGAATTTTTCGCGCAAAAGAGCCATTGTTTCGTTGCCTGTATAGAAAGTGACATTATACTGTTGGAACCACATATTGTCCAGGTCCATATCCTTACTTTCTGGCCACAAGAGTTCCATTATCATCACGCGATAGCGAACACAATTCACGGAAACTGCTCGGCTGACCTCATTTTCGAAGAAGTACGGCCCGATTACTCCGCCAGCCCATAAACCGCACCAAACAGTCACTATTTGTGGATGCGCAGGTTTTTGAACAATCACTCCTGGATTTTCATTTGCCTAAATGCTGAAATTCTGCTTGTTAACGAACCCACCAAGGTCTATTTTGCTGACCAAAAAATCACGAAGTGCAAGAAATGCATTTCGATTTGAACGCCTATTTTCGTAAAAGGCTTAAGCAATTTTAACGCGCTGTTCAATTGAGTACCCCTCCATGGTTGAATTTGTCAAACACTGAAACAAAGAAACGTCAAATTAAGTTGGGCAAAAAACTTGTTGTTAAGGTGTGACTCACAATTAATTTCATGCATTATGTTTGGATCATCCTTTATTACCGTATTTATGTAGTTTAATAAAAATTAAAACAATTTTGAAAATAAAATCTCTTTTGTTCACCTTAAAGTCATTTTTGGGTTAATTATATTGAGATCCACTTCAGTTTTTCCACGTAGTTCTTTTGATAAAAAACAGCTTTTGTTGTCCGGTGCTCATTATATCACCATTTATATATATTCTCGCTTTTATTCTTATATATTTTTATCCTTTTTTGTTGAACTTTTTATTATTATGAGCAAAAAGTTTACCACGAAATAAATTTTTTTAATTTGTAATATTTTTAAACAAATGAAATCTACTTTTAATGATTATCTATTTTATGAAGTAATAAAATAATCAAACAAATTATTATTATTTTCATACCTTTATAATTAAATAACTCCTTAACTCTAGGGTCTTGTGTCCAATTTGAATTTTATTATCTGTTTGACAATTTGACCACCATCATCTTGAATTTATGTTTGCATGTTTGTACGTCTAAAAGTAGTACATGCAGCAACATCTTAGACATTTATGTGGCAAGAAACATAATTTAATTAAAATTCATTCAAATTGGTACAGAAGTACACAACACAATCACGTACATGTTTAACTAGAATAAGACAATTGATTGAAATTTCCCTTAAGGTTTAATATTCATAATGAAATTAAATTCATTATGCACATTCTATTGCAAATCACAAAGAAATTTAAACAGGCTTAACTTAAGTAATTGGACTTAAGAAAACTAAATATTTATAAAAAAAAATTTAGATATTGACTTGGCGTGTGTTTTTTTTTTTTTTTTTTTGTTGCACTTGATACTTTAAGCAGAGTGTCAAATAAATTCAGATTATGTCAAAACAATTTAATGTCAAGTTACACATTCGCATATATCATGTATGTATGTATATGTAGACCGAGCAGTACCACTCCCTCTCTCTCTTGTATTTTAGCAAGTACTAGAGATAATAAATTGCTTGACATTGTTAATGGAAATTAATTTTTATCAACACATATAAACTAAACATGGAATTTCTTTAATTTACTAAGCGAATGATAAGTTTATCAAGTTTTTGTGATTGATTTAATTGTATAATAAATATAGTTTTTCTGTTCTTACATTTAAAATAAGTATCTGTATAGATGACCACTTATACAAAGCTTCTTCTAGGTTGGCTATGGGTTTGGAGTCGGATTTAACAAAGTTGCCAATCTTTGAGGAAGGTGACTGATTACAATTTCTCTCGCAAAATTGTAACCTTTTGAAGGAAACACTTAATAAATGCAGCGCTGGGTATTTATATTAAGTTGAGTATTTATTTTCCATAGGTAGTTCACAAGGACATTGATGTATACTTATCTATAGCAAGTTTAGTTCAAATAACTTGGTAGTTAATTCAAATACAAGAGTTAGTATGAAAAGGATTTGTTGTAATTTGGTAACGCTAAAGTGCAGGACTGAATGCTTCTGGCCAGGTTGAATTCTTGCACGCAAGTGTTTAATTTTTGTATCTTTTTAACAAATGCGCAACTTCATTTTTTGTAGTCTACTACATCTGGATAAAAGTGACATTTAGAATCTTCAACGAGTACAAAATAAATACAGGGATGGGAACGTGTATTAAGTTTAAGTAATAGAAAATCATATTCTGCAACTTTATATAAATATAATTAGGGTGTTTAATCTACATTAAACACATTTTTTAAGAAAGAAAAATGTTTATTATCAAAGTTATTTTCGGGAATACAAAATTTATTATTAATAAGATTTCTGTATGACGTGCTAAACTCTCAATTTTTCATATTTGAAAAATACACTGAAATTAATTGTTGAGGGAAAGCTAGCTTCTATGCGCATTTCACTGGTTGCTGAGGCCAGATTATAAGGAAACCTTTTTCAAAGATTTTAGAAAAGATTATTATAATTTTACAAGCTGTTAAGCCAGTCCCTGCCAGGCAGAAAGAAAAACGACGTTAAGGTTATCCCTTACGTCAGACCCATATGCTTGGCAATTCTAAGCTTCATTGTTCTTTTGGGGGCTTCAAATCTAACTAGAATGTCAGATTTTCTCCACCTAATTCTGCGGCCACAGGTCAAAAAAACGGCTTAGTTAGGATTTGGCCTTGGTGTTTTCCTACATGCATGCCAATTTTCAACTTTCCTATCAGTGGGATTTAAAAAGCTCTGGATAGAAAAAAAAGAGAAAAACACAAATTAGGAAATTATACATATAGATTAAATGTATTTAAATAAACTAGTGTTAACCTAATGGTCAAAATTCGACCATACATTTTAATGTAAATATGAAGAAAACATAGTTCATCTAAGTACAAGTGAATTAACGTGTTTCGAGCATTTATTTTTTCCATTTTAGTGTATCGATTTGGCTTATACGTGAGTAAATTTAATTTTGTAGCTTTAATATAAAAATATCAGAAAATATTAATTGAAAAACAAAAAAGTTTCGAAAAGTGTCCTTTATCCCTTATGTGTGTGGAAAAAAAAAACACCTTGTATAGGGTGGATAGGTACCTGGGTACCTTCATGCAAATTGTATGAGAAATCTAATTTTTTGTCTTGTATTGTACAAACAATCGATGGTTAATGATATAATATTAGAATTTTACTCTGGTTTTCTCCTTTTCATATATTTTTTAAAATTCTACACCCAAAAAAAAAAATTTGGAATATAAAACACCTTCTATAGGGTGGATAGGTACCTGGGTACCTTCATGGAAATTGTATGAGAAATCTAATTTTTTGTCTTGTATTGTACAAACAATCGATGGTTAATGAAATAATATTAGAATTTTACTCTGGTTTTCTCCTTTTCATATATTTTTTAAAATCCTACACCCAAAAAAAAAAATTTGTAATATAAAACGTATACAGGTACCCACCTGTATACGTTTGCACCCTATTAAGGGTGCAAAAAGCAAATTGGTATGCCACGCCCCTCCAAACTCATATTGTATATAAACACCTATGAAAATATAATAATAACAAAAAGTTAGGAGTTCTCATGAAATTGTAGAATTGTAGACTAAAATCTTATATAAAAAATTTCGATTTGAAAACGCAATAGGTACACAGGTACCTGTCCACACACATAAGGGTTATTGATGTTGCTATATATAATAATACTAACTGGCCCGGCAAACGTTTTTTTGCCATATAACCTATTTCTTTCAGATGTTACATTGTCTGCATGCCAAATTTTAAGAAACCGGTTGATTAGTTAAGAAGATATAGGGAAGGGAGCTTTTATTTGGCTGTGAAATTTCAAGAAGATATTGGGAGGGGGAGCTTTAACCCTTCTTGCCCTATTTCACATCCTATTCCCTATTTTCTTTCAGATGTTACAGTATCTGCATGCCAAATTTTAAGAAAACCCGCTCATTAGTTTAAAAGATAGAGGGAACGGGAGCTTTTACCGCTATTGCCCTATCTCACGCCCTTTTCCCTAATTCCTTTTAGATGTTACAGTGTCTGCATGCCAAATTTTAAGAAACCCGGCGGATAAGTTTACCTCTATTGCCTTATTTCACGCCCTAAATAATTAAAATTTGAGGCTATAGTTCTTTCCAGATGTTTTACTATTTTCCTGCAAAACTTCAAGAAAATTGGTCGATTTGTTAAGCAGATATAGGCACGGGGAGCTTTTTAGAGCCTGCATGCCAAATTTTAAGAAAACAGGTTGATTAGCTAAGAAGATATAGGGAGGGGGAGCTTATGCCCTATTTTGCGCCCTCTAGCGATATTAAATATACTCTACGACCTATTCTCATACCTAACAAAACACATACAAAATTTCATAAAATCAGTCAAGCCGTTTCGAAGGAGTTCAAAATGGAGGGCATTTTGTCGATATTTGTATGGGAATATATAGGAAAATCTCAACGCCATATCTCCGGTACCACTAGGCCAATTACATGCAAACTTCACACAAACTATCTACAGACTATCCCCAACGTACCCCAACGTTTTTGTTGAAATCGGTCAACCCGTTTTCGCAGTTAGTGTTGACATCAAAGTATACACTTCTTTTTATATATATAGATTAACGAAAATTAATCAAGGTACTAAATGTAGAACGAAAAAGTACCAAAAAAGCTCCCTCTTATACATTCCTATTCACTCAGGATCATGCATGTTTATTTTTATCTTTGTAGGTCGAATATTAACAAAAATTCAAAAAGTGATAGATAAAAAACTTATGGCCATGTTCTCAATGTATCGATAAACTAACTGTTACTTAGGCCCTAAATTTGTAAAACGCAAACGCAACGCCAAGCAAACGCAAGGCCTTTTCTAAGGCCTTCTATTAGGGCTCTTTACTCATGTGCTTTGTTGTGGTACAGACGTGTATTTTTAACCCCGCATACGTTTTGAACTATTAATTAATCATATTTGATTTTGTAATATACGCAGCGAATGGACGCTTAAAAATAAATTATATATTTTGTTATTTAAATTATTTAACATAATAGTGAACAATTTAAACGATAAAATTAAATAAAGAAAATTAGTATGCATACTCTCAACAAAAACATTTTTTTTGTGTTGTTGTAAAAACAATAAATAATACAAATATTTAAAGCGCAGCAAACGGTGAAAAACAAAAACAACCCTTTGCATGAGTAAGAACAGTGAAACAACGCTAAGGCAAAATGAAAGAAATGTTTATGTGACTGTTCAGGCAAACGAAAATAATGCTGAAATAAATAAAACAAAACAAAACAATATTAACTATCTAACGGCCAAGCCTATTAATCGACCACGTTCTCTTTCACCCTCGGTGTTCACAAAAACGGTGGATATTGATACATTAAAAATTATTAATCTGTCTTTGAGGACAAGTGTTGTAGCGTCCGCAAGTATTACTGCGGCGGAAAAAACAATCTTAGTAACAAATGATACCATAAACTCAAATACAGACGCAATGGAGAACCCTTTAGTGAAAAATTGTCAAAAGCCTCAAATACAAGTTGGTATGGACAGGTATATAACAGTGCTTAAACGGGGTCGCAGCCCTACCTCTTCAGCAGTTGCTTCGGCCTCAAAAGTAACATCTTTTGATAGAATAAATTCACAAAACCGTTTTGCAATTATTGAGGACGAATCCCCAGAGGCACCAAACGTCATAAAATCTTCTAAGCCACCCCCAATATATCTTAGGGAGCAAAACTCAAATGAGTTAATAAAGAGCGTTATCTCGGTAATAGGTGAAAATTCTTTTTACGTAGCGGCAATCAAGCGTGGCAATATAAACGAGACGAAAATACAGGTTAATCATGAGAATGATTTTCGCAAACTAACAAACCAATTCGAATCCCTTAAAAAAAGCTTTAATACATATCAGCTGAAGAGCAGCAAAGGCCTTCAGGTTGTGATCAAGGGCATAGACTCGTGCGTGGACCCTGAAGAAATTAAAACCTTTTTGGAAGAGAAAGGCTTTAAAATAAAAAACGTTACAAATATCAAAAATAGGGAAAAAATCCCCAACCACTATTTCGAGTGGAGCTAGAACCTGGCGACGTTAAGCTTAAAAAAAATGAAACGCATCCTATTTACAATTTAAAATATATTCTCTACAGAAGAATAACTATAGAGGAACCGCACAAAAGAAATGGTCCCGTTCAATGTCTCCACTGCCAAGAATTTGGCCATACTAAGGCCTACTGCTATTTATCCCCTGTTTGCGTAGTATGTGGTGAATTACATGGTACAGTCCAGTGCGATAAGTCTAAAAATGACCCCAATGTAAACAAATGTAGCAACTGTGGCGGCAATCACACTGCCAATTATAGAGGATGTCCTGTATATACTATCGTCAAGAAGTCGGCTGGACCGAAAACTAATCCCTCAAACTCAAATGCAGGTACCAAATCAAGTAAACACTAATGACATTCAGGCTCCGCTGCCCAGTAATAACAGAACCTCTTATGATAACGTCCTAAAATCAAACCATGTGCCAATGCAAGGTGATGAAACTCCAGTTTCTAATTTTAGTCGTCTAGAAAAAACCATGGAAACATAAGTGCAAACAGTAAATAATTTTACAAACACAATGGATGCAGGAGATCCTTAGAATGCAATCGATGTTATTGCAAGCTGTACTTAACAAACCATGAACTGTTTAAAAATTTGTTTTTGGAACGCAAACGGCATCCGCCAACATAAAAATGAATTAGAATACTTTCTTAAAAATAAACAAATTGATGTCATGATGATTTCTGAAACTCATTTGACCTCAAGAAATACGTTTAAAATCAATGGTAATACACTATATGATATCAAGGACCCTCGAGATAGAGCTTGTGGAGGTTCTGCCATTTTGATAAAAACCCGAATCAAACACTACCTGATGTGTGATCATCGTGAAGATAATCTCCAAGCAACGAACATTTGTATTAAAGAGCTGAATCGAAACATAGTAATCTCATCCTTATACTCACCACCTAGATTTGCAATATCAGAAAGCCAATATTATAAATATTATAAGTCATTGGGGCCCTGTTTCCTGGCTGCTGGCGATTATAACGCTAAACATACCTTCTGGGGTTCACGACTAATATCACCAAAGGGTCGTGTTTTGTATAATACAATCTCTAAAATGAATTTAAATGTCGTCGCAAGCGGTCAACCAACATATTGGCCTGCTGATCCGCAAAAAATTCCAGATGTCATCGATTTCGGAGTGGTTAAAAACATCCCCACAGAAACGATTTAAGTTGAAGCTTCGTTAGAATTATCCTCTGATCACACACCTACAATAGTTACTATAACAAACACCAATAGAATCGTATCTCCCTCTGGTTACATAGCGACAACAGCTACACAAATAAATTGGTTAAAATATAAAAAATATCTCAGTACCCATTGCACAGTAAATATTCCGCTTAGCACACCGGAAAATGTGGATCTCTCTATTGTCAATTTTGACAGTTATCTTAAACTAGCTGTTCAACATTCCAGCAAAACCCTCAAAAAAACCAATTATAACAAAATATATTTTGCAGATGTCGAGCGCCTCTTGAATGAAAAAAGGAGAGTGCGAAGAGAATGGCAATTGCAAAGATCCCCTGAACTTAAAAATGAATTAAAAGAGTGTACAAAAAGGCTAAGAAAATTACTGCAGACTTAGAAAACGGCTTCCGTAGAAAAATATCTTAAGGACTTGGATGCAACTCCACAATCAGGCTACTCATTATGGCGTGCAGCTAGAAACCTCAAAAGACCAGTTATCTCGAAACCACCTTTAAGAAACTTGAATGGAAGTTGGGCAAGAAATGATAATGAAAAAGGAAACCTGTTTGTAAATCATTTGAAAAACGTATTTACCCAAAATATACCTGACGATATAGCGGACGAGTTGCCGCCTGTTAATGTTAGAGCAGCTATCCCCCTAAGATTTGAGATAAGGGAAATACAAAGGGCTATTTGTGAATTAAACACCAAGAAGGCACCTGATTTTGATAAGATCAGTAACAAAATGCTTTTGGAGCTACCTCGCATAGCAAAGAAAATTATTCTTTATATTTTTAATGCTATTTTACGCCTTGAATACTACTCTCAAGAATGGAAGGTCTCCTTTATAACGATGATACCCAAGCCAGGAAAAGATCACACAAAAGTTGAGTCATATAGGCCTATTAGCTTATTATCTAATATATCAAAGCTGTTTGAGAAGCTCTTAGCGTCACAATTAACCCCAATTTTAAATGATAATGGGTGTATACCCAATCATCAATTCGGCTTCAGAAGAGAGCATAGCACAATTGAACAAACCCATCGGATAGTAAACGCCATAAGAAAAGCCTTTGAAGAAAGAAAATATTGCTCCGCTCTTTTCATAGATGTTTCTCAAGCTTTTGACAAAGTCTGGCATGTAGGCTTGTTACATAAATTGAAGCTAAACCTACCGGTTAATACACACAAGCTGTTAGAAAGCTACCTGGTCGGTCGAAAATTTATTATTAAAGAAGGCGATTTTTTAAGTTCTCCTCAGCCAATTGAAGCTGGAGTCCCTCAGGGAAGCATCCTGGGCCCACTTTTTTACCTTATATATACCTCGGACATGCCAACAAACAATCACACCCTAACCTCAACTTTGCTGATGATACAGCTTTTCTAAGCGTACACGAGAACAGTCGTGAAGCATCTCGATACCTGCAGAATCATATATTTCAACTAGAACTGTGGTTTAAACAATGGAGAATAAAGGTCAATGAGCAAAAATGCGTACATATAACATTTACCTTGCGTCGGGAAACATGTCCCCCCATTAAAATCAATAATCAACTAGTGCCTCAACAATCGCATGTCAAATATCTCGGTATTCATCTAGATCGGCGTTTAACATGGAAATGCCATATAGAAGCAAAATTAACCCAAATGAAACTAAAAGCAATTCAAATTAACTGGCTTATCGGAAGAAATTCTGTTCTTAGTCTCGACTGCAAGCTACTACTTTACAACGCTATTTTAAAGCCAATATGGTGCTACGGTATTCAACTATGGGGCACTGCCTCGGCCTCAAATATCGAAAAAATTCAAAGGCGCCAAAATAAACTTCTTCGAATAATCCACAAGGATCTCAATGTGCCACTGGTAAGGACTATTATAACGAAGTATGCGGTAAAATATTTGAAAAGGCTAGAGTTGCACCCAAATCCACTAGCACGAAATATTTTAAATGATAGCGGCCACTCTCGCTTAAGAAGAAGAGACACTGCAGCACTTACCCATTAAGATGAGCGATAAACACCTACATATGTGAACAGAACCCGTGATGAAGAAAATTTTTGTCTGGCACTGGCAGGACATAAAATAAAGCATTAGGTTGAGATTTGATTAATTATTGTTAGTTCATATTTAATATATGAAGATTCAATAAATATATAATGAAAAAAAAAAAAAGCTACCGCTGGGTAATCTCAATGTAGTATATACAGATGTATATACATATGTTGTATGTATAAAAATCAATATAGATACGTATGTTTGTTTATGCCTTACCAAACTGTTGGACGGATCTCCACGACCAAATGAATTTTGATTTAAATTACCAGTTGTAGAAAGGATAGGGTATATTGTAGGGTTAGATATTACATAGGAATACATATATGTTTATTTTTTAAATATTGAAGGGTCAACAAACCTTTCTAGAGGAATTATATGCAATATATAATGCAGGAATAAGTGTTTGGGTAAATAAGAATTACTTTTGTTTTAAGAATAATTTTAGGTTATTTTTATTTGATTTATTTCAATGTACAATTTTTGGTTAAATCAACTTCAGGTTTTATATTTAGCTTAACAAATGTATATGTGTGTATATAGATAGATACGTTTTATAGTTTAGTCTTAAACTATTTTTTTATTTAGCTTAAATTTTTTTTTTTTAAATTTTTTTTTTTTTTTTTTATAAATAGTTCAACAAAATAACCACAATACTAATTATTAAATTTTTATTTTTTTTACTTGGGTAAAACCGTGTAAAAAAATTCGATTTCTTTTTGGAAAAAGCTATTTTTATATTCATTAATGTTCATCGCTTTTGGCTGGTAAAAAAACAAAAATTTTTTACAAAAACAAAATACAGAAACGAAAAAAAAAAACAAAAGGCCAACAACATAATTTAACACAAACAAAACTTATACACATAGAAGCTGTTCGTGCTGCGGTCGTTGCAAAATTTTTTTGCTTGTTTTTTTTATCAATGTAAAAGAAGTAACATTTTAGAACACAGTATCACTACAATTGTTATTTATTTTAACGAAGAACAGAACACTATATGGAGGGCTCAGAACTGAAGCGAACCAAGTCAAAAATGAAAATTCAAAAATATTTTGAGTTTGAGTAAGTGAATTTCCATTAATTTCTGGAACCATTGACATGGGTTTATTACCGTTACCTTTGGAACGAAAATTTTTTTGATTTAGTCCGTTACAGAACTCGATAGAGTTAAACTTTGCGAAGAAATTCACACTAGTTTTGAAATACATATATGCATTTTATTTTATGACTTGGTTCTGTTAAGCTTTGAACCCTCCATATAATGATCGGCTCATTCTTGGAAAAAATTAAAAACGGTATTAAGGGTTGTGTTCGTCTACACACACACTTTAAAAATATATATAATATTGGTAGGTGACACAATTCGGTGCATACAATCAAAAGTCTTTTAATTTTTTCTGCAAAAAAATAAATATTTAGTTATGTGTGGACAATATTATGCAATTCGCACGAATAGGCTCTGGTTTTGTTTAGTTTTACATGTACTGAAATAAAAATTGTGGCATACATTTATATGTTTTATATTGCTCAAATTATTGGATATTAAAGAGCAATACCAGTAAAGTACTCAATAATGCCCCAGTAAAAAATGGAGCTTCCAACGAAGCAGGTTTGCAAGGGAGAAACATAAGAGTTGCGCTTACCTTTGCGCATACGGAAGACATGAATTTTATATGGCGAGTTCCCATTTTGAAGCAATACATTTTTGACACATGAAGCGCATTATTCAGCGCATAAAAAAATTGTTGGATGTAACGATCAGCTTTACACACTGCATGTTTTGATACAGTTATTTTTTAGTATTCTCCCTTACAAACCTGCTTCGTAGTAAGGGAATGCCGTAGCACTTGATAAAATTTTTTATTAGGTGATATCATCAAAATAATTTTTGGGAATACAAAATTTTAATTTAAATGGTTTTGTTATTCGTGATTAATTCCCAATTTTTATTCTTGATAAAAACACTGAAATTTATTGATGGGATAAGCTATTCCTATGCGCATTTCACTGGTTGCTTAGGCCAGGGTCAAATCATGACAGTCGTGATCGAATACTTTTTCGATTCGAAAGCAATTTTGTTTCAGTCAATACTGAACGAATCGGTATTATTTTTTCAGTGTTTGAAAACTCAAATAAATCTTTTACAACACCAAAAAAATAATTTCGATCCGTTCTGTATGGACAGAAAGAATTAGAAATTGAATTGCTTTCGAATCGAAGAAGTATTCGATCACGACTGCCATAATTTGCCCCCAGATCGTCAGGAAACTTCATCCATAAAGATTTTAGAAAAACTAAAGATATTAAACCAAATAAAACTGTTAGACTTTTAAGGGCTAAGAAATCAGAGCAAGTTAAACTCTCTTTTTGGTTTAAAATTTGTTTAAACCAACAAATCTTTAAATCACTTAATATATAAAACATCTTTAAACGCATAAATTTGGGCGTTTAAACTACCAACCCAGACCATATGAATTTGATAAGATTTATCGTAGTGCTGCCACGTGTTATTTTTTTAACCACATATAATACATGTGACACTGATTTATAGTTGCTGAGCTTAAACTACATATAATTTCAAGTTTAGTTCAACTAAACCAGCGTTTAAGCCATAAGAATTATAAGCAACAGTTCTACTTGTAACAATATCAAAGTTTAAACAAAAACATCATCAATAAACAGTTGGTTTATCTCTCCTAACATTCCCCGCTACAATTGATTGAAATTCTTCCAACATTAATTGTAGTTGTAAGTAGGTTAAGAAAAACAAAATGAAAACAAAAACCACTTGCAAAAGCAAGTTGCGAGTTAAGTTTTTTTCAGGCCTTTTGTTTTTCTTATCCTACTTGCAACTACAATTAATGTTGGAAGTACTCAATAATGTTGTGTAATTTACTCAATAATATTATGTAGTGTCGATGGGTACTTTTTGGAAGTAAAGACAAAAAAGTTAAAGATAACTACTAACGAAATTTTTTGCATAGATATTAAATACTTTAAATTTTTTTTTCGTTGAATTTAATCCATGGGATATATAAAACAAACATTATAAGAAATAAATATATTTCCGTACACAATGGAATTTTAAAGATAAACAGGTTGCTCCTCTTCCTCTGTAAAATATTAGTGGAAAAATACCAATAAATAAGTTTAAAAGTTAGGACACGAAACTGGGATGGAATAAAGAAATAAAATAAAAAAAAGCAAAGAAAAGTTAACAAGGGTGAGTATGTACACTCACAATATTATTACAGTAACGGACTGAAGTTTATTTAAGAAATATTCCGTTCAGTTATTTTTAAATAAATAAACATTTAAAATTCCAAGCAAATTTATTTTTAACTGATTCTAACAGTCATTCAAAAAACTAAGTGCGTATTAATACGGATTTTCAGTTGCAGTTAATATTGTCCGTTGATTGAGTTAAATTCTTCTTTATGTTAAATTAAATAAAAATGTAATTTAAAGCAACGAAAAGTTCATTTAATTTTTACTGTCAAAAATTCAACCGCGAATTCCGTAAAAACAAATAAATATTCAGTTATCTTATATAAATTAATTGTCAAAAAATTAACCACATATTCCGTAAAAACAAATAAATATGCAGTTATTTTATAAAATTTTACTGTCAAAAATTCAACACCATATTCAGTAAAAACAATTAAATATTTAGTTATTTTATATAATTTAACTACAAAAAATTAATTTTTTCTTATCTATAAAAAATGAATTACTTGTTTTGTGTAAGCAATTCCCATTTTCTATTTGTTAATATAATTTATTTAAATACATCTCATTTTAAAAGTAAAATAATTGCGAAGCCATATCGGTCATGCTGCTGGTGTCTTATAATTGAGAGTTCTTCTGTAAACAACGTGGTCAGTACAACAAAAGTAAAACAAACGTGTGTAACAGGGTAAGTAAATAATAATATTCTCCCTCTCTCGCTTATAAGAAAAACAAGCGGACAGGTGTCTGTCTGGAATTTTTTAGAAATTCGGCTCTTTTGTGGAGTAAACGAAAATGACTGAATTTAATAAAATAACTGAATATTTAATTGTTTTTACTAAATATGGGGTCAATTTTTTGACAGTAAAATTTAAAAAAATAACTGAATCTTTAATTGTTTTTACTGAATATATTGTTGAATTTTTGACAGTAAAATTTTACAAAATAACTGAATATTTATTTGATTTCACGGAATATGGTGTTGAATTTTTGACAGTAAAAATTAACTGAACTTTTTGTTAAAAATAAATGAAAAATAAGTAGACCGGTTTTTAATTGAATTTTCATTTATTTTATATTACAATTTCAGTTAATTTTACGTACAGAATATTGTGAGTGTACAGGATGTGTAGAGAAATCGTAGTTGTTTTTAAATGCAATGCAAATAGAGTTCTAAATTATTATTTTCTTTAAAACATATCAATAAAAAATATGAATTTTTTTTATTAAAATAGTTTTAAATTCAAAAGAGTGCACAAGTTTATGTTAAAAAAATTACATTAAGTAAACAAAATACCATGTCTTCAAAGTTGTCAACACTTTAATGCTAAGCATCTTTCTCTCTTGCACCCAATCGCATTTTACAATAGATTGTCATCTTTCTGTGAGATGAATGGGTGTTGTTCTAACCAGTGCTACCACTTTGTGGGTAATTATCCGAATTTGGTGTTATTTTTGCTCTCGTGGGTAATTTCTTTGATGTTAAGATCAGGTCTAATGTGAAATTCTTTCGTTTTAAAACAAATCATATTTATAAAGATTTGATTCAATTGATAAAATTTATATTATTAAAGATATTGTTGATCCTCAAAATTCACAGTGTATTCAACCAAAGTCACTGTTTATTAAAAATGATGACTTTTAAAAAATTTATCTGTAAAAACTGTGGTGTGGGGTATCAAAAGTTCGGAATTTACCGACTTTACTTTCTTAGCCGTTCTTTTTTTGTAAAGTTTCTTTTTTTTTTAAATAAAACGTTAATTTAATATCAGGTGTTATTTCATTTAAAAAGGGAATAGTTGCTTTATCTCACGTGAAGTTTTAAATTTTGTTGATGGTAACACTGGTTCTAAGAGCATTAACGTCACTCACACCAGTTCGGTTGTTGCTGTTCCAACAATTGTTGGTTTCTATCCAAAAGTAAAGGTTATCAATCAGAAGAGCTTTTCATCGTATGCCCTTCGTAGTTGTTGTTAGTTTGTTTTAAATTTTTGTTTGCTGATTAATCTTTATGCGTGTGTTTTCTGGTTTATTTACCTTTTATTTTTGTTTCGATTTCCTGTACATTGTCATCGACAGCTTATTTCATATCCTTTTTAATTCCCAATCGTCCTTAAGGGGTAATTTACTTTTGCTTGTGGTTTTTTGCTCTTTCAAATTCTTTAGTAAGTAATTTATGATAAAGTAAGATTTATTCGGTATTATTTATCTTTCAGACTTAACTTAACTTTTTGTTTTGTTTGTTTAAAGAATTTCGGTTTGATGAAAATTCAAGTGCAAAAGAGAAAGGATTAGAAGTTTTTATAATGGAGTGATTGCCTATGTTGGTAATAGTTTGGATTTTGGTTTCATTTTTGATCTATCTTATTAATAGGCATATTTGACAGTACTTGGGATTTGTTTTTCTGAGTTTTAAGTAGCTTTTGTGATTTTCTTTTAACAAACTTTTTTATAGCACAGCAGAAGACTTGACTAGCTGTGATGAAAATATGTCAGTGAAAATATCACTAAAAAGTTTAAAATTACAAGAAAGTAAAAACTTCTAAATAACCAAACCAAAAAAGTGGAGAGGGTACTATGAGTTTGTGCTGATGTATTTTACACTTAAAATATTGATCCTAGACCCGCATCTTACTAAACCGATCGATTAAGAATCATTTTCAGAGTCGATCTAAGGATGTTCATCCTTCCGGTTGTCTGTCCATGTAATTTTGTACGCAAAGTTTAGGTCGCAATTTTGAAGATACTTAGATTTTGGTGCATACATCAAAATTGTCATAAGGACGAATACTATTGAAAATGGGGAGAATCGGGTCATAATTTCACATGGCCCCCATACACACTGTTTTCCCTCTGTGCTTATGAAATATCTTTTAATGTTGGTGTTCAAATTCAATTTGGCTCAAAACTATTTTTTTTGCAACAAAAATTGTCTTACCAAACTTTTTTTTAAATCGGTCCATATTTGGCGAAATCTCCCATACAAATACCACTCCTTAAAAAGCTTTTAATGCCATTACTTCCTTTAAATGTTGGTATTGACATACTAATTGGCATAAATAACTTTTACGATAGCTACTACATCATGAAAAAATGTTGTGATGGTAGATTCAATATTACCCACAGCTTCCATAAAAAATCACTTTCCTAAAATCGCTTAAAAGCAAAAAAGTGTTGTAAAGATAAGGAGATATCTAAATAAGAATTGGCACAAAGAACTTTTACATAAATCTCAACCTCATAACGTTTTTTTGTTTTAGCGGGTCCATGATTGCCCGTGGTCCCAAATAGGTCGAAAATGCGTCTTTATATACTGTGCTCTGCGGTATCAAATATTTGGTTGTGACCGACTATGCCTTCCTATTTGTTCCTTTTTTCTTAAGTTATCTGTTACTTGGATTTTTAGAATTCAATAAATGTTCAATGAAAATGGTCAAGCTCGAAGTCTGTTGTATGTTAAATTTCTTTGTTTGATTTCGATATTTTAATATTCTTCGAATATCATCATATTAGTGTAGTTATTGATACTGAAAAACAAAGATATATTACTCCTTTATTGTAGTTTCACGTTTCAGCATCAATTACAACACTAATATGCAGTTATTGATGCTGCAACGTGAAACCACAATACAGGAGTAATAGTTCTTCACGTTTCAGCGACAATAACTACACTCAAAGTTCTTCACATTGCAGCATTAACAACTATACTCATTTGTTGCTATTGATGCTGAAACGTGAAGAACTATTACTGCTGCATTGTGGTTTATTTAAATTTTAATTAAGGATGGTTTAATAATGATATTCGATGAATATCAAAAAATCGAAAACAAATAACCACGGTCATCAGCATTTTTTTTAATATCTCAATTTTTTCTTTCGCACAAATTTAATAAAAACTTCAATATTAACTTTGTTTTTTCTTTGTTTTTGTTTCAAATGTATTTGCCCAAAGGCAAGAATTCTTTCAACATCGTTAAATAGATTGTTAATAGTTAATTACTAGATGACCCGTGCGAATATTTCGCACCGTTAGTTGTCATTTTTGTAACATAAAATGAAAATAATTAATAGAAATTTTAATAACTTCAATACATTTTATTAAAAGTATAAAAATATTAGAAATCATAATATATATCATACATATTTACATACATACATACATACAATGTTTAAATGCTTTTATAATACTTCTTTGAACACAATGTTAGAGGTAATGACATGATCATCGTTAACTTTTTGCCCGTACGAATCCTTAATACAAACAAAAATATATTTCAAATTATTTTTCGTCATTAGTGTTAGAAATAAGCTTTAAAATGAGATATCATTCATTGAATTTGATGCGGTGGTATGGGAGATATTTGCAACCGACCAAAAAAAGTGCTTTAGAAATAATATATATGATGATGATTGATTTATAGATCAGATTAATGTTTAGCGAATTATTTTGTATTAAAGTACTTTTCGGATTTTAACTCCTACTTCTGTCCTTTGTTCTTGGCATTAAAATATTCAACACTCAATTCACATGAGGGCTTTTACGACGTCGTTTTTCTTGATTCCCTTTTAAAGCAACTTCCAAAATTTCTTGGCGTTCATACGATGATTTTGGTTGGATGTCTTTTTTTTTATTTACAGTATGGCCTTGATTACCCGTCATTCGATTAATGGCATTACCTCTGTTATCCGAAATTATAAACAAATTATCTTTTTTTCGGTAACTTTTGAACAATCAAAAGAAATTTAAATATACGAACTCTTACAGAGTTTAAACATCAAATCAACCAAAACTATGCACCTTAACGCCTTCAAAATGGCGTACAAAGTGTCAGCCAGTGGAAGAACATTGCAAGATACTAACAAAATGAGGAAACCGAAATGGTTTTGCAGTGCGGAATAATGTTTTAAAAGCCTTTTGCATTAAAGTTTTTGTTATCATTATTTTTAATAATAGAAAAAACAAAGTTTAAAGCAATGCCTGTCAAAACACGTTTTTTTGCTCTCATGAAAAATTATTATTTTGTAACTTAAAACGTTATTCGCGGTTGTGCTTCAATTTTAGACAAAACAAAAAGTTTTCAGATAATGTTCTTAATATTTTTATAATCAGGCATGTTCTAGAAATGGAAATGAAGTGGAATAGAAAACGAACGAGATTTAAATTATAACAAACTGACTGCGATTTCTACTGTTTTTAAGAGTTGTTTTTATAAAGATAATTGGTACTCAGAGTATGAAGAATAGACAAATAGACATTTTTATGAACCTTCTTTACAGGCTCGTTTTCATATTTGTTCGATTTTGATTGAATCCCCTTCATTTCGATTTATAAAACATGCCCGCATATCTCATTTTTTTATTATAATAGAGGGATCTATGACAATTACGTGTGAAACAAAATATCGTCCAAATGCTCGACATGGCTTCGGTGGCATACCTCTATCCGATGGTCCATATATTCCAAGACTCTGAGCCATATGTATATGAGGTTCAATGTAGTAAATACGCCAAATTATCATTCTCATCCTTTAGCTTTTGAATTGTTCTTGGCTTATTGAAGTGCACCTATTCTTTTAAGCATCTCCAAAGAAAGAAGACCTACGGTGTCCAATCACACGATCGTGGCGGCCAATTAACATTGCCACGACGTGAAATAACGTAACCGTTGAATTTATCGTGGCTGTGTGGCGGGTGGCACCATCCTGTTGGAACCACATATCGTCCAGGTCCATGTCCTTAACTTCTGCCCGCAAGAAGTCCGTAAGCATCTCGCGATAGCGAACACCATTCACTGTAACTGCTTGGCTGAACTTCTTTTCGAAGAAGTGCGATTAAATGACGCCGTCAGCCCATAAGCCGCACCAAGCAGTCACTCTTTATGGATGCATCGGCTTTTCAACAATCACTCTTGGATTCTCATTTGCCAAGGTGCAAGCGCGCCTCGTCGCTGAAGATGATTTTCTTTGTAAAGTCACCATTCACTTCTGTCTGGCTTCAACATCTAAACGCGCTGCTTAATTGTGTACCCCTCCACACTAAAACAAAGAAATTTCAAATTAAGTTGGGGAAAAAACTTGATGTTAAGGTGTCACTCACAATAAACATCATGCATTAGGGTTAAACCACCCTTTATATATAAAAATAGTGGTTTTGATGTCACCTTTCATGGGAGATTTTAAAAAGCAAAATCGATTAATGCATTACAGAAAACATTGATTGTTAAAAAAAAAATACTTTAGGAAATTTTTACATTCAGTAATAAAAATTAGGATTTCGTTTAATTTTATCCCTGAGAGAATTTGTTTATAGAGTTTATAATTTAATATGTAAAATTATCCTTTACAAAGTATTTCATACATGTTTGCAAAAATAATAGAGTTTCCTATTCTCTAATTGCAAAATAAATATAATTTTCACAATTTGCATTGTTTGTATGTCTTAGTGACTTAAATTTCTTAATGTTTAATGACTTAAAAATATTTTAAGCATTAATTAAGGTAAAGTCTAAATCCCAAATTCATACTTAATTTATTTCAGAGATATCAACTGCCAAACAAATGTAAGGGTAAATGTAAAGAGAGTTGTGTATTCTTATAATAATATTTAAATATATAGATTTCTATAGATAAAAGGTTTTTTTTTTAATATTTTCAGTATAAGAGAAGATAAATGTGACCACCTGCATTAATCGATATTTATTTAACAGACAAAACACATAATTTTAATTGAAATATTTAGAAAAGGCTTTAAACCACAATATTAATGTTTTTGAAACCATATCCTTTCATTTTGTCTAAAAACTAGGGTATTCATTTAATCGACCTTCTGCTTTAATCGCTTAATCGCTCGATTAATTAACAGAGGTTTTGGTTTAACCGGTTAATAATCGGTTAATTTAGTTTTTGATCGGTTAACCGATTAATAAAGTTTTTTTTATAAATTAAGTAATTTCAATATATAAAAATGCATTAATTGCTTATTATTTGGAGTTTATAAGTAAAAAAAAAAAATACAATAAAATATCAAACATAACAATTCTTGAACTAAAACGAGCAAGCAAAAAAAAAAATAATTCATAAATATGTAGTATGCATTTTCCAATTAATGCACAAGGTGTGGTATCAAGTCATATCGTCATAATATCCTAAATAAAATTTTAAATTTTTTTAAAGTAAATATTTCAAACAAAATGAAATTTGAAATGCTGTGTTCATTGATTTGTCACAAGTGTATATTTTAATTCAAAATATAAGCAGTAGCTTACAGCAGTCATATCGTTGGCTTAATATGCAAACCTGCTAACTCACTTTCAGACCATTTTACAGGAGAGAAAAAAAACTTTTTATTTTTCCTATTTGAAGCTTGATAGAAAATTAAAATTACAGTCAGTTTTACACACTTCAAGACTTAAAAAGAAGAAAAACTACATGCTGGTCGACGAGACGTATCTTTCTCTACCACACGGCATCAATATCTCAATTTACATAAAAAATGGATTTAAAAGGTTTGCATATTAATCCGACGATATATATTTCCTGTAATTATTAATGACTACCTTGTGAATCCTCCAAATATTTACATATTTATAAAAAAATAAACTGAGATAATTTTATTAGTTATTTCAATAGTTAAAGGAGATCTTATAAAATAATCTTTAAAAAAAGTTATTTATTTTAAATGTTTAGGATTAAAGCGACTCTTTTCTTTCGTTTAACAAAATTTGACTTGGAAAATATTACTTCACTTATCGTAGATGAATGTCTAATTTCTCAGTCCTTTTCCAGGATTTCTCTAAACATATAAAATACTCCATTATGCCATTAAAGTTGTTTTAAATTTTTAACACTTCTAACTGTTTCGGTTAATTCTGCTAAAAGACTGATATGAGAAGAAACAAATAACTAAACACATCCCAAAAAAGTACGTAAAACAAAAAAAGGTGTTGGCAATCAAATATTTAACGCATTGTTCGCCACATTCATGTTGGTCGATGATGAAGATAAAAAAAACATTGAAAAATATTGTAATTTTAGTCATCGGTCGGCGGAAAATAGGTTAAAATGAAGATAACTGAACACCTTCTTTGTTTGTATTAAAAAATATTTAATAAACAAATACATTTTGTATACGAGACGAAACAAAAATAAAAAACACAAAAAAAATATGTTATAATACTACAAAATATTGAAAATTTTGTTACTTCGGTTAATCGGTTAATCGACTGAAATTAACCGGTTTAATCGTTAATCGAAAAAAGCCAATTTGAAATTAACCGATCAGTTAATCGGGTAGTAATTAATCGGTTAACCGGTTGACGATTAACCGAATGAATACCCTACTAATAACCATACTGTAAGCACATTTAAGGATAATAATGACTTAAGAAAATCCTATTAAGTGTTATAGAAAATACTTCATAAGCTTCAATAAGTCTCTGATTATAATAATAAGGAAAATAAAATCAAGGGAAACCAAAGAAAAACGACAAGTTAAGTAAAATTGTAAACTAAATTACTGACATTCAATTTAAATACATTTTGTATTAAATCTTAAGGTTCATTAATTAAACTTAAAAACAATCTATACAAATACATTCTCACAATACCCAGGTAGCATTTTGTATCATACGGCAATGTTCTCACAATCAAAAGAATTGAATTCACAAACACTTATTATGCGATTTCAAGTCAGAATCGCAAATGCTAAGCGTTTAGCTGCTACCGCAGCTAGTATTTTCAATCGTGTAAAAATCTACTGGGAGTCTCATGAAGAGCGTTTTTAATTGTCGACGAGCGTATTTTTTAGGATTAGGGTTTTCATTCGGTTAAGGAATTCGGAAATAAACTATTAATTATTTTTTGTTTGCTCGTTTTAGTTCAATATTTGTTATGTTGTTTTTTTTACTAATAAACTCCAAATAATAAATAATTTTTAGTTTGTATCTATTGAAATTACTTAATTTATAAAAAAAAGTCTTATCAACCGGTTAACCGATCAATAACAAAATTAACCGATTAAACCAAAACTCGATTAGCGATTAACCGATTAAAGCGAAAGCCCGATTAAATGAATACCCTAGTTGAGGTGTTAAAAAAATTATTTAACGGTCTTTCAAAAAGCCAAGAATTGTATAAGAATCGTGCAGAGATTATCTAACAACACGTGAAAAGCTTTGACTGTGGTGATCTATGGTAATTTAATGATTGCCAAAATGATGATTTGATGCTCTTAAAATGCCAACATGTCATTCTTAAATTCTGAATATATTAATGTCAACTCAAAAATTATACTTGGTTGTGGGTAAGCATAATATGACTATGGAGGACATATAAAATGTTGGTGGTTACAACAACTAAGATAAGTTAAAACAATTATGTTTCGAAATCTTCTGCAACCATACTGAATATATCGAGCCCTTATAACAAAAATGACGTAACCAACAAAAATAAAATTTTACAGGAGGTTTTTTTTTAATATTTTTGCTTTAAGTCAAGGGTTTCGTTTAAAATTGCTTTTGCTCTTATTTCGTAACGGTACTTCCCAGAGATGTAAGATTTTTAGAGATGATGCAAATGATCAAAGATTATTGGTTGTCATCAAAAAACAAAAATCTTAAATGTTTGATATTGGTACAAGTAAGACTTATTCGCTTTTAGAGTTTTATTTGTATAATATTTTTGGCTTTTCTAAAATCTTTGGAAAAGGTTTCCTGATGAGCTGGCCTAAGCAACCAGTGAAATGCGCATAGAAGCTAGCTTTCCCTCCACAATAAATCTCAGTGTATTTATCAAATATGAAAAAAATGGGAACTTAGCACGTCATACAGAAATCTTATTAATAATAAATTTTGTATTCCCAAAAATTACTGTGCTAAAATGTTGTTGGTCATATCATTTTTGCTATTAGGGCTCGATATTGTCTGTGCACGCAGAGAAAATATTTGGTTAAAGTATGGTTAAAAATCATATTTTGGTCTCGCAACGGCAACTAACAAACTATTGTAATTGTTAACATTATTTTTTCGTGACTAATAGCATTTTGTTTCTTTTTAACAATAAAGTGTTTACCTCCCTTGAAACTTCAAATATGGTTGAATTTAATAAAATTAATTAATTATTAATAACACTGCGGAAAAGTCATTTTGGGGTCTGAAATTTTATATATTTTTTTAAATTTTTACTAACTTGAGGTCATTTTTCTCTATCACTCTACTTTTCGAGATAAACCGTCCAAAATTAAGGCACTTTCAATGCAATATAACTTGAAACTAGGCAACAGTTTTATCTTTAAGCCGTGACTACATTGTTTTTACAATTCCCAGTTATTTCAGAGATATCGTTGAATTTTTGTACAAAAACGAAAATTTTGAACAAAAAACAAATTTTTTGCTCTTTAAAAATTCATAAAAAAATAAAAATGCTACAATAATCACAGTTTTGTTTTAAAACCTTTTATCTTAACATAATTTCGAATGAAATGGAATTTTATTCACGATTTACTGAGAAAACTGGATATCGATTTCCATACAAAACGGATAAAACCTTCATGATACACAAATTTAAAATATTATTTTTGTATGGAAATCGATTATTTTAAAAATTAACTTTTATATTAACCGTATTATGGTTGTTTATTTCAGCCATTTTTTAAAAGTGAATCTAATTAACCGATCTTAATCTCAGTAACTTTAGTGAGAACTTCTCTCATCGAAAAGATGTAAAACAAAATATTCGATTGTTTCTCGTAAAGTGAAAAATGTGTGTCTGTAACTCATGTTACGTTATAAATGTCATAACATTACACTCGAAGCCGATGTAACATTGCAGACATTGAGAACGCCTGCTACACATATCGTTGATGGCGACGAAAATTTACTAAAATTGAAAATTTTTCAACAACCAAATAATGCAAAGTGCGACTTTAATGTTTGTTGTTTGCAAACAAGTTTTGAAAACATTCGTATATAATAGTTAAACAATAAAAAATATGCCAAGAACAAAATTTTATTATTATTACACTCATAAAATTTTACAGTAACTGATTGTGGGTTATTAAATTCGTTTTCCGTACTGTTAAAATTGAATAAAAATATAGTTTTTTTACAAATAACTTTATTTTTTAACATTTATGTTTGTTATTCAAAAAACAAACTACCAAAAAATAATGTTTTTCCGTATTTATTTTGTTATGTAGTTTGATTTTTGTCGGTTAAAATATATTTTTTAAAAGTAAAAACTATTCAATTTTACAGCCTGTTTTTGTAAAACATAAGTCTTCTCACTTGAGGTTTTCGTGTTAATACGATAATGTTTAAAATTTGGTTTTTAAAAATCATTTAAAAGCTTTCGTCTATTCATGGTTGACAAAAATAGAGATTTTTTCTTTCGTGAATCAACATTATTGTCAATGCATTAATATTTGTACATTTCTATTATTTTTTCATATAAAGGTTATGTGTTTGTGGATAACCCTGGCTTTTGTTTACAAAAATTTAAATTAATTTCAAAAACAAAATATTTTATAAAAGTGTTGGTAAATTAGTACAAATAAAAATGTTGAAAGAAAATGTTAACAATAACAGCAATAAATAAAATAAATACATAAAGAAGATCTTTTGCTGCACATCAACATATATTTATGTAGAAGATACTACGTGATAACACTAGTTTTTTTGAAATTTTCGGAAGAACGGTGTCATTTTATACTATACTGTATGTACAGTCACACAGATAATAGTACGTACGCCTTAAAAATTCTTTAATTTTCCAAAAATGGGTGATATTTACAAAAATAAATAAACCAAACATTTTTAAATGAAAGAAAATATTTATTTCACTATTCAAATTTAAGACTACTGATTTGCCCACATACTTAAGTGCGAAGTCGAGTCGCCTTTATCTGTTTATATCCCAAATTAAGGTTTTATTCATGGTACGTGGCTATGGAATCCGCTTTTACACGGCTGCTGATTTAGGATTTTAACTTACAACAGTTTTTATAAATTGCAAAACTATATAATTACAAAACGTAAGGTAATTTCGGGTGGACGTCCAGTTTTTGGCTTGCTTGTTAGGGATTGAGACTCAGACAAGTGTTTTATTACAGTCTGTACTGTAGACTTGACACGTCCAACAATTTTTAAAATTGAACTCAAGGAATTCCCATCGTTCCTTTATTTTAAAATACGTTCACGCATTTCGGTACAAATGTCCTTTGTTTTCTTACATATTTTAACAAAACAGTAATATTTTTTCTTCTAAAATTACTGCAGTCTAATAACTTGTAAATTTAGTTTGTACCACTTTTCGTATATTATTTTTTCTTTAAATCTGCTTAATGTAAGACCGTTTTCTATTTGGCTTCCTACGAACATATAATTATCTGTGCTGTCAGATAAATTTTAAAGTGTAAAAGTATAATAAGCGGAAAGTGACCCAAACTTTTTGCAGATTGATTTTATCAGTGTGTCGATGGCTTGCTAATGCAAGCAAAAATATCGATCAGAAATCCAGAGTTATTCTTAAACTCCAATTTTAGAGGGAATACGTACTATGCGATACGATGTGATCGAACTTTAAAATGCAGCGCTATATATAAAAACAAAATGGCTGCATATAGAGGCGTAATAATACAAATTTAACTGTTTAAGAAATATTATTGACATACCTTCCATTCAAGGCACAACCTTTTTTATTGTATGGAGGTCGACCCGCCCTAATGTACATATTTTTGAGCGTATGTAGTTCCATTGTTTCTAGACTTTTTTGAACCTGTAAATACATATTTATGTAATTATGAGTGAACCTTTATTGAATATTTTATAATAGTATTAGTTTTTTAGGTTTCCTTTTTTTAAAATATCGAAGTTATTTTCCAATTTTTGGTAATTTGTTTTTTAAACGAATGCCTTTTACTTATCGTCTTCTTTTCTCATTTTTTTTTTTCATTTATTACGAAGATGTTAATTTTATAAGAACCAAAAATATGTAGAAAAAAATTAAAGCTTTTTTTGTCACTCACCGGAATTTTTTTTTTTAGTTTTATGAAAACCTAAATCTGATTTTGTTCTTTTGTTTAACGAACGAACAAATATTTTCATTTTCTAAAAACAGGCTGTTAAGGAATATTAATGAAAAAATCATTTGTTTTAAATGAAATGTAAATGATCCGTTTTTTAAATGAATTTTAATTTGTTTAAAATTTATTTTCGTTTAACTACATAATATTTTGAGTGTAATCTTTGTATTTTGCATTTTTAATTGGTTTTTGGTGTTAAAATTTTTTTTGTCCCATTTTTATTCGTGAGTTTATTTGACAGTTCAAAGCGGGAACTTTTCTCACAAAAATGTTACAGACACAATTTTTCTGTAAATTGGAGAGTAATTTTCTTATGTATGTACGTGACAGCTAGTACTCGCCAAAAAAAAAGTTAAAGACACAGTTAAGTAAGAAAAACAGCTGTTTGTTTCATTTCACACATATCAATCGAAAAGTTTTTCGACGCGAGAGTTACAGAACATAGGCACTGTTATCTGAGAAAGTATTTCGTTTAATACTACTCCTAAATTGTATGGTCCAGTTTAATAAGGTTAATTACTTAACTGCCAGTGAGGAAAACTGCATGTAATCCATTGTTCACCCAGCGAGCATCTTCATCGTAGTTTTTTGGGTTTGCCAGGCTTGTGTTTAATATTCTTTTCAACTAAAGGGTGTTAGTTATATATAGTGACTTAAGTTACATGCGTAATAAAACAAGGAACGATATTTTTAATATCAATGAAACGGGCTTTATTGGAAAGAAAAGCCCATAAAGCGCACCAAACAGTAATTTTCTGTGGGCGTAATGGTGTTTTGACAAAAGCTTATGGATGCTCCTCACTCCAAATGCGACAATTCTGCTTATTTACGTACCCATTCAACCAGAAATGGGCTTCATCGGAAAATAAAATTTTTAATGGAAACTCAAAATCAATATCAATTCACCGAATTGGCTCTGGTGAGGATCGATTCACCATAAAATTTTAAAGCAAATTAACTATCAGCTGTTAAATGGGTGCTCAAAGAAAGCAGTGATGCCAACTCATATTTGTAACACTCTAAAAAAACACGCTTTATATATGAAGTTTAAAGGGAGGTTAACATTTTATGGTTAAATATAAAGTAAACTTTATTAATTGTGACAGCAATAATGTTAAAACAACAATAGTTTGTTTGTGGTCATTGCAAGGACCATAATATGGTTTTATCAACTATACTTCACTTATATTTTTAACATACGTGTAAATGTAGCTTGCACTTATGTAGAGATAAAGTTAGTTTTAATTAAGAACGATAATGATGATGCAGTTATAATGGTTATATAGCACAACAAACAAAATCTTAATAATGAAAAATTATGTATTCCCAAAAATAGCTTTGGTTTTAAGAAGAGTAATGCCTACATTTAGAAATGTCAATTGAGATAATAAAATTTTGTTTTTAATGAAGCTTAAATTTAAGGTAATATTTTTTGCAATTTACAGAAAGTTTTTTTCATTCTCTCAGTAATATTTTAGTAGTTATTTTTTATCATTAAAGATGTTTTATAAATGTACATGTACATTCAGCCGACAGCTTTCAAATTGTGTTCCAAGCATTATGACTGGTAATGGTAGTAACTAGATAGTGTTTTTTTTATCACTAAAAGCATTTATTTTTCTTGGCACATGTAACTTATACGGAAGAGTACGAGGGTTGTCTTTATGACCTGCCAGATGTTTTTTTTTATCGATATTATTTTAAATAAGTTTAATTAATTTAGTATTATTTTCTGCACAATAATACTGAACTCGAAGCTTTAAATCTTCAAACAGATCACTTTTGCCATAAAATTAAATGCCAACAAATGTAGATGAAATATTTAATAGATTGAATGTTAGTTATCATATACATACCAGTAAAATGTTTAAGTAAAATTTTCCCTATTCAAACAAGCTTTCTGACATTGTCCTTGCAACCCTCGTCTGTATTGCAAATAGCCATTTAAAAATTTTGTATTTCTCTACCAACATGAAAATCATTAACTTCAAGCTCTTTATTGCCTTTTATGAAGCAGCTCAATTTCAACTCGACTTACACCTTAGTACGGTCAATTACATTGTCAGGCTGGTTGTAGAGACAAATTTGTACATACATGGAGTTTTGCTCTTGAACTCTCATGCACGAGTATCTTTATAAAAGTTAAAAGTATAAAGTGTCTGACCAATATAAAAGTGCTTAAAAGACATGACTTGGTCAAGAGATACATTAAGTTGCAAGCCGATATAATGGAGAAATAGAAATAGTTTGTGCCAAGGATGTTAGAAAAATTATTGAATTTGATGTTTGAGAATAAAACATATTAAATTTATACCTTCAGTCTAAATATTAAAGCATATTAGTTTTTTATTTGTTAAGTTTCAATATTTGACTCAAGACTTTTAAAAGATTACTTTTATGATTAATAGGCATTGAAACGAATGACTTTACATTATTTTACGAAACAATTTTTATTTGGCGGATAAAATCTTATATTTTGTTTTCGACAAGTCTTGAAAACAGTGGTAAAGTGTTAAGTTAAAGCATTGGCTAATTAACGTGAACTTAAATTTTTTTGGCATAAGGCAGTAAATATTTTACTTTTCAGGAGACAATGAAAATGTAAATTTTAGTTCCTGTATGTATTAGTGCTGGGATACTATCGATATTTATCGATAGTTCAGATTTCACTATCGATGTATCGATATTGCTATCGACGGAACGTTTGTACTTGTGCAGAAAAACTTTAATTATTTTTTTATAAGGCTGCAGTTCGTTGTTTTATTGACTTTATTGAATGAATGAGACGTATGTTGTTTTTAAAAATTTATAAGTACCTTTCTGAAAGAACCGAAGTAACAGGGACTATAAGATATTCCATTGCAACTTTAAAAAATTTTCTAAATTCTAAACCCAAAAAGGTTATCAATCTAGCGGACTTATCCTCTAATGGTCGTTCATTGTTTTGTCTTATACGTGCAATTGCATTTGGATTTGCATATTTTTTACAACATTACAAAAATATTTGACATTTCAGTCGCTATATAAACATGTAAAATTTCGACTTAAAGGCCTTTAATACCATTTGCCATTCTTGTTGTTTGCATTCATTGCTGTAATTCAGCGCGAATTAATAATAGCAAGTAAAAATTTGCGGCAAAAAACTGTGTGTGTACAGCTGCTGTTAGATGTCTTCATAGCTGTAACCGTTACTTGAGGAATTTTGATTTCATATACAGTTTTTAATACGAACAGTACGATAATAGAAAACCCATATATTTCTAACATAAAGGCCCCGTCGCTTAGGGAAGGCTGGCCGTAGGGACGTGAAATTACATATGAATTACAGTTATGTCAAATAGAAAAAATGTTGCGGGTACCGTGCCAACATTTCAAACGTTTTAAAAACAAGGGACACTCTAATGCTTTATATAAATTTTTTCATCGCCACAAGATGTTAAGCTGAAACAATTAAATAACAATAATATTACAAAAAGAAAATTTAATAAAACTAACTAAACTAATTATAACAGTAAATTAAAGTAATATAATAATTAAATAAATAAAAATAGTGTTTAAAGAAATTGCCAAGAAAAAATACGACAAATAAGACAAAAATATAAAAATCAAGATCGGAAAGAAACAACAACTTCTTTTTAGCTGGAATAAAAAAAAAAATTTAAAGAAAAAACAGCAACTTTTGTAATTACTTTTCTTTGTATCTCTTAACATCATGTTTCATAAGACCAAAACTAACTGGGTGTGTGTGTTTAAATGTACCCTGCAGATAATATTGGACCACCTGATCCACTTGGATAAAATGGACTACTCGATGGACTGGTCCGATGTAATGCAAGCATGGATCATGTCATTGTTAAAAAGTGTTTGTAGTGAGACGACATGTCTTCGTTTTTTAACGACGTGCTTTCGTTTTTAAACGACTTCAAAAATAATCCTCTTGAGTTTACCATGGGGTAGTTTTAAAACTACTCCTTTATAGTCCAAAGCTGGGTTATATGATGCTTCCCTAGGACATCGTAAGGTTAAATGGGACATGTTTTCCCCATACGTTTAGGTCACTTTTGGACTAGTTCTAGTCCCTTGGGAGCTATTGTTTACACGTGTGTTTGGACTGGTCCTATTATTTGCAGGGTATGTATATGTATACCAACTTACATCGCTTTGTAATAATTTTATAAGTGTGTTTAAGACATTATCAAGTTATCCTATTAGAAAAAATTTACACAAGTAGCTAAAGAGAAAAAAGTTGAAAAAAAATAAAAATTTACAATGACGACTTGTCAAACAATAATCTTTACTAATGCTTAAACCGCCATATAGTTTATTGATAAATAATTGAGAATTGGAAAATGTTATACAACAGCACTCACATGAAAATAAACTAAATTTAACCCACACACAAATACACAAATACAACAAATATAACAAATATAAATACTTCTTCTGACAGGTACCCAGCAAACAAATATGTAAAACTTTGAAAAAATAAAATTTTAATTTAAAAAATTAAGTTTCCTGACGATCTTGCCTAAGCAACCAGTGAAATGCGCATAGGAATTGCTTATCCCATCAACAATAAATTTCAAAATCTTTTAAATTTAAATTTTGTATTCCCAAAAATTACTTTTATAAAATTTAACGGCCATATTCATAAAAAGTTCTTATTTTAAGTTTGTAGTATGAAATAACTATAAAACGCTTTATTGCTTATAAACCTCTTATTTAAATGCATATTCCTAAACGTACAACAACAGCTTTTTAACTATTAACGATTTTATGTTTAAGTATGGCAACTTTTTTACGTTTTGTTGCCTTATTATTGCTACCAGAGAATACTACAGAACTGTCACGAGACGGAAGATTTAGAAAGAAAGCTGCCCTTTTGCATTTCTCTTTTTATCATCTTCTATGCCGCAAAACAATGAACACAGATTTATTTAGTTAAGATTTATTTGCAAAACTGTTGTAAAAATTAACTCTTAAGTTCACCACAACACGAGTAAATAATATCAAAGTAAGTAAATAACATTATAAAACAAAACAATATTACGTAACCGTACGATGCTTACCCAACTTTTTCTACGAGAACACACACCCGGGATACGTTTGTACCTATTTAAAAGCGTAAATAAATATTTTAAAAATGTTTTAGTTTTGCTTCATGCAAATATTCTACATGGTTCAAAAGATATAAGCAAAAGTGTGCATGCAGGCAACTATTATTCAAGTGTTTTTAGTACAGTAAAAGTTCTCTTTAGGGACAGCTCTTATAAGCGGACATCTCTTTTGAACGGATAATTCTTGAAATCTTTAGAACCGTTTTAAGTATCCTAAAGAAAATACATTCCGAAATTGGGAATTATTTTCCTTGTGAAGGTTACTTTATATTATTATAAACATTTTTTTCATTTTTCGAATTTATTCTATGAGTTAAATTTCAGTTATGTATTTTGTAAAGCTTTTTTGTAATAGTTATATTCCTTTAATTTTTCAGAAATGACTTTATACACTACCAGACAAATACCATATAATAGTCTGGTAGTGTATAAAGTCATTTCTGAAAAATTAAAGGAATAGAACTATTACAAAAAAGCTTTACAAAATACATAACTGAAATTTAACTCTAGAATAAATTCGAAAAATGAAAAAAATGTTTATTAAAATACATTCCCTTAAACGGACGTTCTCATGGCCGATCGCGGACATAAATAAACCACTTTTTTTGGGCAAACATTTCTAATAAGCGGACACTCTAAAACAAAAATATGTAAAATATTAGAAAAAATAATCTCCAAGTTGGCACCACTAATTCATATTTAAATGATAAAACAGAGTCACATTAATAGCGTTGCAAAAGTATTAAAATGCAGAAGATGATATTCCCGTATATATTCTTTGCAGATTGGTTAAAAAAATGTAGAATGTGTTGAATTTACAACTATTGACGGACATCTTTTAACAGATTCGGATAATAAAGAAATTAGCATCGTAGAAGAGGACCACAACAAAATATCTTTTTATAAAGAAGCCTTAGAAGACGTTTGGTGAAGTTTGCAGAAGACGACTACACAGCATTTGAACATATGAAACATTTAGAATGCACTTATAGGGATCAAATGATGAAAGAAAATGAAGAAAAATTAAAACAAAAAAAGTTTAAGATTATTTTCCTACTTTGTAGTTCTTCTTTAATAAAATAAAAAAATTAAATAAAATTTCTTTCCAATAAAGGGACATCTCTATCTTGCGGACAAAATCTTCGCCAACGAAAGGTGTCCGCATATGAGAGCTTTCAGTATTTGGATATTCTAACGGTTGCTTTGATGTTGTTGTGCATTCGCCATTATTTAGCTGATCACCAATACCGAGTGCAAAATATGTAACAATAATTCATAATTGTCATTTTTCAAACAAAATAATATAATTTAAACACACTATAAAATTGTTTGTTGCCTCTTATTTTGATATAAACTGGTGTGGCACAAACGTATCCCGGGTGTGTGTTTACGTAGGTGTCGACTTTGAAAGCTCGTAGCTCCTGAACCACTGATCCGAATTGCATTAAATAACCAGTTAGAAATTACTTATGTTTCCTAGATCCGAAATCTCTATTCCTTAAATTAAGCCGTTCCTCAGTTAGAGCACTTTAAAGTTGCAAGTGGATACATTTGTACCCGGGTGTGTGTTCTAGGGTTAATAATATTTTTTGCACAAAAAACAACGTTTGCTGAGCTAATGCATTTGTTTAACGTGGTTCGTGTTTTGTTATTTTTGTTTTGATCACGCCATTTGTGTTGATTGTTGCGGCCTGCTTTTACACCTTGCCACTTCACTACCAAAAAAGGTTTCAGTCTCTTTCTTCAAAAGCTGCCCTCGCAACTGATTTGGGACTTTTTCACACGTCACTTTTTACAGTTCTGTGTATTCTGTGATATTATTACAGTAACGGATTGTAGTTTGTTTAAGAAATATTCCGTTCAATAATTTTTAAATAAATAAACATTTACGGTCTAATTCATAAAAATTTCTTGTTTCAGCTTTAATGAATACAATAGTTATCAAACACTTTTTGTTTTATAAACCATTAATAAAAAGTCTAATTTATAAACGCTTAATAGGAATGCATTAACAATTAAACGTTTATATTACTTTTGTATTATTATGTGGCAACAACATGTTATTTTAATTGTAATATTGATATGAGTAAATAAAAATATCATACAACGAGTGAATTTTAAGTGAATTTCTGTTTTGTTTTCAATTTAAAATGAATTTCTGTTTTTTTTTAAACGTAATTTTTTAATCAATTTTATGTTTTTTTTTTGTTAATAAAATACATAATATTGAAATAGAAGCGAAATATTTAAATCATATTTCAATATCAAATTTTTGCTGCTTAAACTCTGTATGTTTAATGAGTAATTTAACCAATTTTAACCAGATGCTTTAAAAATAAAACCTCCTAGGTTTAAACAAAAGATTTTTAACCACGTATAACTGCCAAAATATTTTAAGTTCAAATGTTTTCATTTACCTGAACATTCAGGGTATAGTAACCCTTTCTGCTTATATAAGATTGGGCAAAATTCCCGCAGGGGTTTTTTTTTGATACGTATGTGCGTACCAATAACGTCTGGGAAATTTTTAAATGTCTTAAATTCTCTAATTAGGATTGCTTCCTCTTTAAGAGATTAAGTTATTTTAATTTTTCTATTGCCCCACCGAGCTAAGGCACGAGCCACTCTGGCTAAAATTCTACACACTGTTGCTTGAGAGAACCCATGAAGATCGGCTGCATCATCCTTTATCTACAAATTGATTTTTTAACTTCAATTGAATTTGTTATTATCGCTTTTTTGGTAATTGCTAAAATTTGTTTTTAAATTTCTGGCAGGCACATTTTTACAAAAATTTAGTTTAAAATCAATTCTATATAATAATAATGACACCCTTTTTATACCCTCCACCACAATTAGTTGTGAAGAGGGTATATTAAGTTTGTCATTCCGTGTGAAACTTTTTTATTATTCATCTCAGACCCTATAAAGTATATATATTCTGGGTCCTTGTGTAATTTTAAGTCGATTTAGCCATGTCCGTCTGTCTGTCCGTCTGTTGAAAACACGCTCACTTTCGAATAACTCAAAAGAAATCAACAAACTTGGTGTCAAATTGCTTGTAGTTATCCTAAGCAGTTTGGGTTTGAAATCCAGCAAAATCGGTTCAATTGGATCTGAGCTATGAATCAAAATGTGGAACCACCACCTAAAAAAAATTGATAATTTTGTTACAAAAACTAACATAAATGGTGGAAAAATGCACAGAATGATATAAGATTTCTCAACGGTTCGTTTTATTTAACTGGAAATCACGCTGTTAAATTTCTTAAAGATCCGTCCATGATTTACCCTAGGCCCCATATAAGCTCTACTCCCGGAAAACGGTATAGTAAGCCTAAAACCCTAAATAACAATGCTATCGTAACAAATTTTGGCACGTCACAGTTAAATAGGACTAGAAATGAAAATATTAAGTTTCGTGAACATCGGTCTATAATTTACCATAGGCCCCATATAAAACCTACTTCCAGAAAACAGTTTAGTACGCCTAAATCCGTAAAAAATAATTCTATCATAACAAAATTTGGTACATCAAAAATTTTTAGAACTAAAAATATGACTGTGAAATTTCGTGAAGATCGGTCCATAATTTACCATAGGCCCCATATAAACCTAACTCCCGGAAAACAGCTTAGTACGCCTAAAAACGTAAAAAAGAATGCTATCATAACAAAATTTGGTAAATCACAGTTTTATTGAACGAGAAATAAGACTTTAAAATTTTGTGAAGAACGGTCCATCTTTTACCATAGGCCCCATATAAACCTTACTCCCGGAAAACAGCTTAGTAAACCTAAATACGTAAAAAATAATGCTATCATAACAAAATTTGGAACATATAAGTTTTACAGGACTAGAAATAAGACTGTGAAATTTCGTGAAGATCAGTTCATAATTTACCCTAGGCCCCATATAAACCTTACTCCCGGAAAACAGTTTAGTACGCCTTAAAACGTAAAAAATAACGCTATCACAACAAAATTTGATACATCACAGTTTTATAGAACTAGAAATGACACTGTGAAATTTGGTGAAGATCGGTGCATAGCTTACCATAGGCCTCATATAAAGCCCACTCTGGTAAAATAATTAAATACGCGGTAAACTTTCTTCCAGTTTAGCTTCATATGGCCAGAAAAAATGTTATGCAATTTTGTGATATACGGTCCACAATTTTCCTTAGATTCCATTTAAGCAGCCTTCTGAAATTTACTGCAAACGCTTAAACTAATTGCACCGCTGTATTGAAATTTATGTTTTTTAATACCAGAAATCGTTCTCAGAATTTGGGATGATTGGTTCATAGCTTACCATGGCTTTTATATATATTGTTCTCTTGAAAATCATTTAAGTTCAGTTTAAACTGATATTCTACTCAAGCTTTTTAAAATTGATTCTGATTGTCGATCAATAATTTTATATAGGTCTAATCCGCAACAAATTTTAATGCAGATGTCTGTTTTTACAAAGATTCTAATAATAAATAGACATCATACAGATATTAGTCCTAAAACATTCGAAGTGTCGGTAGAGGGTATCAAAGATTCGGCACAGCCGAATATAGCACTCTAACTTGTTTAACATTTAATACCTTTTTGATGTCTCGAATATATTTAGAGATATCTAGCTCCAGCATTGCTTGATATCCTTTATTTTACAGTTCTCATTGTTTTGCTTCATTTGTCACTTTTTGTGCTATGAATCAAATTTTCCATGCAAAAGTTAAAACATTCAAAGCATGCAGAGCAAAACATTTTTGTTCCGTGCGGCAAACCAGTAACGAACAGACGATATACTATGTGGTTTCTAGTAGAGGTCTGCAAGAATAAAAAAAAACCAATTTCAACACACTCATTTGTTTTTTAACTACAATGTGTCGAGCACCCAATAATAAAGAAACAAATGAAAGAATAACCAAAGACAAAATGAATAAAAACTCATTCAATTCAGTCAACTCAAGTCAAATGAATGAAATATTCAAATATAATTTGAATGTAAAATTTCTGTACCTACACATTACGTATGTATGTGTAAGCTTAACTCTTAAAATAAAAGAAGCCACAAGCTTACACACATATTATGTCAATGTATTCAAATAAATGTATGGACATTCAATAATTCAAAAATTATTCGAATATTTTTTGTAAACTTGCTCTCTCTAACGGGTCATTCCACTGTTTTGTTATTTATGAATGACTCTCAAATTCATTTACAGTAAACAAGTATTTTATTCAATTCATTCTCTCTTATTTTTGTATATGGTTTACTCTTTTCTTATATTTTTGAATGTTAAATATTTGAGTAAATGTTGTGCACTTTGAATAAAGGCAAACAAGTGAATTATTCAAAGCAGACCTCTAGTTTCTACTTTGTGTTTGCTTTAACAAATACAATACCTATTTAAAAGGCATCGTAATAGCTTTTTATATTTTATGCAAAAAGCTATAACGACTTTTAGTTTCAACAGAGAACATACATAAGTATCTCGCGACCCACGTTATTTTTAACAAAAAAATCCATCCAACAGCTTATATTTAAAATTAATTTAAACATTAGTTATCGTTTTTCTAGAATACAAATTTGTATGCGTATTTAACTTTTTTATTTAAAAAAATAAGAAGACAAAAATTTTTAATTTTTCATGCAATTATTAAAATTTTATTTTAACAAACATTGAAATATCACTTTATTAAACGCTTAAAGTAGGGTAAAGGCTACAATAAATATTTCAAATTTATGAAACGTTTATTAAGCGTTTAATAAGCTATTAAACATTTATAAATACTCTTTTTTCGACTTTTGCTTATTAATGACTTATAAAGCTGCAAAGATGTGTTTATGAATTAGACTGTTAAAATTCGAAGCAAATTTTATTACCTGACTCTAACAGTTATTCAAAAAACTAAGTGCATATTAATACGGATTTTCAGGTGCAGTTAATATTGTCCGTTGATTGAGTAAAATTAATTGAAAATGTAATTTAAAGTAACGAAAAGTTCATTTAATTTTTACTGTCAAAATTTGAACCGTAAATTCCGTTAAAACAAATGAATTTAACGTTATTTTATATAAATTAACTATCAAAAAACTAACCACATATTCCGTAAAAACAAATAAATATGCAGTTATTTTATAAAATTTTACTGTCAAAAATTCAACACCATATTCAGTAAAAACAATTAAATATTCAGTTATTTTATATAATTGTACTACCAAAAATTAATTTTTTCTTATCTATAAAAAGTGAATTGCTTTTTTTGTGTAAGCAATTCCCATTTTCTATTTGTTAAAATAATTTAGTTAAATACATCAAATTTTAAAAGTAAAATAATTGCGAAGCCATATCGGTCATACTGCTGGTGTCTTATAATTGAGAGTTCTTCTGTAAACAACGTGGTCAGTACAACAAATGTAAGACAAACTTGTGTAACAGGCAGTGTTACCACCAGCAAGATTCAAAATTACACTTGAGATGAAGCAAAATTACCCAATTTAAATGAAATTACACCTGATATAAAATTTAAGTTTTATTTAATAAAAAAACATTTACAAAGAAGCAAAACACAACAAACTCATTAAAACAAGATCAATATTAGTCAAACTGTTAATTTTATTTAAAATAACAAAAAATAACATTAAAGACTTAAAAAAAATTAATAAAACATAAAATAAAACTGCTAAAATAATGAGTTTTACTTCCACATTTGGTTGATATATCTTGGGAAGGTTTAAAATGTTCCTTGTCATTGCTTTATCATGGATGCTTTTTAGCCCCATAGAGCTTACGAAAGGTTAGCTATCAAACGAACTGTCATACGGTTTTCACTTTTTGATCAGGCATATCATCATGAATAGATTCAGGCTTGAACAAAGCCAACAAATTATCCAAATATACTTTGAAAATTAGCCATCGATTTTCGCAACTTAAAGGTGACTTAAATGACGCAACTTTTTTTCACAAATGAAGGCGATGTGTTGATTTAGAGAAAATAAACTGTCAATAAGACTTCAAGGCCGTGCGATGTGACACTTATTGATTGTTTTCCGTAGGGTTGTGAAGTCAGTGGTTAATGCTGATAAACCAGCAACAATCGGTGTCTTGGAGGTCAACATTGTTCATTTTATTCGAAAAAGAGAAACAAAATTGGACGTCTGCAATGCGTTTCGTCAAGGACAGGCGCGGTGTCTATTTGTTTTAAATCAGTTTCAAATGGTAATGCCGTGTATCAATCTGCGATTAAAATTAATTTTTTTTTTGTGTTGTCTACTATTTTAAGTTTCATGGTCTTAAAAAATACCTTTAAATTAATAAAATTAATTATATGTTGCAATATTGGAAACGTATCTTCCCCCAGGCAAGTTTCAATAACTTTTTTCAATAAACTTCAGGTTCTAAATCACTATGATAGGAATCTTTATCCAAATCTAAGGGTCCATCTTGCTACATTCATTACCAAACATTTGAAAATATATGTATGTTTAATAATTGAAGTCGTTTCTTAAAAAGAAACCGAGACTTTGGTTTAGAAGGCTGTGCATTTCTTAGCAACAATATTGAAAAAGAAATAAATGTCATCACTGAAATCTAATCTTAATTTTATTTAGGTATCTGAAGTTAGAATTTCAAATTACACCTAAGAGAAATTACCCACGCTCTACCCACGACCGTAAAAATTATACCAAATTCGGGTAATTACCCACAAAGTGGCAACACTGGTAACAGGGTAAATAAATAATAATATTCTCCCTCTCTTGCTAATTATAGTGGAAGGCCAATGTACGCGGCATGCGGCTGCGGGCGATATTAGCATTGCCATTGTAAAAATGTTAGCATTGTTGACAAAAATGTTCATACAAAAAAAAAAGACACATCACAAAAATTAAGACTTGGTATTACTTGGAAAAGATGCCGCGCGGCAAAGTTGAATTTTTTCAACTTTTGTTTTAAGCCGCGTGAAGTAGACGTTGCCATACACAGACATAAATAAATAAATTTCTAGCCAATTTTGGTCAATATCTTATTTATTTTAATTTAAATTTATCCAAAACATTAATAAAATACAATAATCACAGCACAAAACGTGGACTTTTTGTAAACATAAACAAAACTTTGACATAAACGTAGACAAACAATGCAGGAGCAAAAATTGTCATCTGGCGTAGGGCTGCTACCTATTTATTTCACCATGGGTGTCTGTCTGGTATTTTTTAGAAGCTCGGTTCTTTTGTGGAGTAAACGAAAATGACTGAATTAAATAAAATAACTGAATATTTCTTTGTTTTTACGGAATATTCAGTTAATTTTTTGATAATTAATTTGTATATAAAATAACGTTAAATTCATTTGTTTTTACGGAACATGGAGTTGAATTTCTAACACTGAAAATTAAATGAACTTTTCGTTTAAAATAAATCGAGGGTTATTTTTCAAATAGTGCTATCAGCAAAATCACAATTTTACAGGGGAGCGAAAAAACAGATTTTTTCGATAACTTTAAGAGTATTAACTAAACTTTATTTTACAATGTTATTAAAAAACAACGTCTTAATCATACATATGTTAATTTTTTCTTAATTCCAGATATTCGCGCTTATATGTCTGATAGCACTATTTACAAATTAAAATCTTATCGATTTGAACATTATAATAAGCAGATAGCACTTTTTGAACAAAAATGAAAATGAACTGTAATGAAAACTTTTTGAGACTTTAGTTTAAGTTACACCAATTTTTATTAAAATAATAAGTAAAATTTAAACTTTAAATTTTACACTAACGTTTATTGAAAAGCAATTAATTGTTAAACTTTTTCCACATATTTTAAATTATCATAAAAATCGTGATATTCTTGCGAAATAGGAGAATTTAATGCTTTGGAAATGCATCCGTTTGCTTAGTTGAAAAGAACGTGGGCCAGATTGGGGGATTTTGGAAACATAAGACTCAAATTTATCATAATTTGTTTGAAATATTTGTTTGTGAATTATCAGCAAAATTTTGTTGGTCGTGCTTAATTTCCAATTTTTATTTTTGATAAAAATACTGAAATTTATTGTTGATGGGATAAGCTATTCCTATGCGCATTTCACTGGTTGCCCAGGCCAGATCTAAAGATATTATACAAATAAATTCGCTTAACAGTTTTATTTGTATAATATCATGTAAATGTTGGCCATGACTTTGTCTGAGGTGGTCCTTTCGGACGGTCCAATTTTGGGCGACTCGTTCGAGTTTGTATGCCCCGATATGTTGATAATAATTGTGCAATACGAATACTAAGACCCGTGCTTGGTAGCCATTATATTTCTAAAAAAAGACAAATTTTTAGGAATTTTCGGCTGATTTTTGGGAATTGTGGATTCGTTTAGTAAATTTAATAAAATATTGATCTGGTTTGTATTAAGCATTAAAAACTGTTTTTACTTGTAAAATTTCATTAAATTATATAAGCTAACAAAGATTTTATTGCATAAATTAAAATTTATATTTTTTACAAAAACTCATAAACAAAATTTTTGCAGTTATTTTGCAAAATTTCTACAACGAACTTTAAAATTATATTAGTTTATGAAATGTAGACACAATTCCCAACCCCTTGAAGCATAATATGTCTACTTTCTAATAATCATTTTTATCATTTTATTATATGAAATTTTTTTTTTCCAAATTTAAATGACAGATGACCCTTCAGTTAGTGAACTCGTTTCTATAAAAAACAAATTTTTGAAAATTTGCAGATAGCACTATTTGAAAAATAACCCTTAAAAATGAAAAACAAGTAGACCGGGTTTTAACTGAATTTTCATTTATTTTATAATGGGTGATTTTTTAAGAGCTATAGGAAAGTTAAAAAAAAACACATAAAATTCAGAAAAATCCATGAAATCTTTATTTTAATCGATGGTACGGTCCATATAATTTAATGTTTGAAGATTATTTCATGCAAACGTTGACCGTGACTGCGCCTCAAATGGACCATCCGCTTAGTCCAATCTTGGCATACTCTTTCCAACATTTCGGCCGGTATCTTATGAATAAATGCTTTAATTATGTCTTCCAATGCGTCAATTGAAGCGGGCATGTGTGTATAGACATGAGCTTTAACATAACCCCACAAAAAATAGTCTAAAGGCGTTAAATCGCACAATCTAGGCGGCCATTTGACCGGCCCCGAACGTGAAATAAAATGTTCACCGAACTTGCCTCTCAATAAGTTTATTGTTAAGCGTGCTGTGTGGCATGTTGCACCGTCTTGTTGAAACCACATGACATGCAAGTCAAGCTCTTGCATTTTGGGTAAAAAAAAGTTGGATATCATCTTCGCATCATCTTTGAAGCAGTACGGCCCAATGATGCCACCAGCCCATAAACCGCATTAAACTGTAAATTTTTCTGGATGCATTGGTAGCTCTTGCAATGCTTCTTTCTGATCCTCACTCCAAAATTGACAATTCTGCTTATTAACGTACCCATTGAGCCAAAAATTAGCTTCGTCGCTGAACACAAGAAGAAGCGCGCGATGAACTTTCTTAACAAAGCACGCATTTTGATAACAAAATTCAATAATTTGCAAGCGTTGTTCGTTTGTAAGACGATTCATGGTTAAATTATAGACCAAACTGAAGATGTTTGACAGTGAAAAAAAACACGAAACGTGCGTCAGCTGTTTAAACCAGTGTTGCCAAAAAGATAATAGCAAAATAATCACACGATATTAGTATTTCAGTTAATTTTGCGTACAGAATATTGTGAGTTTAGTGATGCATGAAACTTCTTTTCGATTCACATGATATTCTATAATTAATATATATTTTTTTAATAATTTATGATCTTAAAAAATAATCTTATAATATAAAAATACATATTATTTTAGTTTCTGACCCAAATTTTGCCAAAAGGTTTTATAAAGATGTTTGTTTGAACCTTTTTTTAAATATACGATAAGAAAATAATCGAATGAAAAGTTTGTTTACATTTTATTAGCATCACTATTTATTTGATTGCTTATTTTTCTTATTTTTTAATATTTTGAACAACAAAAAAACTGATTGCAATTATTAAAAAAAAAATTTAAGAGAATATCTGCATTTGCCTCTGAACGCATTCATTTAACAAATTTTTAAAATATTTTACAATATAACTTAAAATTGTTTGTCTAAAATAAAAAAAAAAAAAAAATTAATTAAATGTATTAAACAGCTCCATATTAATAAATAAAATGTTTTTTCCATTATTTTAAAACATATTTCGCAAAAATAATATTACAAAATGCAAACATTTATCAAAATGCAATTTTATTTTTGATTAAAAGAAGGGTAAATCCAAAAATAAATTTTCTTGCTTTATGAATGGCTTATTAAACCTTTAATAGACTATTTTTCGTTTAAGAATACAACTTTAGCAATTTTTCCTTAAATATGGTTAATTAATCATTAATAAGTTTTTATGAATACTGCTGTAATTTTTTAATTTTTTAATCTGTGTTTAAAAACACTCATCAACTAGAAGCTTTTTATTTTTGCTTTTGCCGCTGCCATTGAAATTTATAATATTTTTATTAATAACCAATGTTTTGTTTTTAGTTCATGTAAAAAAGCCAATCCCTTATTATGTATCTTTTTATTTTTTACCAGCTAGGAGAAAGTAGTACTAGTACAAGCTCACATTGATTCTTTCGCCTTTTCCTTGTTTTAAATTTTCCTAAAAAAAGAGCTGGTTAAAAAAGACAAACTTAAAAATCTAATAACCAAATACATCCCTGGCTGGTTATAATACAAAATGCAGAGAACAAAAAAAGCCGCGCTTAAAAGTGCTAAAAGCAGCCGAACTATGTGCTAGTAGAAAGTTACTAGGAACCGATGTACGTTTTAGTATAAGCTGTTTAAAAGTGATTGCCGTTGCTTTTTGAGTTCCCTCAAATAAGAAAAGCAAAAGTTGGCAGAAGCCAGTGCCCTTTAAAAACTTACTTTTCAAAAATAGTATAGCGGTATTCAATGTTGGTTCGTTTTAGGCTGCAACGGTTTGGTAGTGCAATAATTTTATCATTGACAGTGAGCGGTATTTTAAGCAACTTTGAAATGCTAGATGCAAATTAGATAACAGCGGTTTTACGGAATTATTGGTCGTGAAAATTTACGAAAAGGTGTTTGCTTAATTTGTGAAATTGTTTTAAAATGCAACGAAGCAGTGCAAAAGAAAATGTTATCGCAGCATTAGTAGAACTAGGCCAATCGCTGACCTTTTTATAAGATGCCTTAAATTATCGTACCTTCCACCTTATAATATCCCAGATTGCATCGATACCGCTTATTTCAATGAATTTTTTTTTTAAAACATTTGAGCTGTTGGTGTCTAAATGATAATAATAAAGAAATTGTTTTTGAAAAATGACGGTCTTCTCTTAAATACTAACCTCTATGTTTTCTGACTGCTCCAAATAATCCAAAACAGTTTTAATTTCATCTGCCGTCCACTTTTTGTTGGGTTTTTCTCTTTTTAATTTTTTATTTAGAGTTGTCGGCTCCATATCTTAAATTTTGTTTCACAATTCTAAATTATTGTTTACAAATGTCAGCTGCTCGAGTATCAGTTATGTAAACATACCTGTAGCAAAAAAATGCTTAACAGTTTTATTGTTGCGCAAAAGCAATGATGTGGCAATTGCAATTCTGTATATTTTGTTCTTGGATTGCAAACAAAAGCTACAATATTTTGCATTTGCACTTTCGCAAGACCATTCGCATCAAACACTGAACTCCGCTTATGTTTATTTTGCTGTTGCTTTTGAAAAGTGTGGGCTTTTTTAGCGGTGGAACTCGTCGGCTTTTTAATTTTTATTTTTATTTTAACTAGGAAAAAGGGGTGGCATGTCATAACGTCCAGTGTCATAGTGTCCATGGACGTTATGACACTCCAAAAAGTGTCATAGTGTCCATGGACATTGTGACACTTTCAAAAGTGTCATAACGTCCATGGACACTATGACACTTTGCAAATGGACATTATGACATTTTCAAAAGTGTCATTAGGTCCATAATTACTAAAGAAGAAAAACATGTTTCATTATGTTCCCAACCAACAAAAATATTTTTAAAGAAACTAATTTAAACATAATATGGTTGTCGGTGACAATGATTTGGTTAAATGAAACATAATATAGTAAAAAAATTTTTAAAAAAGTTTTTGCAGGTTTTTCTCTGGGTGTATCTATTAAATATATAACGAAAACACTTTTGGGCGCAAGGATTTTCTTCTCTATGGTATAACAAATACCGACTTCGCTAACTAAAGCTTCTCTGCACAGCCGGCCTTTGGCTGGGCGCAAGGATTTTCTCCTCTATGGTATAACAAACACCGGCTTCGCTAACTAAAGCTTCTCTGCACAGCCGGCCTTCGGCCGGGCGCAAGGATTTTCTCCTCTATGGTATAACAAACAACGGCTTCGCTAACTAAAGCTTCTCTGCATAGTCGACTTTCGTTCGGAAACAAGGCAGATTTTAGAAGCTTTACTTAGCGAAGCCGGTGTTTGTTATACCATAGAGGAGAAAATCCTTGCGCCCGGCCGAAGGCCGGCTGTGCAGAGAAGCTTTAGTTAGCGAAGCCGGTATTTGTTATACCATAGAGAAGAAAATCCTTGCGCCCGGCCGAAGGCCGGCTATGATCCCAAATTTGTTTACATTCTTGCTTGTAAGAATTTTTGGCATTGTACTTATTTATTTTGATATTTCAAAACAAATTTTACACATTTTAATATTTTTCATTATAAGTTAAGTTGTGGACATTATGACACTTTGCAAAGTGTCATAACGTCCGCGGACGCTATGACATTTCTTTGATGGACGTTATGACACTTTTGAAAGTGTCATAATGTCCATGGACACTATGACACTTTCGAAAGTGTCATAACGTCCATGGACACTATGACACTGGACGTTATGACATGCCACCGAAAAAGGCAATATTTGGCTGCTTTTGCTTATATGGCGATATAATTTTAAGTCCTGTTTTTAATACAAAAATAATTGTTCTCCAATAGCAAATCATTCTAAAAAAACTTCAAACTTTTTTGTTGTCTGGTATATTAAAAACAGGTACAAATAGAACAAGATACAATTGTCAAACCTCCCTCAGAGATTTTCACAAATACTAAGACTCTTACTTTCGGATGCACATACACGAGAACTTAAGAATTGCAAAGCTTCTCTGCTTTAGTAGATGTATAATAAAAATAAAAAGAAAATAAATAAAATGTAAGAAAGAAAATATATGATCCCCAGAACAAATAAAAGAAAAGTAACATTGTCAGTTAAACATGTACCTAGCGGCAGAAAGAATGAGTAAACAGGCCTAATAGAAGGCCTTATTTAGCAGAAGCAAGCATTGCTTGTCGCATACCATACTTATTTATTTTATACACAGGTTGTCATTGCGAGCAAGCCCTTTCACATACTTCTTTTAACAGGTATTATTTAAGGCTTTCAGGTGAAATACTTTAAAAAAAGAAAAGGAGAAGATGTGTTTTAGTTTTTGTTATTTGTGCGTTTTGTATAAAAATATCAAAGAACGTCGTGTTTGTCGATAGCATGTTCGCTTTATCAATAAACATAAAGAAACAAAAAATTATTAAACAGGTGATACGTTAAAACGGAGTTGCTTATCCGCAACGCAACGTCGCGTTTACGCAAGTCTACCTATTTTTACATAAGGTTGGTAAGGAAAACAGAACAGCAGGTCCGCAATGTTTAAGTTAATGTTAGGATAACCGAGACCAAAAAAAATTAAAAATAGAATAACACTTTTCTCTTCCCAAAGAAGGGAGTAACGAATATCACTACGAACAATAAAATTAAAACTGTTTCTCCCTTCTTTTTAATGAATATTTTGAAAGGTCTTCTAAAAGAATTTCATACCTTCTAGAAGGCAGGATATCACATGAAACGAATCTTTTAGAAAGAAGTATATATATTCGTTCCTTTATTGCTCTGAGGGGCATAGGGCCGCAACAAGAAAGGAGTATAGAGACCTTCAAAAAGGCCTGCCACTTGCGTAACTTTCAATATTTACCTCTGGGAAAGGCTATACACACATACTTGTATTACACAAGAACATTTGTTCTATGTTTTTATAAAAATAATTCTCATGTTTAAAAGTCAACGATACCAACCAGCCAACAAGATACATATGACTGGCTGAAAGTTTAAAACAGCCAGGAAGGCAGTCATAAATTCAGGCTTTAATCAGGTATCTAACATTTGCCTTAACCATACTTATTTAGTATTATTCTAGTTTCTAAAGCCAAAAACTCTTATAAGTGTTAAGAAAAGATGTTCTACAGTGTCAAAATATAACAATAATTGTATAAATGTTAAGAAAGCAAAATAACAAATAAATATTATGAAACCCCCTTCTCACACACACTTATAAAAAGAATGAAAACTAAGAAAAATAAGAAAAATAAGAAAAATGAAATTAAACCGAAGACAAGAAATTTAATCCCTCAAGGCACAAACACTTACTTGCACACACGCACGCACTCACTCACCCTGCAAATAAAATTGGACCACCTGATCCATTTTGATAAAATGGACTACTCCATGGACTGGTCCGATGTAATGCAAGCATGGACCATGTCATTGTTAAAAAGTGTTTGTAGTGAGACGACATGTCTTCGTTTTTTAACGACATGCTTTCGTTTTTAAACGACTTCAAAACTAATCCTCTTGTGTATACCATGGAATAGTTTTAAAACTTCTACTTAGTGGTCCAAAGGTGGGTTATATGGTCCTCTCCTAGGACATCGTAATGTTAAATAGACCAGGTTTTTTCCATACGTTTGGGTTAGTTTTGGACTAGTCCTGGTCCCTTGTGGACTACTCTTTACGCGCGTGTTTGGACTAGTCCTATTATTTGCAGGGTCATTCACTCACTTACACCATCACATCGCTTTATGATTCAGTCAAAAAGCAGCCATTCTTTTATTCATTCATTTTATCCTTGAAAGAGTATTTACTTAGGATTGAAAACAATGTCGGTTTTTTGTACATCATATGCGAAAAAAGTTCATGTTTTTTAGATTTGTAGGTACAAATGTATGTAAGTAGTAATAGGATTCCAAATGTGAATCGTATTTAAGGGGACGGACGATTGATAATTTTATTTAATTTTTTATAAATAAATTTAACTGCCTGGTCGCAATTGCAATAATCACCTCTATTATATAAGTCGTTGTTCATGTAACGTCAATTTTAAGTCGTTGTCACAGCAGTAGACGACTACATCTTTTCGATGTTAATTTGGTACTATTAATCGATAATCTGACAAAAAAAAAGATATACCATCTCTATTATTTTGTTTCTTAAATTTTTTGTAATAAAAAACTTGAAAAATTGAAACTGTATGTACAGCTAAAAATCTTGGTATCACTTTTAATTGCACACTCACCTGGTCCGACCACATAAATGCTGCTGCTGGAAAAACTTTTGCAAAGCTACGAATTCTTTGGAACACCCAGTCTATTACTCCACTTAATATTCGAGTTCTACTTGCGAAATCTTATTTAATACCTACATTATTATATGGATGCGAAATATATGCCAGCTGTGACTTACGAAGTCTAAAAAAACTTACATCCACGTATAACTCTATACTGAGATATGTTTTTAATTTGAGAAAATATGACCATATCTCTCAGTATTCGGAAAAGCTCTATGGAGTCACAATAAATAATTTGTTAAAAATAAGAACCTTGATCCTATTACACAAAATTGTATACACCCGTAAACCACCGTACCTTTTTGAGAAAATTCAATTTACACGTTCTAGAAGATTAAATCACATTATACACATCAGACATCAAAGTTTAATATCTGAGTGGCAATTTTATGTTCATTCTGTCCGTCTTTGGAACACGCTACCGTCGTCCATTCAACTTATAAGCAACACTCTGCACTTTAAAAAAGAACTCTTCAAGTATTACGCATAATAACACTTTTCTACTTTGATTTTTGATTCTTCATGTTTTTGTTATTCTTATTTATTTTTATTAATTTTTGTATAATTAATTTTAAATTTTTCCTTTATTTTTATTATAATCTAGTAAACTTATTAAAATATATAAAAATCCTTTACTTTAATTATAAGATTATAAATCTTGTTGTATTGGAAAACAATTAAAACAATTAAATTAAACAATTAAAATTAAAAAACTTTTAACTTATATGTTGTTTCCAGGTGACAAGCAGTTGATTGTGTAGTAAAATTTATATGAAAAGCACTCAAAAAAACTGAGTGATGTTCATATAAATTTGTCTACACAATCAATTATCTGTCAACTGGAAACAGGACATTGTTTTTGGAAAACTCTAATTAAAACAAAATGGTTTAAGTTATTCAAGTGTTTTGTTATTCCATAGTGGAAATTTGGCTGATGTATAAAATATATTAAATTATTGGTGGATTTCATTAAACATTTAATTTTAACAATTTTTAATAAATTTGTGGTCATTAATTCTTTTAAATTTACATTTTCTGTTATGAACGTACGTATTTAATAAAAAAATTTACTGTCAAACTAAATGTTGTTTAACTTTGATCTGAGTCGTCGCAATATTTTCTGTCGAGTATAAAAGAGTAAATTTTACTTGACGTCGACTATAGACAGCTGCAAAAAACACCAAGTATATGTCAATAGAACTCGATTGCTCTCGATAACGACTGTTAGAATACCGATATATGGGTGATTATTTTTTACTGTCTTGTATGCTAATACACGCAAAGAAAAAACATGGTTGTGGTAAACATATTCTAAGGGCACTGCTACACGTTCAATAAATATCGTGATATTTTCCAATGTCTTTGTTTTGATGTTGGATTTTGATATCTTTTATGGTAATTTACCTTGTTAACCGCTCACATATAAAACAAACGACACAACTGATTCAAAATTATTTTAAAAATGGCGCTAGCATAATATTATTAGAGTTAAATTAGTTTAATTGCATCTTTAACATAATATGATAAATGTATAGCAACTTATCATGTCATGGCTATTAAATATCATGATATGGTTGTGCGTAATATAATATGTTTTGAAACTTATCAATTTAGTTGTTAGAAAAATAATTATTTTTCGGTCAACAATACTCAAATTTATAATTGCGATAAACACTAATATGTTTACGGTAACTATAATATTGTTGATATTAAATAAAAATAACAGTTTTTTTGTGTACGACAACAATATATTGTTACAATAAACATAGTGTTGTTGCCGTAACCATGCCCAACAACATTTTTTCTCTGCGTGTAGGATCAGAGAAAGTAAAATGCGTAAACAGATTTTAAATTCGTAGAAAATTCTTTGTATATGGATTGCAATCCGCATAAATATCCCGAAAGCATTGAAGTCTTGCAGGAAATTTTTGGAAGGGCATGTTGGAACTAAAAACTTAATTTTACGAAGAAGCAAGTTTAGCAAGTTCAGCATAAAGCACATGTTTACACTGCGCGTCATCAGATTAGGGTCAATTCAAAAAACTTATTATTAGGGATGTGATTTGCATGCAAATGCATGTTTTTTGACAATAGTCTAAAGCTGGGATCACACGATTGCTGCAAATGCACCAATATGGCACAATTTTGATTGTGCTTAATTGACGCACAATAAAGAAATTACTCCAATCAAATATTCAGAAATCACACGATTGCCCTGTTTTATAGAAATTTAATTTCCACTGGTTGGTACAAAGCGAAATGGTTACAACAATTGGCGCAGCACAGTCACAAGATTGTTCTTACTTGAGAATGGCGAAAACAGCTGTTGTGGTAGCTTTTTTATTTGTTTGAAAGATCTTGTTGGCTTGTTTATTAAAAAAAATTAAAGCTACGTTCACAATCAAAAAAACAATTTCGTTTTTTCTTCTATCTTTTTTCTTCCCAAAGTATTTCATATATTTTCCTTTCATTTTTAGAACAAAAATGTAACTAATTTGATTGCCGCACAAGAACACAATAAATATTGGTGCATTTTTATTATTTCTATGGACGTGTGGTTGCATAGCAAACAATCACACGATTGCCGCACCAGGGTTGCATTTGATTGGTAAAAATAAGCACAATGTTGTCCTCGAAATTAGAAGCCAATTCGATAATATTGCAATTTTAAATAAAATGTATCCTTGATTCCCCTTTTACCGCAGCCAGTAGTAACAACTTGGAGTTATTTAAGAATGTCAGAAGAGCTTGTTAATACTCGATGATTATGCAGTTAAGAAATAAAAAAAAAATATAAAATTTAAATAATATCAGAAGTCAATTAGCGTTTATATTTTCCAACTACGGATTTTTTAGTGAAACACTAACTAATAAGGAGGAATTAAGTTCACTTAATACGCAAGTCGGGTTAATTGGTATTGTAAAAATTAAAATTAACAATGTGGAAGAAAAAATAGCCTGACAAATTAAAAAAAAATCCGAAAAGTTTTGTAAATCTGGAAACGAAGTGGGATATGAAAATAAATTTGTTCAAAATGCTAACAAAATTTAAATTAGTTATTTAAGTTCTTTTTAAAAATATTTATATTTTAATATTTTAATTAGGCTAAAGTTCATTAAATTTAATTTTCATTAAATTATTTTTATGAAGAAAGGAATTTTACACATTAAATTAATTAAAATTTTTTGATAATTTTTCATTCTTGACTGCATCTGGGCTCGAACCAAGCAGTTTTACGGACAGGTTACCCTTACATGTTTCGATTGCAACCACTCAATCTCTTTAGAGGGGTTTGCCGTTTAACACTCAAAAAATCGCTGTAGGAAATATCGCCCAAAGAAAAATGGCCCAAAAAAATAAATGAAAAATCGCCCAAAAAAATTCCATGTAAAATTGGGCCTGAATTCATATGAAAAGTGACCCAAAATTTTTGGGCTATTTTTCGTTACAATTGGGTGATTTTTCGTTTTTTAAATTTGGTGATTTTTTATAATGAACACAAATTTTTGGGCACTTTTCATATGAATTCAGGCCCAATTTTACATGGAATTTTTTTGGGCGATTTTTCATTATTTTTTTTGGGCCATTTTTCTTTGGGCGATTTTTCCTATAGCCTCAAAAAATATTAAAAACCATAAATAGTTCAACAAAATAACCACAATACTTACTAATATTTAAATATTTTTTTTAGTAAAATGGAAATTTTTTAAGTTTTTAGTGCATATTTTTTATTTTTTAACGCATATTTTCTTACTTATTATGTTTGCTGTTGTTGTTTTTAATATACTTATACTTTTTGCTGTTCCATTCTACTCGTCACTGTATACACTGCTTCTGTTAAAGAAAGCATGTGCCGAAAATTTACAGTTATATGATTTTTTCTATTTTTTTTTTTTTTCAGTTATAAAACTTGCAAAGTTTTTGCGTCATCAGGTTAGTGCCTGCAATTTCGTTAGGAGTCGATTTGCTTTCAAATCTTAAAGCATTACAATTGCGAAACAATATGCTCTAATATGGCGACATCCATTTAAGAAGTAAGTTTAGGGGAGAGCCGGATTTTATGCGTATGCATTAGACTGGTCGCATTTTTTTTTTTAAATTTAATTGTTTGCGCTGCTTTAAATATGAGGTTTGGTGTAAGAAATCACGATCTTATTTTTCAGGTCAATCCGACGGTACCTAGCCGTGCCGGGTGGGGCCCAAAGTTCCCCATATTATAAAAAAAAACATCTTTTCTATCAGATCTTTATAGTTATACTAGTTGAAAAGCCGAAAATCAAACATATGGCTTCGTTACGATCTTCCGCAGAGAAAGTACTTCAAGTGTGCCAAATTTCAGCTTCCTATGTCATCAGATGGCTTCAGAAAGTTGCGGAAAGAATAGGACATACATGCAAACATCCTGACATACTAAGAAATTATATATTGTATAGATAGATTAACATATGTTCGCGCAACTCAAAAACGCTTTAGCTTATTGAAAAACTAAAAAAAAACCGAAATTACGCAATAAAATTTACTTTAAGAAAGGTAAAACGTTTTTCTTATATGCGCAGTCGTTTTAGAAACATAGTTTTTTTTTCTGGAAAAAAAAATAATTTTTTTATTAAAATTTCGGAATTTTTGTTTTTAAAAATTCATAAAAAATTTAAAAATTCAGCTATGCTTCTAATTTTATGCAGACATATAAAAAACAACATTGCAAACAAAACAAGCTATAAATGATTAAAATCTGATAACAACTTTTGATTTTATGTATTCACAAACGACGAAAAATTTTAATTAATTTAAGAATTTTATTAAACCGCCACATCTTTTGTGAATACATAAAATCAAAAGTTATTTACTGATTTTAATCATTTATAGCTTGTTTGTAATCAAAAATCTATACAGAGAGGCGCAAACTGCCGTATCTTTCATAAAAACCAACTGTGTCGTGAAATCTTTGTAAACAAAGTTGTCAGATAAGGTTGTGTTAAGTCATTTTTACTCTTGATTATTGTGCTCGACATCGTCATAAAAGAAATCCTTGTAAAGGAACGAGGAATTGTAAGAGGCCAAGAGACACGGCTAGATGATGTGAACTAGGCTGACGACATATGCCTGATGTCACATAGTTAGGCAGACATATTAGCAAATTAAACATCGTGTTCAAAATCAATGATAACAACATTGAAGACGATACCAAATTTTGTTACTTGCGAAACATACTAAAGGCCATTTTAGACTATGGGGGGTGTGCTGGAAATCGCAAACGCAAAACGCAAGAACTTGGAGGCTGTTTATAATACACTTTTTATGAAATTTTTATAATTTTTGTTATAAAATTCAGTTTAATAGAGAAATGTTTGTATAATAATTGTCATAAAATTCTTTTATTACAGAAATCTTACTAAAAAACGACTTTTAAAATTCTTGCGTTTTGCGTTTGCGATTTCCAGCACACCCCTGTATAATACTTTGTGTTAAGACATGTCAAAAACTTACAAATCATTCATAATGTATAATAGTGTAAAAACATTTTGTAATGAAATGTCAAAAAATACGTAAAGAAATTTGGCAGTCGTATGGTTCTCTCTATTTTTTGAAATTTTTCTAAACGATTAGATTTTTCATTTTATCAGAATTGTGTTTTTACAAAAGCACAAGAAGAAAATCAGGGATGGAAAATTAAAATTTTGTGCACAAATATTCACTATTATTTTTTTCTAATAAAAAATTGCAAAACGATAAAAAAAAATATAAAATTTCAAGTGAATTCTTTTAAAATTTAAATAAATCACAAATATTTGTTGTAAAAAATCGTTAAATACGGTACACAGACGAAAAAAAAAATAAAAAATATGATTGTATCAACTTTTCCACCCTAAAAGAAAATAAAAAAACAGCTGTTGAATAATTTGCCGGCCACATCAAAATAAATATTATTATTAAATATTAAAGAAATATTAAAAATAAAGCAAAAATATATCTGAGGACCAAGGTGCAAGTTTAAATGTGCAAGTTAGTGAATAATACGCCAGCTAACAATGTTCCAATGCTTAATAAAATGTTTTTTCGTCTTTATTTTGTAATCTAAAGTGGATCTCATAAATCACAAAGATTTTACTTTTTATTTGAAGTGTGATAGTAAAATGAAAAAAAAAACGTAATGAAAAAAAATGTCTCTTTGATTTTTTGACAATCAGACCAAAAATCATTTCATTTTGTAAGACCAAAAGTCTTAAGACTTGTGTGATAGTGTAAAACAGCCTTAACGAACACTGGTGGCTATGAATATTGCCGATCGCTTAAAGTCTGCAAAAAAGCATTTGGACCATTGCCAAAAGTGTATAAATCACAATCTCTCTACAAAACACTAAAGTCAGATTATTTAACTTCAACGTAAAGACTGTAAAGTTCTATACGGATGCAAATCTTGGAAGACAGCTGACCAGATTATAACGCTGCACTGGCTTTGATCAACAAATACTTGCAGAGAATCCGAAACATTTTCCGGCAAACCAGTGTGTTATAGACGCAAACACACCAAATACCTACCGAGCGAGAAATCAGAAGGCGAAAGTAAAGTGGATGGGCCATATGCTTCGAAGGCCCGCCGAAGACAAATTGAAACCCGCAAGGAAGTAGAAGTTGAAGACGACCCGCACACACGTGGAAAATACTAGTTGACAAGATATATGCCAAGAGAATATTTTCTTATTATAGTAGAGTGTTCTGCAAAAAAAAAACTTTTTATGGATCACGGCGGAAAAGATCTTTAAAAATAAAATTTTTATGTGAACGGAATACTACAAATCACTGGATTGATTTTACTTACTGTTACATTTACCAACTTATCTAATAAAAATTTACAATTGAAACTCAAACACACACTCACATATTGGAAGCGTCTTAATTTTGTTCTGAAAGGTGAGAATAAAAAGGATAAGGTATCCAATAAGTATTTTATCCAATTTGTGTATGTTTGTTTTCCTCTCTACGCCTTCAAAATAAAAGATAAAAATAAATAAAAGGCATTTATACTTCGACTCTTACTTGTTCACATTTTAAAAAATCCATATAAGAACTTTATTTTTTGATTTTATTTATTGGATTTTTTGTTTTTCTTTTTAATAACATACTTATTTAGATAAAACCAAAATTGGAAGAGGTAACAATGAATTAACATTTGCCAACAAGATACCCTTTTTTAAATTAATTCCATTTAAATCTTTGGATTTGTTTTTGGAATTGGATTTTTAAATAGTTGTTTTAGTATCTGCATTTAACTAAAACAAACAAAGTGATTTAAATACTTTAATTTTAAATTTTTAATAAATTTCAACATACAGGGAGGGGTTTTCCATGAAAAAAACAATTTTTTTTCCATCACAAAAAAAAAAAACAGCAAGAGAAATTGAAAGGATCAACTAACTGCTGTTGCGGTGATTGACTGAATAATGAATATGTTTCATTTTCTAAACTACACTGGGCAAAATTTTTTCTAAGCTGACTAATTTTGTAATATAATCTATTTTGGTTACTTTGAATCTACATATAAAAATCAAAAATACGTCTTGGTAAATTTTGATGAAGAATGGGAATGAGAGCATATTTTTTCATTCGTAATAAACTTAAATATATCTTTTGTAAAAAATATTGGTGCTTGTTTGGCACTTTACAGCTAATGTTGTTTTTAATCAGTGAATAAGTGAGCACGTGTTGTAAAATTCTGCAGAAAAGCGGTATGAAACCCAGTAAAAACTTCGCCTACAAAATAATGTGTTATGTAATCAGAAAAAAAAAAACAAAAACACCACTTCCAATTCTACACAAAAAAATTTTCAGGTGTTTTTTTTATCAATAAAATAAATTAAGTATTTTTATAATCAGGCTTAAGTTCATCAAATTTAATTTTCATTAAATTATTTTTATGAAGAAAGGAATTTTACAACACGAAAATTAGTTGAAATTGTTATTGATAATTTTTCATTCTTGACGTGGCTGGGGCTCGAACCCCGGCCGGCAGGTTACCATGACATGTTTCGATCGCAACCACTCGATCTCCTCAGGTGGATTTGCCGTCTTACACTCGCAGCCATCGACGACTGCTGACGTCAATAGTCAAACATCAATCCTTAAACCAAATTGTATTTTAACCTTTGGTAGATCGAAATTTGCTTTTCTGAATAATTATCCATTTTTAATTGATTTTACGTGTTTTTTCCTTACTTCTGCTTTCTCGTACTTTTGTCAAGAATTCTTCTTGATGTCGCAAGCACATTTTTTGTTTGTTTTTTTCATTTTTGTTGTTCTTTTTTGTTGACCTTTTTTTAGCACAACTTGAAGGACAAATGAACACATAGAGCTCGTGTCTTAGCTTTAACAATAATCAGTATTGTGGTTATTTTGTTGAACTATTTTTGGTTTTTAATCCAAATAATTTAATGAAAATTAAATTTGATGAACTTAAGCCTGATTATAAAAATACTTAAAATTTGGATTAAAAACCATAAATAGTTCAACAAAATAACCACAGTACTGATTATTAATAAAATAAATTGTTGTAAAAGTATTTCAATTTAATTAATGTGATAATTAAATCAAATTTTTTTTAGATGAAAACAAATCATATAAATAAATTTGATTTAATTAACTTTTAAGTTGTTTTGAAATAAATTTTAAATTAAAATATAAATTAAAGAACAAAAAATCTTAATTGATTTTTTCGCTTAAAATAAAATAATTTAAGCTTGCAGAATTGTTGTTGGGAATTGTCATAACCTGCACCCATGTTCTGTTACTTTGGTGAGAACTTCTCGCATGAAAAAGATGAGAAAAGTGAGAAAAAAGTGTGTCTGTAATTCATGTCGAAAACAATGAAATGAGATTACGTCGTAACGTTATAAATGTCAAAATATTCCACTCGAAGCCGATATGAAATTACAGACGTTGAAAACGCCAGTCACACATATCGTTGTCGGCGATCAAAATTTACTAAAAATTGAGAAATTTTCAACGCCGGCGGCGAAAATTCAACCGTCGGCTACACCAAAAAAAAAAAAAAAAATGAAAAGCACGACATGTTTCTTGTTTACAAAATGGCTTTGAAAACATTCGCATATTTTTAAAAAATTTTGAAAACAAAATATTTAAACCATGAAAAAATCAACCAAGAACAAAATACTTTCTCTTCCGTGTTATTATTCATTGTATTTTGCATTTTTAATATATTGTTTTGTGTAAAAATTTTCCTCACCCCATTTTTATTCGTTAGTTTATTTGAAAGTGCGGCTCCACGAAAAGCCCCCCAATGAAATAACGCCCAAACGAGAAATGAAATATTCCCCAATTTTTTTTTTCATACATTTTTGGGTGTTATTTCAAATGAAAAAACTCCCAATTTTTTTGGGCCGTTTTTAATTTTTTTTGGGACTTATTTCATTCTTCATTTGGGGTTTTCAAATTATGAAATAATCTCCAATGAAATAACACCCAACAAATTTTTAAAATTCGGGGCTTGTTTCATAGCGTGTTTAATTTGGGTGTTATTTTATTTTTAATTCGGAGGTTATTTCATTTTTAACACCAAAGTTAAGTATTGAAATCTGGCTTCGCATACTAAAGTTTTTCTGCGTGACGGCCTGCGGCCGTGCTTAGGGTTTTTTCCTCCAGTAGGACGCGGCAGGTGGCTTCGCTGAATGAAGTTTTCCTGCACACAAGAATAAAAAAATGTTTTTCAATGATAACTAAGGATTTTCCCTTTTACAGAATGTTGACACCATGCGTAACACTATTCCGGAAAAGTATGGCTTTGTCTCTCATTTGTGAAAAAAAATATGGCTATATCTCTCATTTCGCAAAATTTTAAATATGACCTTACCTCTCAATGATTGGGCGATAAGACCATAACGGCTTTATCTCCCATTCAATTGAGCAATAAAGCCATTAAGGCCTTACCTCCCATGGCTAAAAAGCACCCCCCCGTGTAAAGGCAAACGTAGAAGGCAAATTGTCTTCCGAACTGCAAAAATAGAGCAGGGCTACAAGGATCTACGGGCGGGTAAAATAACTACAGCAATATTTTTGAACCGAATATATCCTTATTATTAAGAAGACGCCTGCGGGCCTCCACACGATTCATTTCAATAATTTTGCGACTTTGCTGTTGGTCCATATTGACTTCATGAAATCCTTGGTGAAACTGACTCTTTTCTGAATTTTGGGCATAATTTCATTTTGGTTGCTGATGGGGTTAATTTCATTGGGGGTTATTTCATTTTCATCATTGGGTGTTATTTCATATGAAATAACATCAAAATATTGGGGGTTGTTTCGTTTTGGGGTTTATTTCATTTATTTTTCGATGTTATTTCATTCACTGCTTTTGGGTGTTATTTCCTATTTTTTGGGGATTATTTCATTGGGGGGCTTTTCGTGGAGCCGAAAGTGCAAAGCGGGAACTTTTACAGACACAATTTTTCTCTAAATTGGTGAGTTATTTCGTGACAGCTATTACTCGCCGAAAAAAGTTACGGACAAAGTTTAGTGAGAAAAACAGCTGTTTGTTTCAATATATGGCATTTTTGTTTCATTTCGCACATTTCAATAAAAAAGTTTTTCGAAGCGAGAGATACAGAACATGGGCACTGAGCTATATTATTTAAATCAATTAACACATTGTTTGAAAGAGTAAAGTTTTTGGATACTAATCCAAATTTTTAATATTTTTAATTAGGCTTAAGTTCATGAAATTTAATTTTTATTAAATTATTTTGGATACTTTTTTTAATTAAAATTAAAAATATCATTTATTGAAATAAAAAATTCACCACATTTTAATTATGAAAATTTGTGGTAATCTATATAATCATTTTGGTAATAATTGCAAAATTAACAAATTGTTTGCTTGATTCTATGCATTTGGTATGAATTTGTTGATTAGAGAGAATTTTTATTTTTTTCGGTGAAATACGCAAGAAAAAATATATATTTATTGTTAGAATTAATTTTTTAAACTTTAATATAAACAAATCAAAACTAACAAATCACAATCACCAGTATTGTAATAACAGAAAAATGCTCCCCAATTTTTTTCAAATAAAAAATTAATCAAAACTAAAATCAGTTTTAATTAAAAATTTCGTCAAGTGAATTAAACGCTTACTTACATCAACTACACTGCTGCAGAAAATGTTGTTAATATCAATGTTGTTTATCGTTTCGACGTAGCATTGCTGATCTTGTTTAGGTTTGGTACTTCAGCGGTAAAGCTAAGTTTTTCGCTTTTCGCGTTTCGCTCCTGTTTAGTTATAGCTGAAATGGAAAAATTGTTGTCTACTGACTCTTATATATAAGCATTACCAAATTTCAGTAACTTGATAAGATAATTCCGATTTCACCAAGTCAGTTTTGGCAAAACTTGGTGACCAAAATGGCTAAATTTACGGAAAAAATGGCTCAAAAATGGCTAAAAGCTTTTTTTTTTAAATAAAAACACAAAACAGAAATAATTCATTTAAAGTTGTTTACGATGAAATTGTATGTTGAGATCAATTTTTTAAATAAGTATAAACGTAAATTAATATTTTGATAGATATTTAAAAAATTAAGTCATCGATAAATTCCATGTCGTTATTGTTCACCTTATAGGAATCACTCGTGCCTATAATTTTTAAATAATTTGAAGGTAAATCATAGTCACGACAACATTTAGCCAACACCTTTTGTGTCCAGATCTACAATAAAAACAAGTAAGAAAATATAGTCGGTCAACCCCGACTATATGATACCCTACACCACATTGGAAGCTATGATCTTAATTTTATCAAATAATCTCCAAAATTGCGACCTGTACTTTGCACACATTGTTTACATGGACAGCCAGCCAGCCGGACAAATACCGTTAATTCGACTCAGAAAGTGATTCTGAGTCAATCGGTAGATATACGTAAAGGTGGGCTTAGGACCAATACTTTAAGGTATTACAAACATCAGCACAAACGCATAGTACCATATCCACTATTGTTGGTATATTTTATTGTTATGCTAAAAATATTTACCTAATTGATGAAATCGAATTAACGGTTGCTAAATGTAACTTATTTCTCAATTTCCTTTAACGATGTTTACTTGGCTAAATAACCTCTCTACTTCAGCATTAGACCATACAAGTGGGATCAAATTTATAATCAATTCTGAAATTTCTAAAAAAAAATTGTTGCCGCCTGCATCTCTCTATTGAAATTCTTGCAACCAGAAAGAAACAGCGATGTTTTTGCTGTTCCATTATAAATATAAAACTGGAAAACAGTTTCTTTATTTTGAAAGATGTTTCATCATCATCGTTTATAGCGATTTTTAAGATTTATAAAAGTTGTAATTTAAATTCACGGCGTTTTATTGTTAAAAATGTTTATATTAATTTTATAAATTTTTATAATAAAATAAAAATTATTCTTTTAAAAGAAAAAACGGAAAAAATTTAATGTCTTAACAAGTTGAAAAACGGCTAAAAAAATGGCTAAACTCATTTTCTAATGGCTAAACAGGGTGTTTAGTGGCTCAATCTAGCCACTAAATGGCTAAATTGGCAACACTGAACCAAGTACAAAGTTAAACCAGAGTTGTATTTGATGTTGGCTTTTTTTTAATGCCTTCGATCTATTCTTCATTCAATTGTATGTATTTTGTGCACATACTTCAGTAAGGATTTTTTGCGACCTTTGCTTATGTGCCTCCCAATTTTCTTGCGTTAAGAATAGTCCTAATTGACATTTCTGTTCAGTAAGGTTTTGCAATTCTTCATGAATCGTGTAAAAATGGTTCCCAATTGTAAAAGTTTAGTTTAAAAAAAATTTGACCTCGTAGTTCATAAAGCAATTCGTTTATTTTACGTCAATATAATCGGCCTAGTGAGCCACCAAGTCGTGCAGTTATTGATCGGTTTCGCACTAGTTTTACTCTCCTCGATTTAAAAACATTAACAAGACAAAGAAATGTGAGTACCGACTAGAATATTGCTGATATAGCCTGAAGTATTGAAGAAGTCGCCAAAACGTCGATTCGTCATCGTTCTCAACTACATGAACTTTGTCCTTTGACTGCGTGGAAAACTTTACGTAGAAATCTTGGCTAACGTGCTTACAAAATACAGCTTGTGCAAGAATTGAAGTTAAACTACCATCGTTAACAATGCATTTGCTGGCTACGGTCATTTGCATCTGGCCAAAGATCAGAACTTTTATCAGAGAATTGTGTTTAGTGATGAAACTCATTTGGGTCACTGGGTACGTCCATAAGCTAAATTGCCATATTTAGATTCAAGACAATCCTCAAGCCATTAAGGAATCACCATTACATCCATTAAAAATTTTTGCTTGTTGCGGCTTTCACGCTGGTGGCTTCATCGGTCTTTCGAAATGAGCAAGGAGCTGCCATTACGGTGAATGGCGAGCGCTACTGAGTCATACCGACTGATCTTTTGGTTCCAACAAGATGGTGCAACTTGCCATACAGCACGCTTAACATTAGATTAATTTGCAGACAAATTTATTTTCAGACTGTTCACTGCCCCCTCGTTCGTGCAATTTAACGCCTCTGGATTAGTTTTTATGGAACTATATTAAGTCAAATCAACAACTCTCTAAGAATTTGGAAGCCAATACTTGAGCCACCATTGACACCATACGACCAGATTTATTAGAAAAAGTAGTCGAAAATTGACCATGTAGCTCGTAGCCGCGGCGAGCATATGCCAAAATTAAGCTGAAAAAGAAATGAAATGAAATTTTCTACTAGATTCTGAAAAAAAAATTTCATTCCAATAATATTTCTGTCTTGTATCCTCATTTTAAATTCTCATGCAACGATTTAAAATAAGCAGTTGTATTACTTTACTAGCTGACCCGACAGACGTTGTCCTGTCCAAATAAGGAAAAATGTTTGCGTTCGATTTTTAAAATCCGTTAAAAGGATACGAACTTTTGAAAGAAAAATCAGTCAAATCGATGGAGCCGTTTTCTGATTTTAGGTAAATCGAAAATAGTGGGCGTTAAAGTGGGCGGGGCAACATCGGTCAAGCCGTTCTCAAGTTATGCGCTTAATAGAAAAAGTTGGCGTAAAAGTAGGCGTGGTACATTTTTCTTTTGATGAAAACGTAAAATGGATTAATACGAACATTTAAAAGAAAAATTAGTCAAATCGATGGAGCCGTTTTTTTATATTAGGTTAATCAAAAAAGTGGGCGTGGCAAAATTTTCTTTCCGTAAAAACCGAAGCTGGATCATGGCAATCATTTTAAAGAAAAAATCGTTCAAATCGGTCTAGCCGTTCTCATGTTATGCGCTTAATAGAAAAAGTGGGCGTACAAGTAGGCGTGGTAAATTTTTCTTTCGACGAAAACTTTGAATGGAAGAACAATTTGTCAAATCGATGGAACCGTTTTTTGATTTTAGGTAATTCGAAAAAGTGGGCGTAAAAGTAGGCGGGGTAAAATTTTCTTTTCGTATAAAATAAGTTGGACCTTGGCGATGATTTTAAAGAAAAAATCGTCCAAATTATTAAGATGTCATTGGTGGTGCAATATGAAAATTGGATTTTGCCACGCCCCTCCGCCCGCAGACCGAAAATCAGACTTCACAGTGTCACCCGCCTGAATATTCTGATGATTCCCTGAAAATTTCATACAAATCGGCCCAGCCGTTTTGGAGTCCATACATTACATACACACATCCTGTTTTATATATATAAATAGATATGCTTAGTAGGGTGTCTTTGTTAGACGCTCAAGCATAATTTGAAAGCTTATGGGGTCCAGTATTTTTGAATTTTTTTTTAGATTTTTAGGAAGAGGTTTAGAGGTCGCGCAAATCAAGTCTTTGTTAAAAATCTGGTTTTTCGGTCTTTTTTCAAACTTGACTCTTAACTTTGTCAATAAACAGGTTCATTTAATTTTTTGACCGAATATTTCTAAAGAAAACTTCCCGAACTTTATTTCCATATACAAAAGCTTTAAGTTCCGGCAATATTTTTGTCCATTACGATTCCACATATTAAGTATTTTTGTAATTTTTTAACAAATTCTGTAAAAAACGGTTTATTACTTTTCAAATTTATATGGAAGGTATAAAAACTAGTGACGCGATTTGGAATACCGATAAGTTCTAAACAATTAAGAAAAACAAAAATGGAATTTAGTACTACAGTTTCCGAGTTACACTATTTTTATAGATGTACCTTAAAAATTGTGATACTTTTTTCGTTATAATTATTGTATATTTCGATAAATTTTTATAGTTACGTTTTAACTGTCATTAACTTCTGACATATATTGATATAAACCGTTACACGCTGTCATTTTCACTTTCTATTTTATGTGTGCTCCAGGAGCTATCAATCGGGCTCGCTGGATAATGAAAATTATCTATTCTTTGAAAATATGCATTTTCCGAAATCAGTTGCATTCTTATATAGACAAATCAACAGTTGATGCCTTGCTTGAATTTAGTTCATTTATTTTAAGAATAAATATCAAATATTGGTACCTCTGCCAGTGCCCTCGATACGCTCCTCTCAATGATCTGAGCCTATTAAAGGAATTGGTAAGTTATACAATTATTAATAAAGCAGTTGCAAGAGCCTCGCTTAAAATTTTTCTAGGTCATCAGTTAACTCCGAAATGTGCTGCCTCAGCGTTTTTTGATGAACATATCGACACCAAAACTTTGCACTTAGTGACAAAAAAACTTGCAGATACTCCATGCAGTGATTATGAAGTACACTGAAAGAATTTTCTTCGCAATACTAACGAATTTTGACATTAATCCCATGAAAAATTGCATTATAAAGGAACCTATGCAGCGCTTCGTTGGATCAATGAAACCTGTTTCATTAAAAGGACTTAATGAAACATTACATTAGATCCATGAATATTATTCATTGGATGAATACTTTCAATAAAGTAAAATTTTTTTTTTTTATATTATTTTTAATTATTTTTTTTTTCTTTTTTCTTATTTTATTTTACTTTATTTTATTTCTTATTTTTTTTTTTCTGTCTCTGGCGGGATTCTAACATGCAACCTCGGTGCTGATAGACTAGCTCACTACCAGCTAGTCTACCGGGGCAGTGTAGTTCTTGTATAAAAAAACTATGTTTTTTTCCCAATTAAGGGCATAAATATGAGATTAAATTGTCCATAATAACAATAACAACGTTGATTGAAAGTGGATTGAAAGTTTTTGTTTCATTACTATAATGACATTTTTATTGTCATAATGAAAATTTAAATTTATGAAGGCAATTATTGAAATATGTTGCTTTTATAAAAAAATTTTTTGATTTCATAAATTTAATGGCATACATGTAACATTAGAAGTATGAAATTATTAAATCTTACATTTTTAAATAACAATTAAACATTTTTTAATGAAACTATAATTTTGTATTAAGTTATGAATATAGTTATGTTTGTTTATTGTTTTTTTGTGTTCCCAATTAAAATTTTTTGTTTTACTTGGACAAACTTAAGTTTTCATATATCCAATGAAATTTTTTAACGTAATTACGAAATCTAAAGAAGCGATTTTAACAAAAATACTTCATCAAACCTATGAAATTCCATTAAGACAATGAAAATTTTCATTTACCCAAGGAAAACTTTTTTATGAAAATGATTCATTAAATATATGAAGCATTTTTCTTTCAGTGTAGCAAATGTAACTTTAACAGAAGAAAACTTTAGAAATAAAGAAATTCAACAATTCATTTTAAAAGCCAGTCTTACTTTTTTTGAAGCTTGCAATATTTCAATCGATTTTTTAAAAATAGATCCAGAGAATTGGAAAGCCAACAAGTCATTTCAAGAGGCAAAAAAAGTTCAACAATTACAAGTGGTAAATGATGTGGCAGAACGAGGTGTGGCTTTTGCTAATACTTATATTAATGTCACACCTTCTGAAACTGATTACCAGAATTTATTGCAAGGTATAGAACTACATCGCAAGAACCTCAATAAATGATTTTTTACAGAGCAAAAGAAACGTTTTTTTTTCTTTTTGATTGGGTAAGATTGGTGAACTGGCAAACAGCTTATAATAACATATACTGGGTATAAAGATAAAAACGGGTATAACTCAGGAACAGTAAGAACAAATTTAAAAATTGTTTTTTCATATAAATAAGAATTAGTTTGTCTTTCAAACTGCATCATTAGTCTTTTTCGTTTTTATTTAAACTTAAAAAGTTGTAAAGTGTTATTACAAAATTTTTGAAAATATTACGAAAAATTGTAATTAAGGGTATCTAATTGAGTAAACTCATCACCAAAACTTATATCTTTTTCACACAGGAATAAAGCTTGGATACATTTCTTTAAAACTGTTTCCTCAGGAGTGAAGAAACTCGTGGTATTAACCAAGTTATGAGTAAAGTTCAAAAAAGTCCGAAAACTACGTTTTTTTTTTTGAAAACTCCATTTTCGCGACCTCTAAACCTATTCCGAAAATTCTTAAAAAAAAAAACCAAAAATACTTTACCCTATAAGCTTTTAAATTTTAGCTGAGCACCTATGAAAATCAGAAAGAAAAAAATTTTTGGGACACCCTAATGCTTAGTCCTCTTCTAAACTATTTTTTGTTAAAATAAAAAAAGTTATTTTTCTCTAAATTAACAAACACCAAAAGATTTGCTTTCTATTGCAACAGATCAAGAACTTCTTTACCGCAATTATTAAAAACTGACGGTAAGTATATGTATTTGAACAAATTATAATGCTATTGTGCAAATCTGATTCAACAGGCCAACACTCAATTTGCTTCTTTGAATTTATCAAGTGACTCTAGTTAATTTGGGTGCGCTGACTTTAAAATTGTAATCAGTTTGCCTCTATCAGCTCTAGTTTTCATGTTATAGCTTTTTTATACCCTCCACTTATGACCTCCAATTACCAATTACCCAAAATGTTTTTTTCAAAATTTTTTTTTATCAAAATTTTTTATTTACTGTTATAGTTATTGCCAAAAACAAATTCCCAAATTTTTTTAAGTATTTAAAAAGTAAAACTTTTCCATAGGAATTTAAAAAAAATAAAAAGAAGTAAAACTGTTTCATACAGATTTATTAAAATAAAAAAAATACTTAAAAAAATTTGGGATTTTTTTTTTTTTTGGCAATAACTATAACAGTAAATAAAATATTTTGATAAAAAAAAATTTTTGGGTAATTGGTAATTGGAAGTCATAAGTTGAGGGTATAAAAAAGCTATATCAAGAAAACTAGAGCTGATAGAGACAAACTGATTACAGTTTTGAATTCCTCGCACCCAAATTAACTAGAGTCAGTTGATAAATTCAAAGAAGCAAAAATCTTTTTTAATTTTATCGGGCTGTGTTATTTTTTTTAAGTGTATTTTATTGTATGACATCGTTGTCTTCGTTAAAAGCAATTAATTTTGCCACAATAAACTTGTAGATAAATAATAAAAATTGTATTTAGAAACAAACTCACAGACACAAACAGCAATTTACTTAGACATAAATACCCAGCGGTAACTAGAATGTGTAAAGAGGCCTAATAGAAGGCCTTATTTAGCAGTCACAAGCAGCCAGAAGCCCTTCTCGCCGCATTCCATACATATTTATTTTTTACACAGGTTGTCATTGGGCGCAAGGCCTTCCACACTTCCTTTAAAAACAACTTCGATCCGTCTCAAAGAAGGGAGTAAGGAAGGTCTCTAAAAATAAAAAGTAAATAAAACTGATCACCTTCCTTTCTCCCTTCTCAAAGAAGGGAGTAGCGAATGTGTACTGAATATTTCAGAAGGTCTTTTAAAAAGAAGTTTATACCTTCTAGAAGGCATACTTCTGAAGGCAGGATATCATGCGAAGAGAATCTTTTAGAAAGGAGTATAGAGGCCTTCAAAAAGGCCTGTAACTTGCGGTCCTTTCAATATTTACCGCTGGGTATGTTTCCTTTTCCTAACGTTATTGTGTGTCTGTGTAAGTTTTGTTCTGATGTTGCCATTGTATTTGTATATCACATTGTAATTATAGATGATGGTTGTGTAATCAACCAACTGTTAAATAATTTCGTTTAACCTTTTCTTGGAAACCAAAGAAATTAGCAATTAATCAAATTTATTGAGTTTTAGTGTAGAATTTATATATTTACTTTGATAAGAAAAACTTGAGGTTACGAACTAAATAATAAATTAAACTTTCGTTCTTCAGAAGGCCAGAAAAGTCATAGTTTTATGAAAGAATTTGTTACGACCCTTCAAGAGTTAATCAATTTATATATTCTTTAATCGTTCTTTCCCCTTCTTATTTTTCCCAGATGAAAATAATAATGAAATTTCTTCTTATTCGTATTTAACAGTGCGTTATTTGTGGATTAAAATTATATAAAATTACATCCGTTTCCTTGTAATTTAGTTGAAGTTTTTCTACATTGTCTGTGATGAGAAACGAAGAATTGGAAAAATTACAACAATTATAAAGATGACATCTAACAAAACGTTCTTGCTGACAATATTCAAAGAGACGAATGCGAGTATGTTGAAATAAAAACAGACAAAACCCGATGACAATTAAAGAAACTAAAGAACCAGAATGAGAATGCGAAAAGGAGCAAAACATATGTAGTCGCTAAATTATAGTATAATGACAGCAATTTAAAATCCCTTAATAGTTGCAGTATACGTTTTGAAAGATTAGGAAGAAGGGAAGCAGCAGGTAAAAAGAGGATGAAACGCAAAAGAAAAGAACGCAAATAAGTTTATAGATACCATAGTGAGTATAATATAGAACTATGTAATGGGATAGAGGTCTTTGGAAGGATATTTTAATGTCAATGACTTCAAGTCTGAAAAAAATGTTTTTATATTACATGATTCAATAAACAAGATTTGTTTTAAATAATTACTAGACCAGGCGAACAAAAAGTTCTCATTGCCAATCCCCGCTACGGCTATAAGTATAATGCTCAAAGTAGGTATTGATTAACGATTGAGCAACAGCGAGCGATCATTATCCTCGTTTAAATGCTTAGGCATATTAGCAAAAATTTAAACAATAATTGAAGTATACACTGAAAAGAAAGCTCAATCAAAAGTACGGTAAGTACTGATTTTCTTGAATAAAGTGTAGAAGGATTGATTAAAGTACGGATTATTCAAGAGCGAAATAGTTAACTTATTCATATTTAATCCAGAATTCTTACTTGAAATAATCCGAAAACAAGATTGATGTAAGTAAAACTAAGCTTGAATCAATCTCAAGTATTATTAAGTTGAAGAAGCTAGCTTTCCCTCAACAATAAATTTCAGTGTATTTATGAAATATGAAAAACAAACAAAAATCTTAATGATAAATTTTGTATTCCCGTAAATTGAAACAGTTGTGATTGCAGACCCATGTGTCTCAGTTAATGAATGAAATGAAAAATGGAGTTATTAAATTAAAATAATTAAAAAAGAGTGTGTATTCCCGTAAATAACTTTGATTATAAATTTGATTTTATCCCGAATTCGCGCTTGAAAAAAACCAAAAAATAAACTAGAATGAAAAATTGATTTACTTACCCATATTACACCTTTAACAATGATAAAATACCAACATCATGCTCGATATGGGGTTTACTTTAAAAATCTTATGTACATTACTAGGTCCGGCCTACAAATTTTGATAGAGGTGACAAAAAAAAAAAAAAGACACGTGTATCGGCGTTTTGAAAGTTTACATCTGAATTTTATCTGAGGGGGGTCTAAAGTTTCCCAGCCTTGGCACATTGTTATTGTTAATCCGCATAAGAAACCATGTGACCCTTACATTTTAGGTATAAAATGTGTCCATCAAATTTATGTAGAATGTTACGGAGAACATTTTTGTAGAATATGTTAACCCTCTTAATCCTCAAGGTACGGTTGTTTTTTGTCCTTCTTTTAAAAAAGAGCAAAAATCACCATTAAAAAAGCGGTTTAAGGGTTTAAAATGTTCCGCAAAAATATTATCCGTGAAATTTTACTTTAAGTCCCTGAATACACCAAAACGGAAAAAACCAGAAAGTCAGAAATAAGACACAACAAAAGAGAGCTTAGGGTTAATTTCGTATTTATTAAGAATATTATTTTAAAGTACCCCAAAAATTTAGCATGAAAAAATAGTTCAAATTTAACTATAAACCACTAATATCTCTATTATTTTACCTTTGATAGCAAATATGGACCGGATGTAAACTTTAATTATATTTTTTTAGCTCTTGACAATACCACTTCATTATCATACAATGTCCAGCATATTTTAGCGATAAGCGAATGAATGCTTTTGCCTTTATAGCGTTCTTCAATAAGTGCGCATGTCTGATGAAATTTTCACCATGCTCATCAGATTCTGTTGACAACTGGTTCTCAAAGTAATCCATATGAGAATTTAAAAAATGAATTTTTGTTGACATATCAACGCCTAGTTTTTCAAAAGCTCTAAGAATGGTGTCTATGTATATTCGAGCAGTCGGAGAACGATTTTTGCCTAAGACATTGTATATCACTTTCTTATTGCTTTTCCACGCATCAAGCTCAATTGGTAAGAGCATTTCTTCGAAGTCAGTGTTTTGCATCAGCTTTCTTATATTTGTACATACAAAAACACCTGTTGGTAAGCTTTCAACAATAACAACGACTTGAATAACATATACATACCTTCTTTAATCTTTGCTTCGCTTAATTTTGGAAACATTTTTTTCAGAAAATTTAACGCTTCTTTATTTGTATTCAGACATTTAACGAAGTTTTTTACCACAGCAAGTTTTATATGCAATGGGGGTAAGAGAATTTTTTCAGTTGGTACCAATGCCTGATGAACGATATTGTGCCCTCCTAATGTTCCCTCAGCTCTCAACTTCCATTGTTTTTTGGAATATTGGTCGCCCTTCCATCTGATATCCCAAGTGCATAAAAAGCAGCCGTACTTAACGTATCCAGCCTACATACCTGAAAGGGACCTAACGACTTTTAAGTCACAACAGATCCGCGACTTATGGTCTTCATATTTTACGGAGTCCAGTATTAATTTAATAGAATCATTCATTGCATTCATTATTCCTTTAATATCATTGCAATAAGCAAACGTGTTATCATAGTTTACTGGAAATAATGGCAGAAAGCTGTCTTGACGCTTACGAAAGCTGGTAACATTGACACCAGGTTCAAGCAGATGAAGACTTTTTAAGTCTGCAGCTAAAATTTCGATTTTTACCCCTTAAATCTCTTTTTTATGGTGTTTTTGCTCTTTTTTAAAAGAAGGACAAAAAAGACCAATGCCTTGAGGAGTTAGAGGGTTAACGTATTCTACAAAAATGTTCTCCGTAGCATTTTACATAATTGAACACATTTTATACCTAAAATGTAAGGGTCACATGGTTTCTTATGCCTTTTAAAACGCCGATATTCGTGCCGTTTTTTGTCTCCTCTATCAAAATTTATAGGCCAGACCTGTAATTTTTTTTTGTGTTGTACAGTGTATTTAACCGAAAATATAAACTAAATGAGACGCAAGAGTTCAAATTTACTTTTTAATTCTTCATGGTACACATGAGTCTGGTCAGACCTTTTTTGAATGTGTATAGAAAATCAAAACATGAAATAATCCGAAAGTGATATATAATTGATTCCAACAAAATTTTGTATACACAAAAGTGATGTTATGAATATTCGTATTCGAAATGCCGAACATTCGGCTATTTTATGACATTCGTTTTCTCAAATTTAAGCGAATTTTGAATGAATATTTTGCGTATACATTAAAAAAAGCTTAAAATAATACATAAAATTAGACAAAAAATATTAACTTTAATTAAAATTTATTAAAAAAATCATCTTTTAGTAAAGCAAAAACAAACTAACAAACAAACATCAGAACTGTAATGCAGGCACAAAAATAATTTATGAAAATAACTCAAGCTGATTGATAACACTGTGCTAGAAGTTGACAAGCTGGGCACTTGGCGTTTTAACCTTATTCGGGTACGCTGAATCCAGTGGTGCTAGCCGTTTTTTTAAGGTTAGCTCTGGTTTTCGAGATATACCGATATTTCAAAAATAGAGGAGGTTGCACAACATATGTTTGAGTAACTCAAAAACAGCTTAACTTATTGACAAAACTAAAGAAACCGAAATTCCACAATAAAATTTCCTTTAAGAAAGGTATAACTTTTATCTACTATGCGTAGTCGTTTTAGAAACATAATAAAAAATGGTACTTAGAAAAAAAATACAGCGTTTTTCGGGTTCAGGAGGTCCCAATTAAGTTATCTAGGCTTGTGGCGTTCTTGATATTTTTCCAAATTGAAAATTTGTAAAGCAGTGTTATAAATACATACATACAGTCAAATAAAAAAAAGACAACATCTCTTAAAATAAACATAGTTGGGGGTAGTGCACTAAATATTGAATTAAATCAGCAGTGCACTATCACTAAATAAAACTGCAAAAAAATTAGTTTGCACTCTTTTTTTACCAGCTTTAGTGATGATTATTTTTTTAACTACCGCTTAAAAAATTTAGTGATAGTGCAAATTTGTTCACTATCACTAAACGCAGATTGAATGCAAAAATCTGCACTCAATTCAAATACTGCAAAATTTGGACTTGCAATCAAAAAAGCTGCATACAAATATTTTATCACTAAAATTTAAAAAATGTGGCTTTGTATGTGCATGGTTTTTGATTTCTTTTAAGGATATGCATAAGTAAAGAACATTAAACAAAATTAAATTTTGTCAATAACGGTATATTTATTGGATTTAATCATGAAAAAACAAGCTTTTAATTTTAAAATTAGTGCAACAATTTGAGTTGCACTCAAATGAGTGAAGAAACAAAAGTTGCTTTTTTTAAATCAAACTATTTTTTTTGTGTGAAAAATTTTTTTTTTACATCACTATCACTCATGTTTAGTGGGGCTGCCAATTTTCGATTCATCACTCAACATCAACAAAATGATTGCAATATTTTTGCACTATCACTAACTGTGAGTGGAAACTGCAAAATGAGTGCACTACCCACCATCTATGAAATTAAACATAGATAAATAATTCTTCTAATTGTCATTTAAAAATTCGATACCATATATTTCCGCAATAATTTTTGGTTGTTGGAAATGAAAGAAAAATATTTTGAAAAGAAGAAGACCATTTTTCATTTATTGTGGTGCGAGTTATTTTCTATATATTTATTTATAAAGATTTTCTTGAAATCTCTGTTATTAACTTTATCTTAATTTATCTCTTTTTAACCACAGAAACCGCTAAGAACTACGAAAATTCTTTAGTTCAACAAAAACTTTCAACATTTACAAGTATTACTGCAACCACATGTACAACTGTACGAATAAGTATCATTATTAAAACAAAAAAACTACATAAAAAAGACTTGCCCATATGTATCGGGGCTTTCAACAGCAACTTTGTTTTCTAAAAATAAAAAAATTCCACAAAAAATTAAGATGAAGATGGCTCAAATTTTAATTGTATTAAGAGAAAAGTTCAGCAATTATGAATTAAAACTTATATCTGGAAAATGTACGCCACGACCTGCTTTTTCATTTTTTGGCAAAATCCCGGGTTTTGAGTTTTAACCGATTCGATTGGCTCCGTATAGACTCTGTCCTTAACATAGCCCCACAAAAAATAATACGGTGGTGTTAAATTACACGATCTGGATGTACACTTAACAGCTGATGTTCATGAAATTATGCGATCGGGAAATTTGGTTTGTAATAAATTGATCGTTTCATTGGCTGTGTGAATGTAACTTTAACAGAAATATCATTTTAATAGTGGATTTTAATTACTTTAATGCAATTTTCGAGCGAAATTGAATTCATTGTAACAATTGCCAATGCATCTACTACGAATACGTCAAAAAACTAGATGTCAAAACTATCATGTTGTTGGTATTGCCACAATTTAAAAACAAAGTTCTTGTAGAAAAACCCTTTACATGCATTAAAACTTTGTTAACCACTTTATCAACAATACACAGAAAAAAAGTTGCACCAGTAAAAGCATTAATCAAAAATAAAATTAGTTTTAATTAAAACGTAATCAAGTGAATTAAACGTTTAATAAAGTTAATTCAATGTTTAATTGATATAATTAGTTTGTTTACTGGTGAAAATTAATATTGTCAATTAAACGTTGATTAAACGTTTAATTGACTTGATTAAATTTTTAATTAAAACTTATTTTATTTTTGATTAAACTCTTAACTTGTGTAAAATTTGTTTCTGTGTATATTTTATGTAGTTCTCCTTAGTACAAATTTTCATACACATACACACGGTAATGTTCAAACTTACACGCAGTTATCTATACAGAATAAAAGAGAATTATAATCTTCTTGTCGAATACTGCAACAAAACGACTGAATGCTGAATGTGCAACATAATAAATAAAGCTAAAGTATGGGGAAGATCTTAGAAGTGCTTAAGAAATATACAGCTTGCTATGTATCATAGTAAGTTCATAGAATATGGTTAACAATAATTTGATCTTTGGCTTATCATCTATAAAAATAAAGAAAAGTCTTAAAGAAAATTGAATAACCGATAAAGTATATATGATTTTTATCTTTATTTTTTACTTAACCGGGATTGTTGAAATCAAATTTCGGATCCATAGTTAAAATATTGAAATTTCTTCAAAAACTTTGCTATAAATAAAGACAGACCATACATTCTTAAAAATTTAGCTTAGAAAGTTCAAAAGTATTTCAGCATCTATCCTTAAGGAATAAATAAATTAGTTAAAATATTACTAAATTTCAAACTAAAATAAAAGCACTAAAATTACTATATTCGGCTAAGCCTTATCTAACACAACCTGTGCCCATGTTCTGTAACTCTCGCGTCGAGAAAGTTTTCGATTGAAATGTGTAAAATGAAACAAAAATGCCATAAATTGAAACAAACAGCTGTTTTTCTCACTTAACTGTGTCTGTAACTTATTTGGCGAGTACAAGCTGTCACGTAAGGAAATTACTCGCCAATTTACAGAAAAAGTGCGTCTGTAACATTTTGGTGAGAAAAGTTCCCGCTTTGAACTGTCAAATAAACTCACGAAAAAAAATGGGGCAAGAAAAAATGTTAACACTAAAAAACAATTAAAAATGCAAAGAATAATAATAATATTATTTTGTTCTTGGCACATTTTTCATTGTTTTATTATTTTGCTTTTAACATTTTAATAAAATATACGAATGTCTTCAAAGCTCGTTTGCAAACAACAAACATTAAAGTCGCTGTTTACACAATTTGGTATAGTCGAAGGTTGTATTTTCGCCGCCGTCGTTGAAAAATGTTAAATTTTAGTAAATTTTGGTCGCCGTCGTCTTAATGTGTGACTAAAGGTACGGTCACATATGGTTACAATTGCCAAATTTTGTTTGCCGGCATTTTTAAAAAATTTGTTGAAAAAAATAAAAATTTTATTTGTTGGTCACACTACCCACATTTATTTGCCCATTTCTGTTTGTTCAAACGGATATAAAAGCTGCAGATAAAAAATGGAATTTTTTGGTAAATTTTGGTCGCCGTCAACAATATGTGCTACTGGCGTTCTGAACGTCTGCAATGTCACATCGGCTTCGAGTGCAATATTATATTATTATAACGTAACGACGTAATCTCTTTTGATAGTTTTCGACATGAGTTACAGACACACATTTCTCTCACTTTTCGAGAAACAATGGAATATTTTGTTTCACATCTTTTCGATGCAAGAAGTTCTCACTAAAGTTACAGAACATGGGTACTGGTGCGAAAAGAACAAAAAGTATATAAATACCGTTTGTAAGATATTAATGAATATATTTCATACCACGCCCATTTTTCGGATTTGTGTATTAATAAACAATATGTTTGTACTTAATTTTGAAACTTTGGCTCTTGTTGTTTTCCAGATATACAGAAATATATACAGTAGGGCTATAACTTTTTGCAATTTTTGCAAATATCAAAAATACCACCTCATAGCCGTGTGGGGCATAAAAAAATATAAAAAAATTTGGTGTCACTTTTGCTCTTTCGTGAAAAAAGTTTCCGCACCGAAAGCGTTGAAGTTTTGTTTTTATTTATTTACTTTCATCATTAAATCAGTTACTATTGTCTTAAATAAGTCCGCTTTTGTTTAAATTCATATATAATCTTCAACATTAAACCATTTCTCATAAGTCTAATGCAAAATGAAATGGGTTTCAATATCCAAAAATAAAATTCACACATAATATGGAGTTTTAGGAATCGCTTACGGTGCGGAAACTTTTTTCACCGAATCAGCTTAAAAAACAGTTTTTTATTATCAGAACAAAATTCCCCACATGGTGCTGGAGTGGTATTTTGCACTCAAAAAAAAAAGTTATAACCCTAATATACAGTCTTTGTATGGGAAGTGTCACGCCCACTTCTCCAATCCCGCTCTCATTTTTTGTGATTTTGTTTATTAATAACCAAGATGCTTGTACCTAATTGAAAAACTTTTGCTCTCTCCGTTCTCTGGATAAACAATACAAAAACAGACGGTCAGACGGACAATCGTTAACCAATCGTTAACTGCGCTGTACTTGTATGTGTTTGCTATGTGTAAAAAACGCAAAGAAAGTTAAAAAGGGAGACTTCAAAATTTATGAATAAAAACAACAAATTTATTGGTGAAAATCAGAGGCAATCGTGTTTTTTGATGATATCTCAGCCTTTTGTAGACTGATCTAGTTTAAGCAAACTTTTCCGAACTACATGTGTAATGAAACAAATCCTCATTAATATCTAGGTTATGCGGAAACGCACTTACATTTTAAAATTTTTCTAGCATATTCACTTTGTTATGGAATTGTAGAGCTGATGGCCTATTCAGCAAGTGATCTCAAATATGCATAAGCTCTCTTAAACTACTGTCAGAAATTAACAAAAAGCCTCTCAACACCATTTTAAAAAACAAAAATGGAATCAAAACATATTGTTACGAAAGTAACTTTAGTTAATTGTAATTATTGTTTAAGAATTTTAGTTGTAATTATTATTTATCTTGTATTGTTTAGTTATTAAGAATTTGTTAGTTATGTTATTAGTTTACATTTTTATTAAAGATTTGTATAATTTAGTACACTTCAATCCCAATGTGCAGAAAGCCCTTGAAATGACCGTTAAAAAAGCTTTAGTATAAGTGGTAAAATTATGTAAACATAAGTGCCGCCATAAATCATAATTGACGATAGAGTGGTGAATAAGTAAAGCCTTCAACCTTCCAGAAACATTTCGAATGTTCTAGATGGCTGAATTACAGTATATATACTTGCGGCGGCTAGCATCGAAAAAACAGTATTAGTTCAGACTTTGTCAAGTTTACTATAAACATTTAAATGTGTTGATTACAATAGTGAGTTGTAAATAAAAGCTGTAAATTACGGTTGTTAAAGTGACTAAGTTCTTAATAAATAAGCGTTATACATTAAAGTGTTGTGTTTATTTGAATTGCAACAAAAGAACTCGAAACGGTTTATTATAAAGGAAATAAACCAAAACGTTATTGAAAGGCAGTAACGTAACAATATTTTATATCATACGCAAAGTGCGATCTGTTTCTAACTTTGCTAAAGCAAATGCCAGTTTTATAATTAACTTTTCTGGCATCAATGTGGTCGTATTCCTTTTCTTTGTGTTCTTTTCAAAAATGTTGCCCACAAAACCAAACTAATTTCACATGTTTCACCCTCAATTTTTGCAAACGGTTAGGAATGCAGAAGTATTAAAACAGCTGTTCCTCTTATGGTTTTTTAAATTTTGGTTGTGTTCTTTGTATTTTTTTGATTAAAAATATTAAAGTGCTATTGCTTTAACGTTAACAAAAGAAAATTACAAAAACTTTGGTTCTTTTATGATCGTTAAAATGCAACATATAATTAGGGTGTAACCCGTAATATGCGGTGCAAAATATGTTTGCAAAAGTTTGTATAAGAAAAGATATCGGCATTATATTCAACCTTTATTTATTTGGTAAAAGTTGTAAAAACTGCAAATTACAATGCTATTCACACAGAACAGAGCCAATTTACTTGGGGAAAATACGAAAACAAAACTTAAATTATTAAATAATTTTATAAAATTAAAAAAGATTATCAATAACAATTTTAATTAATTTTCATGTTGTAAAATTCCTTTCTTCATTAAAATAATTTAATGAAAAATTTAATTTCATGAACTTTAAGCCTAATTAAAAATATTAAAATTTGGATTAAAAACCATAAATAGTTCAATAAAATAACCACAATACTAATAATTGTTAAAGCTAAGGCACGAGCTCTATGTGTACATTTATCCTTCAAGTTGTACTGAAAAAGGTCAACAGAAGAGAAAAAGACAAAATGAAAAACAAAAAATGTACTTGGACTTCAAGAAATATTCTTGACAAAAGTACGAAAAAATTGAAGTAAGGAAAAAACATGTAAAATCAATTAAAATGGATAATCATTCAGGAGAGCAAATTTCGATCTACCAAATGTTAGGATACAATTTGGTTTAAGGATTGATGTTTGACTATTGACGTCAGCAGTGGTCGATGGCTGCGAGTGTAAGACGGCAAATCCATCTGAGGAGTTTGAGTGGTTGCAATCGAAACATGTCATGGTAACCTGCCGGCCGGGGTTCGAGCTCCAGCCACGTCAAGAATGAAAGATTATCAATAACAATTTTAATTAATTTTCATGTTGTAAAATTCCTTTCTTCATAAAAATAATTTAATGAAAAATTAATTACATGAACTTTAAGCCTAATTAAATATATTAAAATTTGGATTAAAAACCATAAATAGTTCAACAAAATAACCACATTACTAATTATTATGATGGAGACATTTATTTAAATGACTTATTATCCCCACTTCTTCATTCATATTATAATGCACAAAAGTATGTATGACTACAAGTTTCAGTTTATGTATGTGTGTATGTGTTTGTGTAAATGTTCTAAAGCACTGCAGTAGTAGCACATAAAGAGTAAAGAATTATTATTATGATTATTAAATAGTTACAAAAGTATATTTTTTGAATGGTTTTTGCTTAGAACAGCAACTTTTCATTTTGTTCGATATTTATCAAATTTTTTTTATTTTGCTTCTCGAACATGTGTTAGGAACTAAAAAGAAAATCATTAATAAAGATGTTTTCAATTGAATATAATTTGTAAAGTTTTTTATATTTCTGTTTCTCTCTTCGTATAAGTAATTTTATATAAACTGAAAATTTTTCAAATTATAATTTTAATACATGAATACCTAAATTGGAGAGGAAATAAATATAGTTATGGCAGAAAAGTTGTCCATATGATGGTGATGATGATGACTATTAAATTTTTAATAGTAATTTAAATACTTAATTGACTGCTTTTCCTTGTGCGTCCAATGAAGGCAGAAACAATATGTATATCCGTTTTGGAGATTTTGTTAAAGAAAGTTTGTCCAAATCTTCTATATATCGAGGGTTATTTTTCAAATAGTGCTATCTGAAAAATCACAATTTTACAGGAGAGCGAAAAAACTAATTTTTTCGATAACTCTAGGAGTAATAAATAAACTTCATTTAACAATGTAATTAAAAATGAACATCTAAATACTACATATATTACTTTTTTTTTAATTACAGATATTCGCGCTTATATGTCTGATAGCACCATTTACAAATTAAAATTTTATCGATTTGAACATTGATAGCACTATTTGAACAAAAATAAAATGAGCTGTAATGAATACTTTTTGATAATCATGTTAACTGGACTCGAAATTAAGTTAAAATTTTACACTAATGTTTATTGAAAAGCAATAGATAATTTAACTTTATCCACATATTTTAAATTATCATAAAAATAATGATATTCTTGCGAAATAGCAGACTTTAATGCTTTGGAAATGCATCCGTTTTCTTAGTTGAAGTTCGCTTCTATTTATATGTTTATATTTATAAGAGAAAAGCGCTTGCCGAGTACTCCATAATTGTTCCAGTATTTTGGAAATATAAGACTAAAATTTGTCATTATTTGTTTGAAATATATTTTTGTGAATTATCAACAAGATTTTGTTTGTCGTGCTTAATTCCTAATTTTTATTTTTGATAAAAATACTGAAATTTATTGCTGATGGGATAAGCTATTAACATACGCATTTCACTGGTTGCATAGGCCAGATCATCAGGAAACTTCACCCTAAGATTTTAGAAAATTTGAAGATATTATACAAATAAATTCGCTTAACAGTTTTATTTGTATAATATCATGTACAAGTAAATTTTGGCCATGACTTTGACTGAGGTGGTCCATTCGGACGCTGCAATTTTGGGCGAATCGTTCGACTTTGTATGACCCGATATGTGTATAATAATTGTGCAATATGAATACTAAAGCGGCTCATACACTTGCAATAAAATTGTTCAATTTTACGTATTGTACCAATGTGTATGCGACATTCGATGGTAGCACAATAAATTGGCAACAATCAAAAGACTTTTGATTTTTATTGCACATTGAAAATAAAGTTAAATGTGTTGGCAACATTGTACAATGCTGTTTATGTTATTCCTATAGTTTATGTTCACCTTTTTATTGAATGAATAAAACCATTGTGCAACTTATTGCATAATATAGGACAAAATGGAAATAATATGGCGAATATCATATACAATAATATTTCAAGTGCATGAGCCGCTTAAGACCCGTGCTTGGTTGCCATTATATTTCTAAAAAACACTAATTTTAGGGAATTTTCGGCTGTTTTTTTTTGGGAATTAAGGGATTCGTTTTGTAGGTTCAATAGAATTGAGCTGGTTTGTATTAAGCATTAAAAAATGTATTTACTTGTAAAATTTCATTAAATAATATTAGCTAACAAAGATTTTGTTAGATAAATTAAAATTTATATTGTTTACAAAAACTCATAAAACAATTTTTTTCTACAACGAATTTAAAAATTACATTAGTTTATGAAATCTAGACCCAATTCCCAACCCTTTGATGTATAATATGTCTACTTTGTAATAACACTTTTTATCATTTTATTATATGAAGTGATATTTTTTATGTAGATAGCACTTTTTACCAAAAAAAAACGTCTGTGTTAGATAGCAAAAAACAACATTTGTGAAAATAAACTTTTTGGGAATTTTTTTTTCAAATTTAAATGACAGAAAAAAAATATGTATGTAAGTATGTAAGTATGTATGTATGTATGTATGTATGTATGTATGTATGTATGTATGTATGTATGTATGTATGTATGTATGTATGTATGTATGTATGTATGTATGTATGTATGTATGTATGTATGTATGTATGTATGTATGTATGTATGTATGTATGTATGTATGTATGTATGTATGTATGTATGTATGTATGTATGTATGTATGTATGTATGTATGTATGTATGTATGTATGTATGTATGTATGTATGTATGTATGTATGTATGTATGTATGTATGTATGTATGTATGTATGTATGTATGTATGTATGTATGTATGTATGTATGTATGTATGTATGTATGTATGTATGTATGTATGTATGTATGTATGTATGTATGTATGCATGTATGTATGTATGTATGTATGTATGTATGTATGTATGTATGTATGTATGTATGTATGTATGTATGTATGTATGTATGTATGTATGTATGTATGTATGTATGTATGTATGTATGTATGTATGTATGTATGTATGTATGTATGTATGTATGTATGTATGTATGTATGTATGTATGTATGTATGTATGTATGTATGTATGTATGTATGTATGTATGTATGAATGTATGTATGTATGTATGTATGTATGTATGTATGTATGTATGTATGTATGTATATATGTATGTATGTATGTATGTATGTATGTATGTATGTATGTATGTATGTATGTATGTATGTATGTATGTATGTATGTATGTATGTGTGTATGTATGTATATATGTATGTATGTATGTATGTATGTATGTATGTAAAATATGGACTCCAAAACGGCTGGGACGATTTTGATGAAATTTTCTGGGAATCTTCAGAATATTCAGACGGTTGACACTGTGATCTGTTTTTTGATTTTCAGAGGGGCGTGGCAAAATCCAATTTTCATATTGGACCACCAATGATATCTATATAATTTGGACGATTTTTTCTTTAAAATGATCGCGATGGTCAAACTTTGATTTATACGAAAAGAAAATTTTGCCCCGCCAACTTTTACGCCCACTTTTTTTCGAATTACCTATAATCAGAAAACGGCTCCATCGATTTTACAAATTTTTCTTTCAAATGTTCGTATTAATCCATTTTAAATTTTTCATTGAAAGAAAAATTTACCACTCCTTCTTTTACGTCTACTTTTTCTATTAAGCGCATAACTTGAGAACGGCTTGACCGATTTGGACGATTTTTTCTTTAAAACGATTGCCATGGTCCAACTTAGGTATTTACGGAAATAAAATTTTGCTCCGCCCACTTTTTTCGATTTACCTAAAATCAAAACACGCCTCCATCGATTTGACTAATTTTTCTTTTAAATGTTCGTATTAATCCATTTTACGTTTTCATCGAAAAAAAAATGTACCACGCCTACTTTTACGCCCACTTTTTCTATTAAGCGCATAACTTGTGAACGGCTAGACCGATTTGGACGATTTTTTCTTTAAAATCATCGCCATGGTCCAACTTAGGTTTTTACGGAAAGAAAATTTTGCCCCGCCCACTTTAACGCTTACTTTTTTCGATTTACCTAAAATCAGAAAACGGCTCCATCGATTTGACTAATTTTTCTTTCAAATGTTCGTATCTTTTTAACGGATTTTAAAAATAGAACGCAAACATTTTCCCTAATTTGGACAGGGCAACGTCTGTCGGGCCAGCTAGTCTTGTATAAAAATTGTACTACTTTAAAAAATATTTATTTATTTTTTATTTATTAAAAATGTGTTTAAAAGCATTAAGTATGTGTATAAGTATCCCACATGCATTTAAATTTCAGTTTGAATCACCTGCCTACCTGTTGAAGACACCACAGAGTGTTAAACAGTACCAAAAACGAGGATTAATTAAAAAATGAAGTTAGTTTTTCGTATAAGTATTTGGTACCACATAAAAGAAAATAAAATTCACACGAATAATTTTAAAAATTATGGGGTCTATGTTGTTTTACTTTTTTGTTATACGCTGTCAAAGTTGAATTATATTTTATAATTTGGAAATATTTGTTAAAAAGTTAAAATCAATATATTTTAATTGCGATTTGTGAAGAATTGTTTTTTTTGTTTGATCCATCAACGTCAGATATTTGACTAATTTATTGATAAATTTTTGTAAAGAAAAATATAGCGGAAATATTTTTAATTTTATACCCTCCACCACAATTAGTTGTGAAGAGGGTATATTCAGTTTGTCATTCCGTGTGAAACTTTTTTACTATTCATCTCAGACCCTATAAAGTATATATATTCTGGGTCCTTGAGTAATTTTAAGTCGATTTAGCCATGTCCGTCTGTCTGTCCGTCTGTCCGTCTGTTGAAAACACGCTCACTTTCGAAAAACTCAAAATAAATTAACAAACTTTGTGTCAAATTGCTTGTAGTTATCCTAAGCAGTTTGGGATTGAAATTCAGCAAAATCGGTTTAATAGGATCTGAGCTATGAATCAAAATGTGGAACCACCACCTGAAAAAAATTGATAATTTTGTTACAAAAACTAATATAAATGGTGGAAAAATGCACAGAATGATATAAGATTTCGCAACAATTTGTTTTATTCAACTGGAAATCACGCTGTGAAATTTCGTGAAGATCCGTCAATAATTTACCCTAGGCCCCATATAAGCCCTACTCCCGGGAAACAGTATATTAAGCCTAAAACCCTAACTAACAATGCTATCATTACAAATTTTGGCAAGTCACAGTTACATAGGACTAGAAATTAAACTGTTAAGTTTCGTGAAGATCGGTCCATTATTTACCATAGGCCCCATATAAAACCTACTTCCGGAAAACAACTTAGTACGCCTAGAAACGTAAAAAATAATGCTATCATAACAAAATTTGGTACATCAAAGTTTTATCGAACTAAAAATAAATCTTTGAAATTTCGTGAAGATAGGTTCATAATTTACCATAGGCCTCATATAAACTTTACTCCCGGAAAACAACTTAGTACGCCTAAAAACGTAAAAAATAATGCTATCATAACAAAATTTGGTACATCAAAGTTTTATTGGACAAGAAATAAAATTGTGTTATTTCGTGAAGATCGGTCCATAACTTACCCTGGGCCCCATATAAACCTTACTCCCGGAAAACAGTTTAGTACGCCTTAATCCGTAAAAAATAATGCTATCATAACAAAATTTGGTACATCAAAGTTTTATAGAACTGGGAAAAGACTGTGAAATTTCGTGAAGATCGGTCCATAATTTACCCTAGGCCCCATATAAACCCTACTACCGGAAAACAGTTTAGTCGCCTAAATCCATAATTATTAACAAATCGTCACAGTTTAAGATAATAATAACATCATACAGATATTACTCCTTAAACATTCGAACTGTCGGTGGAGGGTATCAAAGATTCGGCACAGCCGAATATAGCACTCTAACTTGTTTTTTTTAAATTGGTGCAAAAGTTATTTATTTAAAAAAAAAAAAATGTTGATTTGAAAAATGTTTGTGAGAAAACTTGGGCAAAACTTTTTATATATTCTTAAACTATGGTATTTCAGCTTGCATAATAATAAAAAAAACCTTGCTCGTTTTTGCCCCATTTGAAAATATTTGAGATTTTGTGAAACACATTAACTAGTTTTTTTCTGTTTTTTTTTTTCGTTTAAATGATTATTTTAGTTTTTAATATTGTTACGAAAGTAACTTTAGTTAAGAATTATTTGTAATTATTGGTTAAGAATTAGATTAATTTATGTGTTATCTTGTATTGATTAGTTATTAAGTATTTGCTAGTTATTTTATTAGTTAAAATTGTTATTGTATAAGTTATGCACACTTCTAGTGAAAAAAAAATCAATGTACAGATGTAATGTTAAAATTGATGTGCATAATTGTACTTCAACCCCACTGTAAACTAGAATGTTCGTTATTAAGTTATTTTAATTTATGGCAACGCCTAAAAGTATGCCTTAGTTTATGATGCCTAATAACTCAATTAATTCAGCCATATAGATAGTAATAGCTGAATAAGTTTTACAACCGAAATAGCCGTTATTAGGTGAATTTTATAGAGCCATCTAGACTTAAGAACTCGAACGTTCTATGGTCATTTGCCCGAGTATAAATAGGATCGCAAGAGATGGCATGATTCATTCTAAGTTCTGACTTTGTCAAAAACGTATCACGCTGAGAAGATTAAGAGCTATTATTACGGTTGTTAAAGTAACTAAGTACTAAATAAAGTTGTGTAAATTGTAAACAGTAGCAAAAGTGCTGTGTTTATTTGTTTTATTTGAATTGCAATAAAAGAACTCGAAACGGTTTATTATAAAGGAAGTAAACCAAAACGTTATTGAAAGGCAGTAACGTAACAATATTTTTCCAAAATGCAGAAGATTCTGCTAAAATTACAAAAATTGATAGAAATATTGAATATACTACTTCTTGTGGTATCATCTGGTCAAGAGATTCACTTCAAAAACTTCGCGACTTTACCCATAATACTGCAAAACTTTTCGTAGAACTTTTATATGCCTCCCACTACTTTACACAAGTTCTTAATTCATGTACCCGAAATAGTATCTTATGCTCTATTGCCAATAGGCCAACTTTCTGAGGAGGCTCGTTATAAAGATTTAGAGAACAATATGCTAGTAACTGCACTCAAATAAAATAGAAGGAAGACATTTTTAATCGGTTTTTTATAACTTCAGATCCTTTAACTTTAAGCAAAAATAAACATTATGATACAAAACTACATATTTAAATTTACCACAAACAGCACTTGATTTGATTATTCTGCTAAATATTTCCGATGTTGATGAGGATGACATGAAGATTATGATTTTGATGAAGGTGAAGCTAATTATCAAGATGATTTTTAATTCCATATTTAAGCAATGAATGTGCATTGTTTAAAATAAATATCGAGGGTTATTTTTCAAATAGTGCTATCAGCAAAATCAGAATTTTACAGGAGAGCGAAAAAACTGATATTTTCGATAACTCTAAGAGTACTAACTAAACTTTATTTTACAATGTTATTAAAAAAACAACGTTTAAATCATACATGTGTTAATTTTTTTCTTAATTCCAGACATTCGCGTTTATTTTGGGTGATTTTTTAGCTATTATCTTTTTGGCAACACTGGTTTAAACAGCTGACACACGGTTCGTGTTTTGTTTCACTGTCAAACATCTTCAGTTTGGTCTATAATTTAACCATGAATCTTCTTACAAACGAACAACGCTTGTAAATTATTGAATTTTATTTTCAAAATGCGTGCTCTGTTAAGAAAGTTTATCGCGCGCTTCTTGTGTTCAGCGATGAAACTCATTTTTGACTCCATGGCTACGTTAGTAAACAGAATTGTCGATTTTGGAACAGCCAGAAGCATTGCAAGAGCTACCAATGCATCCAGAAAAATTTACAGTTTGGTGCGGTTTATGGGCTGGTGGCATCATTGGACCGTACTTCTTCAAAGATAATGCGAATCGTAACGTAACTGTAAATGGTGAGCGCTACCGTGAGAGGATATCCAACTTTTTTTTGCCCAGAATGCAAGAGCTAGACTTTCATGAGATGTGGTTTCAACAAGACGGTGCCACATGCCACACAGCACGCTTAACAATGGACTTATTGAGAGGCGAGTTCGGTGAATATTTTATTTCACGTTCGGGACCGGTCAATTCGCCGCCTAGATCGTGCGATTTAACGCCTTCAGACTATTTTTTGTGGGGATATGTTAAAGCTCATGTCTATACACACATGCCCGCTTCAATTGACGCATTGGAAGACAACATTGAAGCATTTATTCATGAGATACCGGCCGAAATGTTGGAAAGAGTATGCCAAAATTGGACTGAGCGGATGTACCATTTGAGGCGCAGTCACGGTCAACATTTGCATGAAATAATCTTCAAACATTAAATTATATGAACCGTACTATCGATTCAAATAAATATTTCATGCATTTTTCTTAAATTTATATGTTTTTTTTTAACTTTCCTATAGCTCTTAAAAAATCACCCGATATGTCTGATAGCACAATTTACAAATTAAAATTTTATCGATTTGAACATTGAAATAAGCAGAAAGCACTATTTGAGCAAAAATTAAGATGAGCTGTAATAAAAACAATTTGAGACTTGCGTTTAAGTTACACGAATTTTTATTAAAATAATTAGTAAAATTAAGAGAAACCCGTAATCATGTTAACAGAACTCGAAATTAAATTAAAATTTTACACTAACATTTATTGAAAAGCAAAAAAAAAAAAAAATTAACTTTATCCACATATTTAAAATAATCAAAAAAATAATGATATTCTTGCGAAATAGCAAACTTCAATTCTTTGGAAATGCATCCGTTTGCTAAGTTGAAAAGAACGTGGGCCAGATTGTAAGGAGTTCGCTTCTATTTATATGATCGTTGCACAGTGTGGGAAATTTAGAAAAAAAATGGAAATAATTCGATATAATTCGATTGGAATGCAGTTTGAGGTGACAATTAAAAAGTTGTAGTCGACTTAAGGTCTTGAATTTGAGGTCTATAGACTTATCAGGAGAGGTGCTATAGGTTCTTAAATTAGGACATCTAGGGTATAACAAAAACTTAAAACGATCCTTAATTCTTAATTTTAGCTGGATGCTAAAAATAATTTTTTAGTGAAATGCGCTTGCCGAGTTCTTCATAATTTTATAATTGGTCTTATATTTTGGAAATATAAGACTCAAATTTACATAATTTGTTTGAAATATTTTTTTGTGAATTATCAACAAGATTTTGTTTGTCGTGCTTTGTTTTCATTTTTTATTTTTGATAAAAACACTGAAATTTATTGTTGATGGGATAAGCTATTCCTATACGCATTTCACTGGTTACCTAAGCCAGATCATCAGGGAACTTCATCGAAAGATTTTAGAAAAACAAAAGATATTAAACAAATAAATTCGCTTTACAGTTTTATTTGTATAATATCATGTAAGTGTTGGCCATGACTTCGTGTGAGGGTCCTTTCGGACGGTCCAATTTTTGGGGACTCGTTCGAGTTTGTATGACCCGATATGTTTATAATAATTGTACAATACGAGTACTAAAAACCGTGCTTGGTAGCCAATACATTTCAAAACAACACTAATTTTTAGGAATTTTCGGCTGTTTTTTGGGAACTGTTGGATTCGTTTTGTAAGTTTAATTAAGCATTAAAAATATTTTTACTTGTAAAATTTCACTAAATAATATTAGCTAACAAAGATTTTATTGCATAAATTAGAATTTATACTGTTTATAAAAACTCATAAACAAATTTTTTGCAAAATTTTTACAACGAATTTTAAAATTAAACTAGTTTATGAAATCTAGACACAATTCCCAACCCTTTGATGTATAATATCGAGCCCTTAAAGCAAAAATGATGTAACCAACAAAAATAAAATTTTACAGGAGAAGGTTTTTTTAAAATATTTTTGCTTCAAGTCTAGGGTTTCGTTTGAAATTGCTCTTATTTCGTAACGGTACTTCCCAGAGATAAAGGATTTTTAGAGATGATGCAAATGATCAAAAATGATCGATTGTCATCAAAAAACAAAAATCTAAAATGTTGTTGGTTACATCATTTTTGCTATTAGGGCTACTTTGTAACAACAATTATTATCATTCTATTATATGAAGTAATATTTTTTCTGTAGATAGCACTTTTTTACAACAAAAAAATCGTGTGTGTTAAATAGGTTAATACAATATTTTTGAAAAAAAAAAAAAAAAAAATTTTTGGGAATTTTTTTTTTGCAAATTTAAATGACAGATGACCCTTCAGTTAGTGAGCTCGTTTCTATAAAAAACATTTTTTTGAAAAATTGCAGATAGCACTATTTGAAAAATAACCCTCGATACAAGAGTTTTTTTTTAGTGATCAATATCAGAGATCAGCAATGAATCGTTTTTTCGCTACTCATACTGACTCATGCAATTGTAAGTATAAGTGCGTAGAAATCATTTAAACTAAACTACTCTGATTCACTCATACTCACAAGAGAAATATTTATGAGTGCGAAGTCGACATTATACGCATACTCATAAATGACCTCAGCTTGATTTATAATTTCAAGAAACTACTTACAATACTCACAATGATTCAAATCATTTAGCTCATCCATTTACCGTTTTAACACAACAGAGAAAACACACAACTTAATAATCAGCGCTGCCAGATAAATTTGCCGAAAAATCGTCTACTTCATACATGTTACTTTAGTAAACTGTAATTGCCAAATCGTCACTTTGCTATTTCGGGGACAAATCTGGCAGCCTCGCATTTTGCTTCGCCTATACACATTGACTTGAGTAGATTCTAAGTCAAACACTACGAATGTTGGTAAGTATGAGTACGATGAATAAAATGAAACTTTTGAGTGAATATGAGTTTGAATCACATTGGAATAAGTATGAGTGCGTATAAGAACAAGAATTTATGAGTCATGATTTAGCTCTACTCACTTTTTCACTACTCATTGCTGATCTCTGATCAATATACACAGAATCCAAACAAATTTTGTGATAAATTACAGGCTTCCTTGAATTAATCCTCGTTTTGAATATGTTTCACCCGCTGCCGTGCAATAAAGCCATAGGAAACAAAGCCATATGGCCTTATTTCTCAATCCATTGAGCAATAAGGTCATATGGCTTTATTTCTCTGTAAGGAGTGAAATAAAGCCATACATTTAAATTTTTTTCTTTTAATATAATTCTAATTTATTTAAAATTTGTTTTGTTGTTTTTTCTCTGGGTATATATAACGAAAACACTTTTGGGCGCAAGGATTTTCTCCTCTATGGTATGGCTTCGCTAACTAAAGCTTCTCTGCATAGCAGGTCTTGGGCCGGGCGCAAGAATTTTCTACTTTATGGTATAACAAGTACCGGTTTCACTAAGTAAAGGTTATAAAATCTGCCTTGTTTTCTAACGAAGGCCGACTACGCAGAGAAGCTTTAGTAAGCGAAGCCGGTATTTGTTATACCATAGAGGAGAAAATCCTTGCGCCCGGCCGAAGGTCGGCTATGCTTTGGAGTTTGTAAACATCTTGTGGCGGGCCAGCCGGACGCGCTCCATCCCCTCCCCCTTCCACCTACTGTACTATATTTTTTCAACACTTGACAATGGCAACTCATTCTTTTGGCAATTTGTAACCATAACAATTACACTGTTATGGCGTTTTTCCACTTTGCTTATTAAGCGATTATGGTGCTATTGCACTTGGATGGTGGTAAAAAAGCCATATGGCTTTATTACACGGCACCGTATCACCCCACTGTGCACCGGTAGAAATGTAAATTATTTTGTGCAAAAATAATATATAATACATTCATGCAATAACATTCACTTCGATATTCACACATGCCTTTACAACTGTTTAAATAAGGGTTTTAAGGAATACCGATATATCGGCTGAAAGATAAAACGTTCTTTCTTTAAAAAAGGAAATTCTTGGCTTCATTCATTTTGAGGATTGTCATGGTTCTGCATGGCACCGCAATCGTACAACAAACTTTCCCGTTTTATTTTTATTCGCATTCCTACTTTTTGTAATTCAGTTTTACTCACAAGTAATTAACATTTTTTTTATTAAGATTAATAAGATTTTATAAAGACGAATTCACTTAACTTAATATGTAATTTTTCTCTTATTGTAAACCGCATTTAACATTTTTGGCAAAGGTATTGCCAAGCTTATTTTTGATTTGAAATTAAATTTTTTTAGCACCATCTAAATCTTTTATGTCAAATTAATAGATTTAAATTATTAATAATTTGAATTCAAATGTAAAAATTCAAGAATTAAAAATGGTCTCAGAATTGTGCTCGAAATCAAATGATACAGTCATTTACTTTACACGGTGTTTGTTGGGTATGTAAATATAAACATAAAGAAGTGTGTATAAAGTTTTTGTAAAATCCATAAATTCTTAGAAAAGACGACGAAGTAAACGTTAATTTTCTTTTGTGCTGCTGACTTTACTGCTGTGTGAAACAACACAATAAAACATTTATTTTCGCTTTCTATTGTTAACAAAAAGTATGACAAAAAAAAACCAAACAATATACAAAATTACAATTTGTCTTCCGTTTGCACAAATTTTAATGACACTTTCTGCCACTTCCTTGTTAATTTGGGCTACTACAGCTGTTTATGACGGGGTTTGCGCGCTGCTTAGTTTGCTGCAAAAGTGAAAAATGCTTTTTATCTTTTGATAAATAACATTTTGTTTATCTTGTTTTTAAATTTAAGTAGTTATTTAAGAGGATAAAATTTTCCAATTCAAGAACTTGTTTTATTGCTTTGATTTCAATTGGAAATTTATTAAAAATATTTGTTTTATACTTTGGCACAACAAAATTGTTTAAATCGCAAGAAACCTACTCTGAGCTGTAAAGTGTTTTTGAATAATGAGAAGAAACAATTAGTTGTTTCTTCATTTTCGGATAACTGTCTAAAAGTTTTAATATAATTTTCAGGAAAATTCTCATTAAACAAATTTTTTTTGTATTCACAATTTACACTTGTAACCCAGAGATCTGGGATAATGAGATTAAGTCCAAAAAATGTCTTCAATTTAAATAATCAGCCTTATTCGAGTTGTCGTTGTCGTAATCGATCAAGTCGTTTTGTGTTAGAGATTAAAGAACATTGGTTGTGTGTTACTTTAATCTCTTAAAAAAAAAAACGATTTGAGCGATTACGACAACGACAACTGGAATAAGGCCGAATAATATAAAGTAAAAAACATTTGTGTAATGGAAATCAATTTAATAAAATAAAAACGTTTTCTTTTTGTTTCTGATAGAAAAGCTTTAAGCAAAAAGTTTTTAAAATTTTTGTGTCAATATTGGATTTTTTTTAATAAAGCTTAAAAAAAATTAAAAAGAAATGCTTTAGGAAAAACTTTTTTCAAGGCTTTTCCTTGCAAAGTTTGAATTTGTTGAAAACTTATTAAATAAAAGTTGCTATAAAAAAAATTTTTCGGAAAATAGTTTTTTCTTCGTTTATGGCTTTTAAAATTTTAAAAAAGCTTTCTCGCCTCATTAAGAAGTGTTTGTTAAAAGCTTTTTTGAAGCAAAGCTTATTTTTTTTAAATTATTTTTTTCTCATTAAGAAATTTTTCTTTTTCTGATATCGAGAAAAAGCAACAAATTCAGTTTTTTTTTGCAGAAAAGTATATTGAAAAACTTTTTGCAAGATCATATTCAAGCAGCGACAGTAACAATTATTTATTGTAACATAGTCATATCTCAAAAAATCAAAAAGTTCCAGTTACTTAAGCAAAAGTGTTCCTTCATACCTTCTTTATATAAAAAAAAAAATCAGTACTATATATCAAACTGAACCGAAATTATAGAAAAATATATTTCATTATATGTACCTGTATTTAAAGGTTCATATTGAAAACTTAAATAATGGATTTCCTTCAACTTTAATCGAATTTTTGACAAAAAATAGAAGGAGAACATAATAAAAAATATTAATATAAAACAATTATAATATAATCAGTGCACAGTGCACTTCTTGTGGACGTACATTGAGAATATGCACTTGGAAGATAAGTGGCTCAAACAGGATTGTGCCACTTGTCACACAGCCAACGAAACAATCTTTTGCACAATCTTTTGAAAAGCTGGCCAAAAAGGCAAAACTGAATTTTAAGAAATCTTAAGAACTAAGAACGCAGCCGACAGACAACAATATTTTACATTATATTGTAAATTTTGAAGACTTTTAGTTGCGATTTGTAGCTCTGAGACCCTGCTAAAGTCAGGAAAGTGAAGAAAATTATATGAGATTTAAATGTTTTTTTTCGGTTTCTGGATGTTTATATGATATTATTTTTGCAGCTAAACGAATAAAGGTTTAACAAAGATTATTTTTTTTCGCTGAAAGGTTTGAACAAAAGTTATTTAAAAAAGAAAAAAAAAATTCGTTCAAAAGCTAAAAAAAAAACAAATTATACACTTTTTTTTTGCAAAAAAAGGAAAAGAAGAGGTTTTTAAAAGTGAGGTTAGCATGTCTACGAATAATGTTTGATACCACAATAAAATTTGGAATCTCTTTTTTTAGAAACCAAAAAAAAAAGTGTGCGCAAGTTTGCGCCATTATTTTTGACCATTTTTTTAAAATTTTCACATTTCTTCTATTTTTGCTCATCGGGCACTTTTTCTTATACCTTTATATCGTCAAATCTTTTATGTATTTTGAATTATTGATTTCAACTGTTATTCACATCACTTTCAACACTTCACAATATTAATACCTGCCTATATGTAATTAAAAATTCTTAATTATCCATAATAGTTTTAAGGGAATGTCCCACACATCCCCATAAAAGATATTTTAAAGAAGCTGCCGAGGCCAGAAATAAGCACTTACGATTATATCGTACGAATTATTCGAGGAAATTCAGCAGAAGCGATACAAATCGAGATGTCTTGAATAGGTTATTTCTGAGCAGTGACCCTTTTATAAGCTGCAGTACGCAAAGAGAACGGAATAATAAAAAAGCTTTTTCATCAGAAACCATCACACTTCTTCCTGACACCGATGATGCAGCTAATGAGGATACACATACGACATAATAATTAGTAAGGAATTTTTATTAGTTTAACTTTTCCGTTTATAAAGTAATAAATAATATAAAATAAGGCTGTAGGAAATATCGCCCAAAGAAAAAATGGCCCAAAAAAAAAATTGAAAAATCGCCCAAATGAAGAATCGCCCAAGCGAACATGAAAAATGACCCAAAAAGGTAAATATGAAATTTAGCCCAAAAAAACGAAAAAGGGCCCAAAAAGAAAATGAAAAATGACCCAAAAAGCAAAAACGAATTTTTTCCCAAAAAAAAAAAAAAAAAAAAAAAATTACTCAATTTGCAAAAAAGTGTTCATCATTGTCGCCGACAACCATATTATGGTTAAATTAGTTTCTTGAAAAATAGTTTTGTTGTTTGCAACCATAATAAAACATGGTTTTCTCTGCTATGTAAGATTATGGTAGAATTTTAAAAATGAAAAATGGCCCAAAAAAATGGGCTATTTTTCATATGAAAAATCACCCAAATTTAAAAAACGAAAAATCACCCAACAATAACGAAAAATAGCCCAAAAATTTTGGGCCATTTTTCATATGAAATCAGGCCCAATTTTACATGCAATTTTTTTGGGCGATTTTTCATTTTTTTTTTTGGGCGATTTTTCTTTGGGCGATATTTCCTACAGCCATATAATAAATATAATAAAGCCTTTTTTCATAAAAAAAATACTGTTTTATAAGAGCCTTACAATTCTCAAAATTTTTTTTTAATTAGACTGTAAATCATATGTATGTATGTACAATGTACATACAGTCTGTCAAGAATGAGTTTAAACCTTTAAAATCAACATTTGTTAATTGAGTTTTGCGATTTATACCAACTTTTATTCCTTAGGAATGTGGCTTTTAGAAAAATCTTAAAAATTTAAACTTTTTGGTTCTTAAATTTTTTTATTGCATTTTGAAAACGAAAAATTTGACGCATTTTGCATGTAATTTTTTTTTTCGCCATTAAATTTTTAATAACTCCAAAATAGTAACAGATAAAAAATAAATGTGTGTGGTTAGTTTAAGCAGAATTTTCCGGTGCATCTTCTGATCCTCCTGCTATTAAAATCCGAGAACACGTTTTCAAGTTATGGCAAAATATATAAGGCAACCCAACGATATAGGGGGTGAAGTATGCCACGCCTTTAAAAGAAAATCCTTACGTACTAGAGAAAAACGGAAAACAGATTTGAATTAAGGGCTTTTATTTCTAGGGTAGAGAAAAATTTTTTTGTTGCGCAGTGTAATTTTTTCAAAATCTGCCACTAGACTTTTTATATCATACTACACCTAAAACTATCAAAAAACTGAAACTTTTAATTCAAAAAACACGTTTAATAATTTTGGCCAGCTTTTCAGGCCAAATACTCCTCTGTGGGCCGTATTATCTTACTTCACAGCGATGTTGATTGGCCTTCTTTGGGGATATTTAATAGAAAAAGTGTACGTCAATAAGTCAAAAGCATTTCAAAGCTTAAGGATGAGATAATTTGTCACATTAACAAAAGTGAACCTCAATTATGTCTCATAGTCATTGGAAGTATGGACCATTAGATAGAGGTATGCTACCGAAGCCGTATGGAGCCGATATTTTGTTTCATTCATGATTTTCATAGATCCTTCTTTTATAATAAAAAATATTAAGATAATTCTCTGAAAACTTTTTGTTTTATTTACAATTAATATCGTGCGTTATGGTTGGACCACCCTTTACTACTTTATTATGTGACACATTAGCTATACAGTTTTTCTATGTTTATAATAATTGTGTAGGAAAAATATTTCCAAAAAACCTTTAAAAAAACTAATTTTTAGGGATTTTCGGAAATTTTTTGGAATTGGGGGATTGTTTTTGCAGTTATTTTGAGCAGAACTGAAATTCTGTAACTTTTTATTTATTTATTTAATATATTTAGGTCTATGGATAAATACTTACAGCCTAATACAAATGAGTATTTAACTTAAGTATAATATTACGTTTAACAATATTTAAATCTAGAGAAAAACCAATAAATTCAAACATTTCATTAAAGCAACAATACAGTTTTCTAAATGGGTCTGCCATAGCATAGTTAGTTCGGAAAGTTTTTATAAATAAGGGATTATAGTACCGTACCGTACGTCGTGGAATGTTAAATGATAAACTACTTAATAAAAAATTCGAGCATACTTTTCCATTTATTAAGTTGATTACAAATGAGACATTTAGCATAACCCTGCGACTTTTCAGTGTTGGCAAACGCATTAAAGATTATCTTGTAGAATATGAGGGGAGATTATCATATCCTCGATATGTATCTCTCAGGCAAAAAAGCAAGAATTGTTTTTGAATGGATTCAATATGATCACTATGAACCATATAATGTGGATCCCATACAATCGAACCGTATTCCAAGATTGGTCTAACGAGAGATTAGTAAAGTTGTTTAGTGACGATAATATTTGATAATATACTTGCATGTGCCCGTGCAGAAAACTGAATTGCCAAATTGGTTTTTTTTTGTTGTTTTCTTGCGAAGACAATAGAATGAAGCAATTTGTTTTTTCTTTTTGCCCACTTACAACTACAATTCGAGTCGGAAAGAACCCAACCAATTGTAGGGGGATGTAAGAAAAGATAAACTCACTGTTTATTGTTGGTGTTTTGTTTAAGCTTTGATATTGTTACAAGTAAGACTTTGAGTGATTAAAATTCTTATTCGCTTTAGGGTTTTATTTGTATAATATTTTTAGCTTTTCTAAAATCTTTGAACTATGATTTCTACTATCAGATAACATAACGTATGGGACCTGTGGTCAAATATGAACCGGTGCTAATAAAATTTGTTCCGCTGATTTATGTAGGTTGCAACAAAATATTTTTGGACCTAATTAAACCAAAATGTATGTATGAAACTTGATGGTTAATGGGCAAAAAATTCGTTTCCGGAAAGAAGTTTTCATGCGGGCTATGAACAATAAATTAACTCTTCTCCGATTTTGAAAAGTCTTCGTCCTTGTGAAAATAAATGTATATGTGCCAAATTTGTTAAATTATTTGCAAAATTACGACCAGTAATTTGCGCACAAGATTGTCTTAGACAGACAACCAGCCAGCCTCATAGAAGGACCGACCTCATTGATGTATTCTGAAAGTGATTCTGAGTCTATCGGTATACTAAAAGGTGGGTGCAGAACCTATACTTTGCATGTTGGGGTAAATATGGGGCTGGTTACCTGTGGAGTAGGCTGGCTCTAACGGGAGGTAGTCACTGTTTGGGATCTTCTTTACTTTTTTCCTTTATTTAACTTCCAACTTTATTTTTGCAATTTCTTCTATTTAGTTTACAGTTTTAATTTGCTCATTTAATTTACAACTTTACTTTTTTTTTTATTTAATTACACACTGGCCGGCGTCTGGCTGGTTCGAGTTTTAATTCAAGAGTAACAAAGTAATAAAAAAAGGCGAATTCATGTCTCATGTGTTATATCACATGTGGTGTTGCCAGATGCCATTACCACATGTGATCCTGTTGCACACGATCAAAATACTGGGAAACATGAACACTCGGTTCCCACCAGCCAGATGCCAACATTGCACAAACACATAACATCCTCTTCTCATACAGTAGTGTGGATACAAAAAATAAGAGCATTTTCCTGATATTCTAAACAAAAATATTTGTTTATTTAAAATAGAGAATAATAAATTCGTTAAAGTAACCGAAACTTCTCGTTACTTAACGATATCGGTAGTTAAAGTTACAGAATTGAGGTACAGGGCTGTGGAGTCGGAGTTGAGTTTTATGTACCAGAGTTGGAGTCGAAGTACCCACAAACACTCGTGATTCCGACTCCAAAATGTCAAAAAATTTTCTTGAAATTGGCGATGCAATATTTAAAATATCGATTTTAAATTTTTACCGAAAATTTATTGCGGTATTAAAAAGGAACTGCATCAAAAAAAGAGTTTAAAGTCAAATAAGGGCCAGTCTCATATACATTTAGCATCGATGTAGGAGTAGAAGTCGGAGTTAGAGTCGGAGTCGGACTTAAAAAATTTCAGCGGTTGGAGTCGGAGTTAGAATTATTTTTCGAAGATCTCACAGCCCTGGTTTGTAAATTCATTGAAAAATATATATTAATTTAGTTTTTATTGTACAAAAAAAAATTTATATTATTGACATACTTTCTTTTCATAGTTTTTCCAAAAACTACCACTGTACAACTGGGAGTGCAGAGTAAACCAGCCAGCCCAGATCAGCCAGTTCAGACCAGCCAACCAACACAGAAATTCCTTTATTGTATTATTTAATAAAATAGTGTTTAATTTTTTTGTCTTTGTTATCTATTTCGCACTTTTCCATTGTATTTATCAGGTCTCTCTTATGCTTTCATTATTTTTATTTCTTTAAATATGTGCTTTTATTATTATTATTCTGTTGTTGATGACAATGTTAAGAGGTAGAACTATTTTTTACTTTTTTAATGGAACATTTTGGAAAAAATTCAAATTAACTTTTAATTTGTTTAATCCACATCCCTACACCTGCTGCCGAAAGAAAATAAATATTCTTTTTTAATATTCAATCTTTTAAACTAGTTTTCTTTTTTATTAAAATTGTGCAATTAAACTGCGTGTTGAGCAATGGTTGCATATAATTTCATATTGCACATATTTTTTGTTAAATTGTGCCTAAAAAGACAGCAAATCCTAAAACACCACAACAACAAATTGAGTTTTAAATGGCAAGAATCCCTAAAATAAATTGCAAAATTTAAAAATTTTCAAAGATTTTATAACAATGGCAAATTTACGCAAAATATTTTGTTAATAGATAATTTGCTCGAAACTGTATTACGTAGAGAATTTGTGCAAAATTTGCTTAACATATTCCCCTAAATAGTAGATTCGCGCAAAAAAATTTTCATGATAAATTTGCAAGTTTATACAAAAAATTTTTTTATTATCAAATTTGCGCAGTTTTTGTGTTATAAAAATTTCGAGTACAAATTCATATAAATAGCTTAATTGAGCAAAATTGCCTGTAAATAGCAAATATGCTTAAAACGTTCTACGAAAAGAAAATTTGCAAAAAAGTTCTTATAAAATAAAAGATGTCCGTCCAATTTATGGAAACTGTACTAGTAAAGCAGAATAACAGATCTCAAGTGACCCATTTCAATAAGACTGTACTCTCATTACAAATTTTAGGCTTTAGAAACACACTCATAATATTCTGGACATCAAATAAACATACATTTTAATATAAAATAAATAAGAACTCAGTTAAAACCGGTCTACTTATTTTTAATTTATTTTTAACGAAAAGTTCTTTAATTTTAAATGAATTTTCAGTTATTTTATATGAATTAACTGTCAAAAAGTTAACTACATTTTCCGTAAAAACAAAGGAATATTCAGTTATTTTATTAAATTCAGTCATTTTCGTTTACTCCACTAAAAAGTACCAGACAGACACCTGTCCGATTGTTTTTCTAATAAGAGAGAATATAATTATTTACTTAACCCGTTACACACGTTTGTTTTACTTTTGTTGTACTGACCAAGGTATATTTACACAAGGTAGACTCATTTGGGAGTGTAGACATGCTGCTCTATAAAAGGAGCATGTCTTCATATAAAACAAAAAAAATTTAACGCACACATGTACAAATTTTGGCTCATATACACGAAGTTTGACGTTTATGTTACAACTAGGGGTAATCAGCTGACAAACATTTTGGCCAACGAGTTTATCTTGTGTAAATATACCTCGGTACTGACCTCGTTGTTTACAGAAGAACTCTCAATTAAAAGACACCAGCAGCATGACCGATATGGTTTCGCAATTATTTTACTTTAAAAATTTAACTGAATTATTTTAAGAAATAGAAAATTGGAATTTATTTAACAAGCAAATCTTTTTGTTATAGATAACTAAAAATTTATTTCCTGGGGTCAAGACGAACGTACGTACGCTTTTGATGTACAAATAATATAGAAAACAAAACTTTTCCTAGCATTTATTTTTTGCTGCGATTCGATAGCATTTGGGTATCTCTAGGTTAAGTTTAAATTTCATCGAGTTTAAGTTTTCGTAATGATAGTTCTAAACAGGGAAACCAGAAATATGCTCTAAAAAACACGTTTTATGCGCATTAAATATGCAGTAAAAACCCGAAAATATACCCTGAAAAATGTAACAAATATGCCCTAAAAATTAAAAATGTCTCATATGAAGACACAATATTCAACAATTGAATATCAAAATTTAAAAAAAAATATTAGGTTAAAATTCATATAAGTGATGTTTGCCCCGAATATTATCTAGATATTAACATCCATTTGGGTTTTAAAGGGATTTTAGGTACGGTCGCTAAATTGTTAACAAATGTTAACATTTAAAATGAAGTTAAAGCTATTTAAGGATGGGAGCTTTGAGCAAATGTGAACCGATTCGAAAATAATTTAATTTGCAGTAAAATATTTTTGGGATGAATTAAATATAAATACCATCATAATTAGATAGCTTGGGGACACAAAGAGTATAATTTGGATGTGAAATTATAGACCGATTCTCACCATTTGCATAGACTTCGTCTATATTTGATCAAATTATCTACAAAATTGGAACTTGTACTTTGCGCACAAGGCTAACCTGGACAGACAAGTAGCCAGATGGACGGATGGACATCGTAAGATCACTTTAAAAAGCGATTCTGAGTCGATCGGAATACTAAAAGATTGGTCTAGGCACAAATTGCATTACATTTATTCTTAATGACAACCAGCTTTGTCTTACAAGTTTAGAGTAAAAAAAATTAAATGTAGATGTCGGAATTGAAGTAGCAGATTTAAAAAAAAAATGTATTTGCTGCGAAAGCTTCTGTATGCTTTTAAAAAAAATTAATATTTACAAAATATGCCTCAAAAAGGCAAAATATGCGCTATTAACCTTAATAATGCTGCAAAAAGGCTCTTTTAACTAAATTATGCAAAAAACGGTAGAATATGCAAAATATGCACTAACAAATCGATTTCAAAACTCATAAAAAGCTTTAAAACGGATAAAATAATTATTTTTGCCTTCATTGGTCGTACATAGGGATGAAACGATACTTCTAAGGTATCGATACTTTTACTCGATGTGGTATCGTTCGTACAGTATCGGTACCTACTAAGTATCGATACTTACTTGTATCGGTTTGTATCATAAAATAATAGAAAGCAGCATTTAAAAACGTTCTTATTAGTGTTTTATGCTGGGTACACACTATGCAACGCATTTACGCAATCTAGTGAATTAAATTCATTTTCATTCATTTCAGATTGCATCAACATCAAAATGCTTTGATATTTTGAGGTTGCATTGAAACATATTGCATGTAGATTGCACTGTGTGTACCCAGCATTAGTGCTATACAATACAATAAGAACTACGACTAGGGTTGCCAAATATCAAAAGTCAAATGTATCAAAAGTCAAATATCTAAACAATAGAAAAAATTCACCTGGGTTTTTAAAAAATAACTGGACAATTTGAGAAGGTACTTAGAAAATTTAAAATTTTACTTCAGATTTTATTTTGCAATAAAAAAAAATTTTAAAACGCAAAGAAACGAAACACTTTAAATTCAGTCTTATATCATAATACAAAATTATAATCATGGCGAATTTGCTACAAGTGGCAGCGAAAAGTCTGCTGACTTTGACAGTTCGAATCAATTTGTTTTGGTTTCATAATATATTATTTATAAATAGCTGACATTTCGAGACGTTAACATCAGCTGTTTCTGTGGTTTTTGTTTTGTTGTAGTATTGCTGCCACCGTGTATTTAAATTCAACTTGTTATATATCAAATTAAATCATTATTAAATTTTGTATTATTAAAATTGTAGCCTTTTTGCGGTCATATGAATGGATTCTTGTGGATAAAGATTATCAGAAATATCTCAAGTGCTATTGCTAGATGACATGACTAACAGACGAGATCAATTTATATAAGGTTGTACGTTATTTTTATCGCATTTTTGGAAAACTGGACCTCTATCTCATTAATTGGAATGTTTGTCGACGAAATAGAAATTGTTTCCTTACAATTTTTTCTTAGTATCTGATTTTGTTCTAAACAACAATAAAAATAAATAAAAAGTTATTTTTCAAAATTTAATAAAGTTTTTTAACTGGACAAATTGTCAATCCAGGCTGTCTGGCAACCCTAACTACGATCCATTACATGCAGTCTACAACTGACATGAAATGCTTAACATTAACACTAATATGATGTTAGTGTTAAGTATAGACTCATCATGTTAGAGGTTTTCTCATGTTATAACACGGTTGTTAATGCAAATGTTTTAACAACGCTTTTATAACATCATATTTAAAGTTGTGTGCTTTGTTGTGATACAGACGTGTATTTTTAGCCCCGCATACGATTTGAACTATTAATTAATCACATTTGATTTTGTAATACATAAATATAAGCAGCGAATGGACGCTTAAAAAAAAAAAATAATATATTTTGTTATTAAAATTACTTAACATAATAGTGAACAATTTAAAACGATAAAATTAAATAAAATAAAACAGTAAAAATATATATGTATGTACGTATGAATGTTCATACATGTGTATATATATATATGTATACATATTCTGAACAAAACATTTAAATTCTGGTTTTTTCTTTTGTTGTTGTAAAATACAATAAATAATAAAAATATTAAAGCAAAGCAAAACGGTGAAAAACAAAAACAACTCTTTGCATGAGTACAAACAGTGAAACAACACTAAGACAAAATGAAAGAAACGTTTACGTTTTAGTTAATGCAAATGAAAATAATGCAGAAATAAATAAAACAAAACAAAACAATATTAACTACCTAACGGCTAAGCCAATAACTCGAACACGTTCCCTCTCACCCTCGGTATTTACACAAACGGTGGATAGTGACTCATTAAAAAAACTACAACAAGATTTGGTGACAAGTGTTGCCAGGCCAGCAAGCATTGCCGTGACGTCAAAAACAAATTTAGTGGGAAATGATACCATGAACTCAAACACAAATGCAATGGAAAACCCCCCTGTAAAAAGTTGTCAAAAGCCTACAGTACAAGTTGGTATGGACAGGTACATAACAGTGCTTAAACGGGGACGCAGCCCTACCTCTGCAGCAGTTGCTTCGGCCTCAAAAGTACCATCTTTTGATAAAATAAATACTCAAAATCGTTTTGCAATTCTGGAGGATGAATCCTCTGAAGCACCAAACGTCATTAAACCATCCAAGCCTCCCCCGATATATCTAAGGGAGCAAAATTCAAATGAGCTCATAAAGAGTTTGATATCGGTGATAGGTGAAAATTCGTTTTACGTAGCGGCTATAAAGCGTGGAAGTATAAACGAGACAAAAATACAAGTCAATAATGAGAATGATTTTCGCAAAATAGTAAACAACTTTGAAACGCTTAAAAAAAACTTTTATACCTACCAACTGAAAAGCAGTAAAGGTCTACAAGTAGTGATTAAGGGTATTGACTCATGTGTGGACCCAGAAGAGGTTAAAACATTCCTAGAAGAAAAAGGCTTCAAGGTAAAACATGTAGTAAATATTAAAAATAGAGAAAAAATTCCCCAACCACTTTTTCGAGTGGAGTTTGAACCCGGCGACGTAAAACTTAAAAAAAACGAAACACATCCTATTTACAATTTAAAATATATTCTCTACAGAAGAATAACTGTAGAAGAGCCGCACAAAAAAAATGGACCTGTTCAGTGCTTAAACTGCCAAGAATTTGGCCATACCAAGGCATACTGCTACTTACCCCCTGTCTGCGTAGTATGTGGTGAACTACACGGTACAGTTTCTTGCGATAAGTCTAAAACCGACCCCAACGTAAAAAAATGTAGCAACTGTGGCGGTAATCACACTGCAAATTATAGAGGATGCCCAGTACCGAAAACAAATGCCCCTCAAATGCAGGTTGCAAATCAGGTAAACACAAATGCAATTCAAGCCCCCCAGCCTAGTAATAACAGAACCTCTTACGCTAACGTCCTAAAATCAAACCATCAGCCAATGCAAGGTGCCTCGCCAAGTAATGATGAAACTCCGGTTTCTAATTTAAGTCGTTTAGAAAAAACCATGGAAACATTAGTGCAAACAGTAAATAATTTTACGAACACAATGGGTAATATGATGCAGGAAATGCTTAGAATGCAATCGATGTTATTGCAAGCTGTACTTAACAAACCATGAACTGTTTAAAAATTTGTTTTTGGAACGCAAACGGCATCCGCCAACATAAAAATGAATTAGAATACTTTCTTAAAAATAAACAAATTGATGTCATGATGATTTCTGAAACTCATTTGACCTCAAGAAATACGTTTAAAATCAATGGTTATATACTATATGATACCAAGGACCCTCGAGATAGAGCTTGTGGAGGTTCTGCCATCTTAATAAAAACTCGAGTTAAACACTACATTAAGTGTGATCACCGTGAAGACTATCTGCAAGCAACGACTATTTGTGTTGAGGAGCTAAATCGAAACATAGTAATTTCTTCTTTATACTCTCCACCTAGATTTTCCATATCAGAAGGCCAATATTATAAATATTATAAATCATTAGGACCCTGTTTTCTGGCCGCTGGCGATTATAACGCTAAACATACCTTCTGGGGGTCACGACTTATAACACCAAAAGGTCGTGTTTTGTTTAACACAATCTCTAAAATGGGTTTAAATGTGGTCGCGAGCGGGCAACCAACATATTGGCCTACTGATCAGCAAAAAATTCCAGATGTTATCGACTTTGGCGTGGTTAAAAACATCCCCACAGAAACGATTCATGTTGAAGCTTCCCTAGAATTATCATCCGACCACACACCTACAATTGTTACTATATCGAACCCAAATAGAATTGTATTTCCGTCAGGTTACTTAGCGACGCCAGCCACACAAATAAATTGGTTAAAATATAAAAAATTTCTCAGTGCCCATTGCACAGAAAATATTCCGCTTAGAACACCGGAGAATGTGGATCTCTCTCTTGTTAACTTTGACAGTTATCTTAAACTAGCTGTTCAACACTCCAGCGTTACCCCCAAAAAAATTAAAAATAATAAAATATGTTCTTCAGATGTCGAGCGGCTCTTGACTGAAAAAAGGAGAGTTCGAAGAGAGTGGCAACTTTACAGATCCCCGCAACTTAAGATTTTATTAAAAGAATGCACAAAAAGGCTAAGAAAGTTGCTACAGAATCAGAAAACGGCTTCTCTAGAAAAATATCTTAAGGAACTTGATGCAACTCCACAATCTGACTACTCATTATGGCGTGCAGCTAGAAATCTAAAAAGGCCAGTTATATCTAAGCCACCATTAAGAAACTTGAATGATAGTTGGGCAAGAAATGATAATGAAAAAGGAAACCTGTTTGTAAATCATTTGAAAAACGTATTTACACCAAATATATCTCACAATATTGCGGTCGAGTTACCACCTGTTGATGCTAGAGCAGCTATTCCCCTCAGATTTGAGATAAGAGAAATCGAAAAGGCTATTTGTGACTTAAACACTAAGAAGGCACCTGGTATTGATAAAATCAGTAATAAAATGCTTTTGGAGCTACCTCGCATAGCAAAGAAAATTATTCTTTTTATTTTTAATGCTATTTTACGCCTTGAATACTATCCTGAAAAATGGAAGGTTTCCTTAGTTACCATGATACCAAAGCCAGGTAAAGATCATACAAAAGTTGAGTCTTATAGACCTATTAGCTTATTATCTAATATGTCAAAGCTGTTTGAGAAATTATTAGTTTCAAAATTAACACCAATTTTAAGTGAAAATAGATGTATTCCAAACCATCAGTTCGGATTTAGAAGAAAACACAGCACAATCGAGCAGACTCATCGAATAGTAAATGTCATAAGAAAAGCATTTGAAGAAAAGAAATATTGCTCAGCACTCTTCATCGATGTTTCGCAAGCTTTTGACAAAGTCTGGCATGAAGGCTTATTACACAAATTGAAGCAAAATTTACCAGCAAACACACACAAGCTGCTAGAAAGCTACTTAGTCGGTCGTCAATTTATTATTAAAGAAGGAAATTTCTTAAGTTCACCTCAGCCCATTGCCGCTGGAGTCCCACAAGGCAGCATCCTGGGCCCCCTATTATACTTAATTTATACTTCGGACATGCCAACAAGCAACTACACACAAACTTCAACATTTGCAGACGATACAGCTTTTCTAAGCGTCCACGAAAATCGTTATGAAGCATCGCGTTACTTACAGCATCATATATTTCAACTAGAAATATGGTTAAGACAATGGAGGATAATGGTCAATGAGCAAAAATGTGTACATATAACATTCACTTTGCGCCGGGAATCTTGCCCCCCTATTACAATCAATAATCAAATAATTCCTCAACATTTGCATGTTAAATATCTCGGTATACATCTGGATCGGCGATTAACGTGGAAATGCCATATAGAGGCAAAATTAACTCAAATGAAACTAAAAGCCATTCAAATTCATTGGCTTATTGGAAGAAATTCTGTCCTTAGTCTCGATTGCAAGCTTCTACTTTACAACTCTATCTTAAAGCCTATCTGGTGCTACGGTATTCAACTATGGGGCACTGCCTCGGCCTCTAATATCGACAAAATTCAAAGGCGCCAAAATAAACTTCTTCGAATAATCACAGCCGCTCCCTGGTATGTTAAAAACTCAAACATTCATAAGGATCTCAATGTGCCATTAGTGAAATCTATGATTACAAAATATGCAATAAAATATTTAAAAAGGCTTGAACAACACCCAAATCCACTAGCTCGAAATATTTTAAATCATGGCGGCCACACTCGCTTAAGAAGAAGAGACACTGCAGCACTTACCCAATTAGATGAGCGATAAACACCTATAAAAGTGAACATAACCCGTGATGAAGAAAATTTTGTCTGGCACTGGCAGGAGATAAAATAACGTATTAGGTTAAGATTTGATTAATTATTGTTAGTTCATATTTAATATATGAAGATTCAATAAAAAAAAAAATAATGACAAAAAAAAAAAAAAATGTTATAACAGCAAATCATGTCAGTTGTAGACGGGCAGTTAGAATTTTTGTGCAAAACACAAGGTGTAAAGTTTGAGACCACTTTAATTTACCAGCAAGTGTCAATATCCTTTCGAAAAATCTGTTTTATCTTGGAAAGCTAAATTTTATAGAACGTTCAGGATAACAACCTTTTATTTACCTTTTATTCCAGAAATGAACAATGTTACTATGAATTTATTTTCAATGTAAATATGTATTTTATTTTTAAATTGATAAATATATCGAGCCCTAATAGCAAAAATGGTGTAACCAACATAAATAAAATTTTACATGAGAAGCTTTTTTTAAATATTTTTGCTTCAAGTCTAGGGTTTCGTTTGAAATTGCTTTTGCTCTTATTTCGTAACCGTACTTCCCAGAGAAATGAGATTTTTAGAGATGATGCATATGATCATAAATTATCGATTTTAATCAAAAAACAAAAATCTAAAATGTTGTTGGTTACATCATATTTGCTATTAGGACTTTTTGCGGGCCGTACTTCTTCGAAAATGAGGTCGGCCAAGCAATTACCGTGAATGGTGTTCGCTATCGCGACATGATAACGGACTTCCTATAGCCAGAAAGGAGGAAATGTACCTAGACGATATGTGGTTTATCGGTGTTTACTGGTCAAACGGTTTCTTGATACCGTTACTGGTGCTCCAGCTTTGGAAAATATTCAACAATTTAAGATTAATGTCAATACCAAAGTGAAACGAGTACTTTTGACCGACACCGAGTATTTTTTTACCGATACTACTTGGTAGTCGGTTGCTAAGTATCGATTACAAAAATACTTGGTACTTATATAAAAGTATCGAATATGTACTTGTATTTACTCGTATCGTTTCATCCCTAGTCGTACAAGGAAAAACATGCAATTGCATATTTATGGTTTCCCTGGTTATAAACATGTGGTCTCGAACGTTCGCAAAAAAGAAGTCTGCTTTGGCTGACAGTAGTGAAATGTTATTTTAATATTATTTTAATAGTGTATTGATGTAGGTCTCCATCCAGTATTAACAAATTAAAATATCTCTCTTGGTTTTTGTTTAATTGGCTTATGTACCGGTCGCGAACATACGTGTCGCGAACGTACGATGTTTTTTCATTATTACCACCATGCATTTTCCCACAAATATCTTAAAATTTCCTTACCAAAAAACTTAAAAATCAATTTACAATTGATTGTAATGGAGAGATTATGAAGAAAAGTTTAAACATAACATGTTTTTGCGTAGTAGCTTAAAAAGAAAATATAAAATTTTCGAGTTTCCAGTCCAATTCCCTCAAGTAAAACAGCTGAGATATGCTATGAAACCATTCTATTATAGGTTAGGTTAGGTTAAGAAGGGTTGTGTGCCCACGGGCACACCTCCACTCGGAGACCAATACGGTCCATTGTGAATCCCTTCAATGAAATAAAAGATAAGATAAAATGAAGTGAAAAGTAGAGAAAAGGAAGTATGAGATAGACGGAAAATTAGAAAGTAGGACCAATACCCCCTTACAGTCCCCTCAACAGAAACAAACCCCAGTAGATCGGCCGGATTACATCCAGCTATGCACCCCAGTTCGTCGTGAAACCTATCTCCTAGCCACTTCTGTCTGAGACCCTGCATCCTAGGACAATGGCACAGTACATGCTCGATCGTCTCTAACACCTCCGAATCCTCGCATAACCTGCAGAAGTCCGGTATGGTGTTGTCCCATTTGCTCGTAAAAGCCCTTACAGGACAGTGACCCGTCAAGAACCCCATAAGTGTTCTAAGACCAACCCTATCCAAACCCAGTAGAACCCTGATTGCCCCCGCGTCCAATCTGGGCCATAGTGCCCTAGACACCCTGCAATCCATTCTGTCCCTCCAGGATCGGTCAACGTCATCTCGGAATTTCTTCCGTAACACCCCATAGTAGTAACATAGGGGGGCTTTACCCCCTGTCCCTTACCACTAAGTCGGGACTCGAACCCCTTCTCGCGAGTTCGTCCGCCACCTCATTCCCATCAACCATGCAGCGTCCTGGTACCCAACACAGCCTCACGTTGAATGCCCCCATGAGTTTCCTAAGAGCGTTCCTACACCACGCGACCAGGCACGATCGCACCGTATAGTTCTTCAATGCCCGAAGCGCCGCCTGACTATCGACGTAAATTGTCACCTCAGATCCACCCACGATGTGATCCAGTATCACCTCCGTTGCCCTCCAGATCGCTAGGATCTCAGCCTGGAAGACACTGTACTCATCAGGGAGTCTGAATGACCTTTTTACCTCGGTGTCCGCGATATATACACCGGCACTAGTGCCGGTTTCCATCTTGGATCCATCCGTAAATACTGCCCCCCCCTCAAACAGTTTATTGGATCCACTCCAGATTTCCCTATCCGGGAATTCCACCGGTGGTGTAACACCGAAGTCCAGAGTCGTAGTCCTATGATCCGAAATTCTCTCAAGAATAGTACCCCGATTCTATTATAAAAACGAAGACTTTTTTTTTTTTAAATAAAAACAATAAAATAAGATGATTATCAAAAAAAATTTTCATCCTGGTAGACCATTCTGGGGAAAAACTCATATTCATTTGTTTTTACGGAATATGTTGTTAATTTTCTTAAGTTAATTTATATAAAATAACTTAATATTCATTTGTTTTTTTACGGAATTCGCGCTGGAATTTTTGACAGTAAAAATTAAATGAACTTTTCGTTACTTAAAATTACATTTTCATTTAATTTTACATAAAGAAGAATTTAACTCAATCAACGGACAATACTAACTGCAACTGAAAATCCGTATTTATATGCACTTGGTTTTTTTGAATAAATGTTAGAATCAGTTAAAAATAAATTTGCTTGGAATTTTAAATGTTTCTTTATTTGAAAATTACTGATCGGAATACTTTTCCGATTCGAAAGCAATTCAATTTCTTATTCTTTCTGTCCATACTGAACGGATCGAAATTATTTTTTTTTGGTGTTGTAAAGCATTTATTTAAGTTTTCAAACACTGAAAAAATAATACCGATTCGTTCAGTATTGACTGAAATAAAATTGCTTTCGAATCGAAAAAGTATTCGATCACGACTGCCATGATTTGCCCCCAGATATAACTTTAGAATTTCGTGGGTGAAATGAATAGAGGCAGCATTTTGCACCACTTTAAATTCGATTCAAAGACAAATGTACATAGACACACTACTTTTTTTGTACCCATTTGCAATAATGTCTCTTTCCTCGTTTTTTTTATTTTCCAACTTTTTAAAATTTTTTTGTTCTCCGAAGCGCCTTAAGTTGTATTCTTTTTTAGGGCATCTTATCAGCATAAAAAAAATTAAATACTTTTATTTTATAGTTGTTTATGGAAATTTCGTTACGTTTTCTTTGTGTTTTGCTGTGTTTGTGTATAAAAATATTTTCAAACCAGAAATAATATTTTATTTTTATACTCTTGTTTAGCCTCCCTTATCTCATTTCCCCGATTTTTATAGGAAGTTTTTAGGTCTGCATATAATTTCAATTTGGGGATAGGGATTTTTCTTCTCATTTCTAGTTTGCCTTAAATTTGATTTGTTTAAAATGTGTTGTAAACATAATAAACTCTTGTAATAATGTTTTGAATGTGAATTTGTGAACATGAGTGTTTGAGTTTGCAATGAAATAAATATATAAAAAAAAAAATTTAAATATTGTTAACAGTCCTTAAGGCATTTAATAAAATTGAATATTATTACTTTCTCGGGGCTGATTATACATATGAGATTTTTCCTTTTTTTATTTTCTTTTATTACATTTAATATCCGTTAAAATTGTTTTGTTTTTTGGGTTTTGTTTGCTTAAGTTTTTGTTGCAAAATAAAGTTATTCATTTATTTCGTAAAAAATTCAAATCAAACAATTTCACTCAAGCTTCCTCTGTGGAATAAAATTTTTAATCTGAATATATTTAAACTTGTTAATAATATACAAAATTATTTATTAAGATAGAAATCTAAACTTTCTGATGTGATTTAGGAATATTTAATATTTTTCGCAAATTTGCTATATAACCCTGCAATTAATAGTGTCACCTTTAGGTGACAAAGATTAGCGATTTTTTTAAGCTTGAATATTATACTATTTTATAGCGTTAAACTGTGAAATTTCTTAGCTTTTTTTTCAAACGGTTGATAAATAAATTGTTGTAAAAATGTCAAAACGGTTCGAATTGAAATAATACTTAAGCTTATAAAATGAGCAATAACACTGTGTAACAACCAAAATCGAAATGGGATGAAAACAAAAGCAAATGAAAGTTTGCGTTTTCCCTAACAAAACTGTCAGGCTTTTTTTAGCTTAGGGATTTTCTTTGGATAAAATTAATTTATTACATGGAATGCAGTGAAGGACGCTATTGAGAATGTTCTTGGTAAGGAACGAGAAACAGATATTACACAAAGAGTTAAACGTCTCTTGCAAGCCTTAGATGAACTTGGTGTGAATGTTCTTTAATAATTCCTTTTCTCCGTCACCATATGAATTGGTTAAAAACCAACTTTCAACCGAATCTGATTAGCAAGAAGCACGTTTTCACCAAATAGCTTTTAACATGGAAACTAGAAACAGAGGAAAGGAACTAGATTTTATGTTAGGAGATTTATGCTGGTGGTTAAAGAGAACCACCGATGAAGTGGACACTGACGAAGAACAAGAACCAGAAACATACACAGGTCCACAATCTCATATCATGAAAAATATGTTTTCCAAAAATAGATTTTTAGCCTCCAAAAAAGTAAGAACACCATTTCCTCTATGATAATTTTCAAGATATAGCAACGTTTTTATGACGGCGCACAGTAACTGAAAATCGTTTTTCATTGGCCAAAAATCTGTATTTTTAAACCGAAGGAGATATTTTAGTGAATTTTTTTTAATCGACAGATAGATTCTTAAGCCTAACATTTCTTTAAACTTTAAATTTCATTAAAATCGGTTGAGTAGTTATTGCGGAATTTAAGGGCAAAGTGGCACTTTAGATTTTTTTTTACTTTAGCGTGCAATAATAATAATAATAATCATTAACATTTTTTGTAAAATGGGACACTCAAAAAATTAAATGTTTACACTATAAAAAAATTTTAACATTAAAAAAAATAGTAAAATCCACTGGAAATTTTGCTATTATTGCTGAAAAATAAACAATTTTTTGCTTTCAAATTTGTTTACACTTATTTATTTATTTATTAAAACATTTCATACATATGTGGATAAAAAAACCTTTTGAAAATAATAGCAGCAATAGATTTTAATAGCTTTTGTTACAATGTAAGGTCTGTTTATTATTATTTTTTACTAATACAATGTCTGTCTTAGATCTAATGAATTATAATTATTGTTCATTTAATTGAAAGATTGATTGCAAATATTCCATATTCTGTTCTGTGTTATTTCTGTTCTTTAGTAGTTTTTTGAATTCTTCATCTAAATCCCGATGTTCCACTTTCACGTTGCCAACAGGCGCGGATTCAGGGGGGGGGGGGGGAAATAAGGAAATTTCCCCCCCGTAAATTATAAAAATATGTTTTGTTAATTTCGATAATACAAGAATTCCCAATAATAATATTTTTTTTAATGTACAAAATTTTTGGAAATCCCATCAAGTTATTTGTTGTTTTTTTTTTTATGGAATATTTAACGAAATTTTCAATAAGTATTTTTTTATTTTTTTTTATTGAATCTCTAACGATTTTCAATAGGTATCCATGTCTTATTCCTAATAGTTATTTATTAGATATTTCCAATGAGACATCTAGTTTACCGTATTCAATTACTTATTATTCTACATTCAATCGCAGCAGGTGCCATCTATATCCAAAGACTAAACGTTTGACTTGATAATGCGTGCGGTTGAATTATTAAAAAGCCTTAGTATTTGCAATATTTATGTATATATTTGTGTGTTATATGAATCAAAATTCTATTCGATACTTTTTGACGAAAGCAGTGATTTGTCGGGGAAAAGCCAGATTTCCTTATCTTTAAGATATTTGAACATACAACAAAAAGTTTTTAGGGAAGAATTTATTGGCTTTGTTGTAAACGCATTTAAAGAGGCTTCAAAATATATTGATGACGTTGATGTGTCAATTGATGCGAAGGCACTATCATCAATAGTTCTTGAAGCTTTGCCAAATTTTGGTCCTGACTTAAAAAATTGTGTAGGAGATGCGAAACAAACGCCTTGCTATTCCCATAAATCATACAACTCTATTTCTAAAAGCAACAAAGTGCCATTAATACAAAAAGTTGTATCAAGAAGAAAGAAAGAAACAACAAAATTTTTTAAATATAATCATCCCAAGCGAAAAACAGTTTTAGCAAAGTATTTGGGAGCCAAACTCTCTTCATTATGCGTCTTTACAACAAGTGTCAACAAGCTTTAGAAAAAATATCTGAGTGGAAAGGTAGGATATCAACCTTTATATTACGAAACTCACTTAGTACTTTTAAATTTATTTGCGGAATATACATATTAAGTGTGATACCTATTTTAACACAGCCACTTAGCATCATTTTACAAAAGCAAGATATAGATCTTCAAAAAGGATCAAGCCTTATCAAATTTTAATCATGTGCCTTGAAGAAAAAAGAAATAAAGCCGAAAACAATTTAAAGCGATTTTTGAAAAAGTTAAAGTTATTTGCGTCCAAATCGAGGTTCCTATCGAAAAGACAAGATTTGAACGTAATAATCACATCCAAAATGTTGAAGATTACATTCCTCTTATTGATTTTATTTTAGAAGATCTCATAACAACTTTCCCAATAGATATACCAAATGTATTGAACATACCTAAACTCCTACCTCAAAGTGTAATCAAGTCATATACAGATACAAAACTGTTAAAACCACAACTCGAGATAAACACCTACTAACATCTAAACTTGAGCCTGATCAATCAGAAAACGTTGTAGATGCTGTGATGAAGATATCTAACCAAATCTAAGAAAAATATTTCAAATTTTCGTTTCAATGCTCGTCGGTAAAGCTACGATCGGGAGGTCATTTCCTATCCTTCGTCGAATAAAACCATGGCTCAGATCAACAATAACAGAAGATAGACTGTACTGTCTAAATTTGCTTCACAAGGAAATCATAAATTGCTTATTAAAAAAGATAAATGTATATTGAACTGATCTTATATTTTATTTAACCTTCATCCCACCACGCGATGTGCAATTTAGTATTGATAATGAAAATAATTTTTTTAGGCCATTTTGGCCAAAAAAGTTTCCGCACCACATGCAATTTCTAATTTCTACACATTATATATGGTACAATTATTTTTTATATATGGTATATATCAGAGAACCTCAAATCTCACTATTTTTGTGCATTTATTCATACGCTAAAATTTACAATAACTCTATACATGCAAAACAAAGTTCAACGTTGGTAATTTTTTTTTCCTTTCGTACACATTTGATATTTTCATTTATTCGTTTTTTATTGAAAGTGCTTTATTTGCATTTTTGTTGCTCACGCAATATAACACAACCAGTGATGCCAACTTAGTGCTTTTGGCACTATTTATGGTGCTTTTTGATGCCTCAAAACGCCAAAATTGTATCCATAGTGCCAAAACGAGAAAAAGCACTAACTTGGTGCTTTTTCAATTTTTCGTTAGTGCCTTTAGTGCTTTTTACAATTTTTATTTTTTTTCTACAATTTTTTAAAACTACGATTATATAGAGGATGATTTAGTTGAAGGCTGAGTTCCTTAACATCATAATACTTTGCAGTCAAAGTCAAACAATTATCATAGAGTTTAACTATATCTAGTTTGTATCTTCCTTTTTTTAAATCAAGCTCAAGGTCAGGTTAAGAAAAATATATTAATTTATTATATATCCGATATTTCGCTGCCACAATGGACAGCTTCTTCAGGGATCTTAGGTTTATAAATTTTAAACAAATTTTTTTTTTTTTTTTTTTTTTTTTTTATAAAACAAAATTTAAATTAAATAACAAAAATTGACAACATGAAAAATAAATATTAAAAATAATACACAGGAAACAAAATTATTCTATTACATTTTTCTAAACTTATTCAATTTCCTATCTTATTCTTATAAATTAAATGTCTGTAATTTTGAGCTACATTGTCTGTATCGGTTTTAAAATTAATTCTTTGTTCTATTGGTGTGTTGATTATTTGTAACATTTCTAGCATGAATCGTCGTTTGTAGTTTGTTTCTGTATTTAAAACTGTTGTATTTTCGAAATCTGGTGTATGTCTAAAATTGGCACAATGTGAAGACAATGCATTTTTTTGAGAAGATATATTTTTGTATTTTTGATCAGATCTATGTCCTGCTAGTCTAGTTTTTAATTTGTTTTTCGTAGTACCTATATAAACCTTATTACATATTTCATTATCCTTACCCTTGCAGAGAATTTTATAAATAATATTAAATCTATCTAATTTCTCTGTTCTATCTTTCATTTTACTAAATAATCTATCTAATGTATTATATGTCCTATGAGCCATCCTATAATTATTAATGTCGTAAACTTTAGAGTTTTCCAGTCGTTCCGAAATCACTGGTACATAAGTTAAAGACTTATAAACCTTAGGTTCAGTAACTGTAGTCCCACTACCTTCCCTATGTCCTTTGTACTGTCCAATCAATCTACAAATCAATTCTCCTGGGAAATTATTATCCTCTAAAATATTTTTGATTTTTATTTTATTTTTTCTATGAAAGTCAAAAAAGTATCATAGAGTTTAACTATATCTAGTTTGATTATTGTGTACGCATCGATATTGTTTTTAGTGAACTTTGGTACAGATAACATTGTAAAATTTTTCACGGTTGCTTGGTAGAAAGCACTTAAAAAAGCGAGTTGCTTTGCAACTGATGTTTTGGAACTCACCCGAACTTATGCATTTTTCATGCGCTTTAGTTTTCCACGTGTTGTGCACTTCTACCTCTAGTGCTATTGAAAAAATGTTTGACTAAGTATCAGAATGCAAACATACATGTTTTTTCTATTTTGCACCTTATGTGTGTTCTTTATTCAAAAGCGTACATATATACATATATTAAAATAATTGGATAATATCATAGCCAATTGTTTGATTAAACTTTGCACGATTTTAATTTGGATTTTAGATTTTCGTTAAGATTTTAACGATAAAATATAAGGATGTTTATTTAAATATATGCTGTCATTAAGTTTTATAAACAATGGTCGGTCATTGCAAATTTTCGGTGATTGCAACAGGACAGATTTTTTCGAGTTACCAAAATCGCGCTCGCACTATATTACTTTAAAACGGTTTTAAGGCCAATTTAAACTCCAAATGATTTGGATGATATTATTTTTAATGAAGATAATAATAATACATTAAAAAGTGTTTATATACAAATATAAATATATTTATGTATTATTTAATCTTAATTGAAAATGGTCCCCATCAACGCCGTCAACTTTTTTTGATTTTGGAGGTATATAATATTCGGCACAGCCGAAAGCAACTTGTTTTGTGTTTGATTAAATTGTAAAAATGGCTTAGTGCTTTTTTACGCTTTTTTTTGCTCGAAATAGTGCTTTTTAGTGTTTTTTTTAAATTTTAAAGTGCTTTTTGCTCTCAAAAAGTTGGCATCACTGAACACAACTGAGTAAATTCAAAAGAGCACATTCTCTATTCTTTTGTTTACATTAACAACAACAACAATAAACAACGATGAGACGCTTTTTCAAAATTAACAACAATAAAAACAACAATAACAAAAATACATTGTACCTACTACTACTACTACTGTACTTTTTGTTTCTATGGAAATTGTGTGTACCTACATAAGTATGTGTGTTTAGTTTCATTTAAATTTTTTTTTCTTGTACTACATAGTTAATGCTGCATAAATACATGAGTAATGATTGTTTGATTTCTGGCTCTTTCGTTTGTATTTTTTGTTTCTTTACCAAACAATCATTTGCGCTCAGAACACTTAGAATCTTTATAAAAAAAAACGAAGGCAACGATTGTATAGATAACAAAGCACGATGTGCGTTATTTGAATGACTGCAAACCAGCAGCGAATATTTGCGGTTGCGCGAGTTTGACTGTATGACCGTAAGCGTGTGTATTTGTTGTCGTTAATTAAATGCGATTTTTTTTCAATTGCAAAAAGCTATTCTCTGGTATATATTTTAGCCCCCATATTCATAAATGATTATAAAATTTAATAAACGTTAATTAAGGAAAATTTTCATAGAAAATTTGGTTTTCAAGCCTTTATTAAATTTAATATATTTTTATGAATACAGGCATAAATACATAAAATAAGCAACTGTATAACAAAAATGTAAAGCTATTTTTTTGGTTTTAATGAAATAAATTTTAAGTTTAAAGTGCGAGTTTATTTACATAATGGAAAAATATCTTGTGCAACTTTAAGCCTAGATTACACTATCTCACAAGTCTTACGTATTCCATAATAAAGGGTGGTTAAATTTCAAGGGCCGATGTTGATTTTGAATAAAACACAAACTATTTAGGAAATTATTGTAATTTTATTTTATTAGGATATTTCGGCCAAATGGGCGCCGCGACCACGGTCCATGGTCCGATGGTCCAAATTTTCGATGACCCTGAGGCATAATGGAGGTTCTATGCCGTTAATGTGCCGAATTATCTCATCCTTTAGCTCTTGAATTGTTGCTGGCTTATCGACGTACACCTTTTCTTTCAAATAAACCCAAAGAAAAAAGTCCAACGGTGTCAAATCACATGATCTTGGCGGCCAATTGACATCGCCATTACGTGAGATAACACGGCCATTGAATTTGTTGCGCAAAAGAGCCATTGTTTCGTTAGCTGTGTGGCAAGTGGCACCGTCCTGCTGAAACCACATATCGTCCACATCCATATCTTCCAATTCGGGCCATAAAAAGTTCGTTATCATCTCACCATAGCGAACACCATTCACAGTAACTGCCTGACCGGCCTCATTTTGGAAAAAAATACGGCCCGATGATGCCGCCAGCCCATAAACCGCACCAAACAGTCACTCTTTGTGGGTGCATTGGTTTTTCGACAATCACTCTTAGATTCTCATTCGCCCAAATGCGGCAATTCTGTTTATTGACGAATCCACTGAGGTGAAAATGTGCCTTATCACTGAAGATGATTTTCTTCGAAAATTGATCATCCACTGTTGCCATTTCTTGCCACCATTCTGCCCATTCACGACGTTTGGAATGGTCAAGAGGCTTTAGTTCTTGAGCCAATTGCACCTTGTAAGCGTGTAAATGCAAGTCTTTATGCATAATGTTCATCAACGACGAGCGTGAGAGGTGCAATTGTTGGGCACGACGACGAGTTGAGGTGGACGGCTCTTCAGCCACACTATCGCGAACAGCAGCAATATTTTCTGCAGTACGAGCTGTACGAGCATGCACTGGTGTTCTCACATCTTCTACAGACCCGGTTTGCTCGAATTTTTCCACGATTTTTGCGATTGTACGCACATTTGGACGATCAAATTGACCAAAAAAAATCACGAAGTGCACGATATGCAAGTTAAACAAGGATCGTTCCTTGTTGTAAAAAAAGTACAAGGGGCCTGACCGGATGTGTACTTACACGACCAAAAAATAAAAAAGAAGTTTTAAGTTATTTAAATGAACTTTATTTGACCACGTCTAGAATTGAATTAACTTTATTCTTAACTTAATTTATTATTACAATTCTATTTCTGTGGGAAAATGCTTATTCGTGCAAGTCGCATTGCAACACGCGCAGACTTTAATTATGCTGAGTTGCAATGTGATTTCACAATTATTATTGAACTTAAATTAGGTGTTAGTAAAAGCGGATCATGTTACAACACGCGCAGACATAAAATATGATGAGTTGCAATATGGTTTCGCAACAAGTGTTCTTAACCCATTTATTAAGGTGTTAACTCCCCCCTGTTTAAAAATCAGCGTCCCGCTGATCCGACAGATTCTTTAATGTCATTTGCAGATGAATTTAGGGTTGGTAACCTTGATGGTCCAAATATTTTTTTCCATAAAACAACTACGATGCTTGCAATAATTGCTACTAAAAGATAACCCATTAGTTGAGACCAAAGGGAGAGGTTCAGGTGGTATTTCAGGTGTTCAATGTGTCCTATATCTTTTTCCTGAAGTTCATGCAAGAAATTTAAGTCAAGTTTTCGCTCCTTTTCGTAAATATTGGATAATAAAGGGGGAAGGGCTTGTATGTTCGTCATTCTTTCATTTATGAATTTCCTGTTCGCGACTCTTATTGTTTCATTAAAAAATTTAATTAAATATGTACCATTTAGACTTCTATTGTTTTGTTGCGAAGAAATTACACCCTTGAAATTTGTTACAAAAATTAAATCGTCTCCTAGCTGTTCAATTACAGTTTCCTTGTTGGTCAAAAATGTGCAATTCGCGTTAATACCCTTTAGGATTTTTAACAGGCATTCGTCTTCGCCGAGTTTCTTCAATTGGTTAGGACTGCAAACTGTTATGTTACCCATTGATGTGAAGCTATCCTTGATACCATACGCATCCTCATGATTGAGGAGTACTGCGCTATATCTAAGGTCAAGTTGACGGTTTTCAGTTATGGCTGCCCTTGTTATTATTTTTTCGAATTTTTTTGGGTTTACTTTAGGTATTGATAGAATGTATAGCAATGATGTACCGTTTGAAAATATACTGGGTTTCCCATATTCGACAGCTTCGATTGCGTTGTATAGTTTCTGTAGTGAGTCCACTTCAGAAACTATACGTTGAATTTCTTCCATATCCAAAAGATTAGTGTTAATAACGCCACTTTTTGCTAGTTGACAGGCTCGTACTACTTCTTCAATATCGTTTTTAATTATTAGTAGTTGGTTCAGGGACTCCTTTGTAACTTCCTCCAACTCGGATTTGGAAATTTTATTAGTGAAATTATTAATCAAATTATTCATTTGCTTCACTACTTCGTTTGTTGTTTCGAACAGCTTGTTATTTATGACGTATTGATGTTCGTTATTGGAGATGAGCTTTTCTTGACTTTCCAAAACTTGACTCCAATCTGCTGCATCTGGATTTCCTGCAATCCATTTCCATGCTGAACCAATCCAATTTATGGATCTTTTACTTCTTGTAATTCCCTTGATTGAATTTATCCGGTCGTGGGCTTTTTGCAGATAAAACTCGAATGTTTTTTGTTCAACTCACTGCTTTTAATTGTTGAAAACCCATCTGCTGTGGTGCGAAGCATCTCTTCCAATCTTTCTAAGTTTATCACATGTGCCACATTGAGATAACCATTTATGATCCATCCGTCACCAGTTTTGACTGTTACTATTGGGGAATTGTACTTGAAGACATGATAAGCACCAGCGACGTGGAGTAGTAAACAAGATCTTAAGTAATTAAATGTTAGTTAGTACAATATTTAATGTAAATTAAGCTATAATTCTGCAAGTATAAGTTATATTATTAATTAAGCCATTCTCCCACTAATATAATATAGCCAAAGTAAGTTATTATATAAAGAAAAATAAAAAAAATTTAATTTTTTTTTTTGATTCTTATAAAATTTTTTATAAAATTTTTTGTATTATGAGATCTTCAGATCTCAAGTATTATAAAGGAGTTTACATTTTAAGGTTATTCCTTAAAAAAAAGGTAAATTATTTAAATTTTACAAATTTGGTGTTAAATTTACATGATCATTTTTACATATGTTTTATACATATGGTGACCTGTAAGTGCAGGGATTACCCGGTTTTCTTCATATGAGATTTATGATACTTCCTCCCCTTATTTGTATAAAATGTTACACGATTATCAACGGAAACTTTGTGCTGTTTGTATATCGGTTTATGCTTTGGTTTAATTTGGTTATCCCTAACAAATACTTCCTGGTTTTCTTCCAACCTTGTTGGAACTGACCTGTTTTTGTTTAGCCTATCATTAGTGGACCTTTGATTACTCTCAATGAGCCCACGAATGTCTTGATTTACCTGGTCACGGAAATTAGCTAACTGTTGATAATTAAATCTTTCGGCTTTATTAAAAAATATGTCAGATGGTTTCTTTTTTATAACCGAGTGTACTGAGTTATTGTAACGATCTACAGCGAGGTTAATCAAGTCCTTAGGGCTGAGATTTTTTATATCCCTAGATACGCAACGATATATTTCTATTAACGTTGAGTGAAATCTTTCGACCTGGCCGTTAACTTCACTTTTTTGAGTGGGAGTAAAATAAATTTCTATATTTAGAGATCTAATAAAGTTCAATATAGTAGGTGTCAAGAAGCCTCTTTCGTTATCCGATACAATTATACGTGGTACCGAAAAATAATACAGAACTTTGGCTAATTTGCTCCTCAGGTGGATAGCTGAGCGGTTCTTAATGCAAAACAGTTTGGCAAACTTTGAAAACTTATCGATACAGCTTATGAACTTGAACCCCTGAATCTCGAAAATATCGATATGCAGAATTTCACAAGGGTACGTAGGGACAGGTGTTGGCTGTATCTTGGGCTTAGTGGGATGTCTTTCGTATTTATTTAGTTTGCATACTTCGCAGTTTTTAGTGTAAGTCCGAATAAGACTTCTCATGCGGGGAAAATAATAATTTTCTAATATTTGCAAGCTGTTTTCCTTATCGCTCCGATGAGCGCGTCTATGCTCGCTTTCTATAATTTCACAAGTTCTTTCTGGATTAGTAATATCTTCAACTACTCTTTGGGTGATTCTTATTTTATATGAGATAAAGTGAGCTAAGTATACGTCATTTAGTACTTGAATAAAGTTTTCGGGAATTTTAATACCGTTAATACAATTAGGATTGAGACATCTTTTCAAAGTATCCGTTAAGGATTCTAAGGTAATTTGGTTGAGAGTAGCATGATGTCTAGTAACCCCTGGGTGAGGTTGTATACTACTGTGTAATTCCTTACCCTGTCGTATAATTATCTGATTTTTGAAAACATTTAATGGGGCTTCTACATGGGCGATTAAATCACTAGAGTCTTGCTGGGCGCTATGGACTGTTTCGGCGCACTGCTCTTCTGCTTCATCAGCAGTTATGGTTTCAGAATTTCCTTCCGAAGCTGTGTCTGTCTCAACATCACTAAGGGTAAATGTTTGGTTAAGGTTCGATTCAAGTCGGGACAATGCGTCAGCTACGACGTTTGACTTACCAGGTTTGTACACGAGTTCGTAGTTATACTCCTCGATCCTGGCTTTCCACCTTTTCAATTTTGCGTTGTGATTCTGATTTCCTAGAGCATAGGTTAGAGGTTGGTGGTCGGTAAAAATCCTTACTTTTTTAGCTCCATAGAGATAAGATCGTAGGTTATCTAGGGCCCAAACGATGGCCAACATTTCCTTCTCATTGGTTGCGTAATTCTCTTCCGTTTTTTTTAACGATCGAGAAATAAAGGCTATGGGTTTGTCTGCTCCTGTGAAGTTTTGGGACAATACCGCTCCAATAGCATAGTTAGAAGCGTCGGTAGTCAAGTTAAAAGGTTGGTCAAAGTCTGGGAACGCCAATACTTCGGATGACATCAATAAGATTTTCAATTCGTTGAAAGCCTTTTGTGCCTCCTCTGTTAGTGTAACCGGTACCTTTCTAGATGAATTTGCTTTAACCTGGGCATTTTCTCCTCTAGTAAGATTGGTTAAAGGCTTGGCGACTTTAGCATAATCTCTGATAAACTTCCTATAATAGGATGTCATACCGAGAAAACTCTTAAGGTCTTTGAGTGTACCAGGGGGAGCTAAATTCTGTATAGCCTCAACCTTCTGGGGATCCGCTCGGATTCCGTCTTCTGATATAATATAACCTAAAAAGGACACCTGTGTTTGGAGGAACTGGGTTTTTTCTAGATTTACCTTAAGGCCAGATGCCATAAGTTTCTCAAATACAGCTTCAACATTTTTCAAATGGTCGTCAATATCACGCCCGTAGACAATAATGTCGTCGATATAAACATAACATATTTTGCCGATGTATTCTTTTAATACGTCATCAATCATCCTTTGAAAAATTGATGGGGCATTTTTCAGCCCAAATGGAAGGCGCAAGAATTCAAACTTCCCATTTAAGGTAGAAAACGCAGTCTTGTGTATATCGGAATCTTTCATCGGAATTTGGTGGAAGCCCGATGTTAAATCTAACGTTGTGAAATATTTAGCCTCGCCAAGGCTCGCTAATGTTGAATTAATATCCGGTATCGGATATGTGTCAGAAATAGTTACAGAATTTAACCTTTTAAAGTCAATCACCATTCTATATTGTTTCTCTCCGTTTGGTTTGGGTTTCTTCGGGACCACCCATATTGGAGAATTATAAGGACTGCTGGAAGGTCTTATTATATTCTGACTTAATAATTCCGAGATTTGTTCCTCCACAACAGAGCGCATATTTGCTGGATAGGGATAACTTTTACTATAAATGGGATCGTCAGTGCTCGTTTTAATTTCAGCTCTAATAGTGGTGGTGACCATTTCTCCGGCTTCAAGGGGACCAAATAAAGGGCTGTATTTATTAGTTAAGGTTTTCAATTTATGAGCCACCTCTTCTGGAAAGTTATGGGATAAGAAATTTATCGCTTGAGAGAATTTTTCCCTTAAAGGGAGAACTACGCCCGTGTTTAAGGTGAGAGTATTATTTTCCCTATTAATAATGGCGCCTAGTGACTTGAGAGTATCGTCACCTATTATACCATCAAATGAACTTAACCCAGGAAGTATGTAAAACGTTATATTATTTGTAATACCGACTGATTCGAAAAATTTACCTTGTACCTTTTGATGTATTTGAATTAGTCCCCCAGCTGTTCTTACGAGGAATGGTTTCTTAAGTTGGGTGCCTGATTCACACAAATGGGAACCAGCGAAATTTTTATTCGCTCCAGTGTCTATTAGGAACTTTAGTGGCACCCCGTGTTTAGTTGTTATTTTTAGGTAAGGAACGCTGGAAGGGAGGCCCCCGTCATAAAATTTACTTCTGGAGAAATTTCATCGCTGCCTTGTGTTTCATAACACTCGTAACCTCTATGTTCGGAAGGAACGTGGTGTTCCACATAGGTGTTAAACAGCTTTTGGTGTTTGAAAGGGTTTCTGAAATTATCTGAACTTGGTCCTCTCTTAAATCCTGTAGGTCTGTTCATGTAATTCACTACTCGTGATTGCATAGACCTGTCGACTTCCATTTTTTCAGCCGGCTTTGGTCCTTGTGGCCTTGGCGGCAATGGTTTATAACCGGTGGGATGATGATTGGAATTGAAGGTGTTAAATCTTCTTGGCATACTGGTAAACGGACGAGGTGGTAACCGAGGGTCAATACGCGGCATTACATTTGTAGGGACAGTAATTTGATTTGGGACTACCGGATGAATGTTTGTGTTCCTTAGAGTTAGGTTTTCAATCTCTAGGCACATAGCATAAGCTTCCGGCAGAGTTTTGGGTCTTTGGACAATTAAAAGTTTGGAGAGTTCGCCATTTAAACCACGTATAAAGACGTCCAAAGCCCTATTCCTATAAGTTTCTACCAAGGCATCAATAGTTTCTTTAGAATAGTTTTCAGTTTTTATTTTATTTATTATCAGGGAGAATTGATGGTTTACAGATGCGTAAAACTCATCAACTTTTAGATTTCTTTGCATTAGTTGGCTCAATTGGTGCTCTAAAGTCCTAACGTCCCTTTTATCAGCATAATGCAGCGAGAGACATTCCTTAATTTTGACCCAATCCGGATCGAATACGTTGTAAGAGACGAGAGCTGCATCAGCGCTTCCTCTTACTTTTTGTCTGATGCTCTGTAATATTGCCCTGTATATCGGTTTCGAACGAACTATTTCATAGTCATCCAAAATAGACTCTACACTGTGCAGCCAGGACACGTATTGTGTTGGGTTACCATCGAATGGTTGAAGTTCTTTCACACGGTCTGGGAGTTGAGATATCGCTTTCAACTCCATTTCAGTCCGAGGGGCGCGAGGCGGTATTTGAAGAGATTCGAGTGAGGGTGTTGGACTCTCAATACTCCTAATCCTATTTTCTAGAGCCTTTACCTGGCTTAGCGCCGAGTTAAGGGCTCCAGTCATTTCTAGCACTTGTTTCTGTAGCGCCTCCATTTTTTTGCTTTCTAAATAAAATGAGATTTTCACTTACTAAAAACTGACTAACTAAATTAACGGGGTTCAACGCACAATGGTTCCGCGATAGTGATAAAATTGGAAAAAGGTAATTCTTCTCTTTTTTTTTGTTAATTATGTCTTTTAATAGTAAGGGAGGAAGGGTATCCGAGCACTTACCTGGTCAATCCAATTCTAGGTTTACAACAAAAAATATTTTCGGTTTAACAATTCAATATTTAAATTAAAATTTAATTCACGTACACGATTCCCGCGATGTACATCTGTTAATTGTTCCTAAAATGGAAACAAATTTAATTAGAATTTCGTTTTTTACTTTTACTTTTATTTTAACTTGGCTCGCGATGCTCGTAACATTAATTTTAATAAAAGTGGAACACTGTATTTTGCACATAAATCATAATAAATTATTTTATATAAATACTTTGACTTCTTCAATTTATTTCAAAATATTTTACACTCTCCACTTAATTTTTCAAACCTTCATTTGTACTTTAGTTAGCTTTTGTGCTACCATGAATTTTATTTTATTAATACATCATCTTTATTTTATTTAAAAAATTGCGCTCTTGGAAATTCTATTTACCATTTATTATTCTTATAAAATTTATTTATCATTTCTTTTCTTTTTTATATTCTTAAATTTCATTTATTATTTATTTTAAAATTTTTATTTAATGATCTTAAAATAAAATTTATTTTCCATATTTTATTTCTATTTCGTTCTTAAAATAGAATTTATATATCCTTTCTTTTATCTTTAAACTTTATTTATTATTTATATTTAAATTTTTCTTTTATTTAAATTTATTTAGCATATTTCATTTCTTTCTCAATAAAATAAAATTTATTTAGCTTATTTTATCTTTTTTTTTTTTATTTTATTTAAGTTATTGTGCTCTAAAAAAAAAAATTATTTATTATTTTCTTCTAAGGAATCCTTTGGATGGAGGATCGTGCAGTATTTTTTCGGAGGCTACTGCCACCGTACTAAGGCACGACTTTTCTCACCCTGCAAACCTTCCTAATGTGACCCTTCATTACCAGGCCAAAGTAAGACTTATTTCCCATTAAGTAGTGTAGGTTCTTATGTTGACTACAGCTTACAGGAGAGCCCCTACTTAGCCTTCTGTAATGAAACAGGGTCGCGAAGGAGTGTTGTACATTTTTCGAAAAGGATAAACAAGTTACTTTATTATCTTGTAACCAAAAAAAAATTTTTTTATATTATTTAATTATTGTTCGGTTATAGCCATGGAGGGAGGATCGTGTTATCCTTTTTCGAACAGAGCTAACGCTAAGTCGTACTAAGGCACGATTGGTCTCACCCGGTGAACCTTGCCAACCTTTGCTTTATTACCAGGAAAAAGATTTAGCTCATCCCCACTCAGTAGTGCGGGTTCTAATGTTAACTGCAACTTGCGAGGATATGTGAGCATTCTTTAACCCTCTGTAATCTCGCAATTAAGCGAAAAGCGTTTGAAGGAAGGTTACACGTTTTACCAGAGGACTCTTTTATTTCTTTATATAGTGACAAAGAAAAATTTTTTTACGCACTGGAGGGCCTGGAGTTCAGGATCGCAGCACGCTGAAGCCATGGGCTTCATATTGGTCACTTTAATTGGTTATAGCACATTTTATATAAAAAAAACAATAAGCACAATTTTCTGAGATCCCTTTTTTTTAAAAAGGAAATATTCTTTTTCCTTTAATCAGAATACTATTTTCATTACTAACTTCCATTTCTCTCAATTCACATCTACTACAATTATTCACATCAATTTCATCCTTCTTTCCATATATTTCACATTATTATTCATTAATTTCTATTATTCACATTAATTTCTTTCAATACATTTTTTCTTATATTTTTGTTTTATTAATTTAATTAATTTAATTTTTTTTTTTTTTTTTGCTTTAAATTTAATTCTAACTTAAACACTTTTTCATTATCGCGAGCCAAGTTTTCTTAAGGATCCGGCACATCCTTTTACGCGACTGGCCGGTCCCTGCTCGGGCGCCAGTTAAACAAGGATCGTTCCTTGTTGTAAAAAAAGGCCTGACCGGATGTGTACTCACACGACCAAAAAATAAAAAAGAAATTTTAAGTTATTTAAATGAACTTTATTTGGCCACGTCTAGAATTGAATTAACTTTATTCTTAACTTAATTTATTATTTTTTAATCCAAATTTTTCAATATTTTTTTAATTAGGCTTAAGTTCATCAAATTTAATTTTCATTAAATTATTTTTATGAAGAAAGGAATTTTACAACATGAAAATTAATTAAAATTGTTATTGATAATCTTTCATTCTTGACGTGACTAGGGGTTGAACCGGCAGGTTACTATGACATGTTTCGATCGGAACCACTCGATCTCCTCAGATAGTTTTGCCGTCTTACACTCGCAGCTATCGAAGGCTGCTGACGTCAGTAGTCAAATATCAATCCTTAAACCAAATTTGTATTTTTAACACTTTCTTTTGGTAGATCGAAATTTGCTTTTTTTACTGAATGATTATCCATTTTAATTGACTTTACATGTTTTTTCCTTACTTCTGTTTTTTCGTACTTTGTCAAGAATTTTTCTTGAAGTCCAAGTACATTTTTTGTTTGTTTTTTTCATTCTATCTTTCTCTTTTCTGTTGACCTTTTTCAGCACAACTTGAAGGACAAATGTAAACATAGAGCTCGTGCCTTAGCTTTAACAATAATTAGTATTGTGGTTATTTTGTTGAACTATTTATGGTTTTTAATCCAAATTTTTCAATATTTTTTTAATTAGGCTTAAGTTCATCAAATTTAATTTTCATTAAATTATTTTTATGAAGAAAGGAATTTTACAACATGAAAATTAATTAAAATTGTTATTGATAATCTTTCATTCTTGACGTGACTAGGGGTTGAACCGGCAGGTTACTATGACATGTTTCGATCGGAACCACTCGATCTCCTCAGATAGTTTTGCCGTCTTACACTCGCAGCTATCGAAGGCTGCTGACGTCAGTAGTCAAATATCAATCCTTAAACCAAATTTGTATTTTTAACACTTTCTTTTGGTAGATCGAAATTTGCTTTTTTTACTGAATGATTATCCATTTTAATTGACTTTACATGTTTTTTCCTTACTTCTGTTTTTTCGTACTTTGTCAAGAATTTTTCTTGAAGTCCAAGTACATTTTTTGTTTGTTTTTTTCATTCTATCTTTCTCTTTTCTGTTGACCTTTTTCAGCACAACTTGAAGGACAAATGTAAACATAGAGCTCGTGCCTTAGCTTTAACAATAATTAGTATTGTGGTTATTTTGTTGAACTATTTATGGTTTTTAATCCAAATTTTTCAATATTTTTTTAATTAGGCTTAAGTTCATCAAATTTAATTTTCATTAAATTATTTTTATGAAGAAAGGAATTTTACAACATGAAAATTAATTAAAATTGTTATTGATAATCTTTCATTCTTGACGTGACTAGGGGTTGAACCGGCAGGTTACTATGACATGTTTCGATCGGAACCACTCGATCTCCTCAGATAGTTTTGCCGTCTTACACTCGCAGCTATCGAAGGCTGCTGACGTCAGTAGTCAAATATCAATCCTTAAACCAAATTTGTATTTTTAACACTTTCTTTTGGTAGATCGAAATTTGCTTTTTTTACTGAATGATTATCCATTTTAATTGACTTTACATGTTTTTTCCTTACTTCTGTTTTTTCGTACTTTGTCAAGAATTTTTCTTGAAGTCCAAGTACATTTTTTGTTTGTTTTTTTCATTCTATCTTTCTCTTTTCTGTTGACCTTTTTCAGCAGCCTTCGATAGCTGCGAGTGTAAGACGGCAAAACTATCTGAGGAGATCGAGTGGTTCCGATCGAAACATGTCATAGTAACCTGCCGGTTCAACCCCTAGTCACGTCAAGAATGAAAGATTATCAATAACAATTTTAATTAATTTTCATGTTGTAAAATTCCTTTCTTCATAAAAATAATTTAATGAAAATTAAATTTGATGAACTTAAGCCTAATTAAAAAAAAAATATTGAAAAATTTGGATTAAAAACCATAAATAGTTCAACAAAATAACCACAATACTAATTATTGTTAAAGCTAAGGCACGAGCTCTATGTTTACATTTGTCCTTCAAGTTGTGCTGAAAAAGGTCAACAGAAAAGAGAAAGATAGAATGGAAAAAAACAAACAAAAAATGTACTTGGACTTCAAGAAAAATTCTTGACAAAGTACGAAAAAACAGAAGTAAGGAAAAAACATGTAAAGTCAATTAAAATGGATAATCATTCAGTAAAAAAAGCAAATTTCGATCTACCAAAAGAAAGTGTTAAAAATACAAATTTGGTTTAAGGATTGATATTTGACTACTGACGTCAGCAGCCTTCGATAGCTGCGAGTGTAAGACGGCAAAACTATCTGAGGAGATCGAGTGGTTCCGATCGAAACATGTCATAGTAACCTGCCGGTTCAACCCCTAGTCACGTCAAGAATGAAAGATTATCAATAACAATTTTAATTAATTTTCATGTTGTAAAATTCCTTTCTTCATAAAAATAATTTAATGAAAATTAAATTTGATGAACTTAAGCCTAATTAAAAAAATATTGAAAAATTTGGATTAAAAACCATAAATAGTTCAACAAAATAACCACAATACTAATTATTAATTTATTATTACAATTCTATTTCTGTGGGAAAATGCTTATTCGTGCAAGTCGCATTGCAACACGCGCAGACTTTAATTATGCTGAGTTGCAATGTGATTTCACAATTATTATTGAACTTAAATTAGGTGTTAGTAAAAGCGGATCATGTTACAACACGCGCAGACATAAAATATGATGAGTTGCAATATGGTTTCGCAACAAGTGTTCTTAACCCATTTATTAAGGTGTTAACTTGCATTTTGATTTGAACGCCCATTTTCATAATAAGTCTGGATAACTTTAACACGTTGTTGGATTGTGTATCTCTCCATGGTTCAAATTGAGTAAGTCTGAAATAGAGAAATGTCAAATAAAATTCGGAAAAAAACTTGGCGTTTAGGTGTGGTTCACATTCAACATCGGCCCTTACAATTTAACCACCCTTTATATTCGTTATATACTTGCATAATTGACTAGATGGTAAATTTATACATGAAACGATCGGTCTAAGAGGATATCCTTCCTAATTGTTTTCTTTCAATAGGCGTTATTATTTGGTTCCTATAAAGTTCTTCTACGAGATCATTGTTTGTTCTTTGAAAACCACTTGTGGGGTCCCTGTTTACTCTCTGATAAGTCATAATATCACCAATAATTTGTCTCATTCTTTTGTTATAATCCTCTTTTTCTAAAGCTACTGTTGTGTCCCCTTTATCCGCGTTCAAAATTAAAATGTTGCCATTTCGTTTTAAGAACCTTTTGGCTTGGTCAATAATGTTCAGTATAAATTTGTCTCTATTGTTCATACTAATTTTATTAAAGTGATTATCTACTATTGACGTGAATCTAGATCTGGCAATATCCTGATCTTCCTAATCATTAAGTGTTTGTATAAAATCTTGTTTTGTAGCGAAATATTGGAAAAATAAAATATGATTTTATAAAAAAAAAAAACAAAAAAACTTGGACCTCGAGCTTAATTAATTGAATATTTAAACATTTATGTTTATTATAACCATATTATTTTCAGCGATATTATTGTTGCCTCCAAACATGTTATGATCAACACAACATTTACAATAGCATGGTTGGTTTTCAACCATAGTATGTTGCTCTTGGAAAAGAGGATAATACTATTGAAAATTTAAAATATTGTCATATTTAACCATAACATTTTTAATCATAACAGCCCACCAAGCTGCGACAAATCTGGTTTGGAATAGCATACCATGCGTTTTTGAATATTCTCTCACAGTTCGTTTTCATTTTGGGACTTTATTGGTCCAATCCTTTTTTTTTACAATCAATCTTCTTTCCGTGCGATTTAGATCCGGGGATTTCGCAGATCAAGACATTAAATCAACACTCTCGTCTAAAATTAATTTTTTGCAAGACCCGAAGTGTGTTGGTCGTTATCCTGTTGGAATAGCCAATTAAGTGCCATTTACCACTCTGCATATGACAGCATTATTTCTCTAAGCACTTCAACTTTTGAATATTGGTCCATGATAGTTTTTATCCAAAATAATGGCCCATCATCATTATAGGAAAAGCATACCCACTAGTGCTGGGATACTATCGATATTTATCGATAGCTCAGATTTCACTATCGATATATCGATATTACCATCGACTGAATGTTTTTACTTGAGAAGAACAACTTTAACTAATATTTTATTAGGCTACAGGTCGTTGTTTTTAAATAAAACTTTTATATTTTATTTTAGATGAAAGTTTTTGAAAAATTACGCTGAAATTAATTTCAATATCTAAATAAAACAACGAAATAAAGCCCGATTAAGGACTTGATTGTACTTGCAACATGCATATGTAAATTGTATGTTCAAATTAAATACGTTACGATTTATTTGAAAAGAAAACCATAAAACATAAAAAAAGGAAATTAATAATTAGAATCTATATATAAATCGGCTAAGGCAAAACAGTTAAGAACACTTTCCTCCTCTGTATGTCAACCGATTTGAACAAAATATACACCATTTGAGAGACATTTACTCAAAGAAGTGCACAATGTATATTTTATTAAAATCTGTTCAATAATTTCAGAGTTGTAAGCGTTCAAAACTGCTACTAACACAAATGCAAAATAAATAAATTTTTTTTTTTAATTATCAAATAATAAAAAATTAGGGTGATCGATTATTCGTTATTTTTCAGAAACCGGTTTTCTAATATTTCGACTATATAAATCAGACCAGGCAAAACAGTTAAGAACGCTTTCTTCCTTTGTTTGTCAACCGAACCTGTATGGGGAGAAAAAAAGGGGAAATATGGGAAACTAAATTTCTTTTTTTTTTACTTTTCTGTTCTTCATGTGATCATTTTTAAATTTTCTATAATATCCTGGGTAAGTGATAACCTATAAGATACAAAATGCTGGTATTTTTTGTTTTTCATCTGGAACTTTTTGAATTTTCTATAATATTCAACCTATAAAGATAAAATTATACATTAAACTGGGTGAATAAGAAGATGTAAAGGAAGCTTTTTGGTACTTTTTCGTTCTACATCTGGTACTTTGATTAATTTTCATTAATATTAGACATAGAAACATAAAATTAAACGTGCAACGTCCTGAGTGGATGACAATATATAAAGGACACTTTTTGATACTTTTTTGTTTTTCTATTGGTATTTTTTATGCTGGACTTACAGAATTAAATTAACTCACGTAGAAGATAAAATATGAACCGGAGGTTGGTCCCTTGCCTAATCGATCCACTTTGAGGGAAAAAATAAATGCTCGAAACAAATAAATTCATATATACTTAAATGAATTATGTTTTCTTCATATTTACAAAAAAAAAAATATGGTCGAATTTTGACCATAAGGCGAACACTAGTCTATATATAAATCGGCTAAGGCAAAACAGTTAAGAACACTTTTCTCCTCTGTATGTCAACCGATATGAACAAAATATACACCATTTGAAAGATATTTACTTATAAAAGTGCACAATGTATATTTTATTAAAATCTGTTCAATAATTTCAGAGTTATAGGCGTTCAAATTTGCTACTAACACAAATACAAAAAATTTGTTTTTTTCAATTATCAAATAATAAAAAATAGGGTTGTCGATTATTCGATAGTTTTTAGAAACCGGTTTTCGAATATTTCGAAAATGGAATGTGATAATTTTTAAATTTTCTATAATATTGATATTAGAAACGTTATGTTATTGGTGCATGGTCCTGAGTGAATGAAACTTTATGACATTAAAAATGTTGGTTATTTTTTATTTTTTCTTTGGTATGTTTTGAATTTTTGTTAATATACGGCCTATAAAGATAAAATTAAAAATGCATGGTCCTGGGGAAATAAGAACATCTAAGGGGAGCTTTTTGGTACTTTTTCGTTCAACATCTGGTACATTGATTCATTTTCGTTAATATTAGACATTAAAAAATAAAATTAAACTTGCAATGTCCTGCTTGACAATCTATTAAGGAGATTTTTTGATACTTTTTTGTTTTACCAATTCTGATGATAAAAATTAACTTTCGTGGAAGTTAAAACATAAAACGGAGGTTGGTCCCTCGCCTAATCGATCCACTAAGACGGAAAAAATTAACGAAACATATAAATTCATATATGCATAGATGTACTATGTTTTCTTCTTATGAACATGAAAATGTATGGTCGAATTTTGACCATTAGGCGAACACTAGTTAAACTAAAAGGTTAAACAACAATTTTATTCATATTAGAATTCCTTACAAAACAAAAATGGTAGTTATCAAAAAAATAATGTTTAAGAAATACATAAATCAAAATAAAAAGACATCAACTATTTGATAAGAAATTTATTTTTTTGTAAAAACTAAAGCAGTTTCTCCTGCAGCTGAATAGCACCGAAGTAGCAGGGACTATAAGATATTTTTTGCAACTTAAGATAATTTCTTAATTGGTTTTGATTCTCGACAAAAAAGGTAATCGGTCTTAGGTGTTTTCCTCTAACGGTCGTTCATTGTATTGACTTATGCTCGCAATTGCATTTGCATATTTTTTACAACATTATAAAAACATTTGACATTTCAGTCCCTCTGTAAACATATACAAATGTTGACATAAGGGCTTCTAATTAGGAGATAAGAAGCACAGCTGAGCTATCAATACCACCCAGCGGTAACTAGAATGAGTAAAGATGCCTAATAGAAGGCCTTTTTTAGCAGTCACAAGCAGTCAGAAGCCCTTCTCGCCGCATTCCATACTTATTTATTTTTTACACAGTTTGTCATTGGGCGCAAGGCCTTCCACACTTCCTTTAAAAACAACTTCGATCCCTTCCCAAAGAAGGGAGTAAGGAAGGTCACTAAAAATAAAAAGTAAATAAAACTGAACACCTTCCTTTCTCCCTTCTCAAAGAAGGGAGTAGCGAATGTGTACTGAATATTTCAGAAGGTCTTTTAAAAAGAAGTTTATCCCTTCTAGAAGGCATGCTTCTGAAGGCAGGATATCATGCGAAGCGAATCTTTTAGAAAGGAGTGTAGAGGCCTTCAAAAAGGCCTGCCATTTGCGGTCCTTTCAATGTTTACCGCTGGGCACCTGCTATTTTTTTTTTTTTTTTTATTTGTATAATTTACATCCAGCGCGAATTATGAGCAAGTAAACTAGCTGCTGTTACATGTTTTCATAGCTGCATTTTAAATAATAATATCGAAATTGATTTTTTTTATCGATATTTTCGATATTTAAGGACAATCGATAGTTTCACAGCACTAATACCCACACCATTATGTTACCTTATCCATGCTTGAATGTACCGTGGGTTCATTTCTGCACTTTTTTGGACGACTTAACCATGTTTTACCATCGTTTCCAATTAAATTGATTTTAAATCCGTTCGCCCAAAGCACATTGCGCAAATTTTTTCCATGAACATGGTTATACTAATCCTTATGAGCTTTTGCGATTATTAGCCCAAGTATGAATAAAAATTCCCTAGGAGTTTTCTCCCTTTTCCCATTTGTCCTATGTACATTCAATTGTTAAAATGGGAAAAGGAAAAAAACTCCCGGGGAATATTTATTCATAATTGGGCTGTATCCATATCCGTCAAATGGTCCACCGTGACCGAAAACTTTAAAGTTATTAAAATTTTTAATTTTTTTATTTATTTTACGATATTATTATAGAGAAATATGTAGATTTTACTAATTTTATAAATTTACCCATAAATTTGTCCACTTAGATGAACAATCAGACTGCGATGTTGTGCAAACGTAATTTCTTATTTGTCAGAATTTTTTATTGTGTTTTCTTTAATATTATCTTCCTGAAAAGAGGTGATATTTGATGAAAATTATTCCAAAAAAATTTTCTTACATGGTCTGTAATCTAAAGAAGAGTTCAAAGAGTAATATGTTGTTCGGATTAACGGTAAATTTTTATTTTGTTTTAATGATTATTCAGTTCAGTTATTATGGAAAAAATTTCACGTTCGAAGTTTCACGTATCGACCCAGATTTTGGCTTAAAAAAGAAAATACAGAAGATTTTGGAATCAAATCAAAGACATTTTAATGTTACGTTGCTACGTATAATTCTCAAAGTAACTTGACTAAAAAATTGTGCCAGGCTTCGCTTAGTAACGCCTTTTTATAAATGGCCACAAAAACTACTTCTATTTTTTTCACGTTCGAACCGCTAGTTCTTTTGCTATTATCTTTGGCCTAGAGTCGCGCCCTCCATAAACTTTAGCATAGATAACAGTGCTTTCTTAGTGCTATAATTTAAAGTCTAAGAGAACGTAAAAATATTTGTTGCTTAAAATGTTATTACATTTTCGATGCGTACGACTGTCACGTTTAACACTTTGGTTTTACCCATATGTCGATTTCGACGATGTCCTTTTGTAAGCAGGACACTTTTCTTGAGCAAGCATTGCAATGACTAATCTGTCGTTTTGCAAATAATGGTTAGGTTAGGTTAAGAAGGGTTGTGCGCCCACAGGCACACCTCCACTCGGAGACCGAATACGATCCATTGTGATTCCCTTCAATGAAAATATGAAGTTAGAGAGAGAGAGATAAGACGAAGTGAAGAAATAGAGAAAAGGAAGTAAGATAAAGACAGAAAATTAGAAAGTAGGACCAATACCCCCCTTACAGTCCCCTCAACAGAAACAGCCGCGTTATTTCCCTGACAAACCCCAGTAGATTGGCCGGATTACATCCAGCCATGCACCCCAGTTCGTCGTGAAACCTATCTCCTAGCCACTTCAGTCTGAGACCCTGCATCCTAGGACAATGGCACAATACATGCTCGATCGTCTCTAGCTCCTCCGAATCCTCGCATAGCCTGCAGAAGTCCGGTATGGCGTTGTCCCATCTGCTCGCAAAAGCCCTGACAGGACAATGACCCGTCAAGAACCCTATAAGTGTTCCGAGACTACCCCTATCCAATCCCAGTAGAACCCTGGTTGCCCCCGCGTCCAATTTGGGCCATAGTGCCCTAGACACCCTGCAATCCATTCTGCCCCTCCAGGATCGGTCAACGTCATCACGGAATTTCTCCCGTATCACCCCATAGTAATAGCATAGGGGGGGTTTCACCCCCCTGTCCCCCACCACTAAGTCGAGACCCGAACCCTCTCTCGCGAGTTCGTCCGCCACCTCGTTTCCCTCAACCATGCATTGTCCTGGTACCCAACACAGCCTCACGTTGAATGCACCCATGAGTTCCCTAAGAGCGCTCCTACACCGCGCAACCAGGCATGATCGCACCGTATGGTTCTTCAATGCCCGAAGCGCCGCCTGACTATCGACGTAAATTGTCACCTCAGATCCACCCACGATGTGATCCAGTATCACCTCCGTCGCCCTCCAGATCGCTAGGATCTCAGCCTGGAAGACACTGCACTCATCAGGGAGTCTGAATGACCTTTTTACCTCGGTGTCCGCGATATAAACACCGGCACCAGTGCCGGTTTCCATCTTGGACCCATCCGTAAATACTGCCCACCCCTCAAACAGTCCATTGGATCCACTCCAAATTTCCCTATCAGGGAACTCCACTGGTGGTGTTGCACCGAAGTCCAGGGTCATAGTCCTATGATCCGAAATTCCCTCGAGAATAATACCCTGATCAAGCAGACCCATCTCGTACAAAATTCTCGTGTGATCATCCCGCCTAGGTCTAACTAAAGAAGACTCGTAAAGTCTAAATAGGTTCCTAGCTGCCACACTCCTCACATAATGCTCGATAGGGGATAGATATAGTAGGATGTCCAGCGCTGCCTGCGGAGTGCTTCTCCTTGCGCCTGTGATGCCAAGAGATGCACTCCTTTGAACCTTGCTGAGCATCTTCCTATAGCTATCCACTCCCAACGCACCCCACCAAACAGTGCATCCATAGGGAAGTATAGGCCTAACGACCGATGTGTAAATCCAGTTTACCATATCAGGTCTAAGACCCCAGTTCTTACCAATGGAGTTCCTGCATGTGTAGTATGCATTGAGTCCCCTTCTCATCCTCTCCTGAGTATTTCTCTTCCAAGACAGTTTGCGGTCCAGAAAGTTACCCAAGTACTTTGCTCCGTCCGATAGAGGCAACTCGACGCCATCTAGCACTGGCCCCCTAAAACCCTCTATCCTATACCTTCTGGTGAATAGCACCAGCTCAGTCTTCGCAGGGTTAACACCCAGTCCCCTATCCTTTGCCCATGCCGAGAGTTCACCCAGCATCACCTGCATAATTTCCCCGATCGTGGATAGAAATTTTCCCCTGACCAGCAGAACTATGTCGTCCGCATAGGCAACAACTTTCCTGCCCATGGAATCAAATGACCTAAGGATCCCGTTAACCGCAAGTAACCACAGTAGAGGCGATAATACCCCCCCTTGTGGTGTCCCCCTGGTAACCTTCCTCCTTATCACATGTTCCCCCAGGCTCGAGTTTATAATCCTACTGCCAAGCATGCAGGTTATCCACTCCACCAGAAAGTCCTCAACTCCCAACTCCAACAAAGAATCCCTAATCGCCTCTATCCTAATGTTATTAAAGGCTCCCTCTATATCCAGAAACGCGGCGCAAATAATACTTACCACGGTCCATATTTTCAAAATTTTTTATATATTTTTTTAAATTAAATTTATAAAAATTATGAAATTAACACAAAAAATAGTTTCCCCAATATTTTTGAAAATGGTCTAGTGTTTTTAATATTGACCCTATTAGTTTGCCAGCGCAAACCAAAGTGGCAGCGAAATATAAGATAAAAGATAAATAAATATATTTTGCAAAGCACGACCTTGAGCTTGACTTAAAAATAACAAGAAATAAAATTAAAAGGTCGAAGAAAATGGACTAAGGCCCGTTTTCACAACTTACCGATAACTAAAGATAGGAAAAGTGTTCCATTATTACAACTTTACTTTAAACTAAAAGGTAGTACGCACCTTAATTTACTTTATGGCTGACTTTAGGCTAAAATTGAGTTTTAATAATGGAACACTTTTTATAAGGCCGGTTAAAGTTTACTTTTAGCTATCGGTAAGTTGTGAAACGGCCCTAGATAATTTATAATTTAAAAGAATATATTTTTAAAACGCGATAATTTAACAATAATTTTTGCCAGAATATATTGGCACTCCTACTAACAAATCGAACAAAATATAAAAAAAAAACTTATGAAAATATTAGTGGCACTATTTATTTTGTCCGTAACTGTTTATTAAACGAAAACCCTACTCAACACATGTAATTTAAGCAGCGCTTAAAAAACTGCAGTTAAAGTAGAAAAACGGCCATTTCTTCCACTTCTTCATTTGTTGCTGGCTAAAAAAACTTTTGCTTTTACTTCTGATTTATTAATTAATTGCTGTAAAACCAACTAAAAAAGCGAAAAGTGGTACACAAATATTTTTTGTTCGAAAGTTTTTGGTTTCAACTGTAGTTTTTGAAACCCAGATTTTAAGTTAATGCTTTTTTGGCAACGTGAGTTGGTATTCATTTATGTAACTTTCTGTTCTAATCGCACTACGGTCAAGGGTATATAAGATTCGGCATTGTCAAAAAGAGCATTCATACTTGTTTTTAATTAATTCTAATTAAGCACACTCCAAAATCAAAAGCCCAGACTGTTAACAGATGACACTTTCACATTTTTAATTTAACTACAAAACCTTTTTTTATTTGTCGTTGGCTAAAATGTGTCTTTGTATATGTGATTGTTTGTAACAAAGACATATCCACGCATGTTTGCTCTTTTAACCCTTAAATGCCCAAGGACACCGATTTTGATATACAAAATATATGATGTGTAAAATGGTCTTATATTAAAATAAAAAGATCAAACAAAATTTAAAAATCCCTTCTAAGGTGGGATTCACAAGATACCTGTTTATCGTTAACGCGTGTCCAAGCTCTTTATTCTACTATAGAATACGCTAGTGTGAACGTAGTGTAACGGATAAGGATGAATCAGGGTAGCTATACGTTTTTCTGATTGTGTAACATTAATGAAATTTTTTTATGTACTATGTTCGATCGGAGGCATGTCATAACGTCCAGTGTCATAGTGTCCATGGACATTATGACAGTTTTAAAAGTGTCATAACGTCCATCAAAGAAATGTCATAGCGTCCGCGGACGTTATGACACTTTGCAAAATGTCTTAATGTCCACAACTTAACTTATAATGAAAAATATTAAAATGTGTAAAATTTTTTTTTAAATATCAAAATAAGTAAGTACAATGCCAAAAATTCTTACAAGCAAGAATGTAAACAAATTTGGGATCATAGCCGGCCTTCGGCCGGGCGCAAGGATTTTCTTCTCTATGGTATAACAAATACGGGCTTCGCTAACTAGAGCTTCTCTGCACAGCCGGCCTTCGGCCGGGCGCAAGGATTTTCTCCCCTATGGTATAACAAACACCGGCTTCGCTAAGTAAAGCCTCTAAAATCTGCCTTGTTTCCGAACAAAAGTCGACTATGCAGAGAAGCTTTAGTAAGCCAAGCCGGTGTTTGTTATACCATAGAAGAGAAAATCCTTGCGCCCGGCCGAAGGCCGGCTGTGCAGAGAAGCTTTAGTTTGCGAAGCCGGTATTTGTTATACCATAGAGAAGAAAATCCTTGTGCTCGGCCAAAGGCCGGCTGTGCAGAGAAGCTTTAGTTAGCGAAACCGGTATTTGTTATACCATAGAGGAGAAAATCCTTGCACCCGGCCAAAGGCGGGCTGTGCAGAGAAGCTTTAGTTTGCGAAGCCGGTATTTGTTATACCATAGAGAAAAAAATCCTTGTGCCCGGGCAAAGGCCGGCTGTGCAGAAAACCTTTAGTTAGCGAAACCGGTATTTGTTATACCATAGAGGAGAAAATCCTTGCGCCCAGAAGTGTTTTCGTTATATATTTAATATATACACCCAGTGAAAAAGCAGCAAAACCATTTTTAAAAAATTGTTTACCATATTATGTTTCATTTAACCAAATCATTGTCACCGACAACCATATTATGGTTAAATTAGTTTCTTTAAAAATAGTTTTGTTGGTTGGGACCATAATGAAACTTGGTTTTCTCTGCGTGTATGCAGATAATTTTTTTGTATTTAATTTCTTTAGTAATTATGGACCTAATGACACTTTTTGGAGTGTCATAACGTCCATGGATACTATGACACTGGACGTTATGACATGCCACCGTTCGATCACGATCAATTTTCCCTATATCATAAATTTTTTTTTGAAGACAATGGCACATGATTTCTGTTACTTCTGCAAACATTTTTGCGGAATAAAAAAAAAAAAAATTGTAAAAGAACAATTTCAAAGAAAAATTTTTTTTGAGTAATTTCATTAAAATTACCTTTCTATCAGTGGTTTTACCTTCTTAATCCCTTTTGATCCGCAAAAGTTCTATTCTACTAAAATTGAAATTTGACAAAAATATAGTAGTTTAGAAAATATGTCCTAACATCTCAAACATAAATAACACAACAGTCGCAAATATTACCTCTTTAAAGATAACAAGACTACCAACCTAGCAAAAAAGCAAGCAGGTCATTATCGCTGATAGTTTTAGTGCAATGATAATTTCTTTCGGATTAAATATTAAAAAAAAAACACTTTTTTCTGAATTAAAAAAAAAATGTTGTGTTTAACAACATGGCACAACCACAATTACCAATATTTTGACCTAATTTTATGGCTACCTTAGTTTTAATATTGTTACTATTAAATAAAATTAAAATTTTTGAAATCGGTGACAAACAAAAATTTGACTTTTGGCCAATGAAATAAAATTTTCAGCCACTGTGCGGCGCCATCAAGCGTGAGTGTTACCCTGCAGCCACAAGATCAAGTTTTCTTGATAGCCTTTAATTTATACTGTATGTCTAAATTTACTTAAATTGAAAGCTTTGACTGAGGCTGCATGCAATTTTTAGCAATTTAATTTCAAGATGTCATCAAGACAACAATTCATAAAAGTAAAAACAATCGTACAATTTTTATATTTTAACTTGTAAACAGCTGTTAAATTTAACGAAAAATTGCCAAACAAATGAAAAGGTAAAATTGAGATTAATCTCATGTTCAATTTAAAAAGTGTGAGTGTGTTATTAACAAAAGTGAGAGTGTATTGCAAATTGAAAGGAATAGAACTTGATCAAGTTAGGTTAAAAATAAATATCAGAAATGGATTCCTCGATTCAAAAAAACAGTAAGATACCAAAACTTTCCAGAATAATTAAATATACTAAGCATTATTTTATTAAATTCTTAGTGATTTTTTCCTGATAAGCAGCGTTTCAATATCACCAACTTCAAATGCTTTAAAAAAAATGTAGCACTAATCTTTAAAAAAAAGCTTGAGGGGTTGTTGTGAAAAATATCAACTTTCATTTGCTTTTGGTTTCAATCCATTCCTATTAAAAAAGTTAAGGTGAATGAATCTAAATTCTTAGCCGATTGTTGCAAAATGTGCCCAGCGTCACCCCTGTATCGGAATTAGCAGTCTCTTTTTAAATTGATTTTGTTTAAAACTAAACGTATTTACATATATTATTTTGAAAGAAAAATGAGTTTTGTTTGTTTTTTTTGCGAATACAATAAAGCAAGTTGTTTTTATTATTGATTTTTCTTAACCTTCTTACAACTGCAATTAATGCTGGAAGAATTCCAACCAATTGTAGTGGGAAATATAAGAAAAGATTAACTCACGGCTAATTGTTGTTGTTTTTGTTTAAGCTTTGATATTGTTACAAGTGAAACTGTTGCTTTTAATTCTTATTCGCTTAACAGTTTTATTTGCTTAATAAATTTAGTTTTTCTAAAATCTTTGGATGAAGTGTCCTGATGATCTGGCCTGCGCAACCAGTGAAATGCGCATAGGAAATTCCTAGTAGAGTTGTGAAAATTGTTCCTTTTGTGGAAAAGTTCCGACCGATCCGAAAGATCAAAGGAACTAGGTCGTTTCTATCGTTCAACGTTCCTGTTTTTTACTTTGAATAATGAATGAACGAGGAACGAGAAAACTTCTCTGTCGTTCGTAAAAACGTCATATATTGTTTGTTTTCACTTTGTAGCGAAACAACTACATATGTACATAAATAAAAATTATGTATTTTAAAATGTTTGTAAAAAAAATAACTTATTCAATATATTCCAAAAATGTTTTAAGAATTTCGTAAAGTTGTACCTTTTTTAATCTGCGCGTCCCCTAATGCCGTTGCTGGTGGTAAACGAGTGGTATATTGCTTTGGATCACATTAATAATTGATCTAATTAGAAACTTTTAATGTCACGACAAAAATACACAAAATTCGGCAACACTGATCAATACACAAAAAATGAACATACAGAAATACATTCGATGATCCAACGGATTGCAATTGCGGAACGAGGAACTACAAAAAAGGATCTATTGAAAAATTTCACACCGCTCCTCGTAGGGAATCGTTCAATAGAACTAGGTCGTTCTGGAACGACACTACTCTAAAAGGAATAGCTATTTTCATCAACAATAAATTTCAGTGTTTTTATCAAGAATAAAAATTGGGAATTAAGCACGACAAAAAAAATCTCGTTAATTAAAAAATTTTGTATTCCTAAAAATTACTTTGATAATAAACTGGCAAGTGCACGGCTTAAAAAAAAGTTTAACTGGCAACATGCTTTATTTTTTGCGAAAACATTAAAGCAAGTTGTTTTTGTTTTTGTTTTTATTATTGATTTCTCTTAACCTTCTTACAACTGCAATTAATGTTGGAAGAATTCTAACCAATTGTAGCGGGGAATGTAAGAAGAGATAAACTCACTGCTTATTGTTGTTGTTTTTGTTTAAGCTTTGATAATGTTACAAGTAAGACTGTTGCTTTTAATTCTTATTCGCTTAACAGTTTTGTTCTCTAATATCTTTAGTTTTTCTAAAATTTTTGGATGAAGTTTCCTGATGATCTGGCCTAAGCAACCAGTGAAAAGCGCATAGGAATAGCTTTTCCGATCAACAATAAATTTCAGTGTTTTTATCAAGAATGAAAATTGGGAATTAAGCACGACAAATAAAATCTTGTTAATTGAAAATTTTGTGTTCCCAAAAATTACTTTGATAATAATTGTGTAAAAAAGCAAAACTTAAAACTTTTTCGATGAATGTTGCAAAGACAAAAAATATATGCCCCAAAGTGTGTCAACATGCATATTAAAATTTCATAGCTATGTATTATTTAATTGCAAAAAATAGCAAAAATAATAAAATATTTAAACTAAAACCCACAGCAGATCAACTGACTGAAAAAACTTTCGGTAGTTGACAAATTTTTTCAACTTTAATTTAAATCAGTAAATCACAATTCGTATGTATTGTATTTTTTCTGTCGCTTTGATATGCCCTTTAGTAGAAGTATACATTTTTAAAATCGATTCAGACAAAAGCACAAACGCGTGAAAGATGGCGAAATGGTATTCATGAATGTATAAGTACAAATAACAAAAAATCGGCAATCATCACACACTCTTTAAAATACTTAAATAATAACCGCACTATCACACACAACTATATTTATAACTGTGCATTTATAAAGTGCAACACACTGCCACGAAAGAAAAAAACAATAACAGGACGTGGAAAAGCGAAGCAGGAAAAAGGCATAAGAAACATGCACAATTACTTCACTAGGGGAAATGTGCAAGAGTTTGGTTGTTTTATGTTCACATATGTTTGTTTGTAAATGTTTGTATTGTTGTAAAATTTTAATTGGCAGTTTGTATATGCGGTTATTAAAGAAATCCTTTTGGTTGTCCCGATTCTACTTTATTTTCTTTTGTCGTTGTTTCGTTTCTGTTTTAAAGGGTGTCCAAATTGGAGGTATCATCGGTTAATGGAAATCGCTACAGGGAGATGATCCGAAGCTTTTTGTGGCAGAAGATTAGTGGTTTAGACCAGTGAAGGGCACATTTGCAAATCCTATGTACGCGTGCATAAGAATAAAAATGCTGCTTCCCTGCAAATAATAGGAACAGTCCAAAAACGCGTGTAAAGAGTAGCCCACAAGGGACCAGGACTAGTCCAAACGTATGGAAAAAACATGTCCTGTTTAACATAACGATGTCCTAGGAGAGGACCATATAACCCACCTTTGGACCACTTAGGAGTAGTTTTAAAACTACTCCATCGTATACTCAAGAGGATTAGTTTTGAAGTCGTTTAAAAATTAAAGCATGTCGTTAAAAACGAAGACATGTCGTCTCACTACAAACACTTTTTAACAATGACATGGTCCATGCTTGCATAACATCGGACCAGTCCATGGAGTAGTCCATTTTATCAAAATGGATCAGGTGGTCCAATTTTATTTGCAGGGTTGTGTGACATCGACACATGTACACTATAAACTTCTTTGTGTGGTCTGTGACAATGTACGTTCGGCTGTTGCTTTGTTGTTATTTTGGCAACACAAGCATACATGTGATAGTATGTGTATGATGCCACTTGCCACACTGCAAGAGAAGCAATGGATCATTTCAAAGAAAAGTTCGAAAATCTTATTACTTATCGTAGAGAAGGAGTGAATTGGCACCCAGTTCGTGCGATTAGACACTTTTATACTAATTTTTTTGAGTTTTTTTGAATTTGAAGTGTACAGCAATAACCCTACAACAGTTCAAGAGCTTAAAAACAACATTATCGAGCAGATACCAACCATTGACAACAGTTTATTAAAAACGAGAGCCTGCTGAGCCAGTAGAGGGGTTGCTTGACCGAAATAATTTATTCCAATTTATCCGGAACCTATTTGTTTATTAATGAAATAAAAGTATTTTTATTATATATAAGTTTTTGTTAGGCTAATTGGGCCTAATGTGTTAATGTAAATAAAAAACCTTTTTTTACATGTTTCTCCCAACGTTTCGTCAATTATTTGTTGACATCTTCAGGGGTTGTCTATATTTTTTTAAAATTATTTTGTAAAAAAAACCATATATTATTACAAAATTATAAAACAGCAAAATAAATAAACTTACAATTACTAGTTAGTTTTTCACATTAAATTTTATATTGAATGTTGCAGAGCTTACATAAAACATACAACATTTAATATATAATTAAATTAAACACACAACTTAAATTAATATCACAGTTTTTCTTTTCTATTTTATTGCAACTCTGTAGCTAAAACTTATATTATTCGTGTCTTGCTTTAAATTCATTGTTCTGTCAATATTTTGTTGTATACGTAAGCTTTCTATTGTGAAACGTTTTTTCTGTTTTGTTTCTACGTCTAATATTCTTATTCTCTCAAAGTCAGGTTTATGTTTTTCGCAAATCATATGTTTTGACACAGCTGTTGATTCCTTATGTTTTTCTATGTCATTTTTGTGTTCACTCATTCTTGTTTGTAAATTCCTCTTTGTTGTGCCAATATAAATTAAATCACATTTTTGTTCGTCATTTCCCTTACATGCTATTTCGTACACAACGTTATTTTGTTGTTGTTTTTCTACAGGCATTTTAATTTTGGAAAAAATAGAGTTGAGTGTAGTATTTGGTTTGTAGGCGTAACATATGTTTTGTGTGTTTATCGTTGTTTTAATATTTCTGTTGTCCGTTAAACCAGGAATAAACTTTACACTGTAAAAAACTTTGTCATCATTTTCAGTGTTGTTTGAAGTTGTGTTGTTTTTTAATTTTCTTTGTGTTTCTTCAATTAGTTGGTGTATAAGTTTAATTGGAAAGCTATTATTTATTAATATTGCTGTAATTTTTCTTATGTTTTTAACATGGAATTCTTCATCGCTAATATATAATACCCTAAAAATGAAATTTTTTGCCGTATTTATTATTTGGTATTTTGGTTGAGTTGCAGTAAAATTCATCAGTCTACCAGATGATGTTTCCTTTGAATACCAGTCAAATTTAATTAAGCTATTGTGTCGATATATGTATGTATCCAAGTATGCAATTTTAAAATTTTCTTCAATTTCCGTGGTAAACTGGATTTTTGGATGGTATGCGTTGAAAGCATTTAGGATCTCTTCTTTGTCGTCCCGTTTTACTATAACTAATATGTCATCTACATATTTTACTATGTATATTAAATTTATATTTTTCTTTTTTAATTCGGCTATTGCTTCGTCGAGTAAACTGTCCAGTACTATATCAGCTATGGTAGGAGAAAGTGGGTTCCCCATTGGCATTCCAAAAATCTGGCTATAGATTTTATTTTCGTAGACGAAATAATTGTTATCCGTGAGACAAAATTTAAGTATTTTTAAAAAAGTGGACTTCGAGATTTTTGTTTGTTTTTTAATAGTTTCCCATTTTCCCATTATGTTTTTTATGGCAGTTTGCACAGGAATGTTCGTAAATAATGACACGACATCAAATGATATGAGGACTTCATTGTCCGCGATAAATGTATGTTGTAATTGGTTTTTAAGTTCTGCAGAGTTTTTAATATTATATTTTTCGGAAATAATATGTTTGAGAATTTGGCCAATATATTTGGAGAGTTGGTAACATGGGACATTCATCGACGATACAATCGGTCTAAGGGGAGTATTTGTTTTGTGAATTTTTGGGAGACCGTAAATTCTCGGAGCAATGGCTGCGCTGCATAATAGTTGCCTTTTTTGCCATTGATCTATACACTTTCTTTGAATATCCCTGAAACTATGTTATTATTTTCCTTTTGAAGTTTTGACGTTGGGTCTAATCGTATTGTTCTGTATGTATTTTTGTCTTCTAGCAGCTTTTCCATTTTATTGTTGTACTCCTTCTTATACATTAAAACCGTTTTATTTTTATTATCTTAAAAAACTCTTTTTTTTTTTATTAAAGTTATAAATTATACGTCAATTTTTGGACACCCTTTATAATTTTCTTGCTTAAATTTGGCTGAACAGGCGATTTTAATGGTGGTGGACCATTGGACATGTATATTTGTCTGTCTGTTCAGTTGGCTGGTTGTTTGTTTGGTTGACGGAAGGTAAGGTCGGTCGAGTATGCATAAAAAACTTTTTTTTGTTTATGTTTGAACGTATTTGCCACATTTAACCGCAACTGTTGAAAATGTGTACGTGCAGTTCCAAATGCGTAAACTGGTTTTACAGGGTTATGAGACATACATACCCTGCCGGAGATTAAACTATTACATAACTAGTACCAAAGCAGCGTAAAAATATCCACTACTAGTTCTCAACCGTAAACTTTTCTTTACCATCTTAATGCTCAAATTAGCATTGACTGTGCTTGGGAAATCACTAGTGCTATCGGTAATAGATTTGGGACATTGGGTGCTTTGTAACCAGCTTGTTACTAGTTCCTGTGTACAGAAAAGACTTGCATTTTAACATTTTTTTTGTTATGAAAATGGCATAAATAAACGATTTGAAACAAATTTAAGAAGCAGTGTTAAAATACGAATATGTACTCGAATTTTAGTTTTGTTACAAAAAATTGTGGTGTCCTTGTACTTCATCAAGCACTTGTACTCACAAGCACTATTTTTTTTTAAAAAAGCTTTAACTCCGTCAGCACTAGAACCTCTTGTTCTAGTAATTGTACTAGTGGAATTTTGAAAATCCACTCTTTATCTCCTACAGGGTATTTACACACAAACACATGTCTATGGAAATGTTTTGCAATATGATAGGCTTTCAATGTGTTTAAATAAGTTTAAGCATTGGTAATTAATAGGAATTGACGTATTGACGTTCTTCAACAATAACAAAACAACAACTACCAACTTTACAGCAACAATATTTCTTCCCTGAACTCTGCTCTCATATTTTTTATCTAACCAGGTTGATACTGCTGCCGAACTGTTGTTGTTCTCCTATATTTATATTTATACAGGCAAAGCCCGGTATAACGAATGATATAATGTCAGCCCCTTTCGTTAAACTGAGAGATTCGTAATACCGAACTTTTTTTTAAATAAAAAATTAGCTACATTTATCATTAAACCGAGTCTTTACTATATTATATTCATGTTTATTGAACTTGCATACGTAAGTACGTGTTTACATATTGGGGAAAATTATTTGTCTAAAAAATCAGTAATAAATGATTGTTAGTATGAAGCTTTTTTCAACTGCTTTTTATTGCAATACTCTCATCACTAAAGATTTGTGTAGTCAATTTGATTAACCATCTCTTTTAAAGTGCAAATCGATGGTATTCCATACTTTTCCGATATTAGAGGAAGACTTACTTACACCTTTTTACATTAATTTAAAATTTTTATTTTTTCACTGAATGATATTCTTTTTCTATTTAACATCTTGCTTTCACAACACTTCAAACTATGCTCTGTGCTTCAAACCAAACACTTTTATTATGCTTAAAACTTATCTACGTGTTGTATTACTTTGTAACAAAAAAATGCACATTCAACATTTAACCATTCGTTAAACCGGGACAAACAAATGTTGATCGTTCGTTATATAAGGTAACTAATGAAAAAATTTGCTCATTCGTTATATCGGATTTTCGTTAAAGTGAGTATTTATTATATCGAGCTTTGCCTGTATTTATTTTGCCTCCCCGGCTTGCAAAATTCATTAACAATAAAGAACAATTGCTAACCGCACAGTGAAAAGCGATTGAAGGGCTCGATTTTTTTGTTTTCAACGTAAAAGAAAAACGAAAATGTAACGAACGGCAGCCAATATAATTTCACCTCATTAAATTTAACCAATTTAAACCAACTACCATTAACCGAATATGATAAAGCCATCACGACAGCAGTCAGTGGGTAAATGCGTAATTATATTCACAATTAAAAAAAAAAAAAAAATAGAAAGCAACAGCGACAATTTAAAAAAAAAAGCATTAAAGGGGCAAACCCAAATTAAATCTCCATAGCATCTGTCACATTTATTTTAATTTACTTGAATTTTATTTTAAACTAAACTGTCAACTGTTTTGAAAAATGTGTGTTTGAAGAGTGAAAATTAAATAAAAGCACTAACTATTTATAAGGACAAGTAAGTTTTCACCAAAATAAAAGAGCGAATTCTTATTTAGCAGAAAAAAAGAAATTTATTTTAACTGCAAAAACTCGCTTTAAATGTGAAGAATGCATTTTTGTGTAAAAGATCCACGTAATATATAGTACGATCAAATAACGTTTTGTGTAAAATGAGTCTTCTTGTTTAAAATGAGACTTGTTCTGTAAAATGCTACTTTTTATGTAAATGTGACGTTTGTCTTAAATGTGGCTTTTTGTGTAAAATGTGATTTTTTTTTAAATTGTGATATTTTGCATAAAGTGAGACTATTTGTTTAAAAATATAGCTTTTGTGTAAATGTAAATTTTTGTATAAATATAAATATTTGTGTAAAAATGTGATTTTTGTGTAAATGATGAATTTTTGTGTAAAATGCGAGCTCTGTTTAAAATGTGACTTTTTGAGAAAAATATGACTTTTTTTTGTATTATTTGACTTGTCTGTAAAATGTGACTTATTGTGTAATAAATACTGGTATAAAAATTTGACTTTTTGCATTTGTATGTGACTTTTTGTCTAAAATGAGACTTTTTGTGTAAAATGTGACCTATTGCAAAGAATGGTACTATTTGCGTTAATGTGACGTTTTGCTGAAAATTTGATTTTTCTTTTATTTTTGGCTTTTTGTGTAGAATTAGTCTTTTTTTTTTGTGTAAAATTTTATATATAAGATTATATATAAAATGTGAATTTTTGTGTTAAATACAACTTTTTGAGATGTAATTTGTTTTACTTTTTGTGGAAAATGTGACCTTTTGTCTAAATTGAGACTTTTTTGTTGAATGTAATTGTTTATAACGTGTGAATTTTTGTATAAAACCGTGACTTTTTGTGTGAAATGTCACATTTGTATTAAATGTTTTCGTTTGCATTAATCGTTTGTGTCAGCAATTATGTTGAAAACGAAAACAAATTTTCTTATTTTATTGTAGTTTTCGATATAATTTTCCCTGAAAAAGTCACACAAATGCGTGACGAAACAAATAATACAGTAGTTTTGACTTAACTGCCTTTTGTTTACGTGCACTTTTAACTTAACTGAACGAAATTAATCATTTTTGGAATTATTCTCTATAATTGCATACAAATTCCTTTTTTAAGTGCACTTTCTATACCTGCACATTTAAGATAAATGCGCAAAATTTTTGGCATTTTAAATTATTTTCATACAAAAAATCAAAGTTAGCTGCACTTTGACTTAACTGCACTTTCTATACCTGCACATTTAAGATAAATGCGCAAAATGTTTGGCATTTTAAATTATTTTCATACAAAACATCAAAGTTAGCTGCACACATAAAAATATATGGTGACCATTTTTTCACATCAATATCCAATTTAAGCTGTTTATAAACATATAGATCGCAATTATTTTGTTTTTTTTCCATAAATTTTTATGTTCTTTGTGAATTCTCATTATTTTTGTTAATGTTTCTTTTATATTAAATAAGCAGCATACATAGGCTGTTTGTTAGACGATTATGTTTAATATACAAATCCTAAAAGAATCGTCTGGTGATTATCTGACGAGTAACAAAAACAAAAACATCTAAATCTTTTTTTAATTTTTTTTTATTTATTTTTTTTTATTTTTTTATACCCTCCACCACAATTAGTTGTGAAGAGGGTATATTAAGTTTGTCATTCCGTGTGAAACTTTTTTATTACTCATCTCAGACCCCATAAAGTATATATATTCTGGGTCCTTGAGTAATTCTAAGTCGATTTAGCCATGTCCGTCTGTCTGTCCGTCTGACCGTCTGTTGAAAAAACGCTCACTTTCGAACAACTCAAAAGAAATTAACAAACTTGGTGCCAAATTGCTTATAGTTATCCTAAGCAGTTTGGGATTGAAATCCAGCAAAATCGGTTTTGTATGACCAGAGCTATGAATCAAAATGTGGAACCACCACCTAAAAAAATGGATAATTTTGTTACAAAAAAAAAAAACATAAATGCTGGAACAAGGCACGGAATCAGATAAGATTTTGCAAAAATTTGTTTTATTTGACTGGAAATCACGCTGTTAAATTTCGTGAAGATCCGTCCATAATTTACCTTAAGCCCCATACAAACAATACTCCCGGAAAAGAGTTTAGTACGCCTAAAACCGCATAAGTAACGCTAGCGTAACAAAATTTGGTACGTCACAGTTTTTTAGGACTAGAAATGACACTGTGAAATTTGGTGACAATCGGTCCATAATTTACCTTAGGCCCCATATAAACCATACTACCGAAAAACAGTTTAGTACGCCTAAAACCGTAAAAAATAACGCTAGCGTAACAAAATTTGGTACGTCACAGTTTTTTAGGACTAAAAATAACACTGTAAAATTTCGTAAAGATCGGTACATAATTTGCCCTAGGCCCCATAGAAACCCTACTCCCGGAAACAGTTTAGTACACCTAAAACCATAATTAATAATGCTATCATAACAGAAATTGGTACGTCACAGTTTTAATGGACTAGAAATGACTATGTGAAATTTCGTGATGATCGGTCCATAATTTACCCTAGGCCCCATATAAACCCTACTACAGGAAAACAGTTTAGTCACCTAAAACCATAATTAATAACAAATCGTCACAGTTTAAGATTATAATAATATCATACAGATATTACTCCTTAAACATTCGAACTGTCGGTGGAGGGTATCAAAGATTCGGCACAGCCGAATATAGCACTCTAACTTGTTTTTTGATACGCTCGTCTTTAAATCTTGGGATGAACCTTTTGAGACTCTCTGTAAGAGTCGTATAACAATTACTGAGCTAAAAGACCGTTTTTGAAGTATGAAAATGATATTGCCAATACAATTTTAATTAAACAAACAGGCCTAAGGATCGGAAAAAAGGATTTTCCGACAGGATGGTGTTGATTTCACGACCTTAAGGTTTGTTTTATACAAATTGTATGAAAATTTGAAGTTTTAGCATGAAAAATACGCTTGATGCCCTTATTTTACGGCTGAGTATTTCACGAGTTGTAAAATAATACCTACATGTGTCTCATACGACTCTTGACATGCTTTTGAAAGGCTCGTTAGATAATCTCTACATACATCATAACCGATGCCCTTTACGATTAATATGGCAGAATCTCTCATAGGAATCAGCACGTGTAACAGTTTCTCTCGTGCGAGAAATTGTCTACAATTAAAAACTGAGCTCGTCGACGATCAAAAACACCGTTTGTGAGATTGCCAGTAAACTCCTAGACGATTGAAAATGCTAGCTTGGTTGAAATAAAATATAAATTTATGTATTAATAAAATACTTTTTTTATTCTACTTTTAAGTCAAACACTTTACTTTAGCTGCACTTTTGTACAGGTAACCACAATTGCGTAAATGCATTTAAGAAAACTGCATTTTTGATTTACACACAGAAAAAAATCAATGTAAATTCGTTCAAAACAAGGTTGATTTTCATTGTTGTTTCATGTTAATTTAACATGATTTTACAATAACTAGCGAACAACATTTTTTTCTTTTAAAATAACTATAATTCATGTTAATTTAACATTGCAGTAAAGTTAGAGCAAAATGTAATTAATATTGAAATAACAATCCGAATCACGTTGAATGAAAGTTATTTAAAGTTGAAACAACGTGAATTTCATGTAGAATCAAATTGGTTGGAGTGTGATATAACAGTGTGAAGACAACTGTAACACATGTTTCACTTATTTTGTATCTCCTTTGTTAACAGAAGCATTAGCAGAATCGCCCGATATCGTTTTCGTCATCATTCTACTTTGAAAACTTGATGTACTATTTAACTAAATAATTTTAATTAAAAGAATACGGGAATTGTCTTCTTTTTATAACATATTTTAAACATGAAAATAAAAAGATGTGCATACTTAAGTGTGTATGCATGTTAATTTAACAAGATAAACTTTTGATTTTAATATAAGAAATGTTTTTATGGATTCAATATTGAACAATGTTATTTTAACAGTGAAAAATATTAAATAAACGTGATTTAAGATTATTTTAATATTTTTCATTTAAAATTATTATGAAATAATGATAAATTTAAATAAAGGGCATACTTTTGCAGAAATTTACCATGATTCTCAATCAACATTTCGACATGTTATTTTAACATTGGTATTTTTTTCTGTGTATACCTGCACAAAAAATCGTGCAATGGAGATTGTGCAGCTAAGTCAAAACTACTGTATAAAGAAAATAAATTTTTTTGTGAAAAACAATACCCCTCAAGCTTATAAATTTTATAATTTTCACACAAAATTTTGTGTAAATTGTGAATTTTTGTATAAAAATGCAAACATAGAGCTTGTGCAAAAGCTATTTCTATAACAATTTGTTTGTGGTTTATTTAACTGTTCATAGTTTTATTAAAATTTTTGATATTTTTAGATCAGGTTTTTAACCCCAATGTTCGATTTTTTGTAATTTTTTACTCTTTTTAGGTAAGACAACCCAGTAAAAAATGTGCTCCAAAAGGAGCAGGTTTTGTGTATGAATTCATACCACAAATCGCTTCAAACCTGCTGATGGGATGCCTGATTTTTGTATGGGGTGTTCCCGGTTTGGAGGACTATTTTCTGCTGACAAAAAGCGCTTCTTTTAACATGCAAAGAAAGCACTCCTAAAGTGCTTTTTAGGGGCTTACTATATTGACATATTCATTAATGTTTTGCTTTTACTTTTGTTTAAATGCCTTTTTCCAATCATTTTCGTATATTTTTATTATTTTTTTTTGGTTTGCAACCTTCTTCGTTGTCAGTACTAAAATAGCAGCTTTTTTGTATATTTTATTCTATATCATTTACTGCTTTATAAAAGCTCTTTTATTGAAGCGCTCGATTATGCGCTTTTTCTCTTAAGTGCTTCAAAAAACCCACATTTTTTTTACTGGGAATGAACTAATTTTTTTAAACAATTATATATTGTAAGTGGTTAGCTACAAATATAAAAATAAAAGTTCTTTCCCATTTCACTCCTCCCTTGTATAACAAGGGGAAGAAAAAACATTAATTAAAGCATAATTTTTAAAACTGAAAACTTTATATAAAATATAAAAAAAATGGAAAAAGTTAAAATGTAGTTCCATTGAAAACGATTAAGCTTCCAACAACAGCAAAAACATTTCCGTGTTTTTCAATTGTGTTTTTGTTATTTGACTTTTAAAAGCAGTGTTCGATTTTTCGAACACTGGGCACTATTTAGCTCTTTTGTTTTTTCTCTGAAAGGCTAACTGAATCATCGAATATTACCATTTTTCACGAATTTGAATACACGGAAATAAATTTATTCTGTTTTTGCTGAGCAATAAAAAGCTTACGAACAATCAGAGTTCTGTGAGAAATGTTTTTCGTGCTATTTGAGGAACTTACGGTGCGCATAATCGGCCTACTACAGCCGTAGCTGAGAGTGTAATCATTGGTCCATATTTTTCCAAAATTGAGGAAAATCAGAATGTTACCGTCAATGGTAACCTCGCACCATAATTTTTTTTGTTAGGACCAGCACTCAGGGGATGAGCCCTACTAATGCATTGCATTGGGTTGGAACTAGGAAAATAGGTTATGGAAAGGAGAGAAGAGGTAGAAGTGCCTGTGAACATTCGACTTGAAATTATTTATGGTGACAGTGAGAGGGAAGACTTCAGCAGGAAGGTTATTCCACATACGAACAGTCCGGCCAACAAACGAATTTTCCCTGTAACCGGCCAATCGACCATAAAAGGGCTCTTGAGGAGAAACAAACGTACGGGTTTCGGTCTCGGCCAAGCGTATTATTCATGTTCTGAAGCATAGCACCAACATCGGATACTCTTGGAATATAATCAAATGATTACGAATGGCAAAGGTTGCCGTCATTTGCAAAAGAGTAGATAGGGTTGGAAGTTTGACATAGGAGCTCATTAAGAAAAATAAGAAATAGAAATAGTAGGAGAAAGAACGGAGCCTTGCGGCATCCTATCTAAACACCTCGTATAGTGCGACCTCTGATAAAACTCACTATAAATCGAGAGAAATTATCGCCCACACCAAATGCAATAAGTTTTGACAAGAGTGCATCATACCAGACTCTGCCAAACGCCTTGAAAATATCTTAAGCAATTACCTTACTTTCGCCAAAATGGTAAATGGAACAGCACCAGTATAGCAACCTGAAATCAAGCTCATGGTCTCGGTGAGATCTGGTTTCAACAAGACGGCGCTACGAGCCATACATTTTGGTGACCACTTAATTTCATGTTTTGCTATGGTTAATTTTTCACATAGATCTTGCGATATCACACCTAGACCATTTTCTCTGGGGATATGTAATGACTGTCTTCAGGAATACGTCAGCTACGATTGACGCTTTAGAAACTAACATTACACGTGTTATTCGCGAGATACCAGCCGCTATGCTCGAATGAGTCGCCCGAAATTGGACCTTCCGAAAGGACCACCTCAGACGAAGTCATGGACAATATTTCCATGATATATTTTCATACAGTTACCATCATAAATTATTCTTTTAACCGATAATAAAAATTTCAAATTTATGTTTTTTATTTTAAATTATAATTTAAACTTCACGATGAATCAACCGATTTATCTATTAACCATTTTATTATCAATGCTCATCCCGGTCCTGTACGAGTCTGATAATCGAGGTTCCACTGTATATTTTTAATTTTAATAAATGCCTTGTTCTATTTTTCTTTAATAAAATAAAATTAAAAATTTAGGTTTTCTATATTTACATTCTATAGGAGCAATAAAATAAAAGTGCTTAAAAGTGCCCAATGTTCGATTAATCGAACACCATTTTTCTCAAAAACAAAAAATCTAAAAAAAAAATGGACTTCAGATTCGTGTTTTCTACTCCCAAATTATCTATTAACCATTAAGTTTAATAAAGTTATGCGAAAAAAAAAATCGCTGGGACGAAATGGGTTAATTTCAAATTTATTTTTTATTAAATTATTTTAATGAAGGAAGGAATTTTGCAACATGAAATTAATTAAAATTTTTTGGTCGAACTCAGGAAGAATTTACATGTTTCGAGAACACCCATATTTCTTATCTTCAGAATTTTTTGAAGTTTAACCTTGTCCGCCACTGCGATGGTTTTGGTGGACCAAAAGTTTCTGTAATTCATTATCAATCTTAAATATTTTTATTTAAATTCATTTAATAAAGCTTTTTATTGTTTTCTTAAAAATTAATATTTAAAAACTCCTTATTTAAACATTTCTTTAGTGAAAAATTAACATAAAGTTTCTTTAAATTTCAAATGGTTTGTAAATAACAGTTTAATGTAAAATACTTGTAAAACAACCTTCTAAGAAAAAACTCTGCCTTGCCATAACCTTAAATTTACATACTTCTACACAAAAAAAGATATACAAAAGTAAGAAAACCAAAAAATGAAAGGAATTTGTTTGTGGCTGCTCTTTCCATCATATTATACCCTCTTAACATGAAAATTATGAAAATGTCTTGGTCGCTCAAAGAGTCGTTTAGTTGCCACCTTTAACAAGCATTGTGAGCCTGAGGGGCAGGCGAGTTAAAAAAAATGTATGACAATCTGAAACTCATATGAAAACAACTTTCGAGTTTTCAAATTATGTCACGTAAAACACTTGTTTACTTGCACGTGCTTGTTGATGACTTTTACAGTGACACTTTGTGATCATCGGTATAAAAATTGCCTAGACTTTTGCTTGTGTTTCTGTATTAGAGTTGCCAGTTTATTTTTATAAAAAAAAGCATGATAAATTTTAAAAACATTAAAAAAAGACAGGATTTTTTAAAGTTTCGCGAAACAATTCCAACAGAAAAAATATTTCTGTTTTAAAATAATTTTTATTTTCCCACTGGAGCATAGGGCGCCAAGGCGATTCGCTAGCAAATTATATTTCGGAAAAGTGGGTTGCTGGCCCTCTTTTCTTAGATTGGTGATAGGGCTGCTACCTTCGTGTCCAATCCCACGATGCAGTCATGCTTCAGCAAATATTCATGTAATTTGCATTCTTGCCTGAGACGTTAAGATTAACTTTAACCATTCAGGCTACATGACTAGGCGCCTTCTCACATTAGCTAGGTATCAGAGGAATCTGAAAAGCCATTGCCCGGGAAATGGTCTAGGACGGGAAGTAGTGAGTTACTTGGACAGTCAAACAGAGGAATCGTTACTGGGCACTCCCAAGTGAATGACAGTCAGAAAACTTTCCGAACTGCGTGCATCTATGCTGAAAGTCCCATGTCCCATAAAGAACAAGTTAAATTGCTAAAGCGCCGGATATTCTATACCCTTCAGCATGGTGTGATAAGAACATAAAGTTATAGAAACAGCGTTCTTTAGATATAAATATACCACTTTTTCAATCCCGCCCATTTTCGGTTGTTGTATATTGATAAGTTATATGTTTGTACCTAATTTGGAAACTTTGCCTCTTATCGTTCTCTAGATATATATAAAAGCATTAAAAAAAACAACATTAAGACATTTGTGGGTAAAATTAGAGGAAGTCGTTGTTTTTTGTTCATATCTCAGTCATTTATGCACCGATCTGGCTTAATTTCAATACATTTGACATAAATATATAACAACCTCGTCTCTATCATTTCTGGGGTCTTAGAAAACCCCCTTTCAAAAACAGACGGACAGACGCACAGCATAACAGACTGAAATAAACTTTGCTACTCATAAGGACCAAGAATATATCGTGACCTTAAATACAAAAAAACGTATCATCAACAAATTCAAAATTGACTTTTTGTTTGTTTCACAAACAATTTTTGATCCCTGCAATCAAAATTAGCGACTTTATTAAAGAAATTCAAATGCCAAGTACAGCTTGTTGTTATTGATATTGTAAAGTTGTTTGCTTCTCCTGACAACTTGTAAAAAGTGTTGTTACGTTATTTTGTATTTTAGGTGACGATATATTCCTAAAAAAGAGTCTAAGAACAATATGGTAGAAATTTAACAATGAATGAAAAACTTTTTTTTGCCCTTTTAATTTCGGTGAAGGGCATAACAAGTGTAAGTGCCATACTCGTCTGTGCCGAACTTATATACCCTTCGCCATAGTATTGAAAAGCCTATTGTTCCACAGCTCATATCGCAAGGATGCTATCGTGTCAAAATCCATATTTCAAAGGCATATTTTTATAGTCCGACTTAGCTGATTTGTAAAACTAAACAAATTTTATGTATAGAGAATACTAAAGCTCCAATTTATCAATACAGCTTGTTTTGTATGAAACCGATTTTACAAATTTGGTATGAGACTTGTACGGAGACAAAGTTGCCTGATTTGATCCATGTGTTATATTCAATACTCTGTATGTTTGAAAAATATTTGACCTATTTGACCTAAATTGGGTCCTTCTAACTCGTATGGTATGAGTGCTATTGTGCCAAATCCATTATATTCGTCTATAACTCCGTCAATGATAAACCAATTGTGTTAATTTTCACTTCCAGTAGCTCGTTTCTGTATTTCTCGCATCGTAAAATTTCTTACATGAAGTGTGAAACAAAAAATTCCATCGTTTCTCGATTTATGAGATAAAAGTGTTTCTGTATTTGAATGCGAAAACAGACACAACAAATTCTGTTTATACTGGAATATTTCCAGTAATTAAGTGTCAAATAAAAGCGAAACGTCAACAAAAGAAATAAATATAATAAAAACAGGGCTGCCAGAATGGACGAGTTATCGTCATCTTGACGATTTTTTGTTCCGATATTAACAAAGTGACGTTTTGATGATTTTTGCTAAAAAAGTGACGAAAGCAAAAACATAATCAAAAATATTTTATCATTTTGTCGTTACTTTCTATAGAAATTCATCTTGAATTTTTAAATTTCAAACACTTCTATTTTATGGCGTTGAAAATTAAAAAAAAAAAAATGATATGAATGTCTGTAGAAAGCAACAACAAATTTATAAAATATATTTGATTTTGTTTTTGCTTTTAATGAAATTGTTGGCGTTGCGTTTTACACTATAAGCCCCTTAGTCTTCGAAATAAGATAATTGTAAATATTTTTATATGTTTGTTTATTGGAAAAAAAGATATCTTTAGAAACAAGGGTTAAATCTTTATATTTATCCCTATTGTGAAAATTGTCCTCGAAATTGTTTGTCTCTTGCCTAAAAAATGTATCGGCATAAGCAAAATTTCGAGGGAAAGTAATGACCGGCTTGGCTTATTTTGAAGATTTAATACTTCTTATATACATATACAAAATATGATTGATATTTGATATTCTTATCTTATATGTACACTTTTGTGCCAAAACCATTATTCCGGCAAGAAAGAAATTTGTTTGTCTCCCAGTAAAAACTTTTTCAAAATGGATAGCTTCTTTCACTCGTTATTTAGTAGCTTTCTTCCATAAGAACTTCGATAACTACTTTTTTCTGGATGTATTTGGAAAAAAAAAAATTACTTACTTTTGAATTTGTTCATTTTGGCACAACCCTTGTAAAATGCATTAGTTTTTCAGTAGAATTGTATGTAGTGCTTTTATGTGTTTCTGATTACTTAACATTGTATTTCAGGTAAAAAAGAAAAAGATTATAGGAATAGGTAAATTAAAGATTTTTATCTCAGCCATTTGTAAACCGATATAGTTAAATTTCAATAATATACTATTTCCGACTACATACGATATAAATATAAAACAACGTTGTCACTATCAATTCCATAAAAACCCAGAATATTTATAATACTGTTATCAAAGCTGATTTAATTTAAAAATTTTCCATATTGATCACGGTTTTTATAAATATGTATATATATATTTTAAAAAAGGATGTATGTTTATTTTATTAAGCTTGGTTTATTTTTGCTTTTGTAAAAATATTTATTTTATTTTTTGTTTAAAATTATATTTGATCATGCTTTTGTGTAACTTCTCCAGGGAAAAATAACAATTTGAAATTGTTATCGGATTAAAGAAAATAAATAATTTTTTAAAAATTAATCCTCCAGCTTAACAAAATAAATATATATATTTAATGAAATTATTAAATACCCATGAACTTTAACTATGTTTTTGTTTGATTATGTTTTAATAAAAGTCGAAACAAATTTGTTTAAAATTGATTTTAAATTGCACGATTCTTAAAACAAAAAAGACGATCTTTTTTATTTTTTTCTCAGGAAATTGACGATTTTGACACAAATTTATCTGGCAGCACTGATTAAAACCAAAACAAGCAAAGGCTAAAATAAATTTAAAATAACAAAATATAACAATTGTTTTTTGTTTATTTTCATCATATAAATTATGCATTCATCATGTATATTCCTTCTATTTTTTTATATATTTTAAAAAAATAGTATATAAACATATTTTAAATTCAAAATATCAACATTTTGTTTTTCTCGCCCCCAATTTCAAATGTGAATTAATTTGACAGTTCTTGAAAGAAACTTTTCGCAAAATATTGTTATAGAAACACTTTTTCTCGCATTCTTCCAATAACTGCTGGAAAATTATTTAAATGACAGATAATTCTCGCAAAAAAAGATACAGAAACACTTGTGTGAGAAAAATCATTTTTTGTTTCATTTCACACTATTTTTGTTGCAATTCACACGTTTCATGCGAAAAGTTTTACGATGTGAGAAATACAGAAACGGGCTACAGTATTCTAAAAAGTATTAAAGGTGAAAGTAAAAAAATAAAGTTCATAGACTATGAGAAAACTGCTTAAGGAAAGGTTTTAAAGGGTCTTTAGAAGATCCATTTCAACATATGGATAAATTCCTCGATTTAAAAATAAACGCATTGATTCAAATTTATTTAATGAAAATGGAACCAAATTGAGCAAATAACGTAAAATTATATTGTAAATTTTTTATGAATATTTTAAGGATCAGTCTAACTAATATATTCCAGGCACAATCCCACCGAAATTGGCAACTCTAGTCTGTGTTTGAAAGTTTGAATGTTAGCATATGAGTGGTTTTGAAGGTGTGCCCGATATTGTGGTTCAGTTTGGGTGTTTATAGAAAGAATGGGTAAATTGGTATGATGACCAAAATTATTGTAGTAAAAAAAAATTGTATCTCTAAATGCGTTTAAAATATACTCAAACTAAGCTACTGCCGTAAAAATACTTACATATTCTCATTCACACCAACACATAAACTCAGATAGACGTGAATTTAGATATGCATGTTTATATATGTTTCAATTCAATTTGGCTGCAAGGACATACATACAAGGACATATGTGCAAAAATTTTAGGTGGTTGTCTAAAACTTTGTTATAAATTTTAAACAGGAGCATTTTTTTGGTTGTTTTGTTTTATGGCTTTATAAAAATTTCATAAAAAAGTTGTCACTTAATCACTTAAAATTTTTTAATACAAATTATGTCACACAATAAAAACATGGCCATAATATGTAATAATATGGGTGCAATTATTGTGTATGTGTTGTGTATGAGTTTATGCATGTGTATTAGTAACATTTTACTGGGTATTAATGGCCCAAAGTATTGTATGCTAACCAACATTGTCTTTGTTGCTGCCATGATTTTTACCTATGTGTATTTCAGTGAACATGTTTTGTTATTAGGAAAATTGTTTTAAAGCTTAAAATTGTTATGCAGCATAAATGTTTTTGAACAAATTAAGCGCTAACAAAAATATAATTTACTATGGTACGGGTATGTTTTTATTATACAAGGAGGGCCGAAAGTCACCATGGGGCTTAAAAATTTAACTTTTTCGTTTTTATATTTTTTTTTCTAAGATTAAATAAATATACACCTGGGGTCTAATTACCGCATACGATATCGAGCAAAATTGATCGAAATTTTTTATTTTAGTATTAAAAAATAAACTGTATAAAAATTTTAAAATAAACAGTTCAACAATTAATTATTCCAAATATTCCCTAGCACGATCTGAATACACTATAGCTAATCAAATAGCTTAAAATGCCTTTTTAAATAAAGTTAAAAATAACTTAAAAAATTAACCTAAATCATTTTACAAATTTGTTAACTCTAAACCACGAGCAGCTGATTTTCCTACCATTATGAAGTTTGGTGACATTGAATCGTCAGATGATAATTTAATAAATAATTTGTTTGCTGATTTTTTTGCGTCAACTTACTCATCATCTACATTTAATTCGAATGATCAGTATTTATACTCTATTCCTGAATCCAATTACTTTAATATAGCCGTAATAGATCATCTAACTGTCTCAAAGCATATGGGCATTTCTGCCAAAAGGTTCACCGTGACCAGAAATTTAAAAGTGATTAAAAGCTGATTATTTTACGATATTGTTATAGAGAAACATTTAGATTTTACTAGTTTTATAAATTTACTCATAAATTTGTTCACTTAGATGAACAATCAGACTGCAAAGTTTCGCAAACGCAATTTCTTATTTTTGAGAATGTTTTATTGTATGTTTTCTTTAATATTTATCTTTCTTAAAAAGGTGATATTTGATAAAAATTATTCCAAAAAAATTTTCTTACATGGTCTGTAATCTAAGGAAGAGTTCAAAGAGAAATATGTTATTCGGATTAATGGTAAATTTTTATTTTATTTTGATCATTATTCAGTTAAATTATTACGGAAAAAATTTCACGTTCGAAATGTCACGTATCGACCCAGATTTTGGCTTAAAAAAAAGAAAATACAGAAGATTTTGGAATCAAACCAAACTATTTTAATGTTACATTGCTACGTAAAATTCTGAAAGTAGTTTGACTAAAAAATTGTGCCAGGTTTCGCTGAATTACGCCTTTTTATACATGGCCACAAAAACTACTTCTGTTTTTTTCACGTTCGAATCGCTACTTCTTTTGCCATTATCTTTGACCTAGAATCGTGCCCTCCATAAACTTTAGCATAGATAACAGTGCTTTCTTAGTGCTTTAATTTTAGGGTTAAGAAAACGTAAAAATATTTTTTGCTTAAAATGTTATTGCATTTTTGATGCGCCTGTCACGTTCAACACTTTGGAATTACCCATATGCAAAACATGAAACCGTCGTATGTTCCAGGCCTTGATTTGGTTCCTAGTAGTATTTTAAAGCATTACCATCATTTATTAAGTACTCCGTTATTATACATTTTTAATAAATCACTTAAACTTGGGTATTTTCCAACTATTTGGAAAGAATCGTTTATTATACCTCTATTTAAATCTGGATCAAAAGCTGATATCTCAAATAACAGAGGAATTGGTAAACTCAGTGTTATACCAAAACTGTTTGAAAAACTTTTATATGATACACTATCACATCAGGCGTTATCTGTTTTATCTCCATTCCAAAATGGTTTCTCTAAATCACGATCAAAAATCACAAATCTTCTAGAATTAACAACTTTAGTTACCGAAGGATTTATAGCTGGCAAACAAACCGACGTCATTTACATTGATTTTAGTAAAGCGTTCGACAAAGTAAATCATAACTTACTCGTTCATAAGCTTAATCGATTAGGATTTAGCACTTCGATAATGAAATGTATTGAGTCTTATTTAACGAAAAGAAAGCGATGTGTAAAGTTCCGTAACACGTTTTCTAATTACATAGATGTATTATCTGGAGTGCCTCAGGGTAGTCATCTTGGGCCGCTCTTATTTACTCTATTTATAAATGAACTTCCTTCTGTTGTGAAAAAGTCCAACACACTGATGTATGCAGACGATGTTAAAATGTTTATAACATTCAACAACATTGGTCAACAAATACTTCTGCAAGATGATATTTATTAATTGACATCTTGGTGTAGTGATAACTTAATGGAACTAAATGTAAAAAAAATGTAAATATATGATATTCTCAAAAACGTCACCAAATAATGGCTTATATACTATGAATGCTACTTGACTTGGTTGATTCCATCAATGATTTAGGAGTACAATTTGACAGAAAGTTGGATTTCAAGAATAACATCAAGTTAACTACAAACAAAGGTACTGCTGTCCTTGGATTTATAAAAAGGTGGTCTATAGAGTTTTCAGATCCTTATGTTACCAAGCAACTGCTTACTACTTTTGTTCGACCGATTCTTGAATATGGATCGGTGATATGGGATCCACAGTACTCAGCTCACTCTAACAAAATAGAGTCAGTTCAAATCCAGTTTTTATTATTCTGTCTTCGCGGATTGGGTTGGGACCCTCACATAAGGTTACCATCCTAAGTTAACCGTCTGGCACTTATTAGGTTACCAACTTTAAGAAGTCGTCGGAAAATGTTAAATGCTCTTTTTCTACTTAAGCTAATAAACGGAAGCGTCAATTCTCAATACCTTCTGGGAAAAATTAACAGGTACGTGTTCGTCTATCAATATATTATAGCATTCTGAGTATTAAATATTATACTAAAAACTTTGCTCAGTTTGATCCATTTCGTAGAGTCTGTGATGATTTCAATAAGTTATATAAATATATTGACTTTAACAAAAACATTAAAATCATAAAGAGTGATATAATATCATATTTTAAGATTGTATTTTTATATTTATTTACTAAATTTTTCAATTTGTGATAGTCTGTAAGGATTTTTTCCATAGACTTAAGAAAATAAATAAAAAAATGACTCTCGATATCGAATGAAATGTATCGTAATTTGAAATGATAGCATTCGATATCGAGGAACCAAAGACATTACATCTCTCTAGTTTTCATAAATACGATAGTTTACTCGATACAATAGCTAACTCGATATCGAATGCGGTAATTAGGCCCCTGGAGAATAAAAAATTGAGACAATGACAACTGAACAAAGAACCGGAATAATAGAATTTTATTATTTTTATCAGCGATTAATTATTTTAACGTCACAATTTCGCTGAGGCAATGATTCTTTGCTAAGTTCAGCATCACCACCAACATGACACCGTAAGAAATTTGCGTCGAACCGGTAGACCATGTTTAATTCGCACTGCGGAAAATATTAAACGTGTTGCAAAAATTCCAGCACTACAGCCACAAATTTTATAAGATGTTTTGGAAAATACTCTAAAGCGAGCCCAATATTGCGCAGCTGAAAACGGAGGTCAGTGAAGTTATTTTCCATACTTAGTTTAAAAAACAACCATTTTTTAAATTTCTGTAATCTGAAAAAAAAATTAGTATGGTGGTCCACCCTGTACATACACACATACAAATAATTGAATATTTACGCAATTGTTTGCATATTTTTAATTTAGACAGTGGATAACAATATTTATTACATTTCCATTTTGTGAGATATTAAAAAAAGTGGTACATTTGAAACAATATTCTCCAAATTTAAACATAATAAAAATAACAAAAATAAACGAAGTTTGATCAAAAATCAAATCAAAAAAAAAAAAAATTTAAATAAGTTACGTGTATGTGTAGTAAAAAAGAGATTGTTTAAATGTATGTATATAGGGTACCTATTTTTTTTTAAAGTACTATTTTTTGTAAAAAAAGTTACTCGTATGTAAAAAGAACAAGTTGTTTCAAACAGCTGATTTGCGGCCTACTTTTTTAAAACAACAAGTCCAACGACAAGATATGATAACGTATCAGTTTTTATACATGTTTGCAGCTTACTAAGAAATATAATGCGATGTGTTGTGAATTATTAAAATATTAAACGGAATTTTTCTTTATACACCAACACAAGAAAATTTCAGAAAATTCTATTCTAAATTTGTTGTTTACTGCTTTGTTTATTTGTTTGCTCCTTTATTCTATATTTTCTGTATTTTTATGGCTTTATTAACATATTTTGCCGATTTTTATTTTTAAACTAGCGTTTTATTTGTGGAATTCTTTGACAATAAATAATTGGATTACTTTAGAATCGTAAAGCCAGTTGATAATAACTTTTTCCCCCTTAACTAATCCCGCGAAGCTCTACGCTTTTCTGCAGGAGTCCAAAGTCTCTTGCGTGAGTCGAACCCGAAACCCTTCACCGATAGACTAGCTCACTAACCGCTAGCCTACTGGGGGCACTCTAGTCGATAGCTAGTGGGTCGCTTTATAGAACGATAAGGAGTATCTTTTTGTTGCTGGCTTAAGTAAACACATTTTAAAATCATTGCAATACAACCTGTTTCCATGTAAGGGAATAATATAAGAACTAAGAACATTGCTCGTGATTTTTTTCGTTAAAAAATGATTTTAATTATTCACTTACAACCTGCTTACTTATAAGAGAAAGTGCGAAGTTGTTCAATCATATTTATTAACTTAAAGGTTTTCAAGACAATGTCTTAAAAGAAGGAATACGAGGAAAAGGAGGCAACATGTAAATAAATTGAAAAATGTTAATTACAGCAAAGTTCGAACCACCAGTACTACTGGTTTAAGATTGATGTTGGGCTGCTGGCTGGCAGGCACCGCAGTGGTGCAGAGTTTAGAATGTCAAAGAATTCTGATGAAAGAATGTGGTGATTCTTGAACCCTGTAAATTTAACCCGAGTTCGATCACCAGCTCAGTCAAGAATAAAAATATCAAAAAATTTAAATTAATTTCATGTTGTAAAATTCCTTCCTTCAGTAAAATAATTTAATGAAAATTAAATTTGATAAACTCAAGCCTAACTAAAAATATCAAAAATTAACAGTTCAACTAAAAATCACAAATGTTCTTAAATGGTATCCGCTTCTCTGCTGCCTCTTAGTATTGTGTAATAAATAGCACATTAAACATTAAACCTTTTTGACTGGGTTCAAATTGTGTAAAAAGTTACCTTTTCTGTTAAAAGTGATTTCGTCTTAAAGGCAGCATTTATCTTAAAATTATATTTTTGTGTAAAAAGTTAAAAGTGAGTTTTTAAGAAAAAATTTACCTTTTCTTATAAGAAGACTATTTTTGTGAAAAGTGGATTTTTTTGAAATTTTCCCATATAGAACAGTCATTGTACTATCACTGCTATTTGATGTGAGAAAATTCAAACTAAAATCATTTATTATAAATACGATTTCCGTATGCAGAAAGCATCTATGCGCATTTCACTGGTTGCTTAGGCCAGCTCATCAGGAAACCTTTTCCAAAGATTTTAGAAAACCCAAAAATATTAAACAAATAAAACCCTAAAGCGAATAAGAATTATAAACACTCTAAGTCTTACTTGTAACAATATCAAAGCTTAAACAAAACACCAGCAATAAACGGTGAGTTTATCTTTTCTTACATCTCCCTACAATTGGTTAGGTTCTTTCGAATTGTAGTTCTAAGTGGGTTAAAATAAAAAACAAACTGCTTCATTCTATTGTCTTCGTAAGAAAACAACAAAAAAAACCAATTTGCCAATTCAGTTTTTTGCACTTTGTATTCCCGAAAATAACTTTGATAATATAATTGCATGTGCCCGTGCAAAAAACTGAATTGGCAAATTGTTTTTTTTTTTTTGTTGTTTTCTTACGAAGGCAATAGAATGAAGTAGTTTGTTTTTAAATTTTTTTTTTTTTCTTTTAACCCACTTACTTTTATCAAATATGAAAAATTGGGAATTTATCTCTGCCATCAGCTCTTGATGAGTGAGTGAGTTTTTTTCAAAAGATATCACTTAAAATATCTTTTAAAAAAAAAAAAAAAAAACAAATTATAGCCGAACCAAGTTTTATTATTCGTAATAGGTGCGGAGAATAATATTATTTTAAATAGCCACAGAAAATAGTGTTGTTAAATTATAGCCACAGACAATAAATAAATATCAACAAAAAGGGGGGCTCTAGCAATTTCGTGAATGAGCCTCACAAATACTCCCAACAAAGATAGAAATGCGTATATAGTTATTAAATCTCCAATCGTCAGCAATGAAAACACTCGTGACCCAGAGTATAATAGGAACTATCTAAGTGCAAAAATAACTGACGGAGCATCTGATCTCCCATACACAAAGTTAAGCCCAAGTGTGCCCAACCTGAACCAGTGTGCTGAACAAGCCGGAAATACAACTCAGAGCATGAAATCGTTTGATAAGAAAAATTCCAACGAAGAACCTTAACACCCCGTTTGCCATTAATAAGCACTGGAGCTGTGCCAAACGTAGGCTCCTTGCCAACAAGCCAAAATAGATTTGCTGTACTCTCCATTCCTGACGACGAAGAAGCAGAATCAGCTAATGTGGCAGTAATTTAAGAAGCCAAACCTCCACCCATCTACCTGCGAGAGCAAACATATAATACTATAGTAAACATGTTGTCCGAACTTGTGGGCAAAAATAATTTTTGTGTCGTTTCAATACGACGAGGACAAATCCAAGATCCAAACCCATACTGAAATGAACTTTCGTATCATCTCAAAACACCTCGATGCAGCAAAGAAAAGTTACTATACGTGTCAACTAAAAAGTGCTAAGGGTTTGACTGTCGTCATAAAAGGTATAGATAGTTCCGTTCCCACAGAGGATATAAGATCTGCCTTAGAGTTGGAAGGATATGAGGTGATATCAGTTCACAATATTTTGAACAGGAACAAAGTTCCTTAACCAATGCACCGTATCGAGATAGCTTTCGATTCATCGCTCCTAAAATCAAAAAATTCGGTTCATCCTATTTACAACTTGAGATACCTCCTAAGTAGGAGAATAACAGAAGAGGAGCCATTAAAACGCAAGTGTCCCACTCAGTGCACCAATTGTCATTAATACGGGCATACAAAATCGTATTTCAAGCTACCTCACGTATGTGTGGTTTGTGGTAACGCTCATAAAACTTCGGAATGCAATCACTCCAAAGTTGACCCAAAGGTAAGGAAATGCAGTAACTGCGGTGAAAATCACACAGCCAACTATAGGAGTTGTAGAGTATTCTTGCACTTAAAAGAACCTGAGCAAATCCAAAAATATGCGCACTCCCAATATCGTCCACCTTATGCGTCTAGCTTTCCCGCGGGCTCTTATGCCAACTCTATACAAACCAACAAACAAAACTACTCATATGCCCAAGTCCTGAGAGAAAACTCTCACGGTCATAATCCTGCGAAAGTAGCTAAAAACCAACCCTCATAAGCTAATGTTCTTAAGGAATCTCCACAAATACCTTCTGCAGACATATCGGGCTCAATTGAAAATCTAGTTCAAATTATGAATAAAATCATGGCCACCATGCAGAACATGTTTCAGGAAATGATGCGAAACCAAAACATGCTCCTACAAGTTCTACTAAATAAAAAATGAACCAGTTAAAAATATGTTTCTGGAACGCAAACGGGCTCTCCCAACATAAACACGAAGTAGCACATTTTCTTCAAATGCACGAAATCGATGTGCTTCTCGTCACTGAAACCCACTTTACTCTAAAAAACTGCTTTAGGGTAAATGGGTACCTCACTGACGACACCAAACATCCGAGCGGACGGGCTTGTGATAGCACAGCCATAATTGTGCACAAACAAGTCAGACACTTTCCAATGCCGGAGTACAAGGAAGATTGTATCCAGGCTACATCTATAAATCTTACAGATTTTAAAATCACGTTATCATCCGTATATTGTCCCCCCAGACATAAAATTGCACATGGTAAATTTCTAAACTTCTTCTCTACATTGGGACAAAAATTCATTGCAGCAGGCGCCTACAACGCTAAGCATACGTATTGGGTCTCCGTCACTGCAAAAATCTTGATGTCGTATCGAGTGGAGAGCCTACCTATTGGCCCTCTGACTTCAACAAGCTACCAGACCTTATCGACTTTGCCATTATTAAAAACATCAAGCGCGATCAATTACTAATTAGTTCCTCACACGATTTATCGTCTGATCATTCATCTTCAATCGTTATTCTAAAAGGCAACTTTGATAACGCAGCTGAAAACTTTATTTCCTATCCAAACAAGAACACAAATTGGTTGAAGTATAAAATGTATGTGAGCTCTCATCTATCTCAGAGCATTTCCCTAAAAAATTCATCTGACATTCAAACAGCTGTCGACCGACTTACGGATGTCTTGGATTCTGCTGAAAGAAATGCAACCCCAATCAAGCGTACAATAAAACGTGGTCCGCAATTCACATCTGTGGATATAGAGACCCTTGTGAGGGAATAAAGCAAGTTGAGAAGACAGTGGCAAAATAGTCGTTCCCCAACCATCAAGGCCCAACTGCGGTTATGAAGTAGAAGGCTTTCTAAACAGCCTAGATACCTCAAAAAACTCCAATTACAGCTTATGGAAGGCTGTAAGACATATGCAATGCCCTATTACCCACGAATCTCCACTAAGACTGGAAAAATCTTCCGGTCCTGACCGCATCACAGGCTCTATGTTAAGAAACTTACCTACGTCTGCTTCAAGAATCTTGCTGCTCATCTTTAATGCGATATTACGAGTTGGCTACTTCCCATTCTCTTGGAAGACCTCTACAATTGTTATGATTCCTAAGCCAGGAAAAGACGCTACTATCAATATTATCAAAGCTATTCGAAAAAATATTTCTTTTAAGTATAACTCCCTATCTTACTGAACACACAATCATTCCGGATCATCAGTTCGGATTCCGAGCAAGGCATGGTACAATCGAACAAGTGCATAGAATTGTTACCCAAATTAGATCAGCGTTTGAGAGAAAGTAATATTGCTCAGCACTGTTTATAGATATTTGCCAAGCATTCGACAAAGTTTGGCATGATGGACTGACCATTAAAATAACACGAATGCTTCCACAAAACACTCACAAACTCCTTGAGAGCTATTTAACTGGCAGAAAATTCATGGTTAGATCAAAAATATCTGCTGGTGTCCCTCAAGGCAGCATATTAGGGCCGTTACTGTTTATAATATATACTGCTGATATGCCAATAAGACCGAGCACACATACTTCTACGTTTGCAGACGACACAGCATTTATAAGTGTTAATCAGGACCCAAAAGTTGCATCGCAGCATTTACAGTCCCACATCAATGAACTAGAAGCCTGATTAGAAAAATGGAAAATAAAGGTTAACCCGGCTAAATGTGCTCACTTAATTTTCACGCTCAGAAGACAAACGTGCCCTCCTGTTAAAATAAATAACATCACTGTTCCGGTAGAAAGCCATGTTAAATACTTGGGAATTCATATAGATAGACGCCTGACCTGGTCTCGTCATATTGAAGCGTTAATAACGGCTATGAAACTTAAAGCAGCTCAACTACATTGGCTAATCGGTCGAAACTCATACAAATCCTTAGACAACAAAGTTCTCTTATACAAGTCGATCATAAAACCAAAATGGACATATGGTATCCAATTATGGGGTACTGCATGCGCATCAAACATCCAGAAGCTACAAAGAAGACAGTCTAGGATATTACGGCAAATGGTCTGCGCCCCATGGTATAAACGTAATGACAATATCCACAGAGATCTTAACATCGCTACCATCCAGGAAGAAATTAAAAAGTATTCAGTCAAATACATAGATAAACTAATGGTCCATCCCAACTACCTCGCTCGGAATCTAATAAAGTTTGAAGGTCACGGTTTAACTTTTAACTTTTTAACACGTTTTAGTTACTATCAACCTTTAAAGTCGACCACCACATCCTCACATTCCCTTTTTAAAATCCTAGATCTGAAAGTCTTTTAGAACTCCTGCATGAAGAAGGTAATGTGGAAGGGTTTACTCCCAATGACAGCCTGTTAAAAAAAATGTTTATGGAGTGTGATTAGGAGACTTTATGTCTGCTAAATAAGGCCTTCTATTAGGCCTCTTTACTCATTCTTTTTACCACTGGGTATTAGCCTCTTTTTTTGTTGCCTACGTGTATTTTAAAGAGCTTTGGTATTTTCTTTTTTGTTGTAATAAAACAAAAAAATAGCAACATTATTTAGTGTTTTCTTTAGTATATCCAACTGTGTTTTTAATTGTTAGTATAGTAAACGGAAGAGGAGTCAAGTTACAGCAATTGATGTTTCACCTGCAGAAAATTTGTTCCAAAAGAGAGAGGGATTAAAACTAACAATTTACTTTAGTTGTATAGAAAGTTTTTGTGTTGCACAGTTTTTACAATAAAAGCTTGTTTTAGTTTTGGCTTAATTCTTTTTTTCTTGTGTATGTTTTTTTTTTTGTTTAAGCGAAAAAGAAAACATTGTCAACCAGCAAAATAACAAACACCGTGAAAACTATTACAGTGTTAGTTTAAGTTAGCCATCGTCAGTCATTTTTATCTGCACTACAGCCTCTATTACAATCCACTTCATTACCACCCTTTACCAATTTAATACCTACAGCGTCCGGCCGCTCAACCAACACAACTAAGTTTGTCTGTGTTATGTGACAACAAATGTTTTAACACGAAATCACCAAAAATGCAGGAGAGGATAAAATAAAATTCACACTCCAAAATAAAAATAGAAAACAAAATAATAAATGAACGAACAATGTTGTAACACTTTAAGCCTCTTATCTCAAAAGAACATGGCTAAATTGTTAAAAGTTTCATGTTAAACACAAGACTTAAGCCAATCAGCGTAGCACAACTTTAATTTTATTGCAATTTTCCTCTCTTTTTATTTTTGAATTGATTTCTTTATAAAAACCAAAAGCAGCATGTAAAATTAGTTGTGTTTGTGTGTAGAGAAGGATTTTGAGCGTCATAATCATAAGCTACTTACACGTTCAATTAGACAAATTTGAAATTCTGTTTGGCAAAATTAACGCAAAACAGAGATTTGCTTTATTGTAGGAAAGTCCAGAATCTAGATAGAGGAATTGATGGTTTAAAATCTTTTGCTAGCTGTAATGTTAATGGGGAATGGAGTTTTTCTCAGAGGTGTCCTTGGGTGGAAAGCTCTCTGTCTGCCTTCCACTTGGGGAAAGCAAGAAGCGATTCCTCTGATGAAATTCCCAAGCAGCTCACTACTTCCGGTCTTAAACCAAGTATTCCCTGGAAATGTCGCACAGACACCCGTTTGTCGGCAGCTAGAGTGAGAAGGCGCATAGCTGAGTAACCTGATTGGCTTGCTAACACTGACGCGTCTCAGGTAAATAGGTGACAAGAGGATACACATAGTCACTGAAACTCAGCTGTGTATTACAGTCGGGATGGCGACTATGAACTGGCAGCCCCAGTACCATCATAGGATACAGTGGACCAATCATCCGCTTATCTGAACTATAAATGATTAACGAAACTAGTACAAGGAAAATAGAAAACTTAACCCCTACATCGATAAAAACCTTTGGCACACGAAAACGGATACGAATTGGACAATGGAACGTTAGAACGCTAAGCGAAACATCAAGACTCGCTCAAATAGAGGCTGAAATGATAAATTACAATGTTGCTGTTCTGGGAATTAGTGAAATGCGGTGGCGCGGAAGTGGCCAAATGGTATCTACAAACGGAAATGTAGTATTGCATAGCGGAAAGGAGAACAGATGCGAAAGTGGAGTTGGATTTATAATATCCAAAGATTTAAAATCAACCTTACACTCATGGAATCCTATATCGGATCGAATTATAACATCTCGTTTCTTCAGTAAGGTTGGAAAGTTCATCACCATTATTCAGTGCTATGCACCCACGGAGGATGCCGACGATTTAGTTAAGGACGAATTTTACAACCAACCAACTAACTACAACGGTAAACAATATTCCAATCCGCGACATACTTATTCTTACTGGAGATTTTAATGCAAAAATTGGGAACGACAACCATGGCCTGTCCGAAATCATGGGAACACATGGCATGGGAACGAGAAACAAAAATGGTGAACGGTTCATAGAATTCTGCCAGGCTTTCCAATTGCTTATTGGTGGTTCAATCTTCCCCCACAAAAATATTCATAAATACACGTGGACTTCCCCAAACGGTAATACTCAAAACCAAATTGACCATATTTGCATTCACCGTAAATGGAGAGGATCATTAATAGACGTACGCACCAAAAGAGGTGCTGATATAGACAGCGATCACGAGCTAGTGGTGGCGACAATATAAATTAAACTTAAGAAATTTTACAAAAGAAATGCACAACAAATACGTAAACGTTTTGATGTCGGAAAGCTTCGGGACAAGGAGAAAAGTAACGAAATTGGAGAGGTTTTAAGAGAATGTATACCAGCAATTAACACAACATGGGATGAGACGTGCAACTCACTTAGGGCCATTGCAGAAGAAAAATAGGATACAAGCAAGAAACAGAAAGAAAAAAATAGCTATCAGACAACGCTTGGACTCTAATACAGGAAAAAAACAACCTGAAACAACGGAAGATCGATAACCCAAACTTCAAACCACAATATTCGACCGTAGCGAAAGCCGTAAAAAAATCAGCCCGAAATGATAAAAGAAAATATTTTGAAACAATAGCCAGTGAAGCGGAAGCAGCATCAGGCGCGAACAATATGAGGGAGCTACATCAAATAATAGGTCGTCTTTCAAACCAAAATATAAATCGAAGCTATGCGATAAGAGATACAAACGGTCAGCTGCTAACGAACGTCGAAGAACAAACACAAAGATGGAGACAACATTTCGAAGAAATCAGCAACATTGTCGACGATAACGTAGAAAGCTCCACCGAAACGTTTACAGCAACCAACAACACAATATCTATAGGCCCGCCTAGTATTGAAGAGTTTACATGCGCTGTAGAAAAACTTAAAAGAAACAAAGCGCCAGGCGAAGATGGGATACCCTCGGAGCTACTCCAAGCTAACCCAGTAGTAGCCGCGGAAATAATTCATCCCTATATACGTGATGCTTGGGTAATCGAACAGTTGCCTAACACGTGGACAAAAGGTCAAATAGTAAAGCTTCCAAAGAAAAATGACTTGACTGAGTGTAATAATTGGCGAGGTATTACTCTGCTCAACACTGTATACAAGGTAATTGCTACTATAGTAAATATCCGATTACAAATAATCGAAAATTCATTACGCGATGAACGAGCAGGCTTCCGACCACATCGCAACTGTGTAGATCAAACCAATACCCTCCGTGTAATAATAGAACAATCGGTCGAGTGGCGCACACCGCTTTATTTGGTATTTATAGACTTTAGGAAAGCATTTGACTCGATAAAATGTAGTGCTATATGGGATGCACTTAAAGCAAAAGGTGTACCAACAAAATTAATTAATTTGATTAAAGCTATGTACAACAATACCACACTGCAAGTTCGTCACAATGGTATGATCAGCGAACGCTTTATGACAAACGCTGGAGTTAAACAAGGTTGCCCCCTTTCACCATTACTGTTCGCCGTTGTTTTGGATGACAATTATGCAGGAAAAAAAAGAGGCATTGTCTGGGATTTCCAAAACCACCTAGAAGACTTGGACTTTGCCGACGATATTTGTCTTATATCGCATAAGTTTAATGATATGCAGAGCAAAGTAAATGATTTGGTCGCGCTAGCAAATAGAGTTGGGCTGGAAGTTAATATTGCCAAAACACAGGCAATGCGTATAAATAACGCAACTGACAACCATATTGTAGTACAAAACCAACGTATAAAATATGTGAAATCCTTTTGTTATCTAGGATGCATGATGACGGTAGATGGAGGAGTGGAAGAAGACGTTTCACTCAGGTTAAACAAAGCAAGATCAGCTTTTGGTCTGCTAAATAAAACATGGCGATCCCCCCAAATCTCAAAGAATACAAAAATTCGTATATTCAATGCCTGTGTGAAATCCACACTGCTATATGGAAGCGAGACATGGCTTATGACGAGTACTATAGCGAGAAGACTGCAAGTTTGCGCATAATATGCCGTATCTTTTGGCCAAACGTAATCACCAACATCGATCTCTTGCGATTGACAAAAGAAGTTCCCATTATTCGCCAAATTGCAAGACGAAAGTGGAAGTGGTATCACAAGAACGGCATTGGAATGGAATCCTCCAGGTAGCAGACGCTCTGGCCGCCCAAAGAACACCTGGCGTAGAACAGTCATACAAGAACTCAATATGCAGAAGAAATCGTTTAATGAAATAAAAGATGTATGTAACGATAGAATAAGTTGGAATTTACTTGTAGAAGCCCTATGTTCCCAAGTGGAATAAATAAAGGAAAAAAAAAAAAATGTTGATTACTGGGTAGATTAAAAAAATGATAATAAATATTAATAAGTCTTAATTAAAAAAAAAAATTTACTCTTAGTTAAGAGTAATTTACACTCTCTCACAAGTCTTACATATTTTGAGGAAAATACAACCCTGTCATGATAAATAATTACTGTGTTTTTTTAACTTTTTAAACAATAATTAGATCAGGGAAGCATCTTCGTAAAATACTTAAGATATTGTGGGATAGTGTATAAAGGCCTTTAGCGATATTTGAAGCAAACTTCCTAAGGCCCGTTTTCACAACTAGCCGATAGCTTAAAGTATACTTTAAATGGCCTTATAAAAAGTGTTCCATTATTAAAACTTTACTTTAACCTTATGAGAGCGATAAAGTAGATTAAGATTATTCCTACCTGGTAGGTTAAAGTAAAGTCGTAATAATGGAACACTTTTTATACGGCCGATAAAATCTTACCTTTAGCTATCGGTAAGTTGTGAAAACGGTCCTAAAAGTAATAACTATTTAGGTGTTGAATTTTAGGATTTCTTGGTTTGAAATAAGTTTTACATAATTTAGGATATATGTAAGTTGGCAGTCAGCAAGACTAATAGTTACTATAGATCTGAAGTCGCAGGTACCATTCTCGCCAAAGACTAGGGTCTGCTTCACGGGCTAACACATTCACACGTATAGTTTTTAGCTTTTTCATTGCAACAGAAGTATAGGAAGAATATACTTATTACATATTAATATAAGTAGTTAGTAAAAAAATAAAAAAACAAAATTTATATTTTTTGGGCATCCCACGCCCAATCGGATGGCTTAAAAAATTTTTCTTTTGATTTTAACAATTTTGTAATATATTTTAGTACACTTTAAATTTGCCTTCCTGATAATTAGGCATTTTTTGAATAACTTAATCTTTTTTAATAATGGTTCAAATTGGATTTTTTTTTTGGTGGCATATCGGTTTTACTTAAAGTTTTTTTGATTAAAATTTTTGGATTTTAAGCTTAAATCGGGATTTGAAATATCAGTACATCCTTAAAATTTTTGAAAATTTGTAATTTCAAACTTCTATCCACAAAACAACTTTAAAACCACGCATCCGTATCTTAATTGATAAACATTTTTTTTTTAAATATCGAATCGAACAAAAACAAAAAAAAAAAAAAAACAGTTCTCTGAAAAATTTCAAACATCACCAGGAAGGCCCTTTTAAAGTGTACTAAAAAAATACCACAAAATTGGAAAAATTAAAAAAATTTTATTTCCCCCTTCTAGCACATTTCATTTTCATTTTTAATATTCTAGAGTGTTCGATTATGCCCCAGTGTGTTTATAAATAAATTTTTCAAATATTAATTTATCTCTTGTGCATTTTTGTCTACACATAATGAATTATTTTAAAGAATTTATTGTAAGGGCATTCCTAAATATTTAAATAAGAACAAAAGAAAAAAAGATTTTCTATGGTAACAAATTTGACAGCAGTCGTCCGTGTTCAGTGAACACAAACACCTGATTATTTTCTTACCTAAAACGCAAGAGCTCCTATTTAATAATTTAAAGGAGAAAAAAACAACGATTTAAAATGGCAAATAAATAAATTGCCTTTAATTGTTTATAATATATTTTTCTTAAATTTTTCCTGTAAATTCTACCAGCTGTTTTGTCAATTGACAGGGCAATTCCACGCATAAGTCTACCCTAAATGGAAAAAATTTATTTCTGATTTTGGCAGTAAAAATACTTAAGTATGGTGGCAACATTATGTTAATTTTAAGTTTTTATAATGGCAACATTTTTTTTATATTTTTTAATTAATAGTATTATTATTATTTTTTTACAAAAAAAATAAATTTTTTAAGTTTCTGAAACATTTATTTTTCTTATTTCTAAAAAGGGTTCGTTTTAAATTATTTTATGGTGTTTTCTTTTCTACAAAAAAGTGCGACATTTCATTTAAAAAAATGCAATTTGGTGTCTGTTTCATAAAAATGTTGCTTCTAAAAAAGGGTGAGTTTTTTAGAATAAAACAAGCCACTCTTTTCAGGAGCAAAATGTTTAAGATACAGACTCCAAATTGCATTTTTTTTAATAAAATGTCACATTTTTTGTAGAAAAGAAAACACCATTAGTTTCAAAGTTGGCTTCTTACTTATTATTAGCGATTTCCTTTAGGTGGTGTTTATATTCAAAAATAGGATTTTAGCGAGTTTATTTATTACTTTTTGTATCTTTCAAATAATTTTAGTGCGCAGTGATTTCAACTCTAACGTTTCATGTAAAAATACTGACTTTTTTTCTACAAAAAGTGAGTGTAGTGTCGGTCACATTTTGGGCTGTAGTGTTACTACCTGTTTGTAGAGCGCGAGCGAAAAAATTACTCGTTCTACTTACATTTAAAACAAAAACAAAATTTCAAAATTTGTTTTTGTTTAAAATATAAGTTAAGCGAATGACTTTTGTGCTCGCGTTCTATAAACAGGCAGTTAGTCACAATTTATTTTACTAATACATATTGTTTTAAATAACTTACCGCTTTTATTTCCGCATTTTATAATAGTTTGTTTCTTGAACTTTCGATAAAAAAAAAACACAAATTAAAGAAGGCGACTTCCTTTTGCATGTAGTGTCAGTCTCGTTTATATTTTACTAAACAAAATATTTTTCAAAATATCATTGGTTGCCACTTGTTTCTCTATCGGATAATTTTTGAAACTTCTACATAGCCATGTTTAAATTGATACTAAAAAATGCTACTAATCGTAATATAAGACAAAACAAAACGCAAATTGTGCCAAACGTAGAGTCAGTCACATATAGAATTGCCCGACAAGTTTGAATTTTATGCAAAATGTAAGTTATGTCTTAAAGCGTTTATCACAGTGTTTGAAAATAAACAGGAGCGGTATTTCCTTAGTGTTCGGTTTGGTAGATTTGTGGAAAACACAAACGCTTAAAGTGTTTGTGTAGAAAATCATTAAAAAAATAACGTTTCCCTGTAAGTCAACTTTCGAGCACAAAAATAATACTGTCTTTATCAAACTCAACAAAAGACGAGAACATTTAATTTCATTCGTTTTCTTTTAATGTACAAACTTCATTGTGTTCGGTTCGGTTCATTAATGTACGTCGCTTTTGGATGGTAACCAAACATTTTTTATAAAAGCAAAATACACATACGAAAAAAAAAAACAAAAAGCCAGTAAAATAATTTTCCACAAACAAAACATATACACAATACACACACAAGCTGTTCGTTGCTAACATTTTTTGTTTGTTCATTCCTTTATCAATGTTAAAAAAGAAACCTTATAGAATATTAAAATATAATGTTTGTCTACAGTATCACTACAATTGTTCTGTTTTAACGAAGAACAGAACATTATATAATGTTCGGCTCTTTCTTGAAAATAGTTACGAGTGGTATTAAGGGTTGTGTACACAATCACTAAAAAAATAGATATCGTTCTTGGATGTGTGAACCGAACGCTAAAAATTGTACGGTTTATTTTCGAACACTGATGTATCATATAATCGTTTGTAGATAGGGCCGTTTGTTTTGTGTAAATCAAATCGCTAAAAATTTTTCGGACATTTGTGTTGATGCAATTCATCAAAATCAATGAAAAATTAAATTTTTATTTTTTGGTTAGTTAGGTTCTTTTGTATTTTAGGTTAAGCTTTAAAATAAAAGTGGAAAAAATGTAATTGTGTTTTATGAAGTTTCTGTATAATGAAGTTATTTTATGGTCAACACAAAGAGGCAGATTGTTTATTATTATTTTTATTTTTTTTTGGAGAGGATGTCTTTTTTCATTGCTTTGCTATGAATGAAACATTCATGCAGGGGTCTAAACACCGCATACGATATCGAGCAAAATTTATCGAAATTACTTATTTTGGTATTATGAAACTCGATATCGAATGAAATGTATTGAATTTGAAATAATAGCATACGTTATCGAGTAACTCAACATTACATTTATCGAGTTTTCTTTCGATACGTCAGTGTCTATCGTATGCAAAAACATTCGATAGTTAACTCGATACGATAGTATCGAATGCGGTGATTAGACCCCAGGGGATCGATTCTGGTTCTGTGAAACTGTGAAATGAAAACTTTTTTCACATTTTCATAGAGTTTCTGATTCTTGTTTAGTGAAAAAATGATAAATAAATTTCAATGTTTTTATATGAAAAGAACAAGTGGGATGAAACAAATTGTTTTCATAATTTCACAGTAATACGATTCTTGTTCTGTGTAACAGTGCAAAGAATGGTCAAAAACTTTTCATTTATGACATATTTTTACACATTCATTTTAACGGTGAAAACCCTCAATGTATTCGTATTTAATGAAAATTTTTAATGATATCCATAACATTACTGACGTAAAACATTTATAAAGTTTTCCTGCCATTGCTCATCGCAAATTTATTGCAAAAAATCAATTAATTTTTTTAATATTTGTCTATTAATAAACATATTTGTAATTAAACTTACTATCTCTTTTTAAAATTTTGGGGTTAAGAATGTTTTTATATAGAAAATTCTTAAAATATAAATAATAGTCTGTTAGGATTTATATCCACAGATTTAATAAAATAAATAAATATAAAATCCTGACTTTTTTAAATTTATAATTTTTTAGTTGTGTATTTGCATAGTTTAAGACTTGATCAGAAGACAAAGTAGATATATTATTACCATAGGCGGTAAAATATAAGTTTAGCGACGTCTTAAAGTAAACTTAGGGCCGCCTTAAATTTTTTTATTTTTTATAATTTAGCATTTTAAAAAATTAATCTTCATTTGTCCTTCTATTTGTAAATGATTTAACTTTTTTGAGCTTATTGTCGTTTTTTTTATTTATTATTATATCAATAATTCACTAGCAATTTGTTAGCATCGTAAGGATAGATTCTTGGTCTTCATATTTAAAAAAAATTGTTTAAAAACGAATAGAGAAATCAATAACAACATTCCTGTCACAGATGTCATGCTAATACTAAAATTATTGTGTTTCTCAATGTTAATGTTAACTGCCCAAAAAATTTATTATCGAATAACTTCGTCACTTGCTCGAGGTTAAGCGAAAAATATTTACGCAAGTTTTAACTCAAGTACAAACTGGCAGTTGGGTCCAAAAATATTTTTTGGAATAACTCTTTTGTTAATAGATTTTAACAATTTTGCTTAAATTTAAAAAGGTATTAGAACAGTTTGCTGCTAATTTTTTTTTTTTTTTTGTAATGTGCCCGTCCGAAAATATATTGAAAGATGGTAAAGTATATGTAAAATTCGGCGCAGCCGAATCTATCACTCTAACTGGTTTTTTCTAATTTTTATTTGGTTGGGTGGTATTTACATGATTTAAGTAAGAAGGGAAGAAATTATTCCGTGCTGTGGACCATAATATAAATGAAAGAACATTCAAAATTTTAAAAAATTAAATCTAAAAAATTAATAAAAATGAAACCTTTGGTTGGAAAATAAAATTACAATACTCATTTTTTGAAAATGTTGTACAATTAACAAAAATATACAATGATTAAAAATATTTTTTTAAAACAGAGTATATTCTGTACAGTGGATGTAAAATGTAACTACAAGTAAATCCTTCTTAATGGACTTGAAATCGTTTAGGAAGTTTTATTTTTCTGCCCGAGTTTTGTACGTTTTCATTGTTTAAACATTGTTTTTGTAAATTATAATTTACAAAAAATCCAGGTTTAAAACGATCAATAGATATTGTTTCCCTTTTATTATTTACCAAAATTACGTTTTGAAATTAGGAAACTTCCATAATATTTTGGTTGTAAAGGTTTTGCGTAAGAATCACGTCGGGTTCAACAAATATAAATTAAAGTACATTTACACATATTTATACAAAATTCAATTCATTTTTAAAATTAATATAAGAAAACATTAAAAGGTTTGCTTGGTTTGAAAAATCTAATTACTATACTCACTTTTTGAAAATTTTATATAATTAAAAAAATGATGCATTGATTAAAAATATTTTTTAAAAACAAAGTATACAGTCAAATCCCGATAATTCGTACCCCGATAAATCGTAATTCCCGATAATTCGTAATAAACTGTCGGTCCCTTGCGATTACGAATTATCGGGATTCTACTGTATTATGTACAGTGGATATAAAATGTATCTACAATACAACGCCTAAGTATTGTATATGCATTCTTATTGTAAGTAATACTTAATATTTTTAATTAAAAAATCGGACAAAAATGGCTAAAACATGGTTAGAAAACTTTCAGCAAAAATAAATACATGCGGCTCAAGCAGGTTAAAAAAAAACTCATTTGCGGCTTACCGCCGGTTCAAAAATGCTAAGCCACGATTTCTGCATTTGACTTTTACATTTGAGGAGGTCCATAACGAAACACAATAATTACACCATAAAATTTTTTTGGATAAACGACAAAATGTAATTTAAGCAAGTAGCACATAATTTTTTTAAAAAACTATTATTGAAGTATTATTGTCTACAAAAAATAATATTAATCACAAATTAATTATTTTATCTGACAGTTTGTTTTAAAGTTATTTAGATAACAAATTTGGAATTATTGCGTTTTGGTCCGAATCCATAGTATTTATTTCATTTTGCTATGAATTGTACGAAAATATTACTCACAATCAACATAACAAAAGCAAAAGATATTAACTAAACAAAAATTCCTTACGTTTTACAGTTATCTAAGAGTTACCACCAGAGCATAATTTATTTATCAAGTTGACTTTTTTTAAATTTCTTGTAAAGATTTATTGCAAAGATGTGTAATTATTGCATTTTGCTCTGAACCAGTTTATTTGATATTGATCTGCAGTGTAGTTATTGAGTTTTGGAATGCTTTATAATGAAGGTAATATAGATTTCAATGTGTAGAATGTGATTCAATCAAAAAATCAAAAAACTTGAAAAATGTAATTATTGCGTTTTGTTATGGACCTTCTCATTTTATTAACATAGTTACAAAAGTTTCACGGCTACAATGGAATGAAACACTTTTTCATTAAAAGAACGTGAATCGCAATTTGTGTAATTGTGAAATGATAATATGAAAAGTTCTCATGAAAGCGAAAATGAAAAGATTTTTTTCATTTCACAGTTTCACAGAACCAGAATCGACCCCCAGGTCTCTTATAAACACACTAAGCTTATACTTGTTGAAAAATATTAATATTAATCATACGCCATCATATTTGTGCAATATTTTTGTTAGGAGAAGGTTCCAAAGATTTTTGTTTGTAAAATATGCTTTTGCATATTTAGCATGCAAAAAAGCTTAGTTGGCATATACATACATATACATACATGTTTTACAATTAATTTTCTTAAGTCCATGAAACCAAAATTGCTTACAGACTATCCGAGTATACTCTACATGTATTAAATACTATGAAATAAAAAATCTTTCAAATTGGTTTTTGGTGCATCAAACTCCTCAATGAATTTATTCTGTAATAAATTAAAGTTGTTAAATGATTTAATTAGAGGACTTTTCAAAATATAATTATGATGATGGTAACCAACGAACAATTAAATTTTGTGAATCTTAGTGAAGATATTATTACGACATTATTAAATAAATTGATTACGAATATTTCGATATATTCCATAAATCTTTGGGATAAAAGCTTATCGTTAAGCTTAAAGTATACGGAGTGTGAAAATCCACATGCGCATGTGTTTCGGACGTAATTTTTACGTCATTACAAAGCCACAATGCCTATTGTGTATTGCTATACTAAGGGGAAAATATAGCTAAAGTCCTTTTTTCTCTGTAATCAAAAAAATGGTAATTTTTCTAACTTGCAATTTTTTCTTACTTTTTTTTAAGAACTCTATACATTACAACTCTTTTAAGCAAAAAAAAAAAAGCAATTGCGATTTTATGTACTACTTTTAATCCAAATTTTTAATATTTTTAATTAGGCTTAAGTTCATGAAAATTTAATTTTTATTAAATTATTTTTATGAAGAAAGGAGTGTAAGACGGCAAATCCATCTGAGGAGATCGAGTGGTTGCGATCGAAACATGTCATGGTAACCTGCCGGCCAGGGTTCGAGCCCGAGCCACGTCAAGAATGAAAGATTATCAATAACAATTTTAATTAATTTTCATGTTGTAAAATTCCTTTCTTCACAAAAATAATTTAATAAAAATTAAATTTTCATGAACTTAAGCCTAATTAAAAATATTAAAAATTTGGATTAAAAACCATAAATAGTTCAACAAAATAACCACAATACTAATTATTGTTAAAGCTAAGGCACGAGCTCTATGTGTACATTTGTCCTTCAAGTTGTGCTGAAAAAGGTCAACAGAAAAGAGAAAGACAAAGGGAAAAAAACAAAAAATGTACTTGGACTTCAAGAAAAATTCTTGACGAAAGTACGAGAAAAAAAAACAGAAGTAAAGGAAAAAACATGTAAAATCAATTAAAGTGGATAATCATTCAGGAAAGCAAATTTCGATCTACCAAATGTTAAAATACAATTTGGTTTAAGGATTGATGTTTGACTAGTGACGTCAGCAGTCGTCGATGGCTGCGAGTGTAAGACGGCAAATCCATCTGAGGAGATCGAGTGGTTGCGATCGAAACATGTCATGGTAACCTGCCGGCCAGGGTTCGAGCCCGAGCCACGTCAAGAATGAAAGATTATCAATAACAATTTTAATTAATTTTCATGTTGTAAAATTCCTTTCTTCACAAAAATAATTTAATAAAAATTAAATTTTCATGAACTTAAGCCTAATTAAAAATATTAAAAATTTGGATTAAAAACCATAAATAGTTCAACAAAATAACCACAATACTAATTATTGTACTACTTTTTTAATAATTTTATTCTAATTTCTTCGACCTTTTTTAAATATTTTTCTAATGCATATGCTTAATTTCTATTTAGATTACATTTAACTTGTTTGCTTATTTCTTGTTAGCTTTTAAATATTTCATTGCTTTAATATTTCATATTTAAATATATTTAATGCTTTATATAAACCAATTTGTGGTGTTAAAACCCATCAGCAAACTTTTGTCTAAAAGAGAAATCTACAATAAAATGTTAAAAACAAAAAAAAAAAAAAAAAATAATAACCGGAAGCAACCAAATACAAAGCAAGACTAGAATTTTATATTCTACCACAATGCAGAGCTTAATGATCTTTTCAATTATGGCTGCCATCATACCGTATCCTTCTGATACCCTGACCCACTCACAGCTCATCGTTTAAGAGTGTTTGGTTAGCCGACATTTAGACATTCTGTTCGTTATGTCATTGTACAGTACAACTGTTTTTAAAAAGGATGAATTTAAATCCTCTATATATAAGTGGTGTGTTTTTCAGAGACATTTTTTAGAAAAATAAAACACAATGGTCCATATTCATAGTCAAAAATAATGTCGACTTTTTCTAAAGTATACTTTAGAACACTGGTGTTGACATCCATTTAGAACCGGTTTTAACTTAAAGTCGACTTTATTTTGACTATGAATATAGGCCAATGTCTTAAAATAATTACAAGAAATATATATGACTGCACCCAGAGAAAAAACAAGTTTAAATATGGTCACCTCCATTCACACTATTTTTAAAGAAATGTTTGAACATAATATGTTTAATATAACCATATTATTGTCAGCGGTAACCATATTATGGTTAAATTAGGTCTCCATCAAGAAGCCACAACCATATTATGGTTGCCTCCGAACATGTTATTATTAGTAATAACTAAAATATAATTAACACTTATAATAACATGGTTGGCTTTCAACCAAAGCATGTTGCTCTTGAAACAGAGGAAAATACTATTGTAAATTTAAAAACAAATTATTATCATATTTAACCATACCATTTTTAGAGGCAACCATAATATGGTTGTGTGTTCTTAATGGAGGACTAATTTAACCATAATATGGTTGTCGTTGACAATTCTTTGGTTATATTAACCATAAGATGTTGAAAATTTTCTTTAAAAATAGTATGGTTGGAGGTAACCATATTTAAACATGTTTTTTCGCTGGGTGTGCTGTGAGCAACTGCTAATAATTTATATCTTTACTGAACAGTTATGACGAATTAATGAACACAACATTATAACGATATGACTTAATATCACATCTCGTGAATCCCCCAAATAAATCCAATGTAATGAGTTAAATTTAAGATTTATTAGCTCACAGATTTTTTGGCATTTAATATTTTGAAATAAATTCTGCCATATGGTCTTCGTGACTTCTCCTTATGATTACCATCCTGTTCGAGCATACAAGGTCTTATTTTGTCAATAGTGTGTCGCAAAGAAGGTGACCAGCTTGCAAGTTCATTACTTGAGAAAATTCGATCATCAAACGTTTGGCACAACAAAGTTACAGATTCCCGTGCTGTAACGTATGTTGCACTGTATTGTTAAAACAATTTCTTCTTAAAATGATTCTCAATGGCATGAGGAATAAATAAATCAAGAAGCATTTGATTGTAGTGTTCGCTATACGCAAAAGCAGCGGCAAGACCGCAGACTAAAAGATAAATAGGCTGAGGGCACCCTCGGTATGTAATAAAGTCCTATGAGGATTGTACTCTCTCCAAAAATTTACGATCTCTACACGCAGAGAAAAGAAATGTTAAAATATGGTCACCTCCAACAAAACTATTTTTAAAGAAAATTTTAAACATATTATGGTTAATATAACCATATTATTGTCACCTACAACCATATTATGGTTGAATTAGTTCACCATCAAGAAGCCACAACCATATTCTGGTTGCCGCTTAACTTGTTATGGTTAAATATGATAATAATTTGTTTTTAAATTAACATTAGTATTTTCCTCTTTTCCAAGAGCAACATGCTATGGTTGAAAACCAACCATGCTATTATAAGTGTTAAACATATTTCAGTTATTTTTGACCATAACATGTTCGGAGGCAACCATAATATGGTTGTGTATTCTTGATGGAAGACTAATTCAACCATAATATGGTTCTCGGGAACATTATTATTGTTAAATGAATCATAATATGGTTAAGATTTTCTTTAAAAATAATTTTGTTGGAGGTGACCATATTTAAACATGTTTTTTCTCTGCGTGTAGAGATCGTAAATTTTTGGAGAGAGTACAATCCTCATAGGACTTTATTACATACCGAGGGTACCCTCAGCCTATTTATCTTTTAGTCTTCGGTCTTGCCGCTTCTTTTGCGTACGCTGCTCGGTACGGGCTCCATTTTGCTTAATATTATCTAAAAGATTAACTGTGGTCATGAATTGATACGTGGAATTGCGAATTAGTTGCCCAGATGGACGATTATGAGGGCCGTTAACTTGAAGAAGTGATCTTTAAGTTTGGCGAACGGTGAGCCAATTTTGAAAATAAATTTCCATGATTTGTTAAAGTTGTTCTGCCTTTGCATGGTGAATTGCCAAAGGATACTGAACAAAAGTCAAACACACTTCATTAGTTTGGCAACTATTTAGTGTCACAGATCTTACAGTCGAAAGTTCTAAAAGTCTAAAAAAACTCCCTTTACAAACAAAAAATTGTATGTGAATTTGTCTATTTTTGTATGAGTATATGTGTCAGTACAAGATGGAGTTGTAGAGACTTGGTGTTTTTTTTTTAACCAAAAGCCTTTTTCCCAATGTAAAAACTTTTTTGTTATTTCCACAATAGTTTCGTACAAAGTTTTTTTTGGTGTTTTTAGCAGTAGTTGTTCTTATTGCTTGGTAGCATAGCAACATCTCTTCTAATGAGCAGACTTATTAAAAGTAAAACATTGAAGTTTTTTCTATTTTAAGTTTTATTACTTAGATTTTTTTTTCATGTTTTTGGCTTAACAAAAAACTTGTGTAAAAACAGAGCAAATATTAAGAATGAAAGAATTTTCTTTTGCTAGTTTGATTTTAAGAATTGGTTTTCTGGTTAATAAAAAAGGAATAGTTGTAGTACATAAAGCTTTTATTTCATGCAACATTTGTTTGATATCAATGTTAGAGCGTGTGTGTGTGATAGTGCAAACTTTCATTGGCTTTATTATTCGTAATATTATTTCATTTTGGTATTTTTTTTTATTATTTATGGTTCTATTTCGTTTCATTTCAAAAACTAAATATTGAAAAAGTTTTTGTTACGATTTTTATTACTTACTATGGAATGTAAAAAAATAACTATAAGCCAATGTATATTTCAACAAAGTGTTCAGTTCAGTTCAGTTTTACAAACAAAAATTTTTTTTTTTTTTAGTATTCATTGCCAAAAATTGTTACACAGTCATTGCCATGTTGCTTGTGGTGCACATTTCAAATAAAAACAAAAAAACAAAAAAGCCTTTTAAAGAAGTTAAACATAATTTTTGTCTGGCTTATTTCCATATTCCCATACTGATTTGAACAACTTCGTAAATGTTGAAAATTGTTTAGTGAAAAATTTATATTGAAATGCTCAAGAAACGTATAAACGAGTGAACCATGGAGTAGTTTTATTATTTTTTGAATATTTACCAGCAGCTTTATTCCATTTCATCCAAAACTTACAACTCGTTATAGGCTGAACTGGAAACTAAAAAAAAGAAAATATTTTTTATTGTAGAAAAAAAAATGTTTTCTTTTTCACGAAAAAAGGCAAAGTTCTAAAAAAAGTTACATAAATTCATGAATAAACTTTTTCGCTGTTGAGCACCCCTTTTTGACAACCAGTTTTTTACGATCAATGTTGCCAGATAAAAATATTTGTCGTAATATTGTTGGCTTCAACATAAATTCGGATCAGTGTTCGAAAATAAACAGTACATTATTTAACGTTCGGCTCACACACCCAGGAACGATATCTATTTTTTTAGGGATTGTGTAGACAAACACAACCCTTAGTACCGTTCGTAACTATTTTTAAGAAAGAACCGAATATTATATAATGTTGAAGTTTGTGGATTTTCAAAAAAAAAAAGAACGGATTTAAATGTTCACATCTTTTGTTGAGTTCGATAAAAACAGTAATATTTTTGTGTTCGAAATATGACTAACAGGGAAACGGTAATTTTTTTATGATTTTCTACACAAGCCCTATTAGCGTTTGTGTTTTCCACAAATCTACCGAACCGAACATTAAAAAAAACGATATTTAGTGTTTATTTTTGAACACTGATTCGGATAAAGATTTTTGTACTAGGGCTTTCAGTCGATAAATTCTGATTTATCGAACAATTTTAGACGATTAATTGTTCGAATAATTTAAAATTGCTTATTTCGATCAAAGGATTAATCCAAGAATTTATACCGATTAATCGAATGATGATAATATTTCTGTTAAATGTATAATTTTTTTTAAAGTTTAAAGTCGAATAAACAAGAAACAATGTATGTGTCCGTTGGAATTAAAAAAAACAGTCATGTTTAGTGAGTTATTTAGCTTATATTTTTTATTTAATAATTAAATAATTCATTGCACAAAAGAAAACACGACAAAGGTATATTAACTCAAATATTGATATAAATTATCGAGCATGTTCTAGAAATCGAAATAAAGTGAAATTGAAATCAACCGATAAATTAAATTCATTTATTAACTAACGCGATTTTTCGTCATTTTAAGTGTTGTTTTTGCAAAAATAATAGATACTTAAAGAATGAAGTAGATAAAATGAAATATTTGTATGACCTTTCATTACGAATCGTTTTTAAAATCCACTTCATATCAATTTCAAGAACTCGCCCGTATTTTGAAAAAAAAATTAAGCGTTTCTCTCTTTAGAATGAGTTTGGTTTAAAAATATTGTACGAAGGATAAGTCTAATAAAGCTAAAGTTAACAGGTGTCCAAAAATGTATTAACGTAAATGTTTTTCAACAACTTCACTAATTTACCACTTAAGCCTGGTACTCTGTTCAACATTTCACGTGAAATGCTGTCAAAACGCATATGAAAAAAACTTGTGCGGAATATCTATGAACTAATGTTGACAGAGTTGTTCATTTTGTGAAAAAGTTCCGAAATATTTCTGGCAACATTTTTTTACAACTGCGAAATAATGTAAGCTGCACTTATTTCACGTGAAATTTTAAGCAAAAGCAAAAAAGTATGAACTGATTATTAAATAAGAAATAAAAAATTAAAATAACACAACCGGTAACAGTTTTTAATACATATTTACCTTCTTTTTTATTAAAAAAATAGTTTTTAGTAAAATACATGTGGGGTTTGTTTACATACGCAAAACAATGTCGCATACATTGCAGGAATAAAAACGTCAAATTGTATAAACTCGCATGATAGGTAGCATTGATACATGTCCAAATTTTCGGGTGAAATAATTAATGTTGCTCAACATTTTTCACAAATTTGAACAGAGTACTAGGCTTTACACAGTATATTGTTATATTGACTATTTTAAAATCTAAGACAAGTTTTAATTAAATAATAATAAGAACATTAAAAAAATTTTTTTTTAAGAAACGGTTTTTTTTTTAAAAAAGAACATTTAAAAAAAATGTTGCCCCCTCCCCCCTAGATTTTATCCTGGCTACGCCCATGTATTCGTGTATTGTCATCGGGAATATGTATGCCTGCAAAGTTTCATCCAATTGCATTGAGTAAAAGGCGGTTAAATTAACGTTACAAGATTTGATTTTCCGAAGTGAAGCTAAAGAAAAAGTTTTAAAAATTTTGCCCCCCCCCTAGATTTTATCCTGGCTACGCCCATGTATTCGTGTACTGTCATCGGGAATTTGTATGCCTGCAAAGTTTTATCCATTTGCATTGAGTAAAAGACGGTCAAAAAAGCATTTTACCAAAAAAAAATTTGTTTTGGCACCACAGCCCCCCTTAGATTTTATCCTGGCTACGCCCATGTATTCATGTATTGTCATCGGGAATATGTATGCCTGCAAAGTTTCATCCATTTGCATTGAGTATAAGGCGGTTTAATTAACGTTACAAGATTTGATTTTCCGAAGTGAAGCTAAAGAAAAGGCTCATGTCTTATTGACAAGATTCTTCCTTTTTCTTCTTTGAACATGAATTAGCGTTCAAATGATTCATGTCATGTTGACGACATGTTTTTTATTTTGTATAGTCGTACGTATGCATGTGTGCTTTTTTGATATTGAAAACAATAAACAAATTAAACAACGAATGAAAAAGCAAAACGCAAAGACAGTACATGCATCTGTGTACTAGTTTCTTTTCCCCTCGTCCCTTTCGCCTATAAAGTAGCAATCATGTCAATAAGACATGAACCGTATGAAAGTGTACTCTGTTCATTTTGCAATGTATTAGTAGAGCAAATCTGCCAAAGGGTTTTGAAAAGTTAGCTCGGGTCCCCTGGAATATGGGCCCCTAAAGTTTTTGAATTTTTTGAAAAGGCGTTTGGTTTAAGTCAAAACAAATATACTAAATGTACATCTGAGCTAAAAAAATAATTTCAGATGTCTGCAGTAGAATCGTATGTCGATTCTTTTCTTAGAATTTATTAACCCTCTAACTCTCATTTTAAGGGTAATTTTTGTCATTTTTCCCAACTCTTACATAAAAGTTTACTAAAACGGCACTTTTAAGAGTTAAAATGTTTCAGGAATATTTTTTGCGGCAAATTTCACTAGGGGTCTTCAAAGACCAAAAGTTCGTGCAATTTACCTAAAATGAATTCTCGAAATTGCGGGCATTGACATTTTTGAATTTTGCGTTTGGTACAAGTCAAAAAAATATACTAAATGTATTGCTGACCTAAAAGACTTTTTCAGATGTCTTCAGTAGAATTGCATGGCAATTCTGTTCATAGAATATATTAACCCTGTAACACTCATTTTAAGGGGTAATTTTTGTCCTTTTTTAACTTCTACACTAAAACGGCATGTTAGAGGGTTAAAATGTTCTACAAATATTTTGTGCAACAAATTTCACTAGGGGTCTTCTAACACCAAAAAATCGTGCAATGTATGTAAAACGGGTTTTCGAAATTCCGGGCCTTGAATTTTTTTAATTTTTCGAAAGTCCGCTTTACATACATTGCACGATTTTTTGGTCTTAAAAGACCCCTAGTGAAATTTGATGCAGAAAATATTTGTAGAACATTTTAACCCTCTAACGTGCCGTTTTAGTATAAAAGTTATTAGAAGACAGATGCCTAAGACGAACCGTGCGATGTTTCTGGTATGACAAAATATCAATCGCACCCCTTTATCGCAAAACAAGCCAAATCCAAGTTCATAAAGACATGAAAGGATGCAAATATGGTTGAATAGGCCACACTTTAAGACCGACAAGGGCCATAACTAAGGCAACTCTAACAAACATGGTGGTACACGGTAGTAAAGTATCTTAACGTTGCCGGATACAGCAGGAACGAGGCGAGAAGAACTGCTCTAAATAATGTTCGTTAGAAGTCCTTAATTTTTACTAATTTAGGTAAATTTTTTTAAAATTTTTCTTCTTTTGCTTCATCCCAAGCTTTTGGTCCAATTTTTAAGTTTTTTTTCGATGAATTCGATAAAATGTCTCGGAAAGTTGTAAGCAACATTTTGAGATTAAGTCATCAAATAAGTTTTGCTTTCAAAAAATACAGTGCTAATATTTTATTAAAAAATCATTAAATTTTTAATAGAGGGAAAATAAGGAACATTAAAAGTTTAATTAGGAATATGAGCTAAAATATTTTTCGGTTACACTGATTCCATTTGTATAGTCGAAAAGTAAGAAATGCAAACAAGAAAACTTTTCTAATAAAGTTTAATATTTGTTATAAATATTAAAAATTAAATCCCACCTCCCAAGTATAACTGTAAACTTTTGCATACATACAAACAAAACAAACATTATTTTTCCATAAAGAAAACATTTCATAAGCAAAAAATGTTTGTGCAAAAAGTTTAAACTTTTTTTATTAGTGTTCTTCGCATATTTTGTATTGCACAAAATGCTTGCAGTGACTAAAAAAAAAAATTCCAAACAAAATTTACCTAAAAAAATGCAAACAACTTCCAACACGGATTAAAGGAACTCTTTTTGCAAAAATAAAATAACCTAAAAAAGAGATAAAAAGCCATGATAAAAAGGTCTAAAAAAATGGTTTGAATTAAAAAGGCGGATTATATTTTTCTATTCACTTTTTGTATAAGAAATATAATTTGCATATAATTTTCATTTTATATTAGGAAATCACTGAGTAAGCATTTGATATTATTTTAACCCTCTAAAGCCAAATTTTAGGTTTAGCTTCAAAATAATTTTAGGGTGGAAAACAGGAGTCTTAAGCAATTGGAGAACGTGTTGACCTGTTACAGGTAAAAGTATATAGACCACCTTAAGGGACTCTTTCTTCTATATATATGAATAATATAACTGCATAGCACTCCTCCCTAGAGGGGTATAATTTAAACTAAAACCACGTTTTTTTCTATTAGGAACAGCACTCAGGGGATGACCCCTACTAATGCATTGCATTGTGTTGTAACTAGGAAAATAGATTGTGGGAAGGAGGCTAGAGGGAGTAGCGTTTGTGAACATTCGATTTGAACTTAATCATGTTGTTAGTGAGAGGGAAGACTTTGGCAGGATGGTTATTCCACATACGAACAGACCGGGAAAAAAACGAATTCTCTCTGTAATGCGTTGTACGATTCACCTGCAAATCGACCACATAAGGATGGGATCTTGAGGAAGAACGTGTATTGCGAACAAACGTATGGGTTTCGGGAACCAAATCTCTAATTTCGTCAGAACACATCCCATTGTAGTAACGATAAAACAGGCAAATACAACCAACATTGCGACGGTGCTCAAGGCAGTCAATAGAATTGGATACCCTTCTGTCAGCAGTGAGAACCTTCGCCCTCTCCTGCACGCGCCCACACATGAGAGTTGTATTCTATACGCGGTCGGATAAAGGTGGTATAAATAGTAAGGAGATCAGATGGAGTGAAGTATATCTTACACCGTCTTAGAAAACCGAGTCACTTGAATGCTTCTTTCGACACCTTGAATATACATATGTTCTGTCCATCGGACATCACATTGTATCCTCATGCCCAGAACATCAAGAGATTATAATTCCTCAATAACTATACCACCCATATATACAGATGAGGCACCTTGATTCGTCGCGCGTTTATGCGTCAGCACGCAACATTGGTATTTTCGGGCATAAAAATCGGCTCTATTTGCACGACCCAATTCCGAGACTTTGTCAAGGTCTCGGCCAAGCGCATCATTAATATTCTGCCTTATAGCACCGACATCGGATACGCTTAATCTGCATTCGAATGAGTACGAATGGCAAAGGTTGCTGTCATGTGCAAAAGGGTTGGAAGTTTGACAAAGGAGGTCATTTAGAAAGATAAGAAATAGAGTAGGAGATAGAACGGAGCCTTAAAAATGTTTACAGTATTATGAGTATACTCCAGGCCTACCCAGCGGTAAATATTGAAAGGACCGCAAGTGGCAGGCCTTTTTGAAGGCCTCTATACTCATTTCTAAAAGATTCGCTTCGCATGATATCCTGCCTTCAGAAGTATGCCTTCTAGAAGGTATAAACTTCTTTTTAAAAGACCTTCTGAAATATTCAGTACACATTCGCTACTCCCTTCTTTGAGAAGGGAGAAAGGAAGGTGTTCAGTTTTATTTACTTTTTATTTTTAGTGACCTTCCTTACTCCCTTCTTTGGGAAGGGATCGAAGTTGTTTTTAAAGGAAGTGTGGAAGGCCTTGCGCCCAATGACAACCTGTGTAAAAAATAAATAAGTATGGAATGCGACGAGAAGGGCTTCTGACTGCTTGTGACTGCTATATAAGGCCTTCTATTAGGCCTCTTTACTCATTATAGTTACCGCTGGGTATTACGGATTAAAAAAGAGATAAGTACAATTGGGTCTTAGTTAGAAAAATTGAAATTCAAAATGTTCACTTCAGGTTTTTTAACCCTTATGTGTGTGGAAAAAAAAACACCTTCTATAGGGTGGATAGGTACCTGGGTACCTTCATGCAAATTGTATGAGAAATCTAATTTTTTGTCAAAAAATCGATGGCTTATGATATAATATTAGAATTTTACTCTGGTTTTCCCCTTTTCATATATTTTTTAAAATCCTACAACCAAAAAAAAAATTTGTAATATAAAACACCTTCTATAGGGTGGATAGGTACCTGGGTACCTTCATGCAAATTCTATGAGAAATCTAATTTTGTGTCTTGTATTGTACAAAAAATCGATGGTTTATGATATAATATTAGAATTTTACTCTGGTTTTCCCCTTTTCATATATTTTTTAAAATCCTACACCCAAAAAAAAAAATTTTTAATATAAAACGTATACAGGTACCCAGGTACCTATTCACCCTATTAAGGGTGCAAAAAGCAAATTGATATGCCACGCCTCCCCCAACTGATATTGTATATAAACACCTATGAAAATATAATAATAACAAAAAGTTAGGAGTTCTCATGAAATTGTAGAATTGTAGACTAAAATCTTATATTAAAAATTTCGATTTGAAAACGCAATAGGTACACAGGTACCTGTCCACACACATAAGGGTTAAGTTCGTTAAAAAATAGGTCGAAGTTAAAAAAATTTTAGCTTATATTGGTTATTTCCGGTTTTGCAGATGAAAAAATTTTTATTTTTTTTTTAAAAGATTAAACAATTTCCTATTAGAATAACTTATCAAAATTTGTTTGTTTTATTTGTTTCTAGTTCGAAACAATAACGCTGTGTCACAAATTTGCAACAAAGTCTTGCCCAAATGAATTTGACAGCTAATATTTATGTAAAATTGTCCGCTGAATCAGTATGTTAAGTCAAAATAGTCAAAAGTAGTTTTCGAGATATTCCAAAATAACCGTTATTAGGGGTTTTTAAAAATATGATGTCACTTTAATAAAGGTATCTTTGAAAACATTCTACGGATTTTTTATTTCTTTATTTTAGGTCAAATATAATGAAATTAATAAAACAACCATAGGTCGTTTGTATAAATTGGTCAAGAAATGATTAAGTTGCATTGGACCAAAATTCAAATTTCACAAAAAATTGTATGCATTTTTGCTCTTTTCAACTTATTTTTTTAAAACCAAACAATAATATTTTTTAAATTTTATTAGTTACGACCTTAGCTGATTTCAATAGGCAAATCTGTAAAAAAAAAAAATACAAAGTTACAGAAGAGTATTTGAAATGTCCCACTTTTAAATTTTTACTAAGTCAAAAAAACACGTCAAGTAAATACACAAAGCGAAATGTTTAGCAAAAAATATTAAAAAAAGCCTTAGGCTGTTAAATTAATGTGTGGGTTAATTCCCTAAATCTTCTGTAGCACCAATCTAAGTCTTGTTGGGCGCAAAATGTTCGTATTAAAAAAAATTCAATTTATGGTTGTGACAGCTCCACTGTATCATAATATGATTACTTCTAAATTTATTATGATTAACATAATAATAATATGATTACTTTTTAACTTGTTATGATTAACATGCTAAGAATATGATTAAGGGAAAAATTGTATAATGTAATATTACGAATATATTTGATCATAATATGATTCAATACCCAGTCAAAAACGTGCTCCAAAAGGAGCAGATTTTTGTATGAACTCATACCTCAAATCGCTCCAAACCTGCTGATGGGATGCCTGATTTTTGTATGGGGTGTTCCCGGTTTGGAGGACTATTTTCTGCTGACAATAAGCGCTTCTTTTAACATGCAAACACAGCGCTCCTAGAGTGCTTTTTAAGGGGCTAACTATATAAACATATTCATACATGTTTTGCTTTTACTCGTTTAAATGCCTTTTTTCAATCATTTTCGTAAACCATAATATGTTTTTATTTTTTCGCTTTAAACCCCTCTTCGTTGTCAGCACTAAAGTAGCAGCTTTTTTGTATGTTTTATTCGTTATCATTTACTGCTTTATAAGAGCTCTCTAATTGAAGCGCTTGAGTATGCGCTTTTTCTCTGTAGTGCTTCAAAAACCCCAATTTTTTTTCCTGGGTAATAATCGTAATATGGTGACTACAATCGTAGTTCTTATCATAATATATTGCTCTTGGAATATATTTATCACAACCACGTTGTTTCTTTGCGCGTTCTTTTGACCATTCTGACTTCATATTCGGATTCAGCGGGCAATTTTACATAAAGATTAGGTGTCCAATACAAAAAAATTGTCACATAGTGTAATTTAAAAATCAGTTTTTAAAAACTCTAAAAAAAACATCATACAAAAAAGTATTTGGCATACACATAGATATGTACATATCTAAATATTTAATTTAAAAAATAAAATAATGAGATTTATTAGAGGTGTAAGAATTGTATGCAAGACCGCTATTGATTTTCAAGGATGTAAAAATGGCTGAATGAGGAGGAATAAGCGAGTACACACACGAAAAGTAAGCACACATATTGATATGGTCAGCTTTTTAAAACTTTCATCATATTATTGTAACCAAGAACTTTATTATGGTTAAAGAAGTTCTCCATCAAGCCACGACTTAATTGTGGTTGCATACGAAGATGCTTCGGGTTGTTATAAAAATAATTTTTTATTACTAAAAACTGTTTGGGTTAACGTTAACAATAAAATATGGGCTTTATCCAAGAGCAACATATTATGGTTAAAAAACAACCATACTATATTTATTGTTTTTTTCCAAAACCATTTTATTCCTCGAAAAAAAAAATTAAACATTTTGGGGAATTCTTGACATTATTGATTTAAGAAAAATTAATGGAAATATTTTAATAATGTTTGATACATCGCTGAGTCAATATTACCCAGTAAAAAAATTTGGGTTTTTTGAAGCACTACAGAGAAAAAGCGCATACTCAAGCGCTTCAATAAGAGAGCTCTTATAAAGCAGTAAATGACAACGAATAAAACATACAAAAAAGCTGCTATTTTAGTGCTGACAACGAAGAGGGGTTTTAAGCGAAAATATAAAAACATATTATGGTTTACGAAAATGATTGAAAAAGGGCATTTAAACAAGTAAAAGCAAAACATTAATGAATATGTTAATAAAGTTAGCCCTTAAAAAAGCACTCTAGGAGCGCTTTGTTTGCATGTTTAAGGATGCGCTTTTTATCAGCAGAAAATAGTCCTCCAAACTGGGAACACCCCATACAAAAATCAGGCATCCCATCAGTAGGTTTGAAGCGATTTGAGGTATGAATTCATACAAAAAACCTGCTCCTTTTGCAGCACGTTTTTTACTGGGTACAAGCTTGAATGAAATGTTGTTTTTTCAAAATTTCAGTTAGTAATATTTTTAGGTTGTACGGGACAATTTACAACTTTTAGTTTAAACATTTTTAGCCGATTGTTAAGCTTTTTTTACCCAGTAAAAATGTCGCTTACTTTTTCAAAATTACTAGCTTTCTTCACTCATTACTTAACAGCTTTCTTCTATCGGGACTTAGCTATTATCTTTTTGGCAACACTGGCTTCAACAGCTGACGCACGTTTCGTGTTTTGTTTAATTTAACCATGATTCGTCTTACAAACGAACAACGCTTGCAAATTATTGAATTTTATTATCAAAATGCGTGCTCTGTTAAGAAAGTTTATCCACTTTTTTATCGAAAAATTGTGTTCAGCGACGAAGCTCATTTTTGGCTCAATGGGTACGTTAATAAGCAGAATTGTCGATTTTGGAGTGAAGATCAGCCAGAAGCATTGCAAGAGCTGCCAATGCATCCAGAAAAAGTGGCATCATTGGGCCGTACTGCTTCAAAATGCAAGAGCTTGACTTGCATGTCATGTGGTTTCAACAAGACGGTGCAACATGCCACACAGCACGCTTAACAATAAACTTATTTAGAGGCAAGTTCGGTGAACATTTTATTTCACGTTCGTGGCCGGTCAATTGGCCGCCTAGATTGTACGATTTAACGCCTTTAGACTATTTTTTGTGGGGCTATGTTAAAGCTTATGTTTATACACACATGCCCGCTTCAATTGATGCATTGGAAGACAACATTGAAGCATTATTCATGAGATACCGGCCGAAATATTGGAAACAGTATGCCAAAATTGCACTAAGCTGATGGACCATTTGAGGCGCAGTCACGGTCAACATTTGCATGAAATAATCTTCAAACCTTAAATTATATGGACCGTACTATCAAATTCAAATAAATATTTCATGCATTTTTCTGAATTTTGTGTGTTTTTTTTAAACTTTCCTACAGCTCTTAAAAAAATCACCCTTATACCTATTTCTTTCTGGATGTTTGTAGGTAAAAAATAATGACTTACATTTGAATCCGTTTATTTTGGGACATCCGTTTTAAAATTCATCGATCGGTTCTTTTAGATTTGTAAGTAGTGCTTTTAGTTTTTTCTAAACCCTAAACACATTATTTTATAGGCGAAGTTTTTACAGGGTAATGAGTCAAAGGATTTATTTATACTTATTCCGCACTAAAATAAACAATTGCAAATTTAAAAGCACTTAAAATTTAAAATACATTTACTGCATATACGTTTTTTATTAAAACTTAAATAAAATGTGCATTTTTTACGTTAGCAAATTTTTATTTTATTTTTCAAATTTGCATTGAATACTTTTTTGCTCATGCATATTTACTGCCACTTTAATTTTTTAATTCATCATCTCATAATCATAATTTACATTGCAAATTTATATTATAATACTTGCAGCTTAAGAATAATTCAAACTGCCATCAACATATTTTTAATTTTCTTTTACTTTTGCCTTCTTGTTTTTTTTTCTTGTATAAAAATGTTTTAATTTTACTTTTATAATACTGACGAGTAGTTCAGTTTTAAGCATCTATCTTTTCCTTAGCAATTTCTTACAATTGCAAATAATCTTTGGCACTGCAGAACTAGTTGGCTCTAACGCATCTATTACTCCTACACACATCTATACATCGAGCTACATACATATGTACATATAAACATACACGCAGAGAAAATAAAATTTTCAGATTGGGTGACTTTGAACAAAACTATTTTTAACGAAAAATTTATATATATATATATACTATGGTTACTTTAACCATAAGTATGGTCACCGGCAACTATATTGTTACGTTTTTCCTTTAACCCACTAGATCCTACTGTACGCGCTTGAGTACAGAAAATTACCGAATTTTATGCCCTCGTAACAATATCGTTATTATCTTTTTTGAAGAACTGTTCGCTTCAAATAATACTTTAGAGTGTAGAGAGTAAATCTGAATCAAAAGAAACTAAACATGTATAAAGCCTATAGTACACGGAATGCAAAAAGCCACATGCACATGTGCTTCTGACGTAATTTTGTCGTCATAACACAACATGAACTGGCTATTGTGGCTTTGTAGTGACGTCAAAATTACGTCAGAACGACATGCGCATGTTGCTTTTTACATTCCGTGTACTATAGGTTTAAGAGTGAACTAATATTCTAATGTTCTTAAAAAGGTGATTCCCCGTTTTTCAGTATTTTGCACTTGTCATTGCTATTTTTGTTTTATATTTTGTTAGTGTTGAGCTTGACGCGGAGAATATCGTTTGAAATTTAAAGCTAAGCTAACTAAATTTAAGTATAATTATTAAAATTTGTTGAAAAAGTGTTTAAAAGTGTTTTTTGGCAAGCATTATTATTGCTTTACTCGTATGAATACAATGGGATAATGCATGTAATAATTTTTATATAATAATTGTAGTTATGGTAAAAATTTTTCAAATATTGCTGCTGCATTTGATTATGCTGAAAGTAATAGCCACAAGACTTTTGACCTTACCATAATTCCTCCAAATGCCGATCACAAAACAGATGAAGAAGAAATTGACGAAGGGAATTTAGTACGTGATGATTTTTCACATTCCTGGGGAGTTAGAATTGCTTGGAGATAGCGACAGCGATGATGATGATGTTCCACTCTCAAAGTTAAGGAAATCGATGTTTGGGCCATCGGCAATAAAATGGAGGAAGAGACCCATGAATATGGATATGCCGAGCTCTTTTGAGACTTTTAGGAGTAAGATGAACGAACACTGCACTTGAATGCAAATCTCCTGTAGAAGTATTTGAAACAGTTGTCGATAATGATGTTGTGAATCTAATCCTTGACCAAACTATGAAATACGCCTCACAACACAAAATGCATAAGTTAAACATTACTCCGGAAGACCTAAAGGTATTTATTGGCATTCTTCTCTACAGCGGTTATCACTCCTTACCATGAGAGCGCATATATTGCCAGTTAGACGAGGATACGCACTTACCATTTTTTTCCAATAACATGTCAAGAAATCATTTCCAGGAAATTAAACGCTACTTATATCTTTCTGATAACTCTCGATTGGATTTGAGTGACAGAATGGCAAAAATTAGACCGCTGTCAAAAATATTGTGTTCTTTTAGATCTAATATATTATACACCCCATTGTCCCATTGTAGTCGTACGAGTACAGATCAAAAAACACTCTTCAAAAATTTTTTTTTTAATTTTTTTAATTGTTTTTCCTTAACTGAACTCTCATAAGCTAGATTTGATAGAAAAACGTGTGAATTTTTTGTTTAAAAGAAGCTTGGTATCTAATGGGTTAATAAACGTGTTCGAGTTCTTTTAATTGCAAATCTAAATAAATACACACACTTATTCAACTTAACAAACCTTATTGAAATTAATTATTTTGTTCACAAAATATTATCCAATATTGTTATTTACGAACAGAACCGTTTAATGTCTCAAAACAGTCTCAACTCACATTTACAAACCAGCCTGTATTTATAGTCACCACAGGTTGTAGGTGTAGTAGATTCAAGAATCTTCTTTTCGAATCCAGACCATTCTTCGAATCCGAAATTCACACCTAGCAGATTTAAGAATCGTCTAGTGGATTCCAGAACATTCTGTTCGAATTCGAGATTCTATAATTAAATCTAAGTTCTAAAATACAGTTTAGCAAATAATAATTCAAATAATTCTTATACGACATAAATTATAATGATACAAGACAACTTAAAACTAAGACTACAAATACTTCTAAGATAAATCTAATTTCGTAACAATATTTAAATTAAGTTCTTCACGAAGTCGCAACCATATTATGGTTGCTACCGACACATTTAATGGTTAATGATAACAAAGATATGCTTATAAATATACTATGTTGGCGTCGTAAAGAAGGACTAAATTAACCAAAGTATAGTTGTGGTTGACAATAATACGGGTTAAGTAATATGTTTAAAAGTTTTTCGTTCAAAATACAGTCAAATCCCGAAAATTCGTACCCCGATAAATCGTAATTCCCGATAATTCAATAAACTGTCCCTTGAAATAATCTCGCTAATTCGTAAAATTTCCATAAATGTTGGTCCCCTCGCTAATTCGTAATTTTTTTTAAAAATTTCTTTACTTCTTATAAATCGTAATTGTTTGCTAACTACCACTTATAATTCGTAATGAAAGCAACAGAAACATGGAAATAATGATTTTTTGTTTACCGCTATTTTTTTGGCGTAGGTTTTTACTTTTGCTTGTGTGCGTGTTTATTCAGCCATGTCACAGAGAACAATTCCGTTCGGAATAGAAGAAAACATATTTGTTTATTGATAGAAAGTGTATTTTGATAGTTTTTTGGCCTTTCAGATACAGAAAACTCCCATTCCGTGCATGAAAACAAAAATGGTTTCATTCCGAATTTTTTTTTTTGTCATTTTCTGAAGCACCAAAATACGGAATGAATTCCGTTTCCTAACGGAATTGTACTCTGTGACATGGCTGATTATCTTAATATAAGTTTGTTACATAAATAATTTTTATATAAAATTTTTTTTAACAATTGTTTTTTTATGTTTTTTTTTGTATCGTTTTTGTAAATAAATTAAAAAAACCCCGTTAATTCGTATTTATTTTATTTTAACCCCATTAAATCGAAACCCCTTTTAATCGAAAACCCCTATAATGCGTAAGAAATGGCCGGCCCCTTGCGATTACGAATTTTCGGGATTCTTTTGTAATTCTGTTGGAGCTGACCAGTTTTGAAAAATCTGTTTCCTCTGCGTGTACATTTGAAAAAACTTGCAGCCAAGTGAAGTAGTGCTGGTAGTAACAAAAACTTTTAAAAGTTCATGTGTGTGAGTTTATATTAAAATGCGTAAGTATGTGTCTATACAAAATATACAACCCCCTATGAACACACATTCCGTTGGATCTTAATAGATGGTAAATGGTGATGAACACTAAAAAAACATTGTGTTTTTCTTAGATGTGCATTTATATGTTCGTGTGTACGGATGTGTTGTAAAAAATGTAAGTATTATTTTTGCTGCTGTAATAAACCAGCACTTGACTTTAAACTGTTTGGCAAATGTTCTTATAAAATGCAAACACATTTACAAGAACAAACACTTATTTAGTTGAATATACACATACATGCATTCACTTACAAAGTCATGCATTATAAAACAGGAGTAAACATACATTAAAATGCATACAAAGGATACAACGAAACAAGGTTATAATGCACTCAAAGGCAATTAAGTTAAAAAAATACGTTTTAGATAAACTTGAGCATTATTTCTATATATTTAATACCAATTTCTATAATTAATACAATTATTTTAATTCATTTACTCAGGATAAAGTGATTAACATATGAGGGGCATAGCTGCAAAGACTGCAATGTCCACTTTTTTCACAAACGTAACTAATAATACCTCTTAGTTGTATTTAATGAATGCTTCCAATTAGTGAATATTACATTACCAGAAACACTTTTATCCCATAAAAAAGTATGTTCAAAAATTAAGAATTGATGCAAAATCGGCAATGTCCATTGGAGATTGTCGTTTTTGCAATGATCACAGTTTGTTAAGCTCTTTTTCTCTCAACTATTTGCGAAAATGCACGCTATTTTTTTTATTCTGTTTCTTTTTTGCAAAACAAAACTAAAAAGAAGTGAAAAACTCTAACAAATAATTTTTTATATAAAACATTTAGTTTTATTGTTCATTTTATAACTTTGTCATTAGTCGTAATTATGGAGCTAAGTTGTTATGAAGTTCCTTCAAATCAATCAAGAAACAACTAAGCCTGTGTTAAGTTTAAGAATTTTATAACTGCTGCTGTTTTTAAGAACTTGCCCATTAGACTGGTCGCATCTTGTAAGGGATTTTTTTTTTATTTAATTGTTTGCGCTGCTTAAAATATGAGGTTTGGTGTAAAAAACATGATCTAATTTTTCAGGTCAATCCGACGGTGCCTAGCCGTGCCGGGTGGGGCCCAAAGATCCCCATATTATAAAAAAACATATTTTCTATCAGATCTTTATAGTTATACTAGTTGAAAAGCCGAAAACCAAAAATATGGTTTCGTTACGATCTTCCGCAGAGAAAGTACTTCAAGTGTGGCAAATTTCAGCTTCCTATGTCATCAGATGGCTTCAGAAAGTTGCGAAAAGAATAGGACTCCTGACATACTAGAAATTATATATTGTATAGATAGATTAACAAATGTTCGCGCAACTCAAAAACGCTTTACCTTATTTTTATATATTTCGTTTTAGAAACATAATTTTTTTTCAGGGAAAAAAAACAATTTTTTTATTAAAATTTCGGAATTTTTGTTTTTAAAAATTTTTGATTTTATGTATTCACAAAAGATGTGGCGGTTTAATAAAATTCTTAAATTAATTAAAATTTTTCGTCTTTTGTGAATACACAAAATCAAAAGTTGTTAACAGATTGTTATCATTTATAGCTTGTTTTGTTTTTGTTGTTTTTTATATGTCTGCCTAAAATTAGAAGCAAAGCTGCATTTTTCAAGTTTTTATGAATTTTTAAAAACAAAAATTCCGAAATTTTAATAAAAAAATAATTTTTTTTCCCAGAAAAAAAAATTATATTTCTAAAACGACTGCGCGTATAAGAAAAACGTTTTACCTTTCTTAAAGTAAATTTTATTGCGGAATTTTGGTTTTTTAGGTTTTTAAATAAACTAAAGCGTTTTTGAGTTACGCGAACATATGTTGTGCAACCTCCTTAATTTTCGAAATAACGGTATATCTCGAAAGCCAAAGCCAACATAAAGAAAAAAGTTTTAACTGTCTTAAAGTAAATTTTATTGCGGAATTTCGGTTTTTTTTTTAGTTTTTCAATAAGCTAAAGCGTTTTTGAGTTGCGCGAACATATGTTAATCTATCTATACAATATATAATTTCTTAGTATGTCAGGATGTTTGCATGTATGTCCTATTCTTTCCGCAACTTTCTGAAGCCATCTGATGACATAGGAAGCTGAAATTTGGCACACTTGAAGTACTTTCTCTGCGGAAGATCGTAACGAAGCCATATTTTTGATTTTCGGCTTTTAAACTAGTATAACTTTAAAGATCTGACAGAAAAGATGTTTTTTTATAATATGGGGAACTTTGGGCCCCACCCGGCACGACTAGGCACCGTCGGATTGACCTGAAAAAATTAGATCATGTTTCTTACACCAAACCTCATATTTTAAGCAGCGCAAACAATTAAATTTAAAAAAGAAAATTGCGACCAGTCTATTGCCCATGTAAAAAAGCAGAAATGTCCATTTGATTAGAGCAAACACAGAAATCTCCAATTTTATTATTATAATTGCCAGCAAACCGCTATACCGATTTGGTTGAAACTTGCGTCATATCTTCATCATATTTGTATTTACTGAATAGCATGATATACAATACATACATATGAATATACTTTGAGCTAGAGGTTTTTACAATTTATTACGAAAGCTATAAATGTGGACATTGCAGTCTTTGCTTCTATACCCCTCATATGGAAAAATACCTTTCCGAAAAATGTTTTTAATGCCGTTAATACAACTTCCACTTTCTTAATAAAGAATACCAGTTCCCATGTTCTGTAACTTGGTGAGAACTTCTCGCGTCGAAAAGACGTGAAACAAAATATTCTATCGTTTCTCGAAAAGAGAGAAAAAAGAAAGAAAAAACTATCAAAATGGATTTCGTCGTTACGTTATAAATGTTATGGTATTCCACTTGAAGCCGATGTGGTATGCAGACTTAAAAAAACTTAAATTTAGGCCTTAATTTTGTAAAACGCAACGCAATTCCAAAAATAACATTGAAAGCTAAACGAATGTCAAAAATTTGTCAAAATTTTGTTGTTGCTTTCTACAGAAATACATATTGCGGTTTGAAATTATCAACGCCACAAGATATGCAGCGTTTACAATTTCAAAATTCAATATACATTTCTATAAAAACAACAACAAAATTATGAAATATTTTCTATTTTTTTTTTTGGTGTTGCGTTTGCGTTTTACAAAATTAGGGCATTAATGTTTTAACGACGGCGGCGGCTATTCCAAATAATGTAAAGTGCGACTTAAATGTTTGTGGTTTACAAAATGACTTTGAAAACATTCGTATATTGTTCAAAAATGTCAAACATTAATAATTAAACAATGAAACAATTAGCCAATATTCTGAAACTGTAGTTTTTCGTAACGTTAAAAAGAAAATTATTGAATTGCTTTATTTTATTGATTTATTTCCCAAAAAACTTCTGATTACGATAAGAAGCAGTGGTGCCATATTTGGGTTATTGATACGAAAGGAAAGAGGAAAAATAATTGAGTTAAACCTAATCAAAAACTCAAAATACACTTTTTGACTAACGTATGAAATTCATGCAACAATTTTTTTGTGGCAAAAAAGTTTATGATTTTATTATTTTACTTTTAATTTTTTCTTGAAAATTTTTTCGTTTTACATGAATGCACATTTTGTAAACAGTGAAAAAAGAAAGTTTATATACAAAGATTTAATACAACTTAATAAAAATTGAAATCTTTAATAATTAATAAATCTATTTGCAAATATAATTAATATTATATAAAAAAAATATTTTTGTTTTCGATATAGATTTTCCAATCTTATGTTTTGTAGCAACACCTTTTGGTCACACTGTTTCTGCATTTATTCTCTAAAATTGGAATTTTTATGAGCATATCGAAACATAAATCTTCATTGAAAACTCGTTTGCATTTTATATAAGAGAATTGATACGCATCCAGCCAAAACGACTAGAGTACTTTTCTATTTGGGAAGGGAAAAGAGTTTCAGAAGTCAGATATTCGTACATAAGCTTACATTTAACAAATGTACTGGTAGTTGTAATTCTACTTGTTTATCTTTCTCATTGAACTTTTTTGTGTTGTTATTTTTGCTGTCCTGTTTTCTTGTTTACCTGTATAAGTCTTTGTTTAGACAGTTATTATTGGGATAACTACAATGACAGCTGTCCAGTATTTGAAAAGTAGTTTTAGTAATTAAGTTTATTTTTTAAGGTGAGGAAAAAATATTAGGGCGGCCAGTGAATAGAAACATACACACTAATATATGTAGCGAAGATTTAGTACTTATTGAGGGCATACTAAGTTTGTCTATAAGTGTGAACATTTTTTAATATTCATCTGATACCCTTCACAGACAAACGGTTTGTATACTTTACTGCCGTGCTAAGGATTAAGGATTTTTGTATTACGTTATTTTTTTAAATTGTTGACAAGCTTTAACAACTGCTTTGAAATAATAGTTTTCATGATTTATTTTATAACTAACTGCTAAAACCCGGAGTGGCCGTGGTCAAAACATCCTGCACCTTTATAAATAATCATAAAATCACTTTCTTACATGGCATGAACATTTGAAAGGAAATATGGCCCCAAAATAAAATGGAGAATGTGCCCAAAATTTTACATGAGACACAACAGGCGGCAAGAAATAACCCCCCCCCCCGAAATAAAACCCCCACAAAAAATAATGAAATAACCCCCCAAACGTTTGTACAGAGAACAACAAAAACGATTTTTGGGGGGTTATTTAATTTTGTTTGGGGTGTTATTCCATTTTTTTAATTGTGGTATTATTTCAAATCAAATTTTCCCCCAACTAATCATTACGAAATAAAGCCCCAATATATTTTTTGAGGGATTATTTCGGCTGTAGGCAATATCGCCCAAAGAAAAAACATGAAAAATAACCCAAAAAGTTATATATGAAATTTTGCCCAAAAGAAACGAAAAATAGAGCCCAAAATAAAAATTAAAAATTACCCAAAAATAAACGAATTTTTTCCCAAAAAAGAAATTAAAAATTACCCATAGCATAGCCGGCCTTCCGCCGGGCGCAAGGATTTTCTACTCTATGATATAACAAATACCGGCTGCGCTTACTAAAGCTTCTCTGCGAAGACGGCCTTTGGGCGGGCGCAAGGATATTTTCCTTTATGGTATAACAAGTACTGGTTTCGCTAAGTAAAGCTTCTAAAATCTGCCTTGTTTCCGAACGAAGGCCGACTTCGCAAATAAGCTTTAGTTATCGAAGCCAGTATTTGTTATACCACAGAGGAGAAAATCCTTGCGCCTGGCCGAAGGCCGGCTGGGCAGAGAAGCTTTAGTTAGCGAAGCCGGTTTTTGTTATACCATGGAGGAGAAAATCCTTGCCCGCGGCCGAAGGCCGGCTGTGCAGAGAAGCTTTAGTTAGCGAAGCCGGTACTTTTTTTTTTATCAAAGAGGAGGAAATCCTTGCGCCCGGCCATAGGCCGGCTATGCTTTCGAGTTTGTCCACGGACACTATGTCACTGGACGTTATGACGTGCCACCTTTTTGCAATATGTCCCGTTATTTTTATAAATAATATTTAGGAATTCGTCGTATAGTAATAATGAATGATTTGTGCAAATAGTATGCCCGAAAAAATGGGCTATTTTTCATATAATATTTTTGGGTGATTTTTCATAATGAAATTTAATTAATTGTATTACATATATTGGGCTCTTATTTCAATTCAGAAATTGGGGTTTTATATAATATGAAATAAGCCCCCAAAAGTTAGGGAATTATTTCATTTATGTTTGGGGCGTTATTTCATTTTCAAAATTGGGGCTTTATTGCATATGAAATAAGGCCCTACGCTTTGGGGGGTTATTTCATGCCGCCGACACAGCAACACGCAATTTTGGGGATCCTTCTTTTTTTGTTTCTTTGGGCCTTTTTTCATATTTTCGTTGGGGCGTTTCTGCATTTTTAATGAAATGAAAAATATCAAGGAGTGAAACATAGCCCCACACATGATTACAATTTGGGGGCCCCGGGAGGATAGCTGGTAGTGAGCTAGTCTATCAGTCCGAGGGTTGCGGGTACGAATCCCGGCATAGACTCTGGTCTGCTTCACTACAACATGCTGAAGGTCTACGTTACATTTGCTCGGTTACTTAAGTTAGAGTATAATTTGTAATTGTATTTGTAACTCTTATTAAAATAAAATAAAAATAATCACAATTTTTAATTTGGGGCAATTTTTCATTAACTAATTAATATAAAAAAATAAATGTATATTGCCTCCAAATTTGGGGCTATTGTTCAAAATGCAATATCACCTCATTTTTTTAATGAGAAACTACCCCAAAATAATGAAAAATATCCCCAAAAATAAAATAAAATATGAACCTAAATTTGGGGTAAATAATCTTTATTATGAAAAATCACCTTACAATTTTTAATGAATTTTAAACCCAAAAAAAAAACCCCCCCAAAAAAAGTTATAGTGAGTACAAGGTTACCGTTCGCCTGACGAAAGTCAAAATTTGACCCTTTTTAAGCGGCCTGCGACTTTTTGTGAGACTTTTGTTATCACCGACTTTTGCGAATTTTGTAATTTTTTCAATTTTTATTGTCGTAAAAATGTTAAAGCAATTCGCAAATTATTGTTCCTTTGGCTAAATTTTCTTAGTTTTTTGCAACCTATTCATGAAATTTTTCGCAAAGTTTCAAAGAATAATTTTAGCAAAAAAGCTTTTTAAAATAAAAAAAAATGTGGCATTTTCAGTGCTTATTTTACAAAATTATTTTTAGCCGCCGAGTCAATGAAAGAAGATAACGTTAACATCGCCACAAGTCCTTCCAAGAAACGTAATATTGGGTGATACCATTCAAAGGGAGCATAACTCAAGTGATCTAATAAAGAGTTTAATTTCGTTGATTTGTGAAAATTCCTTTTATGTTGCCGCAATAAAGCGAGGTAGTATACATGAAACTAAAATTCAAGTTAATCATGAAAATGACTTTCGGAAAGTAATTAGCAAATTTGAGGCACTCAAAAAAAGTTTTTACACATACCAACTCAAGAGCAGTAAAGGTCTCCAGGTGGTGATTAAGGGAATTGATTCATGCGTAGACCCAGAGGAAATTAAAACTTTCTTGGAAGAAAAAGGCTTCAAGATAAAACATGTGGTAAATATTAGAAATAGGGACAAAATTCCACAACCACTTTTTCGAGTAGAATTAGAGCCCGGCGACATTAAGTTAAAAAAAAACGAAACGCATCCCATTTATAGTGTGAAATATATTCTATACAGAAAAATCACAATTGAGGAGCCGCACAAAAAAAAAACGGACCTGTTCAGTGCTTAAACTGCCAAGAATTTGGCCATACCAAGGCATACTGCTACTTACCCCCTGTCTGCGTAGTATGTGGTGAAATACACGGTACAGTTTCTTGTGATAAGTCTAAAACCGACCCCAACGTAAAAAAATGTAGCAACTGTGGCGGTAATCACACTGCCAATTATAGAGGATGCCCAGTATATAATATTGTCAAGCAGACGGTTGGACCGAAAACAAATACCCCTCAAATGCAGGTTGCAAATCAGGTAAACACAAATTCAATTCAAGCCCCCCAGCCTAGTAATAACAGAACCTCTTACGCTAACGTCCTAAAATCAAACCATCAGCCAATGCAAGGTGCCTCGCCAAGTAATGATGAAACTCCTGTTTCTTATTTTAGTCGTTTAGAAAAAACCATGGAAACATTAGTGCAAACAGTAAATAATTTTACGAACACAATGGGTAATATGATGCAGGAAATGTTTAGAATGCAATCGATGTTATTGCAAGCTGTACTTAACAAACCATGAACTGTTTAAAAATTTGTTTTTGGAACGCAAACGGCATCCGCCAACATAAAAATGAATTAGAATACTTTCTTAAAAATAAACAAATTGATGTCATGATGATTTCTGAAACTCATTTGACCTCAAGAAATACGTTTAAAATCAATGGTTATATACTATATGAAACCAAGGACCCTCGAGATAGAGCTTGTGGAGGTTCTGCCATCTTAATAAAAACTCGAGTCAAACACTACATTATGTGTGATCACCGTGAAGACTATCTGCAAGCAACAACTATTTGTGTTGAGGAGCTAAATCGAAACATAGTAATTTCTTCTTTATACTCTCCACCTAGATTTTCCATATCAGAAGGCCAATATTATAAATATTATAAATCATTAGGACCCTGTTTTCTGGCCGCTGGCGATTATAACGCTAAACATACCTTCTGGGGGTCACGACTTATAACACCAAAAGGTCGTGTTTTGTTTAACACAATCTCTAGAATGGATTTAAATGTGGTCGCGAGCGGGCAACCAACATATTGGCCTACTGATCAGCAAAATATTCCAGATGTTATCGACTTTGGCGTGGTTAAAAACATCCCCACACAAACGATTCATGTTGAAGCTTCCTTAGAATTATCATCCGACCACACACCTACAATTGTTACTATATCGAACCCAAATAGAATTGTATTTCCGTCAGGTTACTTAGCGACGCCAGCCACACAAATAAATTGGTTAAAATATACAAAATTTCTCAGTGCCCATTGCACAGAAAATATTCCGCTTAGTACACCGGAGAATGTGGATCTCTCTCTTGTTAACTTTGACAGTTATCTTAAACTAGCTGTTCAACACTCCAGCGTTACCCCCAAAAAAATTAAAAATAATAAAATATGTTCTTCGGATGTCGAGCGGCTCTTGACTGAAAAAAGGAGAGTTCGAAGAGAGTGGCAACTTTACAGATCCCCGCAACTTAAGATTTTATTAAAAGAATGCACAAAAAGGCTAAGAAAGTTACTACAGAATCAGAAAACGGCTTCTCTAGAAAAATATCTTAAGGAACTTGATGCAACTCTACAATCTGACTACTCATTATGGCGTGCAGCTAGAAATCTAAAAAGGCCAGTTATATCTAAGCCACCATTAAGAAACTTGAATGGTAGTTGGGCAAGAAACGATATTGAAAAAAGAAATCTTTTTGTTAGTCATTTGAAAAACGTATTTACACCAAATATATCTCACAATATTACGGTCGAGTTACCACCTGTTGATGCTAGAGCAGCTATTCCCCTCAGATTTGAGATAAGAGAAATTGAAAAGGCTATTTGTGACTTAAACACTAAGAAGGCACCTGGTATTGATAAAATCAGTAATAAAATGCTTTTGGAGCTACCTCGCATAGCAAAGAAAATTATTCTTTTTATTTTTAATGCTATTTTACGCCTTGAATACTATCCTGAAAAATGGAAGGTTTCCTTAGTTACCATGATACCAAAGCCAGGTAAAAGGTAAAGATCATTCAAAAGTTGAGTCTTATAGACCTATTAGCTTATTATCAAATATGTCAAAGCTGTTTGAGAAGTTATTAGTTTCAAAATTAACACCAATTTTAAGTGAAAATAGATGTATTCTAAACCATCAGTTCGGATTTAGAAGAAAACACAGCACAATCGAGCAGACTCATCGAAAAGTAAATGTCATAAGAAAAGCATTTGAAGAAAAGAAATATTGCTCAGCACTCTTCATCGATGTTTCGCAAGCTTTTGACAAAGTCTGGCATGAAGGCTTATTACACAAATTGAAGCAAAATTTACCAGCAAACACACACAAGCTGCTAGAAAGCTACTTAGTAGGTCGTCAATTTATTATTAAAGAAGGAAATTTCTTAAGTTCACCTCAGCCCATTGCCGCTGGAGTCCCACAAGGCAGCATCCTGGGCCCCATATTATACTTAATTTATACTTCGGACATGCCAACAAGCAACTACACACAAACTTCAACATTTGCAGACGATACAGCTTTTCTAAGCGTCCACGAAAATAGTTATGAAGCATCGCGTTACTTACAGCATCATATATTTCAACTAGAAATATGGTTAAGACAATGGAGGATAATGGTCAATGAGCAAAAATGCGTACATATAACATTCACTTTGCGCCGGGAATCTTGCCCCCCTATTACAATCAATAATCAAATAATTCCTCAACATTCGCATGTTAAATATCTCGGTATACATCTGGATCGGCGATTAACGTGGAAATGCCATATAGAGGCAAAATTAACTCAAATGAAACTAAAAGCCATTCAAATTCATTGGCTTATTGGAAGAAATTCTGTCCTTAGTCTCGATTGCAAGCTTCTACTTTACAACTCTATCTTAAAGCCTATCTGGTGCTACGGTATTCAACTATGGGGCACTGTCTCGGCCTCTAATATCGAGAAAATTCAAAGGCGCCAAAATAAACTTCTTCGCATAATCACAGCCGCTCCCTGGTACGTTAAAAACTCAAACATTCATAAGGATCTCAATGTGCCATTAGTGAAATCTATGATTACAAAATATGCAATAAAATGTTTAAAAAGGCTTGAACAACACCCAAATCCACTAGCTCGAAATATTTTAAATCACTGCACTTAAGACACTGCAGCACTTACCCAATTAAATGAGCGATAAACACCTATAAAAGTGAACATAACCCGTGATGAAGAAAATTTTGTCTGGCACTGGCAGGAGATAAAATAACGTATTAGGTTAAGATTTGATTAATTATTGTTAGTTCATATTTAATATATGAAGATTCAATAAAAAATAATGAAAAAAAAAAAAAAAAAAAAAAAAGACTGGGAACTAAAATATAAATGCAGTGTTTGTAAATAGCTTTTAGTGAACAAAAATAATCATCTTCAGCGACATAAAAAACACATTAATAATATATAGCAGGCTTCTGAAAATAAAAAAATTCAACTGACTGTTTTGTTTTAATTGTTTTATTGTTTTGCTATACTTTTCATTAACAAAAAACGTTAAAAAAGATGTCGAATTTTATTTACTCGAACGACAATTTTTTCTGCGATGTTATTTTTATAAAACGACCTTTTGTGCTATCTTTCAAAGATTCCTAAGGGTAACCCTGATTGAATGCCCCGGTAGGCCAGCTGATAGGGAGATAATCTATCAGCGTGGATTTTGCGGGTTCAATTCCCGCCAGAGATTCTTGTCTCCTGCGGACGTACGTAGAGCTTCGTGGGATTAGCTCAGGGGAAAAAATATGAAAAACTTTGGGTATGGTTCATGGGTTCATATCCCCGACTTTAAAATCCGAGTAATTATACAGTTCTGGTTGCAAAAATCACATGATAGGTAGCATGGTTTGATTTTCGGCCGTGCGCAAGGATTTTTTCCTCTATGGTATAAAGAACACTGGCTTCGTTTACTAAAGCTGCACTATACATAGCCGGACGCAAGGGATTTTCTTCTCCATGGTTTATATCAGGATTTTTAAACTTAGGATTTTGAGATTCAGGATTTTAAATTGAGATTTTAAGTTTTGGGCATATGAACCCAACCCAAGTCCTTAATAAACCTTTCTTTGTGTTCTGAAACTGAAAGTTTTAATTTTTTTTTGGGTAAAATTAATTAAAAATTTTAAGGAGATTTTTTCACAATGAAGAATAAACCCAAATTAATGGTCATATTTAATTTTATATTTAGGGTTTTTTTTTTAATATAATTTCATTGGGGCAATTTTTTATTAAAAAATGCTGTCAGCCCCAAATTAGTGGTTAATTTTCAATTATTTTAGGCCATATTGCCTGGATCCATATTTCGCAGCGCCATTTTAAGGTTTGACGTACCGTTCGCAAAATAATACAAAAAAGTGTAAGTTATTCAATAATATCACGCAAAGAAAAAACATGGTTGTGGTAAACATATTCTAAGAGCAACATATTATGATAAGATTCATGATTGTAGTCACCATATTAAGATTATTATTGAATCAGATTGCAAAAGAGCAAATGAAAAATCTGTGGTTTTCATGGGCAACCACGTGTCTCCATTTTTTCGATTTTAATGGTGTTTTCTTTTCTGACAATAATGTTCCATATATGCTACCATTCGTGCGAGTTTTTGTTCCATTCTAAAAATATATGCAAAAATGTGAGAAGTTGTCGTTTTCCTTTCTAAAGATGTTGCAACAATAAATGGCAAATTTGTTCCATTTCTTACCCGCAGTTTTAACTGAGTGTGAGATAATACCCTTTTTTTGCATCTGCGTAAAGTACTTTTTTATGCAACAAGTATTTTTTTTCTTGTGTTTGCGGACAATTTGCGTTATATTGTGATTTTTAGTTTATTGTGATGGATTTGTTTCGTTTGTTTTACTTAAATTAAATAATTATATTTTTTTTGTGGCAAAATTTTTAACAACAGCTGACTTTAATTATTGAAAATCAGTGCTGTTAACGCTTATTGGAATTGTAAGAAAATGTAATGTTTAAAATTGCTACAAGCGTGGTGAATATCGCTTTTAGTACAAACTTTGCATTCAATATTTAACACGCTAAATACACAATAGTGTTGAGTGTAAAACGTAGCTATTATTTTGTTCCATTGTAATTTAGAAAAATGTATCACTTTCTAAGGCTTCGTGTAACCCAATAAATATATTACACAACTATAATGCATCATTATTTTTTAGAAAAGAAAACACCATAAGACATTATTATTAGAGTAAAAATAGTTTGATTGCATCTTTAACATAATATGATAAATGTATTGAAAGTAAACATGTTATGGTTGTGAGAAAAGAAAATACAATATATAATAATATACAATAATAGTCTGGAAGTGTATAAGGTCATTTCTGAAAAATTGTAGGAATAGAAATATAATATGATAATTAGTATTGTGGTTATTTTGTTGAACTATTTATGGTTTTTAATCCAAATTTTTTTTTTAATATTTTTAATTAGGCTTAAGTTCATGAAATTTAATTTTTCATTAAATTATTTTTATGAAGAAAGGAATTTTACTACATGAAAATTATTTAAAATTGTTATTGACAATCTTTCATTCTTGACGTGGCTGGGGCTCGAACCCCGGCCGGCAATATAATATGTTTAGAAAGTTTTCATAATTAAGTTGTAAGAAAAATAATTATTTTTCGGTCAACAATACTCAAATTTATAATTGCGACAAACAATGATATGTTTACAGTAACTATAATATTGGTGATATTAAATAACAATAACAATTATTTGTGTATGACAACAATATATTGTTCCAATATACATGGTGTTGTTGCCGTTACCATGCCCAACCATATTTTTTCTCTGCGTGATATGTTTTAATATCTCTGAAACTGGAGCCAGTAAGAAAAAACTAATGACGCCATCATCATCAAAAGAGAAGAATTCATAAGGATCAGCTATATTTTTTTTCAGAAAAATTTTAAAGCTTTTGTAGTACTGTGTAATTTTCACTTAATTTTAAATCATTAACTACGAAGCCAAAAGTATTTTAATAATTTGTAATGTAATTATTTTGAAAAAATATTGTTGTTTCTGCTGTGGTTTGATTTGTTATGATTTCTATTAACATTTAGCATTTAATAAAATAATTGTAAAATTTGTGAACTCTCGTTGACAATGAGATATTTAGAACCACAAAGATTTATTTAAAATTCAAATTTGATATTTAAGACAGTGACAATTTGTTCTGGCAGAGCTGTGGATGTTGCAGCTATGTAAATTTATATGATGATGTTGACGGGCCTGACACGCGTGACGAAGTCGCTTTAAATTTTTGAACAGGGAATTTAAATACAAAAAGTAATAAAGACACATTTTTATAGAAATGTTTGTATGTATGTAAATATGTTCTCATGACTTTACTGGTTTTCTTAAATGTTATATAAAACGTTTGCTATAAATTATTTATTTCTGATTTATGTAGTGTTGAAAATTGATTTCCCTGTAGCATTATTAGGTAAACCAAAATCACTGCGGCACGTAACAAAAACAGAAAAATACAAGAGAACTATATTCGGCTATACGGAAACTGTAATGCCCTTCATCGAGATTTATGTTATTATATATATGTATGTGCTTTATTTATTTAAATATACATAAAAAAATAACACAATAACTTGGTTCCATGTTTTTCTACACGCAAAGAAAAAACATGGTTGTGGTAAACATATTCTAAGAGCAACATATTATGATAAGATTCATGATTGTAGTTTATTATTTAGCCATATTATGACTAAATATACTCGTAATATTACAACATAATAGTGGCTTCATATTCGTATCTTACTGATCTTACCCAAGTTTTCGGGGACTGCCTGGTCTGCGATGCACCTGGGGATTCCATAGCAGTGATGTGTTTGTAATATTACCATCTGGCCTTCTAACGATATGACCAATCTACGTCCATTTGCTTCTTCTGATTTCAACACGCAAAGAAAAAACATGGTTGTGGTAAACATATTCTAAGAGCAACATATTATGATAAGATTCATGATTGTGGTCCCCATATTAAGATTATTATTGAATCACATTATGACTTAATATACTCGTACTATTACATCATAACATTTCTTCCTTAATCATATTATTATTCTGTTAATCATACTAAGTTAGAAAGTAATCAAATTATTGTCGTGCTAATCATAATAAGCTAAGAAATTAACCATATCATATTTCCTAATTTTAAACGCTCTTTATATGTTTCTAAACATTTTTGAAAAAAGACTGATCAATTCCGATTTTTCAACGTAATGACAAAGTTAAAAGAGTGCAATAAATAGCCCATTGCTTGATCTTGAATTGTTTTTCGGCTTTCCTGAAAAATTTGTTTTAATAAATACGCGGTAGCCCATGAAAACCACAGAAATATCGTAACACTTTACTATTACATCACTAATACTGAATGTACTCCGCTAATATTTTAGTTTTTTTAATTTCTTTAAACTTATTTTTTTATGGGAATGGGAAACTTTAAATTGTTTAACCGCTCACATATAAAATAAACGACACAACGGATTCAAAATTATTTTACAAATGGCGCGAACATAATGTTATTAGAGTAAAAATAGTTTGATTGAATCTTAAACATAATATGATAAATGTTAAGAAAGTAATCATGTTATGGCTATTAAATATCATGATATGGTTGTGAGTAATATAATATGTTTTGAAGGTTATCATAATTAAGTTGTTAAAAAAGTAATTATTTTTTACAAAAAAGCTTTATAAAATACATAACTGAAATTTAGCTCATAGAATAAATTCGAAAAATAAAAAAAAATGTTGAATATAATATAAAGTTACCTTCGGAAGGAAATAATTCCCAGTTTCTATTTGTAATTATTTTTCGGTAAACAATACTCAAATTTATAATTGCGATAAACATTGATATGTTTACAATAACTATAATATAGTTGATATTTAATAAAAATAACAATAATTTGTGTACGACAACAATATATTGTTACATTAAACATAGTGTTGTTGCCGTAATCATTCTCAACCATATTTTTTCTCTGCGTGTATTTCCTGATTTCCATATCCTTAGCTTTATTGTGGGTTAGGTTGATTAAGTCGTTCAGTGATATATATAATAGCTTTAAATATTGCAGCATAGGTGATACTTTACGTTGTAAAGCCATATAATAGTACTGACTTCACGGTGCGGTCAAAAATCGTAGTTTCGTTCTGTAGGCAATTTTGTTGGAATTCCAAACTTTATGCAACGTCTGATATGCAACCCTTGCCTTATGCAACGTCTGAAATGCAACCCTTGCCTTATTTATGGCATATAAGTACAGGGCGTCGCAAATAAAAAACCTAAAAATTTACACAAAGTTTTATAAAGAGCATTGCACGATAGAATGGAAATGCGGATTTTATTTATTAATGAGTATGTCATCCAGATATTTTCCGTCGAGTTGAACACGCTGTTTAAAACGGAGCCTTGTTTTTTGAGAATTTTCGAAAAAAAAATGGTCCAACTATCTCATGCGTGGATAAGGCAATGGTTTTTGATGCTTCAATCGAGGGTTGCGGGTTCTTGGAGAAAAGTGAAAATGAATTTTGAAGAAAATTTTCGACGAGCAATTTCGTAAGAATCATTAGTCTTAAAAAATTTCTCCACATCGAACGCGCGATGCTCACTCGACCACTGCGACATCGTGACTGACAAATCCGCACAATCGATAATTCCAACGGCGCCACCCTCCTCTGCACCGTTTACTACTTTTTTAAATAATCGTATTTAAAAATATAAATTTGCCACCAGACACTCTGTAGCTGTCCAAACCTTTTGGATTACAGGAGTTAGTACATCGGCTCGTACTTAAGAAGCTCTGCGGAAATTTTGTCAAAACCACTAGACTTATTATTTTACAGTTTCTTAACTACTGTTGTGATTTAGCAATTTATTGCGCAGCAGTAGAAATTTCGTGTTGTTGGTTGTGTCAAACTAACATGATTTATCGTTTCCTTTACACTTAATGTTGCTGAGTTATCTACAAAGAATTTACATAGTTGTGGATCGGGGCGCAAAGTTCATTTCCGCTTCGATTAATAATTGTTGATGTGCCTCTAATATTATTACCTCGTAGCTTCTTGATGTTAACGTAAACCTGTCATTTGTTTAAAAGCCTTCTTCTTAAGCTTCTTGAGATTTACAATTGCTTTTCGGAAGGTCGCTTTATATGGCACCTGTGGTAAAATATAGACCGACTATATGAACATTACATGATTCGATATGATTTCAAGTTACATGAAGCAAATTTGTGCAAACTATTATCACAACCGGTGCATTCTGTCACGAACTCAAGCTAGTTTTTGTAACAAAAATGTCAATTTTTGTGAAGATTGTTCCACATTTGGCTTAAACCACTCCTACTGAAGCAAAAGTGAGCGTGTTTTGAACATATATATATATAGACGGACATGGCTAAGCTGACTAAGAGTTACTAAAAGATCTCGAATATATCGCTGATTTTCTGTAACATCGTCAAACTCAAAAAATATTAGTTTGACATGAAACGTCTTTAAAAAAGTTTCTCATGGAATGACAACCTTAGTACATCCTAGTTCTAGTGGAGGGTATAATAAATAAAACAAAAACAAATTATTTGATTTGTTGCCGAGCGACATAAAAAGAGAAAAAGTAACAGCAACAACAACATATTATGACAACGTTTAATTTGTTGTTTTTGAGATTGAAATACAATTCGCCGAAACCCAATGGCGTACTAGTAATATTTTCTATTTGTATGTATTCAATATAACTTATACAACCTGTTGCCCCGATTTTTAGTCAAAGGAGCTTGCATATAAATTGGAATGAGGGCGATAAAGACTCCTTCCTGTATTTTTTAAAATATTTAAAATTAAATGTACCGCACTTGATCAACAAGTGGGTATTAACTTTTTTTTATTTTGTATTTTTTCTACTTTTGGGTAATAAAACGGCTGGCCTAAAAATTATTTTGTATATGCCTTTAATATTAAATTAAAAAGTGTTTTTAATTGTGGGTTAATAAAGTATTATTGATCAAGTGCTATAAAAATATTGCTTAATAAACTTTTGTTAACATTAGTAATTATTTTAGAATTTGTTATTTACGATTATCTTATTATCGAAACTGTGTTCTTATTTATCTATCTTATGAACACAAGTTTTTCCAAAGGTTGTGTTAATTCAAATTTCAAATTAACATTTTCAAGGTTTTTTGTTTGCGTTTTTTTGAAGAAATTTAAAGTTATTCATTCAACCCCCCCCCCAAATATTGGGGGTTGTTTCGTTTTTGCCTTGGGGCTTATTTCATTTATTTTTCGATGTTATTTCATAAATTTTTTTTTGGTGTTATTTCCTATTTTTTTTGGGGTTTATTTCATTGGGGGGTTTTTGGTGGAGCCCATTTTGATAATACTGAATAGGTTAAAAAATCACGTCATCGGTTAATTAGTAAATAAAATTAGTTTTTAAGTTCTTTTTTAAAATTAAATTGGGAAAAAGTGAACACACAGAGCACATAAAAAAATAAAAGTTGTTTAATTTTATTTTGAATGCTTGAGTGGAGGTTCAAGTGGAATTTGACTTATTATGCTCAAGATTTTTATTCACTTTCATCGAATCAATTTTACACTATAAATAAAAAATAACGAAAGCAATGTTAAATGTCACAAATATAACTACCCAGGAAAAACTTTTCTTACTTTTTCAAAACGAATATCTTCTTTAACTCATTATTAAGTAGCTTTCTTCTATAACTACATGTACAACAACTTCTTTAACTACTTTTTTCTGGATGTATTTAAGTAAAAAAATAATAACTTACTTTTAAATACGTTCATTTTTGGACATGCCTTGTAAAATTCATTGGTTCTTGCAGTAGAATTGTAAGTAGTGCCTTCATGTTTTTCTGATTACTCAACACATTATTTTGTAGGCGAAGTTATTACTGGGTACTAAAATTAAAGAAACTTAGTAACAAGAAAGTACTCATAAAACATGTTTAAGTATACCCAGGTATGCTGTTGACGTACGTATAATTTTAATGCTGTAGACATGAAGGTTAAACCACATCTCACTGCCTGTGTTTTGTAAGTAATGATCGATCTACTGCAATTTGAAAGAAGGTAAGTTTTGCTCGGGTACATGCAGATATTGAGAAATCCAAAAATCTTCTTTCAGACCACGTTTTCAGCAGTTATTTTCTACAAAGAGTTTTTCGAACGTGAAAACCTTTACTTTTTGGTTCGAACAAGATGAAACAAAAACTTGTTCAACTGTGAATTGCCTGTGCATAATTTTCTGTTGATCGTGTACATTTTGATTGAAGGGCTTTCAATATTTTCTTAAGGCTACCTAAATGGTTATAAGCTAAGAACCAATTAATTGCTTAAGGGTAATATTCAAGAAAATCTAGCAGCGCAAGGATTCTGGAAAGGTAAGCCGGATTGAAGCAAACCATGGGCACCATTTCAAATATATTGTCTCTAAAACATAATATAAACTTTAATAAACACCTTAATAAGCTCCACCCCATGCTAAGGTGCATCTCGCTGGAAAAGAAATTGTTGCTCTTAAAGTATATTTATACCAAGTACATGCAAGTCTACAACAAATCAACAATAAAAAAAACAACATTCATTTTGTTTGTGTAAAAACATTTGATACTGCCAAACAGCCAAACATAAAGAAATTAAAAAAAAAAAAAAAAATCATGGCGCACTAAAATGTAAGCAAATTTTGACGCTATCGAAAATAAAACAACTGAACAGCTGATCACTTGCATGTACTTGTAATAAATATACTTTGGTTGCTCTGATTGTGAACAAAGCTTTAAACTACGTTCACAATCAGAAAAACCAATTTCGTTTTTTCTTCTAAACTCATAAAATTATTACAGTAACTGATTGTGGGCTATTAAATTCGTTTTCCGTTCTGTTAAAATTTAATAAAAATATAGTTATTTTACAAATAATTTTATTTTTTAAAAAATAATGTTTTTCCGTACTTATTTTGTTATGTAGTTTGATTTTTGTCGGTTAAAATATATTTTTTAAAAGTAAAAACTATTCATTGTTTTAAATGAAATGTGAATGAAGCGTTTTTTAAATGAGTTTTAATTTGTTTAAAATGAATTTTCGGTTGAATTTAACCACATAATATTTTGAGTGTATCTTTTTTCTTCCCAAAGTATTTCATATATTTTCTTTTCATTTTTAAAAATTTAAAAATGCATAATATTGTTGTGGCTAAAATTTGCAAACGGTATCGTGATGCAAAATGTGTGTAGTTACAAAAAAAATTGTTTCTCTATTATGAACACCAAGTGAAAATGTTTTTATACCCACCCCACAATAGTGGAGAGGGTATTATGCATTTGTGCTGATGTGTGTAACGCCTTAAAATATCCTAGACCCACCATAAAGTATACCGATCGACTCAGAATCACTTTCTGAGTCGAACTAACGATGTCCGTCCGGCTGGCTGGCTTGCTGGATGTCCATGTAACCTTGTGCGCAAAGTACAGGTCGCAATTTTGGAGATAATTTGATAAAACTTGGACATAGGTTCTTATTTTCACAAGGACCAAGCCTATTGAAAATGGGCCAAATCGTAGGACCACGAGGGAAGATAGGGGGAAATTTCTTCCTCTCAGAAACTATCAAACCGATTTTAATGAAATTTAAAACATACATAGAACTATATCTTTATGGACACAAAAGGGATGTAATTTTTAAAAAATAGGACCACGAGGGGAGATAGGGCCAATTTCTGTCTCTCAAACCGATTTTAATGAAATTCAAAACATGGATAGATCCATATCTATATGGACACATAAGCTATACAGTTTTTTAAAAATAGGACCACAAGGGGAGGTAGGGGGCAATTTCTGCCCCTCACAAACTTTTAACCCGATTTTAATGAGTTTTATAAACATAAAAAAATCCATATTTATATGGACATATAAGCATGATATATTTTTTAATACTGTGGTGTAGGGTATCATATGGTCAGGCTTGACCGACTATGCTTTCTTACTTGTTTTGATTATTTTTTCACCATTTTGTTAAAATTTTCATTCAAAACTAAATAATTATTTTAAACGTCAGAAACAATTTCATACAATTTTAAAAAAATTTTAGTTAAATTTTTGTTCTAAAAATAAAAGGAAAATATATGAAATACTTTGGGAAGAAAAAATATAGAAGAAAAAACATTTTCACTTGGTGTTCATAATAGAGCAACAATTTCTTTTGTAACTACACACATTTTGCATCAAAAACCGTTTGCAAATTTAAGCCACAACAATATTATGCATTTATTTTTGTAAACATTTTGTTAAAATTTTGCTTATGCATGTATTTAAGGCAGTTTTTAAGCAATCCCAAAATTGCGGAGTTTTTCTTGCAAACACATATTTAAGAAAAAGCCATTTAATTAAAGCAACAGTTATTGCTGTTATTGTTACGATTAATAAAAATTGTGTTAATATTGTACAACTAAGAACAAAAAAGAAAATAGGTAAAATGAGTTCGCAAAGTCAAAAATATAAATACATTTATCTATTCCTTTAATATACTACAAAAATTACTTCGCTTTAAATTTTCGATAGACACTTTTTATTATGTTATCTGTCTGTCGCCTTTATTTCTTCTTTTTTCACCAAAGTATATTTATTTTTACGAAAAAGTTATAATACCAATCAAAATTGTTTATAATTTTTTTTGGGTAAATTGTTCAGAAGATTTGTCGAAAATATATAAGAGTAATTTTAAAAGATCAAAATATTTCTTTGATAACACTTTCTCTATTGTAGACTTGAATTTATTTAAATTTTGTTTGGTTTTCGCTACAGAAAAGTGCATTGTAACTGCAATATAAAAATTTGGTAAGTGAAATAAGAATAAAGAAAACAAGCAATAGTACTATATTCGACCACTATGAATCTTGAATACCCTTCACCATAGCAATCACCCTCTCACGCTCATTATCAAACAGAATAATATAAAAAAAAATATTTAATATGCTTAGTGAATTTTGTTCTTTAATACACAGAGAAAACAGATTCGTGTTCACAACCGAATTTGGCGCCAATCGAATTTCGTCGGTTGCATGTACTATCACACAATTCGGTTCCAATTACTGAAAATTTCGTTGCTTAGCATAATAGTTTTGATAGCAACATTTGAATTTTAGTACACTATCAGTCATAACAACAGATATTGTTAGTTGTTAGTATGATTATTGGAAACAAAATTGTGTTTATACCCGAATAAGTGATAGGTGCAACTGAATTAACACATAATTGGTGTTCATAACAAGAGATTTGATTGTCGTTATCAATATATTTTTTTAACCGGTCAAATGTTGCCCATAAGGGGCAAGGACTTGTCCAAAGGTAATCTCAATGAATGGAAAAATGGGTTATTTTACAGTAAGATGTCCTAGGGCAGGACCATATAACCAAGCTTGCATTACAAAGGGGAAGTCTTAAAACTACTCCATGGTATACTCCAGAGGATTAGCTTTGAAATCGTTTCAAAACGAAAACATGTCGTTCAAAACGAAGACATGTCGTTTCACTGCAAACTCTTTTTAATAATGACATGGTCCATACTTGCACTACATTGGACCAGTCCAGAATCAAAATGGATCAAGAAGTCCAATATAATTTGCAGGGTATAAAAAATAATACATACATTCATTCATACATATGTATGTACGTGTATATGTTCATACCTATAAGAAAACGTAAATTACTTACCCCTATTTATTAAGTTTTTCACATTTTCCATTTTTGACAGCAAATATATTTTTTAAATATAAGATTTAAAATTAATTTAATCTATCAAATGTTTTGACAGAAAATTTAGTAAGCAATTGGGGCTTTTAACTATTTTTTGGTTGTGAATTCCGAATAATTATATTTTCGTTTGTTGTACTCGAATTGAATCTTTTCCAACAATCAATAATTAGCTGCAATAAATGAATAATCATTTATATTACAAAATTTATTGACGAAATCAAATTATTGATTGCAATGACCAATATTCAGTATTGCCCTACATTAAATTCAGTTGTGATTGTAACCATTTGTAATAATTTTTAGAACTTAATAAAATTAGTTATCATAACTAATAAAAGAATTGAAGGAATCATATTTCAGTTGGAACATCATTTTTATAATCAAGAGATTTAAAAATCAGTTAGAACTATAAATTTACTTGATCAATATTTTATTACTGCAACCGTTTCCCAACCAATTTGTTGTCTGTGTGTATGAATTAGCAGCTTTGTTCGTGCGTTTTTATTTCAAACAAAGTAACTAAATCATGAATCACCAACAATTGTTTGTTATTTTAAATATTTACGACTAAAAACTAATATAAAATTTAAGATTCTATGACCAATTGTAGGGGAATGTAAGGAAAGATAAACTCACTGTTTATTGTTGGTGTTTTTTTAAGCTTTGATATTGTAACAAATAGAATTTAAGTGTTTATAATTCTTATTCGCTTTACAGTTTTATTTGTATACTATTTTAGTTTTTCTAAAATCTTTGGAAAAAGGTTTCCTGAAGATCTGGCCTAAGCAACCAGTGAAATCCGTGAAGAAACTAGCTTGCCCTCAACAATAAATTTCAGTGTTTTTATCAAAAATAAAAATTGGGAATTTAGCATAGAAAAATTGTATTGAAATTAATTAAAATGTTCACAAAATGTGTCCAATATTGTTAGCAACGAACTGAACCGTTTCATTTCTCAAAACAAACTAAACTAAGCATTTACGAGTTAGCCTGTATTTATAGTTCAAAACCACTCTTAGTAGATTCAATAACCGTATAGTCGATTCCAGAACTTTCTGCTCGAACTATTGAAACATAACTGTTAAACATACAGCTAAATCTTAAGTCTACAGTTACATTGGAGCAATTAACAGTTTTAAACTAACATGACATAGTTTATGTTATGTTTAAAAGATAAGTTATAACTAAAACTATAAATAATTCCAAGATAAATCTAATTTCGTAAAATGTATATTGTTGAATTTTTTCTTTATAAAACACGTAGCGTAGTATTAGTAACGAACTGAACTGAACTGTTTACTGTCTTTAATCAAAGTACTGATTCACACTCCTCAATTTTGAGTCGTCAAGTCTAAAGCTCTTAGAAAAGAAGTGAAAAGAGAATGTTATTTTTTTTCCTCTCCCTACTAAAAACTCAAGACTTAGGAGTTAGCCTGTATTTACAGTTCACAACCATTATAGTAGATTCAAGAACCATTCTAGTTGATTTTAGAAGTTTCTGTTCAAATTAATTTAACATAACTTTTGAACATCACAATCTAAGGTCTGTCTTAAGGCGTAACAAATTTTAGATTCCAATTACTAGAAAGTTCCATAGTCTGAGTTCATACGGCTCTTGTCTTATTGACATGATTGCTACTTTATTGGCGAGAGGGACGACGGGAAAAGAAACGAGTACACAGATACATGTACAGTCTTTACTTTTTGCTTTTTCATTCGTTGTTTAATTTTGTTATTGTTTTCAATATCAAAAAAGCATATGTCGTCAACATAACATGAATCATTTGAACGCCAATTCATGTTCAAAGAAGAAAAAGGAAGAATCTTGTCAATAAGACATGAGCCGTATGAACTCAGACATACATTGGAGTTCACAACAGCTTAAAACTAGCACGACATAAAAGTATAATTTACAAAATAACTTATAATTTAACCTTTATGTCAACAACAGAAAAATTATACTTACGTCAACAGTAAGCATACCCGGGTATACACATATATTTTATATGGGATTTTGTTTGTTATATGCTGTTGTGCGTTGGCGATTTTTAGTTTAAATGTTAAAAAAGTGGTTATTAGTTTGGTTTCTACTTTTGTGGTTTTGTGAGTTAAAATATTGGAAAATCGGGTGTTTTAACAACACAAGTTTTGTCGTTGTTTTCATACTTAATTTTTGGTAAACATGTTATAACACCAGGTAATTCAGAGCAAGATAAAAATGGCAGATGATGAAAGACTCGCTCCAAGGCAAATAAGTGCACTTGATTATGAGAAACAACAAGAATATATTCGTCAAAGATTTATTAGTGTCCGAAGCAGTTGTGGACGGAACCGACGCTGGTGTATCTCCAAATTACTCTCATGTGGAATAAATGCAGTTACCAAAATACAATATAGATGATGAAACTGAAGACAGTGACAAATTTTCTGATATACGGTGTCAAAGTGGACACAGCTTTACGCAAAGATGGAATAATTTTGTTTGCTGGACCACCACAAACTGTCAGGTTCCCACAACATACTTAAGTCTGCAAACTATGAACCAGTAACAAGTACACAAGGGGTTTCTATTATGGAAACATTCAGGTTGATAATGTCCGATAAAATTTTCGACTTAACTATTCTTGAGACAGGAAAATAATGCTATGAGCGTGAGAATATAAAAAACCCTACACTACAACATTGTATATGGAAAGCAATAACAAAAAGCGAGTTTGATTCGTATTTTGGTCTTCTCTTTTTGAGTGGCGTAACACGTTTTGGCAACGTTCACCCTTAAGACTTGTGAAAAACAACCGCACATTCTCTATATTGCGATGCGATAATAATACGGCGTGTCTAGGCAATAAGACGCTTCATACGTTTTGATAACGGGAATACACGCGAGTAACGTAAGCAAACCGAAAAAGCGGCAGCAATAACGGTTATATTTTTGATGCTGAATAAAAACCTCGTCCAACAATGAAGGTCTGCACATTATGCAAAAGACCCGTATTTGCATTCTTTCTACTGATATGTCACAATGCAATAGTTTTAGTTAAAAATGTTTAATTATTTACAACTGAAAATTAATTTTACTTACTAATTTTTTGCAATAAGCATGTAAAATAAATTTTATTTGTATACGTTTGTCTATACATACCCAGGTATGCAGCTGTTGACGTAAGGGGTACAAATTGAAAATTGTCCTTCCCTTTGCCCCAACTTGACCAATTTCACTCAGGTGTAGGAATATGGTATAAAACACTTCTATTAAGGATATCATGAAATTTCAAGTCGATCCGATGATTACTTTTCATGATATAGCGGTTTTAAAACGCAAAACATACCCGGGTATGTAGCTGTTGACATAAAGGTTAAACTATTAACAATTATTAGATTTTTCTTATTTCGTAACAATAGTAGTGTGTAAGGCTATCAGTGCGGCAGCTGCAGGGTCGATTCTCACCAAAAACTCTAGTCTTTTCCACTACAACGGGCTGAAGGTCTAAGTAACTATTGCGTGGTTGAAGAAATTAGAATAAAATTTGTAATTCAATTTGAAATAATAGATACATAATTTTCATTTCATTCTAAAGGGTGGTTAAATTTCAAGGGCCGATGTTGATTTTGAATAAAACACAAACTATTTAGGACATTATTGTAATTTTATTTTATTATGATATATTGGTATTACTCAATTATGGAGGGAACAAAATATCGGACAAATGGGCGCCGCGACCACGGCGGCACACCTCCATCCGATGGTCCACATTTTCGATGACCCTGAGGCATAATGGAGGTTCTATGCCGTTAATGTGCCGAATTATCTCATCCTTTAGCTCTTGAATTGTTGGTGGCTTATCGACGTACACCTTTTCAAATAACCCCAAAGAAAAAAGTCCAACGGTGTCAAATCACTTGATCTTGGCGGCCAATTGACATCGCCATTACGTGAGATAACACGGCCATTGAATTTGTTGCGCAAAAGAGCCATTGTTTCGTTAGCTGTGTGGCAAGCGGCACCGTCCTGCTGAAACCACATATCGTCCACATCCATATCTTCCAATTCGGGCCATAAAAAGTTCGTTATCATCTCACGATAGCGAACACCATTCACAGTAACTGCCTGACCGGCCTCATTTTGGAAAAAATACGGCCCGATGATGCCGCCAGCCCATAAACCGCACCAAACAATCACTCTTTGTGGGTGCATTGGTTTTTCGACAATCACTCTTGGATTCTCATTCGCCCAAATGCGGCAATTCTGTTTATTGACGAATCCACTGAGGTGAAAATGTGCCTCATCACTGAAGATGATTTTCTTCGAAAATTGATCATCCACTGTTGCCATTTCTTGCCACCATTCTGCCCATTGTTGGATTGTGTATCTCTCCATGGTTCAAATTGAGTAAGTCTGAAATAGAGAAATGTCAAATAAAATTCGGAAAAAAAACTTGGCGTTTAGGTGTGGTTCACATTCAACATCGGCCCTTACAATTTAACCACCCTTTATTTAAAGCTTCTTAATTTTCAATGCAATTGAACCAAAAAATATTCTTTACTTTTCGTAATAATGAAACTTTTTACCACTACATCTACAGCTGCTGTTGGTATTTGTCTTTGTGTAAAGGATTTCCTGTTATTACTGTTATTTGCCATCTTTATCATTATCAACATTGTCATCATAACCATTGTAGTCGTAATTGCCAAGAAAAAATAAATAACGAGAAAAAAAGATAATAACAATCATCACTGGCATCAGTTGTTAAAGAAAAAAAAAAAAAAAAAAAAAATACGAAATTCAGAGGAGAAAAGTGCAGGGGATGTATAAAATCCAAAAACAGAAAAAATGTGAATTTTCCTTTGGTGTTTTTTTTAAAGTAGCAGGAGTAAGTGTATATTTTTATTTTTTGAAAACATGTTTAGTTTTGTGTACATTTAGTAATTTAATGACTTTGTTAATGGCTAAAAATTGTTGCGAAATGAGTACAATTGCTTCCAGTTTATAATGATTGGCGGAGGTATGTATATAGTAGAGGGCTAATGATGACTACTGCCACCACTGCTGAATTTAAAGATAATGTTGATTATGATTCTAAGAAAAGTGAAGACATAATAATAATGCAACTTTTTGTTGGATGTGGCGATTAAAAATTCTTTTCAGTTCTTGCTGATTTTCACGACATTGTCAGCTTTCAAACAAAAGAAAAAAAAAAATGGAATAACGAGAGCTAATAAGTGTGATAATATGGCGAGAATAGAAGAACTAGATTATTATGTTGTTTTTTTTTTTTTTTGCTAAAATACGATTAAGTGTGTTTGTGTGTTAAGGCTGCATTTAAGTGGCAACAAATAAACACACACATACTTTAATTTGGATTTAATGGTATTGTCACTTAACAATACTCATTTAGTTTTGCTTTTTTTTCTCAATTTTCCTTCTATTGTTTTGTACATGTTTCTATTTTCATTAAATCGTTTTTATTTTGTGCATTAAAAAAGTATTATTCAGTTGCATTCGTTTCTAGCTCTCATATTTTTTTTAATTATAACATTTATACTTAATCGTTTGTACTGCTTTTTTTAAAAACAATTTCTACGAAAGAAAATAATACTCAACCTGATTCACCACTTACAACGAGGTTAACAGGAAATGAATTGTAGACGGATGGCATATTGTCACAATTTGACAACGACTAGAGTAAAATAGTGACAAGAAGAACAAAGAAGAAACAAAAGAAAGAACGAAGTAATTTTCTACAGAAATTCAAGTCAATGGGTAAATAGGTCATTAAAGAATAATTTATTCACAGAATCACGAAAATCATTTTCGTCATAAGCGATATGGTTCTTATAACAATTTTATGGGATTGGTGACAGTATATTTTCAAATATTCATAGTAATCATTAAGGAACATTGTCTTTGAAATATTCTCATTATTAAAAAAAAATACAACTCTAAGAAAATGTTAAATTCATGAGTATTAAGAGTTAAGAAAATAGACACATATATCCGCAAAACTCTAAGCTTGTCTGCAGGAGACCAGAGTCTCAGCAGGAATCCAACCCGAAACACCCGCACTGATAGACTAGCCCACTACCAGCTAGCCTACCGGGGGCAGGGGTCTTATTTTTGTGAATGCCATTCTTAATCCACCCCTACCTAAAGCGAGCTAACACCAAAGTAGTCCCGCAATAGGTACTTTGGCGGAAGAGACCGGTTCTAGTTCTAACCCTTTATATGAATGGAACCTACCTCTTTTACAGGGGGTTGTCATTGGGGAAGGTCAATTCTCAATGAACGTGTTTAGTGTTAGTTACTACAATTCTTTTCCTGGGTATTTTTTCAATAAAACAAGTTCATAAAATTTGTTTACATGTTTTTCTGCAGATGATATAAAGCGGGGGACCGATACATCTGGAAATGTATTAAAAAAAAAAATTCTACTTTTTATAAAAAAATTTAACCTCAAGCTAAATAAAACAGACAATAAAAAAACTGGTTGATTATACGCATCTATTTCGATATTTCGATACAAAAATAGCGTTTTAATTTATTCAATTCTTTTTTTACATTTTTCTTCTTCATATAACAGTTAAATTTTTGTTCTTCATATAACAGTTAAATGAGTGGTTCTCCTTTCACTGGTCATGAGTTCTTTGCTTTTGAACTTATTCTATTTTCACAAGTGCACACAAATATCCCCCAGGGGAATTATAAACGGGAAAAAATTTAAACAGTAAAACAATTTTTGTGAAAAAAAATATTTTGAAAGCTGAAATATTTTTGAAATTTTTCGGAAGAGGTTAAGAAGTCGCGCAAGTCGAATTTTCAATCAAAATGGAGGGTTTCGGCCGTTTTTCTAACATAATTCATAAATTGGTCAACAACGATGTTGTTTTAATTTTTTGACAAAATATTTTAAGAGACAAATTTCCAAACTTTAGTTCTATGGGCATAAACAATAATCTCCGGCAAAATTTTTGCCCATTAGGGTACCATACATTCGATTTGTTTATAACTCTGGATATATTCTGGAAAAAACGCTTTAGAACTTAAGATGGATAGATTTTATATATAAAATATGGAGTTTGCCCTTCCCATGCTTAAATGACTTCAGCAGAGGTTGAAGTCTACTGAAAAGTCCAATTTTTCGACTGTATAAACCACAAAATTGTTGAAAAACTTATCCCGGAACCAACACGCAAAGATTTGAGTAATTGCGCAAGAATTGCTTCATCTGAGCCTTATCTTTTTTGGCGATAGATCTAAGACTAATAGGCTTTTTACACTGATCAACATCTAACATCTACCATCAAAGATGTAGAAAATGTGAAACACTCGTTTACATTGCTCTCAACTAACATCTACCATCAAACAAAAATTTCACCAAAGTGCCAAAATTTAAAAAGAAAACCCAAAAATGTATTTAAAGTTCAATTTGTTTAAAAATATAAAAAATTTTTAATATTTTTAATTAGGCTTAAGTTCATGAAATTTAATTTTTATTAAATTATTTTTATGAAGAAAGGAATTTTACAACATGAAAATTAATTAAAATTGTTATTGATAATCTTTCATTCTTGACGTGGCTCGGGCTCGAACCCTGGCCGGCAGGTTACCATGACATGTTTCGATCGCAACCACTCGATCTCCTCAGATGGATTTGCCGTCTTACACTCGCAGCCATCGACGACTGCTGACGTCACTAGTCAAACATCAATCCAAATTGTATTTTAACATTTGGTAGATCGAAATTTGCTTTTCCTGAATGATTATCCATTTTAATTGATTTTACATGTTTTTTCCTTTACTTCTGTTTTTTTCTCGTACTTTCGTCAAGAATTTTTCTTGAAGTCCAAGTACATTTTTTGTTTTTTCACTTTGTCTTTCTCTTTTCTGTTGACCTTTTTCAGCACAACTTGAAGGACAAATGTACACATAGAGCTCGTGCCTTAGCTTTAACAATAATTAGTATTGTGGATATTTTGTTGAACTATTTATGGTTTTTAATCCAAATTTTTAATATTTTTAATTAGGCTTAAGTTCATGAAATTTAATTTTTATTAAATTATTTTTATGAAGAAAGGAATTTTACAACATGAAAATTAATTAAAATTGTTATTGATAATCTTTCATTCTTGACGTGGCTCGGGCTCGAACCCTGGCCGGCAGGTTACCATGACATGTTTCGATCGCAACCACTCGATCTCCTCAGATGGATTTGCCGTCTTACACTCGCAGCCATCGACGACTGCTGACGTCACTAGTCAAACATTAATCCTTAAACCAAATTGTATTTTAACATTTGGTATATCGAAATTTGCTTTTCCTGAATGATTATCCATCTTAATTGATTTTACATGTTTTTTCCTTTACATCTGTTTTTTTCTCGTACTTTCGCCAAGAATTTTTCAAGTTGTGCTGAAAAAGGTCAACAGAAAAGAGAAAGACAAAGTGAAAAAACAAAAAATGTACTTGGACTTAAGAAAAATTCTTGACGAAAGTACGAAAAAAACAGAAGTAAAGGAAAAAACATGTAAAATCAATTAAAATGGATAATCGTTCAGGAAAAGCACAGTGTACTTACTGCTCAAAATCACAATATTAAAATTCTGATTTAAGATTATTTTTGTAAAGGTTGCGGAAAAAAAATAATTTTCAAAGTTTTAGGATTTTTAAAGAACAGTTTGAGGTATTATTTAAAAAAAAATCAGCCAAATAAAAAATAGGTTTTTGACTTAGTCCGTTTTTCAAAAATATTTTCAATATATGGTTTGTAGCCCCAATTATTCTCGTTAAAATGACATGAAAATCATCTTCGTATGTAAAGAAGTTTTCGAGATATTGAAGAAACAACAGATCTGGCTCATTCGGCAAAATTATGACATTTTGACATAACTTTTTAAAAAAAAAATGTTTAAATTTTTTTCGTTCACATATCGAGCCCTTATAGCAAAAATGATGTAACCAACAGAAATAAAATTTTACAGGAGAAGGTTTTTTTTTAATATTTTTGCTTCAAGTCAAGGGTTTCGTTTGAAATTGCTTTTGCTCTTACTTCGTAACGGTACTTCCCAGAAATATGAGATTTTTAGAGATATGCAAATGATCAAAAATTATCGATTTTCATCAAAAAACTAAAATCTAAAATGTTGTTGGTTACATCATAAATGCCGGACACCTGGCATTTTAACCTAATTGGGGCACGCTGAAATAAGTGGTGCCAACCGTTTTTTAGGTTAGCTCTTGTTTTCAAAATAAACCGTTATTTCTAAAATGTAGGAGGTTGCACTGCATACATTCGAGTAACTGAAAACCGGTTCAGTTTATTGAAATTATTAAAAAAAAACCGAAATTCGGCAATATATATAAAAGTGGGGTTGGTTATACATTTGGCCCATCTAGGAGCATCCTACGCGCTGTACCGCAAAAGTATTGTGATTTAATAAAATTCTTTAATTTGGCCCCTGCAGCGCGTAGGATGATCCTAGATTTGGATTTGGATGACTGGGTACAAAGATGAAAGCAGGTATAATTCAGGAACAATAAAACCAAATTCAAACATTATTTTCTCTCAATTAGTTAGTTTTTCGCATTTTCATAAAAATTTTAAATGTTATAAGGCGTAATTTACAATTTTTTTTGAAAAATTACGAAAAATACAAATGCATTGCAAAAACTTGTTTGTTTTTTCCATTTAGAGGTTTAGTTTATAAAGCTTTAAAAAAGTGTTAAAAGATTTTGTTACGAGTATTTTGAGTAGTTTTTAGTGTCTGTACAAATCTATTAAGTGCAAATACAAATTCAATATTGAATAAAATCATTCACACCTTGGTCAAACATTTAATCGGGCTTTTGATTTAATCGGTTAATCGCTCGATTAATTAATCGAGGTTTTGGTTTAATCGGGTACTTTTGTTATTGATCGGTTAACCGATTAAGAAAATTTATTTTTATAAATAAGTAACTTCTATAAATAAAAATGAAAATTTATTTACTATTTGGAGTTTATTAGTAAAATAAAACGATAAAATAAAAAATTCTTGAACAAAAACGAGCAAACAAAAAATAATTCATAACTATGTTATACATGGGCACTTCCAAGAAAGATTGTAAACGGGACATTCGCACACGTTTATATTGACAAAACAACCTGATTTTCATTTTTTAAATTAATGATTCTTTTAACTCTCAATTAGCTCTTTAATTTCCGCAAATGAAATTTTTCGCTTACTGTCGTGGTTTCCGAGAAAATTGAAAAAAACCAGTGATTGTAAACGGGACAAAAAACGGAAGTGGGTTTTAAGGGGTAACCGTTTAAACAGTGATTTCTGCGAAACCTGACACAATATTTTATTGGGATTAATTTTAAAATGTTGCGTACTAATATGCCCTAAAAATGGTTTCAATTTCAAAATTAAATATGAATTACATTTTTTTAAATAAATTGTTAAAGAAATTGTAAACGGGACATTGTAAACGGGACAATTTTTCCACCATGATTTAAAATTTTTTTATGTTGCTATTTTTAATCCTTTATATAAGAAACTTAATAAAAAATGTTTTTCAGATCATAAATATGACTTAGATTAGAGTATTGTTGTTCCAAATGCATATTTTCTAATATACACAAGTATGTGCTAAAAGTTGTAGTATTTCGTTTACCATTTATCTTTTTTTTTCGAATCAATTAATTTATACGCATATATTAAAAAAATATAAGCAATTCTCTAAATAAATCTTGAAAAGAAAATTTTTTTTTCCATTTTTTGTGGTTGACGTTTTTTTTAGAAATAGCAACATATTTTTTAACTACTACATATGGGTAATTCCATGTCAAAACGACCAAGAGTGGGAAACGACCCCTTCTGATTTTAATGAAATTCGGTGAGAAGGTTCCTTTTATCTTATTAGGATCATATATGCGAATGTGTTGAGTTTATTTCTTCAATATCTCAAAAACTACTTGACATTTGAAGATGATTTAAATGTCATTTTAAAGACAATACTTGGGGCTACAAGCCAATTGGCGCTGGAGTCAACAAGCAACTACACCCAAACTTCAACATTTGCAGACGATACAGCTTTTCTAAGCGTCCACGAAAACGTTATGAAACATGTCGTTACTTACAGCATCAACTGGAAATATGGTTAAGACAATGGAGGGTAATGGTCAATGAGCAAAAATGCGTATATATAACCCCCTACAATCAATAATCAAATAGTTCCAAAACATTCGCATGTAAAATATTTCGGTATACAACTGGATCGGCGATTAACGTGGAAATGCCATATAGAGGCAAAATTAACTCAAATGAAACTAAAAGCCATTCAAATTCATTGGCTGATTGGAAGAAATTCTGCCCTTACTCTCGATTGCAAGCTTCTACTTTACAACTCTATCTTAAAGCTTATCTGGTGCTATAGTATTCAACTATGGGGCACTGCCTCGGCCTCTAATATCGAAAAAATTTAAAGGCGCCAAAATAAACTTCTTCGAATAATCACAGCCGCTCCCTGGTATGTTAAAAACTCAAACATTCATAAGGATCTCAATGTGCCATTAGTAAAAACTATGATAACAAAATATGTAGTAAAATATTTAAAAAGGCTTGAACAACACCCAAATCCACTAGCTCGTAATATTTTAAATATATATTATTTTAAGAAGAATAGGCACTGTAGCACTCACCCAATAAGAAAAGCGATAAACACCTATATATGTGAACAGAACCCGTGATAAAGAAAATGTTTGTCTGGCACTGGCAGGACATAAATAAAGTATTAGGATAAGATTCGATTAATTATTGTTATTGTCATATTTAATACATGAAGATTCAATAAAAATAATGAGACAAAAAAAAAATTTGGCTAATTCGGCGAAATTATGACATTTTGAATATGCCATAACTTTTGAAAAAATTTTCGTTCATATAAAGGGTGTCCCAACTAGAACGCAATTTTTAAATTTTAAATAAAACACAGCTATTTAAAAAAAAAACCGTGAAACTTTATTATATCGTAAAGTAGACAGAATGAGGTTATGTATGGAACAAGATATCGTGCAGATGGCCGCCGCGGCTTTGCTGGCACACAAGCGATCTTTTAATGAAATTTTCAATGACCTTTTTGCATAAATGCTGCAATATTTCATTAATGCAGCATCCAATTTCCTCTTTTAAGGCTTGAGTCGTCGTCGGCTTATTCGCGTAAGCCATCGACTTCAAAAACCCCCAAAGAAAAAAATCTAAAGGTGTTAAATCGCACGATCTAGGCGGCCAATTCTGGTCTCCAAAACGCGAAATAACTCGACCGGAAAATGACTGATGCAGCAATTGAATTGTTTCTCTGGCTGTATGACATGTGGCGCCATCTTGTTGAAACCACATGCCCTCCACATTCATTTCTTCAATTCTAGGCAAGAAAAAACTGGTTATCATTTCACGATACCGAACACCATTGACTGTTTGCACTTGACCTGCCTCATTTTCATAAAAAAAAGGTCGAATGATTCCCCCAGCCCAAAAACCACACCACACAGTGACACGTTGAGGATTCATTTGCTTCTCGTGAATCACTCGAGGATTTTCTTCACCCCAAATGCGACAATTCTGCCTATTGACGAAGCCATCAAGATGGAAATGTGCCTCGTCACTGAAGATGATTTTATGCAAAAAGGTCATTGAAAATTTCATTAAAAGATCGCGTGTGTGCCAGCAAAGCCGCGGCGGCCATCTGCACGATATCTTGTTCCATACATAACCTCATTCTGTCTACTTAACGATATAATAAAGTTTCACGATTTTTATTTTAAATATCTGTGTTTTATTTAAAATTTAAAAATTGCGTTCTAGTTGAGACACCCTTTATGTATGTTCCTTATAAGATAAATGGAACCTTCTCACCAAATTTCATTAAAATCGGAAGGGGTCGTGTCCCATTTGTGGTTGTTTTGACATGGAATTACCCATATGTTTTATGTATTTATTAAAAAATAAACTGCGTGATCATTTTATACCAATAGTTTAAGGAGTTTTAATGAAATAATCTTTTAGAAAAACAATTGGTAAATTTGTTTCTTTTCTTTAGTTTTGATAAAACTTGACATGGAGAAAATTCATTCAATTATAATACAATTTCTAATTACAAAATTTCTAATTTCTCAGTTTATTTTACTGGATTTCTCTAAACATATAAAATCATCCATTATGCCATTAGAGTCCTGTTTTAATTTTTTAACACGTTCAACACTTTAAATTGTTTCGGTAAATTCTATTGTTGTGTTACTATCGAGAGTTTGTTTCTGCTGGAAGGTCATCATCTAACTTATCCTGGCAAAGCTCAGCACAGTATTTTGCTAAAAATTTCATTTCCGAATTCCTTTATTTCTGTTTTTGTACTGTATTTTTTATTTTATAAATTTCTTGAAAGAAATATAATGTATGAAAAAATATTTCTAAACACAACTTTTTTGGTACACTTTGGTACAGATAACATTGTAAAATTCTACAAAATTCTACATGATTGTATTGTTGAATGCATTTAAAAAAGCGAGTTGGTTTGCAACTGCCATTTCAAAACTCACCCATAATTCAAAACACAAAAAATATTGTTTTATACCACAAAAAATAAAAAATTTTGTTACATCGGTTAATCGGTTTATTGACTGAAATTAACCCGTTTAATCGTTATTCGAAAAAAGCCAATTTTAAATTAACCTATCAGTTAATCGGGTAGTTATTAATCGGTCAACCAATTAACGGTTTACCGAATGAATACCCTTTTAAACATGCAAACACTTGTATGGTTATAACTAGGCTTTTATTAAAAGCATCCTTTATTCTAATATTTCTGTATTGATCACAAAATTATAAATGTTTTATGTTGTAGCCAACTCATGTTATGACAAAACTACAAACTATATTTTAAGAGATGTATAGGATTAAATTCCCTGTGAGATCAAGGTACAAAATCCACATGTTGGTATCATGTATATGCATATTAGGGCGTTGCAACCAAACAACTTAAGTCGGAGTATGAAATTCAGAAATTTAAAATAACGATACGAAGTAACGAGAATCGATTTAATTTTATATTTTTAACGTAGGTTTTTCGTGAAAAGTAATTTTTCTGGCGCTGTAACGTGTTAAAAAGATTCCCAAAATTATTTAAGATATTGCGACTGATTTTCTACTAAAGTGTTGAACAATGGAAAAGAAACTATTTTCCGTTTTACGCCCTAATGCATTTACGTACATAAACAAACATACATCTTAAATATGCTACTCTAAGGATTTTGTAAATTTTAGTTTTAGATGCCAAAACATTTTATATACATCTCACACAAATACATTTTAAATACAGGTCAAAATGTTTATAGATTCAAGTCATTTTCTAGGAGCTTTAGCTTAAGGATATGGAAACACTGTTTTGAAATAAATTTTTTTATGAACTTGTTGATTAGTGTCAGAAAGTGTATAGGACAAAGTGGAAGGGAAGTTAATAACTAGAGTAATTTGTATTTATTTAGTTCAGTTTATCTTTGAATTTTAAGTAGGATTAGTGTTAATGCCAATTCTGCTGACGTTTCTTTTAAAGAGAACAATAAAAGTAATAATAATTATAAGATAAACAACTTATTAATTATGTATCATAATTGAAATTTTTTGAGTAATTTGACTAAAACTTAACCAAACATTATAAAAACAAATATTTGTAAGTGTGTAGATTTAAGTGTTTGTGTGGGTTTTGTTGACTTAATTCTTTAAAATATTAAAGCGAGCGTGTCCTTAATGAGTATTTATAGGATTAAAACTGTATTATTAATAATGCGATTTATATGCGCACACATTTACTCCCATGTACATACATACATACATATTTGTATACATTATTACTTAAGTACTCGATGCCGTTACTTTATATCGCTTTATTATGTTTCTGCTCACCAGCACAGACATACACATTCATACGTATACGCACAAATAAGAAAATCCAGTATCCTTATTCTCCCACTTATTTCATATAAACGGAGAATAAAAGTTTGGTTTTTATTTCATATTGTGTGCCTTAAATTAGTCTTTATTGTATGTAATTAATTTTCATGTATTACAGTGGATTTTTTTAAATTTAAAGAAACATTTCGTATAGAATATACTTTATGTTTTAAGATCTATCGTATTTCGGTTGCTCGTCATCACATTGTAATTAAAGGGGCTCTTTATGTGCTTAACGCAGTATCTCTAAAAATATGATAAAAGCGGAAAATCCAAAACATGTGAATAGTCCCGACACAAATAAACATGGTTGTGCGAGGGCATAATATAATTTTAGCGTAGTTTTATAAAAAAGATAAAATCAATCTAAGGTTGCTTTAACCCTCCGACGTTTGGAGCCTGACCCATAAGAATAATGATAGACATAATATTTTAGAAAAAATTTAACATACTAATTCAATTCCTTTAATAGGCATTAGTAGTCATTTAATTATTTGTATACAGTTTACAAAGAACAATGGGGTTTGCATCTATGTAATTGCATGAAATGCTCGTTAGGTCAGCACAGAACTATTTGTGCTTGATTGACGAGAGTAGTCAAATGTTGTTTTTTTTTCACAGCAAATATATTTTCACAATGTTAAGCGGACTATACCTTAGGAAGTCATAGACTAATGCAGCTAGTTTTTAAAATACATTTAAAAATCAATTTGGTCGGGCCAGAGAGCATAAGAGCATCGGAGGGTTAAGCATAAGTATGATTGAAGTCCCCATAATGTTTGTATATAATGAGTTCGTTTAAAAAACAATGTCAAGCTCATGAAATTTATAGTATTTTCTTTGAAATTACTTCAAACCACCCAGCGGTAACTAGAATGAGTAAAGAGGCCTAACACAAGGCCTTATTTAGCAGTCACAAGCAGTCAGAAGCCCTTCTCGCCGCATTCCATACTTATTTATTTTTTACACAGGTTGTCATTGGGCGCAAGGCCTTCCACACTTCCCTTAACACGTTGGCTGCCATGTGATCCACCGGTGGGTCACATTTTTTTTTACTATGAGGCCATGTGTACCACCGGTGGTGCACACATATACTTTACTTGTTCATCAAATAATTTTTGGCCCGGTGATGGTAGATAAAAGTTTCATGCGGTGGCACCTTGGTAAAACTATATTATTTTTGCTGTATAAAATTTTTTTAGTGCTCTGCTCACACAAGTCGAATTTTTAACATTGATTTTAGTTTATTTTTTTTCTTCATTTTATTAGCTATTTATTATTTATAATTAATTCTCGGACAATTATATGCGTAAAAAAGAAAAAATATAAAAAAATGTAGAACAGTCACAATATATTAATGATTTTTATTGAAGCACTCCAGGCATAAGGCAGGTTCACCATTGCATTGACCACAATATGTTGTTACTTTTTTAGCCTTTGTTACTGCGGCGCTTCTTCCTTCTACTTTACTTATTTCCTTATAGCAACTGGAACAACGTTTTCTAATTCTTCTATTAGATTTGTCTCGGGTTTCGAATTCCTTGAACTCGTGTTTGGCTTTGCTTGTTCCAGGAAAAGGACCAACATCACAAAGAGACTCGCAGATCGACTGCCTAAATTGAAGAATTTGAATATTTTTGTTGATTCGCTTGTAAAGCACTAAAGCATTTACCACGGATGTACTCAACAGATATTCAAATGCTACCTTATGATACCATCTAATGGATTTACGCAGAGGTGTGAAATAGCAAGCCATCTGGTCAGAAATATCAATTCCTTGTTTAGCAAAATTGTAGTCGATAATCATTTTTAACTTTTTTATTTCGACGTTATTGCGGTTTCGCTTTTCTGTGGAAACAACAACTAAGTTGTGTTTAGTGGTAAGCATAACAACATCTCGCTTGTCCTTCCATTTGGCAACAACAATTCCTGAGTTTTCGCGACCAATTACCTCATTTTTTTCAGTTTTGCATTTACCACATCCGCCGGATTTCCAGATTTATTTTTTCGAAGAGTTCCTACAAGATGCGTTCCTCGACCTATTAGTAATTTTGCTAGCGACACAGATGTGTAAAAGTTATCGGTTGCTATTGTTCTGCCTTTATCCAAATATCTTTCACATAGGTCTAGAACAATCTGTGCACTATGGGAAGTGTTTTCTGTAGGTCGGCCCCTTAGGTTGTTTTCATAACATTTGCCACCGTAAACAGCGCTAGTATATGTATATCCAGCTGGATCGCAAAGCTTGTATACTTTGACCCCATATTTGTGTGACTTTCCAGGATTATACTGGCGAAACTGGAGTCTTCCACGCCATGGAATCATGCTTTCATCAACTGCCAAGATTTCGCCAGGATTTCTAGCATTTATATAGTTTTTTTCTAAGGTTTTTAGTAAATTGCTTACTTTTCCCAAACGGCTGCCTATGATAGTAGAGTTGTCAGCAAAGTGAATAAACTTGAGCAGTAATTGAAACCGATTACGAGACATAACTCGGGGGACAAAACAATTTTTATAAAATGCGTCGTTACTCCAGTACGAAGAGATCGTTGGATACTTTATTACTCCCATGTACATTACTACTCCAAGAAACTTTTTTATCTCGGATAAATTTGTGTCAGTCCACATCTTTACTCGGGATCTTCGAGTTATAGTAGAATTGGCTAAGAATTGTTGGGCATTCAAATTCGTTTGGTATACTATCAGCTCGTAAACCTCATTCGTTACCATCATATGGAAAAAATCAATTGGTTTTGTTGTTCCGCTACTTATATCGTCTGTTTCGGGCTCAGATTGATTGTCTAGAAAATTGAATGTTTTTAGTGTACATCCAGTTACAGGAGTCCATGTGTTGATGGGAATATGGATACCATCATCGGGCTCAACATCCTCATCATCTGACGATTCACAATCACTAGACTCAGTACTGGATGGATGGTACTCACTACAGTTTGATGCCTCAAAATCTAAGTCCTCCTCATCAGATTCATTATTTTTGTGCCCGTAAAATACACGGGACGAGATAGGTAAACTATTGTTCGACATTTTCTAAAATATATAAATAAAACAAAAACCAAAAAACAAATAGGAAATAAGTATAATAATGAAACTAAAAACCTCAATACATGTGTGACTTGTTCGACATTTTCTAAAATATATAAATAAAACAAAAACCAAAAAACAAATAGGAAATAAGTATAATAATGAAACTAAAAACCTCAATACATGTGTGACCACCGGTGGTACACATGGCATTACTTTAAAACGCAATTCGTAGAGTGCCATGTGAACCACCGGTGGTCACAGGCTGAAAACACTCACAAATCGTCAAAAATGACTAAAGACAAGGTAAGAACACAAAATAAAACAATAACAATCACCGTGAAACTGTAATTAAAAATATTTTTTTTGGAATGACTTTTTTTTTATATGGTGGCAGCCAACGTGTTAAAAACAACTTCGATCCCTTCCCAAAGAAGGGAGTAAGGAAGGACACTAAAAATAAAAAGTAAATAAAACTGAACACCTTCCTTTCTCCCTTCTCAAAGAAGGGAGTAGCGAATGTGTACTGAATATTTCAGAAGGTCTTTTAAAAAGAAGTTTATACCATCTAGAAGGCATACTTCTGAAGGCAGGATATCATGCGAAGCGAATCTTTTAGAAAGGAATATAGAGGCCTTCAAAAAGGCCTGCCACTTGCGGTCCTTTCAATATTTACCGCTGGGCAATTATAGATTTATACTACATATTTGGATTGTATCGGGTGATTTTTAAGCTATTATCTTTTAAGCAACACTGGTTTAAACAGCTGACGCACGTTGCGTGTTTTGTTTCACTGTTAAACATCTTCAGTTTGGTCTATAATTTAACCATGAACCTTCTGACAAACGACCAACGCTTGCAAATTATTGAATTTTATTATCAAAACGCGTGCTCTGTTGAGAAAGTTCATCGCGCGCTTTTATGGTCAGTTTAATCGACCCACTGAAGCGGCTATTCGGGCTATTGTGACTAAATTGCGCACCAAATTTACATTGTTGGACATTAAACCACAAACACGCTTACGTAGAGTGCGAAGTGAAGAAAATATCGCAGCTGTATCGGCCAGTGTTAATGATGACCATCAATTATCGATTCGTCGCCGTTCGCAGCAATTGGGCCTCTGTTGCTCAATAACGTGAGATGATATCCAACTTTTTTTTTGCCCAAAATGCAAGAGCTTGAGTTGCATGACACGTGGTTTCAACAAGACGGTGCCACATGCCACACATTGAGAGGCGAGTTCGGTGAACATTTTATTTCATGTTCGGGACTGGTCAATTTGCCGCCTAGATCGTGCGATTTAACGCCTTTAGACTATATTTTGTGGGGCTATGTTAAAGCTCATATCTATACACACATGCCCGCTTCCATTGACGCATTGGAAGACAACATTGAAGCATTTATTCATGAGATACCGGCCGAAATGTTGGAAAGAGTATGCCAAAATTGGACTAAGCGGATGGACCATTTGAGGCGCAGTCACGGTCAACATTTGCATGAAATAATCTTCAAACATTAAATTATATGGACAGTACTATCGATTCAAATAAAGATTTCATGCATTTTTCTGAATTTTATGTGTGTTTTTTTAAGCTTTCCTATAGATCTTAAAAAATCACCCGATATTTCATATATTATTAAAAATCGGGTTATTGTTATCAATAGCAATAGAAAGTTTTTCAGAAATCGCTCTTTGTTCTTTTTGCAAAAATTGCTAATTTAAGTACCCAGAAAAAAATATTTCAAGAAAATTTTTAACAACGCTGTTTGTTAAAAGTAATATTTTAATTCAACAAACTTTTTGTTTGATAATATATAAAATATTTATCAAACTAACACTTTTCAAAATAGCAATCAATAAAACATATTTAACAATGAAATAATTAAATATTTCTAGATTTAAAAAAAAAGTATTTGATTCAAAGTAAAGTCAGAATTTATACTACTTTTGCCCGTTTTTTAATATTTTTTCCTATTAATTCAAAGATTTTGGGCAACAACTTTCTTTATTGACTCAATTAACTAGTTTTTTGACTAAAAATTCAATAACTATACCAACAAACTTTTTTTTTTTATCAATACCACAAATTCAATTTTTTTTTGCATTTGTTTTGAAAGCAGCGCTAACATATATCAATTTTTTTTAATATATTTTAACATTTTTAAACAAAATTAATTACAAATACATTTTGATGTTTTCTTTTAAAATTTTGGCACTTTTGTAGAAATTCGTTTTTTTTAAAGAGATTTTTTTCAGAAATGGAAACATTTTTTATTCGGCTCACATTTTCAATTTACAAGTACGTTTCCATCGAGATGTTCGTTCTATAGAGGATAGATACCAGGCTCGCTTGGATGCCAATATGATTGTGGACTATTGTTAGACAATTATTTCGATGAGTTGTAATTACATTTAAATATTTTTGTATTAAAATTTTATATTTTTCTTTAAAATCTTAAATTTTGAATAAAATCAAAAGTTATGCACCAATTTCAAGAAAACAATCATTTCGTTTAAAATTTATTTAGTTATATGCCAAAAATTTTAATTTTCTGAAAATTAAAGAAAAAAACAAAAATTCAACGATACCTGTAAAACTTCTAGGCAGATTTAAAAATAATGCAAGCGAAAGTTTTGTATTTTTTTTTTAACTGATTATAACAAACCGTTCTAAATTTATACTAATAAATAGGGCGTTTTTTAGCTGCATGAGAACTTTAAATGATATACAAGACAGAAAAATTGTTGGACTGAAATTTTGTTTTATAATTATCTGGTAGATAATTTCATAGCATTTATATTTTAAATATGACTTCCGGCATGTCTCTGCCGCGTCTACGATCACCAAGACTATTCGTTTAGTGCAAATTTTAACAACTTTTTCAATAAAACTGGCGTCAATGGTGGCTTGAATATTGGCTTTCAAAGCTTTGAGAATTGCAGATTTGTACAGAAATCCAGAAGCGTTAAATCGCACGAACGAAGGGGACAGTGAACAGGAAATAAAATTGTAAAACATCGATTATAAAGCTTGCAGTGTGGTTAGTTACGTCGTGTTGTGTGAACCAAATGTTTGGAAACAAAAATTTCAATCTACTTGGCTCTATAGCGCTCGCCATTCACCGTTACGGTATCTACTTGCTCATTTCAAAAGAGCGTGTAAACCACACCAAACAGTCAATTTTAACGGTTGTAATGGTGATTCGATAACGACTTAAGGATTGTCTTCGCTCCAAATAGGGCAGTTTTACTTATTGACCAGAAATAAACTTCGTAAAATGAACAAAGTGTTCTAGAAACTCACTTTGCAAACGGATTTAATTGTTTCAAAGTATATTTCCAAAATTTGGAAGAGTTGTTCTAGTGTTAAACACTTTACTTTCCCAACATAACTGAGCAAAAATGTCAGCACAGCTTGACACTCTTTTTGACATAACGGTATATCTCGCAAACTATAGTTGATTTACACAAATGGCGTCCAGATTCGAGTATAATCTAAAAACAAGGTTTAGTGTCTGGGAAACAAATATGCATATCGTTATTTTGATTTCATAAAGCATAATTTCATTCATAATATTGTTAATCCTGACGATAAATATGGTTATTGTGATAATATGATCTTATTGTAGCTAAATATGATTATGTGCAATAAAAGTGTGATCATGAGCACCCATAATGCTATTATTTTTATTTTGGTAATCTAACCTAAGAAAAAATTAATGAGAAAACCAAAATTTCTTATTGGTTTAAGTTCAGTTTTTCATAACAACATTTGCATTTTTCAAAATATTCAATATTTTTTAAATAAAAACATATCTTTTGTATTTCTTTTCTATTTAAAAGTAACCGCAACTTTATGATTTAATAAATTCATTGTTTATCCAGTGTTTACAATTTCACCACAAAATCAGAGATAGTAAAAAGTGCATCAAGCTCAGATGTAATGAAATATTTTTTCGAGTGGAAAAAGGATTTTATTTTTTGGTAAAAGTTTTTTATTATTAAAATCTGAGGTCTGTTAAAAAGTAATAAGAACATACAGTAAAATAAAAGATATACACTTACAAACACTCAAACACATACAGACTTACCAACACATATGAATGATCGCCAGCAAAAATAAAAAGAGGATTTGTTGGACTACAACTATAAGGATTATTTATAAATCTTCATATTTATACTTCGAATGAAAAAATCTCCGACACGTAGGGAAAACATCACAATATCCATTAAAATGATTGTTGTTTGGAAAATTGTATGATGGTTATTTTTCCGTTTTTTCGCTGTTTCTCATGGCTTGGTGTTTATCCTTTAGATTTAAATTTTAAAGATTAAAAACACTTTAAGTAAATTGAAGCACAGCCGCGAATAACGTTGTAAACGCCACATTTTGCAAAAATTGTTTTTTTGCAGATAACCGTTGACATCAATCTATTACACGGTTTAAACATCAAATCAACCAAAACTATACACCTTAACGCCTTCAAAATGGCATACAAAGTGTCAGCCAGTGGAAGAACATTGCAAGTTACTAACAAAATTATGAAACCGAAATGGTTTTGCAGTGCGGAATAATATTTTAAAAGCCTATTGCATAAAAGTTTTTATTATCATTATTTTAAATAATAGAAAAAAAAGAATTTTAAAACAAATAATGCTGCATGTCAAAAAACGTTTTTTTGCTCTCCTGAAAAATTATTATTTTGTAACTTAAAACGTTATTCGCGGCTGTGCTTCAATTGTGTTTTTAAACAGTTCATGTGGCTTAATTTATTTCAGAAGTTATTTACTAAATAATATTCCTTAATAAGATACATATGTATGTTTGTATGTGTGTATGGGTGTGAGTGTCTTCAATAGTCCGTAATAGTTGGTGAACATGTCATTATTAAGTATTCGCGGAACTAATTATTTGTCTTCTTATTTCCCTTTCAATACACTTCAATTAAACTAAGAATTTGGCAAGAGTGACCAAACATTTTCATCTATTTATGCACGCACATGCACATACAGTAGCGAGCAAAAGTGAGTACACTTTTTGAAGTTTAATTTAAAAGTCTTTGCACACCTATTTATTTCTTTATACATTAAAACAAAGGTTGACAAAAAGTACCGAATTCAAATATAAGAATAACAATATTTCGTATTAACTCAGTATGCACGTTTTGCTTACAGAAAGAAAGAAACGCAGCAATAACCAAAAACTATGTTAAAATTTACCATTGTCATTATTTTTTATATACATATCGGGATTTCCAATTTTTTTTTTTTTTTAATAAAATGCAAACCATTTGAGATATTTCCAAAACTTTATGATCGACTTGAAATACAGTCAAAACATTCATGAATGGAACTCAACTTTATTCTTATGGCTACCGCTGGCATCAGCTCAACCATGCGTAGCTTTTCCTAAGTGTCAGTGAAATTATGCGTAAGTAAGCATATGTCATCTGCGTAGGTTTCTTAGCGGCTCTGGAGGCCCCAACAAATGCCTCTATCTAGCTGAGTTGCTTTCCCCATCATGTTAACCAAGACGGAATTTAATAAAAGTGGCAATAGCATGAACACCTAACTGACACCCTCTGACAGCCTTAATATCGCCGAGCAGGTCTGGTAGTACAAGGCAGCTAGCAGCGGAGAACAGGGTTTTTATAAAATGTGTTTTTATTTCGGGAACACTCCTACATCTTAATGCCACTCAAACAACATCGTGTGACAGGGTATCAAAGGCATTCTCAAAGTCTATTATTTGTATTTATGACGCTTTAATTCTTTTGGCCGCGAAAATATCATATGGCCTCGGGCTACACGAAAAAATTATGATAATGGATACAACCCGAATGGAAACAAGTTCCTCGCACAATTATTAAAAATATCATTGAAAAAACAAAGGGCTGTGGGCCCTTTGTGCAAAACTGAGTAAATACTTTTTTTTATTGTTGCCTTTCTCTCATTCGTACGTTTTCTATTTGATACTTTTTGTTATCCTTTTTTTAAAGAACCAAGTAATGCATAAATTGGAAACGTTTTGTTTTATTTGGTGGCTTATTTATATATTTTCAGGGACTTTTCTAATAAAGTTTCAAACATGTGCCCACTTTTGCTCACTTGTGTAGTTGGCGTATAAACGCTTTAAATGTGTAAAATGTCGTTCATGCGCAAAATATCAACCGCATTTAGGCGAAGACAATGCACAATGCATGTCTTAAAGCCGCAAAATCTATTGTCTAATTAGAATTCCACTAACGACCATTTTGAATTGTTGAAATCTTTAATTGAATAGTTAAATAAATGAAATTAAAGGTAAAATTTACTTATAATTTTGAAGAGAATTTCTTTAAATTGTTAAATAAGATACAAAAGCGTAAATATCGTGTTTTGTTTCAAATCTGATAGCATATTGCCCAGATTCAAAAGTAGGGTTCTTTTTAAGAGCTTAGTAGGGGTACTTTGTTACTTATTGTCGTTTTTGATAAATGTGGTATTAAGATTGCATATGGGCCGGAATAAAATATAGAATACTTTTTAAGCGATAAAATTGGTATTTTTTAAGAGGTAAAACGGGGAAAAATTGGTACTTTTTCTCTTTTCAATATATTTGATTAACAACAGAACTATATCGTACAGAAACATACAGTGTACTTTCTGGGGCCTAAAATGAAGAAAAGCTGGTACTCATGGTACTCTTTGATCTTTGGCACTTTCTTTCTTTTCGAAAAATTGGGTACAGAGTAGGTAGATCGATTATTCGACTTTTTTCAAAAACCGGTTTTCGAAAATTCCGAAAAGTTGCTGTTATTAAAACCGGTTTTTGGTTAAACATTTTAAGGATAACCGGTTAATCGGCTTTAATTCGAATAAATGAAAACACGAAAATCCAATTTGTTTTTGAAATAAAAAGTTTTTGTAAATAAAAACAAAACTATTCACAAAGGTAGGAGAACCAACAAACTACATAGATATCAAGACACGGATGGATGCGGATGGCGTACCTTTCATGAAATTTTTTGATTTTCATGAAATTTAATTTTTATTAAATTATTTTTATGAAGAAAGGAATTTTACAACATGAAAATCAATTAAAATTGTTATTGATAATCTTTCATTCTTGACGTGGCTCGGGCTCGAACCCAGGCCGGCAGGTTACCATGACATGTTTCGATCGCAACCACTCGATCTCCTCAGATGGATTTGCCGTCTTACACTCGCAGCCATCGACGACTGCTGACGTCACTAGTCAAACATCAATCCTTAAACCAAATTGTATTTTTTTAACATTTGGTAGATCGAAATTTGCTTTCCTGAATGATTATCCATCTTAATTGACTTAACATGTTTTTTCCTTTTACTTCTGTTTTTTCGTACTTTCGTCAAGAATTTTTCTTGAAGTCCAAGTACATTTTTTTTGTTTTTTCACTTTGTCTTTCTCTTTTCTGTTGACCTTTTTCAGCACAACTTGAAGGACAAAATGTACACATAGAGCTCGTGCCTTAGCTTTAACAATAATTAGTATTGTGGTTATTTTGTTGAACTATTTATGGTTTTCAATCCAAATGTTTAATATTTTTAATTAGGCTTAAGTTCATGAAATTTAATTTTTATTAAATTATTTTTATGAAGAAAGGAATTTTACAACATGAAAATCAATTAAAATTGTTATTGATAATCTTTCATTCTTGACGTGGCTCGGGCTCGAACCCAGGCCGGCAGGTTACCATGACATGTTTCGATCGCAACCACTCGATCTCCTCAGATGGATTTGCCGTCTTACACTCGCAGCCATCGACGACTGCTGACGTCACTAGTCAAACATCAATCCTTAAACCAAATTGTATTTTTTTAACATTTGGTAGATCGAAATTTGCTTTCCTGAATGATTATCCATCTTAATTGACTTAACATGTTTTTTCCTTTTACTTCTGTTTTTTCGTACTTTCGTCAAGAATTTTTCTTGAAGTCCAAGTACATTTTTTTTGTTTTTTCACTTTGTCTTTCTCTTTTCTGTTGACCTTTTTCAGCACAACTTGAAGGACAAAATGTACACATAGAGCTCGTGCCTTAGCTTTAACAATAATTAGTATTGTGGTTATTTTGTTGAACTATTTATGGTTTTCAATCCAAATGTTTAATATTTTTAATTAGGCTTAAGTTCATGAAATTTAATTTTTATTAAATTATTTTTATGAAGAAAGGAATTTTACAACATGAAAATCAATTAAAATTGTTATTGATAATCTTTCATTCTTGACGTGGCTCGGGCTCGAACCCAGGCCGGCAGGTTACCATGACATGTTTCGATCGCAACCACTCGATCTCCTCAGATGGATTTGCCGTCTTACACTCGCAGCCATCGACGACTGCTGACGTCACTAGTCAAACATCAATCCTTAAACCAAATTGTATTTTTTTAACATTTGGTAGATCGAAATTTGCTTAATAAAAATTAAATTTCATGAACTTAAGCCTAATTAAAAATATTAAACATTTGGATTGAAAACCATAAATAGTTCAACAAAATAACCACAATACTAATTATTGTTAAAGCTAAGGCACGAGCTCTATGTGTACATTTTGTCCTTCAAGTTGTGCTGAAAAAGGTCAACAGAAAAGAGAAAGACAAAGTGAAAAAACAAAAAAAATGTACTTGGACTTCAAGAAAAATTCTTGACGAAAGTACGAAAAAACAGAAGTAAAAGGAAAAAACATGTTAAGTCAATTAAGATGGATAATCATTCAGGAAAGCAAATTTCGATCTACCAAATGTTAAAAAAATACAATTTGGTTTAAGGATTGATGTTTGACTAGTGACGTCAGCAGTCGTCGATGGCTGCGAGTGTAAGACGGCAAATCCATCTGAGGAGATCGAGTGGTTGCGATCGAAACATGTCATGGTAACCTGCCGGCCTGGGTTCGAGCCCGAGCCACGTCAAGAATGAAAGATTATCAATAACAATTTTAATTGATTTTCATGTTGTAAAATTCCTTTCTTCATAAAAATAATTTAATAAAAATTAAATTTCATGAACTTAAGCCTAATTAAAAATATTAAACATTTGGATTGAAAACCATAAATAGTTCAACAAAATAACCACAATACTAATTATTGTTAAAGCTAAGGCACGAGCTCTATGTGTACATTTTGTCCTTCAAGTTGTGCTGAAAAAGGTCAACAGAAAAGAGAAAGACAAAGTGAAAAAACAAAAAAAATGTACTTGGACTTCAAGAAAAATTCTTGACGAAAGTACGAAAAAACAGAAGTAAAAGGAAAAAACATGTTAAGTCAATTAAGATGGATAATCATTCAGGAAAGCAAATTTCGATCTACCAAATGTTAAAAAAATACAATTTGGTTTAAGGATTGATGTTTGACTAGTGACGTCAGCAGTCGTCGATGGCTGCGAGTGTAAGACGGCAAATCCATCTGAGGAGATCGAGTGGTTGCGATCGAAACATGTCATGGTAACCTGCCGGCCTGGGTTCGAGCCCGAGCCACGTCAAGAATGAAAGATTATCAATAACAATTTTAATTGATTTTCATGTTGTAAAATTCCTTTCTTCATAAAAATAATTTAATAAAAATTAAATTTCATGAACTTAAGCCTAATTAAAAATATTAAACATTTGGATTGAAAACCATAAATAGTTCAACAAAATAACCACAATACTAATTATTGTTAAAGCTAAGGCACGAGCTCTATGTGTACATTTTGTCCTTCAAGTTGTGCTGAAAAAGGTCAACAGAAAAGAGAAAGACAAAGTGAAAAAACAAAAAAAATGTACTTGGACTTCAAGAAAAATTCTTGACGAAAGTACGAAAAAACAGAAGTAAAAGGAAAAAACATGTTAAGTCAATTAAGATGGATAATCATTCAGGAAAGCAAATTTCGATCTACCAAATGTTAAAAAAATACAATTTGGTTTAAGGATTGATGTTTGACTAGTGACGTCAGCAGTCGTCGATGGCTGCGAGTGTAAGACGGCAAATCCATCTGAGGAGATCGAGTGGTTGCGATCGAAACATGTCATGGTAACCTGCCGGCCTGGGTTCGAGCCCGAGCCACGTCAAGAATGAAAGATTATCAATAACAATTTTAATTGATTTTCATGTTGTAAAATTCCTTTCTTCATAAAAATAATTTAATAAAAATTAAATTTCATGAACTTAAGCCTAATTAAAAATATTAAACATTTGGATTGAAAACCATAAATAGTTCAACAAAATAACCACAATACTAATTATTGTTAAAGCTAAGGCACGAGCTCTATGTGTACATTTTGTCCTTCAAGTTGTGCTGAAAAAGGTCAACAGAAAAGAGAAAGACAAAGTGAAAAAACAAAAAAAATGTACTTGGACTTCAAGAAAAATTCTTGACGAAAGTACGAAAAAACAGAAGTAAAAGGAAAAAACATGTTAAGTCAATTAAGATGGATAATCATTCAGGAAAGCAAATTTCGATCTACCAAATGTTAAAAAAATACAATTTGGTTTAAGGATTGATGTTTGACTAGTGACGTCAGCAGTCGTCGATGGCTGCGAGTGTAAGACGGCAAATCCATCTGAGGAGATTGAGTGGTTGCGATCGAAACATGTCATGGTAACCTGCCGGCCTGGGTTCGAGCCCGAGCCACGTCAAGAATGAAAGATTATCAATAACAATTTTAATTGATTTTCATGTTGTAAAATTCCTTTCTTCATAAAAATAATTTAATAAAAATTAAATTTCATGAACTTAAGCCTAATTAAAAATATTAAACATTTGGATTGAAAACCATAAATAGTTCAACAAAATAACCACAATACTAATTATTGTTAAAGCTAAGGCACGAGCTCTATGTGTACATTTTGTCCTTCAAGTTGTGCTGAAAAAGGTCAACAGAAAAGAGAAAGACAAAGTGAAAAAACAAAAAAAATGTACTTGGACTTCAAGAAAAATTCTTGACGAAAGTACGAAAAAACAGAAGTAAAAGGAAAAAACATGTTAAGTCAATTAAGATGGATAATCATTCAGGAAAGCAAATTTCGATCTACCAAATGTTAAAAAAATACAATTTGGTTTAAGGATTGATGTTTGACTAGTGACGTCAGCAGTCGTCGATGGCTGCGAGTGTAAGACGGCAAATCCATCTGAGGAGATCGAGTGGTTGCGATCGAAACATGTCATGGTAACCTGCCGGCCTGGGTTCGAGCCCGAGCCACGTCAAGAATGAAAGATTATCAATAACAATTTTAATTGATTTTCATGTTGTAAAATTCCTTTCTTCATAAAAATAATTTAATAAAAATTAAATTTCATGAACTTAAGCCTAATTAAAAATATTAAACATTTGGATTGAAAACCATAAATAGTTCAACAAAATAACCACAATACTAATTATTTTTTGATTTTAACAATTTTGTTTTTAGTTAATTAATGTTTTACTAAATAAATCTGGGGAATTTTGCGCATATCGTTGATTCTGCCAAAATGTTATAGTTTTTATGCTTAAACTACTAAAACACTTTTTAGTGCCTCTACGGCAATTTTGGCCTCGGCAACACAACGGGCTAATATTACACGTGTCTTAAGAACTACTAAGTACGGAGGAAGTTTTACATTGTTTTCAAGCAAGTGAACTAACTAAAGAAGAACGAACGTTTGCAACTTAAATCTTAAATCTCTTAAATCCCGTTCGAAATATCTCCAGAGATTTCATCTGCATAAAAATATTTTTAATATTAAGAATACTCTCGCAGAAATTGCTCTTTGCCTCCTTAACTGATTTTATTTTGTTCTTAGTTTTTTTTACCAGAACACACGGTTTTATAAGCGATTTGAATTAACATACTTCGTTCATAGGCCCTAATTGTGTAAGACGCTACGCAACGCCAAAAATTACATTAAAAGCACAAAAATTTAAAAATGTGAATAATAATTGTGTTGCTGCTTTCTACAGAAATTCATATTTCGTTTTAAAATTTTCAAAGCCAAATTTCTCTAGAAAGTCTTCGTTTATATTAAGAAACATTTGCTGCAGAAGCTCTCTTCAATTCTCTTTTGAAACTGCATTCGTGTCCATACAATTAAACTGTGGTTTTGCAGCACTCAAGCAGTTTGTATGTATTTTCTATTTATTTTAATAACAAACTCCCAAAAACTGCACGAAACATAGAACACTTTTCCATTCGTCTTTCCCTTTTCATCATCAAACTCAAATGTTTCGCAGCAAATGTTTAAAAATTTATAAGAGGACGAGTAATAACAAAATATTTTTGACATTGTTTGTGCTTTCAATGTTATTTTGGCGATGTTTAATTTTATTCAATATTACAATTATAAAAATGCTTAAATTCATGGTACATTTACAGCAAAAGTAAGGAAAACGTATATTAATTACACGTTATCAAAATAATCGGTTTGTTATGCCAAAAGAACCGGTTTTTTTCGATTTTCGAAAAATGAACATTTTGAAATAAACGTCTTGGACAGAACTTAAATAAGCGGTTAATACCGGTCGAATAATAACCATTCGATTTCCATAGTATAGAGATAGCATGTGGCTAAAGCCTGGTACTCTGTTCAACATTTCATGTGAAATGCTGTCAAAATGCATATGAAAAAAACAAGTGCGGAATATCTATGAAATAATGTTGATAGAGTTGTACTCTGTTCATTTTGTGAAAAAGATCCAAAATGTGTCTGGCAACATTTTTTTACAACTGCGAAATAATGTAAGCTGCCTTTATTTCACGTGGAATTTTAAGCAAAAGCAAAAAAGTATGAACTTAATATTAAATAAGAAATAAAAAATTAAAATAAAACAACCGGTAAAAGTTTTTTATTAATATTTACTTTCTTTTTTATAAAATTTTTTATTAAAAAAAAATAAATTTAGTAAAATACACGTAGGGTTTGCTTACATACACGAAACAATGTCGCATACTTTGAAGGAATAAAAACGTCAAATTGTGCAAACTCGAAAGATTGGTAACATTGATAAATGTCAAAATTTTCGTGTGGAATAATAAATGTTGCTCAACATTTTTCACAAATTTGAACAGAGTACTAGGCTTTAGATAAAAATATAGGGTACATTTTATCATCTAAAATACAGAAAATATTCTTTTCTTTTGGAACTTTTTTTTTTTATAAACTTTCTTAAATGCTGGTAAAAGAGAACGAAGTAAACTCAGAGACTTACTATGTTTATGGTCAAAAGTTTTCAGAAGTGAAAATCGCGTCATGGACTTAATTGGTTCCAATTTTTTTCGGTCCAAAAAGGGGAAAACTAGACTTTGTTTGTCTATTTCTTTTGTTGCACACTTGCTAGCAAGCTTACGTGAATATTATATTTACCCTAATAAACAATTTCGTAGTTCTTCTAACAAAAAATAAATTAATCAAGTACTAAATTTTGAAAAACAGTCAACTTTGTTCCTTGTCTGGTCAGCAAGGTGCATGGAACCTTCAGAACACTACACATTAGATCTGTGGTAAGTTGGCCACTGTTAAAGAAACATATAACATCTTGATCACAATTAAGATTTTCCGAATTTCATTTTTCATTTTTCATTTCTTAAATCTGTTCCAGTGTGCATTGTTCGCAAGGTTCTGGTCGATATTTTGGAGATAATTTAATGAAATTTAGTACATAACCATTCAGTGGCATTACATTCCCTTATTATGTTTGTATTTTGATTAACCCTAGAAAGATAAGGTACGTCTGCGAGACGCACGCATTTTCAATTTTGTGCTCTTACTTTCACATTTGTTAACATCCCAGTAAAAAATGTGCTCCAAAAGGAGCAGGTTTTTTGTATGAATTTATACCTCAAAGCGCTTCAAACCTGCTGATGGGGTGCCTGATTTTTGTATGTGGTGTTCCCGGTTTGGAGGACTATTTTCTGCTAACAATAAGCGCTTCTTTTAACATGCAAACAAAGCGCTCCTAAAGTGCTTTTTTAAGGGCTAACTATATTAACATATTCATTAATGTTTTGCTTTTACTTGTTTAAATGCCTTTTTTCAATCATTTTCGCAAACCATAATATATTTTTATTTTTTTCGCTTTAAAACCTTCTTCGTTGTCAGCACTAAAATAGCAGCTTTTTTAGGAGTTTTATTCTTTATCATTTACTGCTTTATAAGAGCTCTCTAATTAAAGCGCTTGATTATGAGCTTTTTCTCCCAAATTTTTTTTACTGGGATAGAACTTTTTCACGTTCAATTATCTCAGTTGCTAGCAGCACCTATATAGTGGTGGCAGTTTTTATGTTGTAAGTTGTGTGTTTGTTGAGAAATAAACACAAATAAACACAACATATGTCTGAGAGACGTATCGTTATATTTAGTGTTACTTTTGTAGCGAAGAAGGTATTGTTTTCAAAATGTGTTGTAAGCGCTTGGACGACGCAGAAATTGGCGCTATTTGCAAAGCATGTTGGAGGACTCGGTTTCACTGGAAAATATGACCAAATCGGAAGATGAATTATTGGAGGATTGTCTTTCTTCAAAGTGATGTAGAAGATGAGCTTTTGACATCCTTAAGCCTGACGACAATATACCTATCATTCAGGAAAATCCTCAAGAACCTGAAAATTTTACTACTTCTTCCGATAGCTGCGTTATTTCAATATCTCGACACACTTTAAGAAGATAAAGTAAGTGGGCTACATCGAAGGGTCAAACTGATGGCCGAGTTTCTTCAATGAATATTGTTCGTGCGGCAAGAGGACCAACTCGGGAATGTAAATCACTGTACGACCCAATTTCATGCTTCGGTATTTTTTACCAGAATTTGCTAAAAACCGTAAAAATGTGAAACCGCGGTTTCTGTTTTAAAATGATTAAAACCGGTCGGTTTCGGTTTTGAAAATATCAAAGTTAAATTCATACATAAACATATATATTTTTTCATGCAATACAATTTTTTTATTTGTTTCAATTCAGGTACTTTTATTCGCCCTTAAGTGTATACCTGGGACAGGGTAGACATTTTTTGACTTTTTCCTAGTTTTTTTATATAACTTTTAAGTATATTAGAGCGAAACTTTATGTATTCCTCAATTGGCCAAATGAAGATTTTGTGCTTATTTTATCCACCTGGACCTGGTCAGGCCCTTCCGTATAATATATGTATGTACTGCAGGTTATAAAATCAGAATGAAACATTTCAAAAAGCATATAGTTTGTTTGTGGTCATAAAAATTTCATATTAATGGAGACATCAAGATTAAATTTGGCTCAAAATCTCTTCAATTAATTTTTTTTTTGTCGATAAGTCCCTCATAGACTAAAATCTTAATAATATGCCTGTATATACTGTGGAGTAGGGCATTAAATGGCCGGGCTTTTATTGTTTATTTATTTTTATAGAGTATCTCTCTAAGCAGAAATAACTTGTTACTCGGCTTATTTTTTTTTTAAAGAAAATAAAATTTGTAACTGCAAATAAATTTTAAGAGATTTCTTCAAATTATGAAAATGTTACTTTAAATTTAGAAGCGATACGTGAAGAGTATCCCTGAGTAACAATAATCACAACCCCATAATTTACATAACAAAATTTTGTAAGAACACACCTCTGACGTGCATTTATATTTACACTATTTCGGACTATCAGTTAAAAATGTCAGAAATATATTTCCCTTCCTTTTTTAGAAATTCTCCCAATATACATTTTTTATCAAACAAATATCTGATGAAAATAGTTTTGCATTACAAATTTGCATTTATAAGCTACAGTTATTTTTTTAAATAATATACTAAAAATCAAAATATTTTCAATCTATATTGCCCACAGTTTTAAAACATTTAGAAACTCTCTGTTTAATTTCCCTTAAATTAAAAGTGTTCGCACAAATTTTAATAATTTTTGCGGCTGTAGAATTAAAATTAGAATTATATTTTATAGTTATTTTGTGCATAAGTAATATAAAATTTGATTTTACAAAATGATGAAGGAAAAAATTTAATAGTTTCATTTAAATTTGGTTTTATGAATTTCAGCGACAAAGCTCAAAGGCCATAATCGGTTTACAAAATTCAACTTAATAAAGTCCCTTCAACTTAATAAAGTTGAATTGGAAAAATTTAAATAAGGTGAAAAATAATTAAAACCAGAAATGCAGAAATAATTGAGGGTGAAAGTAGAAATATCATAAAAAATAACTTGGAATAACGAAAATATTTGGGGTATTCACAAGGTGTGATATCATGTTATATTGTCATAATATTCTAACATTTTACAATGGTTTAAAAATATTTTTGTTGCTTTGTAAACAAAAAGTGTCTTAAATTAATAGAACTTTGCTTGATATGTTTATTATGCTGTCGTAATTGAATCGTTTATTTCAGAAACCCGTCAACTCTCATTTAAAATAGGCACACTTGACGGGTTTCTGAAATAAACGATTCAATTAATCAGAAGAGACCTCCGCTGAGCGGCTGAGCCGAGCCGCATTAGTTTTTGTAGCCGTCGCCGTTGATGGTATAGTTTTATCTAGCTAACATTCGAATTTAATCTGCGGCGAGCAATTTTTGCAACAAAACACTTGCGGCGTCAAATTAGATCGGCTTAGGACTCTGATGTTTGGTAAACAAACAAAATAAAATTTATTTGTACATTATTTAACGTTCGGCACACACAGCCAGGAACGATATATATTTTTTAGTGATTGTGTAGACACACTCAAAATATTATGTAGTTAAATTCAAACGAAAATTCATTTTAAACAAATTAAAATTCATTTAAAAAACGGATCATTTACATTTCATTTAAAACAAATGATTTTTTCATCAAATTCATAATTTTTTATATATTGAACTTCATATTCCTTAAAATTGAATAGTTTTTACTTTTAAAAAATATATTTTAACCGACCAAAATCAAACTACATAACAAAATAAGTACGGAAAAACATAAATTTTTGGTAGTTTGTTTTTTGAATAACAAACACAAATGTTAAAAAATAAAATTATTTGTAAAATAACTATATTTTTATTCAATTTTAACACTACGGAAAACGAATTTAATAACCCACAATCAGTTACTGTAATAATTTTATGAGTGCATACACAACCCGTAATATCGTTCGTAACTATTTTCAAGAATGACCCGAACATTATATAATGTTCGGTTCTTCGTTAAAAAACAGAATTATTGTAGTGATACTGTAGACAAACATTATATTTTATTGTTCTATAATGTTTTTTTTTCGTGTGTGTATTTTGTTTTTGTAAAAAATGTTTGGTTTTCTTTTACCAGCCAAAAGGGACGAACACTTATGAGCCGAACCAAACACATTGAAGTTTGTGGATTTTCAAAAAAAAAAAAAAAAAAAAAAAAAACCGAACGGAATCAAATGTTCACATTTTTTGCTGAGTTTGATAAAAACAGTAATATTTTTGTGTTCGAAAGATGACTAACAGGGAAACGTTATTTTTTTTAATGATTTTCTAAACAAACACTATGTATTAGCGTTTACGTTTTCCACAAATCTACCGAACCGAACATTAAGAAACGATATTTAGTGTTTATTTTCGAACACTGCTCTAAATTATGAGGGGTTGTTCACAACAGTCATATTTTTTTAATGTTATTATTTCATTAATATTTGTAACTTGAGTTTGTTTTTAAATAAAAACATTAATACTCTTGCAAAATGCGATTTAAAATGAAAAATAATTAAAAAACAAATTGCAACCATAATTTTTTAACATATTGAGCAATTAAGATGCTTGCGGTTGATAAAAAAAATTGCGTTTTAAAAAGCAAAAAATATATTTTTGTTATTTATATTTTCTAGTTTAAATGCTGCAAAACAAAGCAATCTGAGTAGCAAAACATTGTGCATAGTGTTCTGTGTTGTGTAAATTTACATGCATGACAACAACATGTCACAAACATAATAAACAGCAATGACAGCAAAAATAACCATAGCAAGCAAAAAGCATTAACCCATTTTTCGCCGACCGGTGATTATAATCACCAGCACTTTCAGACGTTGTAACTGCTTACGTAAAAACTTTTTATTTCGTATGTTTTTTTTAATTACTTATATAAGTCCTTATATCTATTTATTTAACAAGGTGGAGTTTTTTTAATGCATAATATTTGATTTTTTTACTAATTTTAAAAAGTCGTCAAAAAGGTCATTTAAACATTTGATGTTTTTAATGCTATAAAAATAGGATTTCTAACAATTTCGTATGCATCATTAAAATTAACTATTTAGATTTCTTACTGCATCGATTTTTTTCCAAAAATTTTTTTTTATAACGAGTAACTGAGCATTCAATATTGTGGTGATTATAATGACCATTGGCGAAAAAGGTATGCCTAAATGCGAGCTTTATAAACGCATACAAAAATTGTATGTATACTACTAAAAACAGAAGTCACTATGCTGATGGTTTTTTAACGGTAAATAAACGGTTCATATTAGTTTTTTAGAGAAATTGCAAAATATTTATGCATTTTATTTTAGTTTAGTGTTGAATGTGTTTCAAAGCGGACGTATACAAGTGTTTTTTTTTGGAAGTGAAGTGATAATTTAGAAAAAATGTCAGGAGCGTATGTATTTATATAAAAGTAATAGTGTTATAGATGTTAAAATAAACAATAACTTAATCTAGTTTTGGGTTTGGAGTCAAGCGTGCTTTAACAATGAGAGAAATACTTGATGTGCTGGAAGACTCGGATGATGAATCGACTAATGCACAGATTCGCGATAATGCTCGCAATGTTGTATATATTCCGCCAAGAGTTGACATTCTGAGTGATGAAGAGGACATTGACGAAACGATCATTGGTGGTCAAGAAAATAGTGCGTTGGGTGAAGTTGCTGGAGAATTGGAGCTTGAATTTATTGGAGGAAAAGAAGATATAAGTGCGCCAAGCGAACACGAAACAACAAACAAATTTAGGTCAAAATCTTCATTTCCGTCTTCAAAATGGGTGCACACAAAACTACCACTATACTCCAACAGCGCGCATGATTCTACAGAGCTGATGAAAGATCAAGAAAAGCTCTATCAGTTATTGTGTATGTAATGCATGAAGTAGTTTTTTTTATTTCTTTTATTTTCTGTAAATTACTTTAGGCGAAAAATCTCCTTTAGAACTGTTCAAGTTGTTTTTTGATGATGAGATAATGAATCTAATAGTGTCGAACACCAACGAATATGCGAGTCAGAACAATGTTTCAGACAACATGTGCACAGTACAATTGTTGCAGCGTTTTCTGGGATTTTTAATACTTACTGGATACCACACCGTTCCACAATATGAAAATTATTGGAGTCAGCAACCAGATTTAGGGGTTCCAATTGTAAAGCAAGCCTTGACACGTTTTGAATTTCGGTGGATGAAAAAGTATCTTCATTTCTGTAATAACAACGCTTTAGATAAAAACGATCGTTTTGCGAAAATAAGACCCTTACTTGATGGACTAAACAAAAAGTTTTTGCAATTTGGAGTTTTTAGTGAACATTTATCAATCGATGAGCAAATGGTGCCATACTTTGGAAGGCATTCAAGCAAAATGTATATTAGGAATAAACCCATTCGTTTTGGTTTTAAGTTATGGGTTCTTGCATCATCTGATGGATATATGTATAATTGTATGCCCTACGCTGGTTCCCACGAGCTCTATAGTAAGGAAATCGGCCTTGGAGCTCATGTGGTCTTAAGTTTGCTGGAATGTGTGAAGAATCCAGAACGACATTACCTTTATTTTGACAATTTTTTTACTTCTTTTCATCTAATGTGTCTTCTGTCAGATAAAAAATTTCGAGCCACCGGTACAGTGCGCAAAAATCGGTTGCCAAGCAATATGGGCATTAAAAATGACAAAACTTTAAAAAAAGGTGAATACGATTTTATGTTTGATCGCGCAAATGAAATATTCATTGTAACTTGGCATGATAATGCAATTGTTACGTTAGCGACTAATTTTGACACCGTCGATCCTCTAACAACTGCCCGACGTTATAACCGAAAATGTCATAAATATGTTAGTGTTGAAGAACCTAATTTGATACAAAATTATAACTTGCATATGGGAGGAGTTGATATGGCAGACAATGCCATATCGAATTACCGTATAAATGTAAGAGGCAAGAAGTGGTGGTGGCCTTTCTTTTCAAACGCTGTGGATTCCGCTATTGTAAACGCTTGGAAAATGCATTGTTTTTTGTGTAATATTGGAAAAACCCGAGCCAAACCACAACTAGACTTCCGGTCTGAAATCGCAAGAGCTCTACTTCTTTCTGAGGATGAAGTCCATCCGCGAACAGATTCAGAACAACCAAATTCAAAACGTACCAAATTGTCACAACACGTTATTGTAAGACAGAAGGAAGGCAAAAAACGTCGATGTAAGCAATGCCACGGCCATACACCATTTATGTGCAAGATGTGTGAGGTTCACCTACATACGAAATGTTTTGAAATATACCACACTGATAATAATATATAAAATTATTAATAAATAAAATGTTTTTTATCTTTTCTAAAAAAATTTCATTTGTTTACGTATTTCGCCGGTGGTGATTTTAATCACCACTCATTTTCCGGAAAACTAAAAAAAAAAATCGCAATTAAAGTTTTCAATTTTCTTAATTAGCATTATATTAGGTAAAAAATAAAGTTTTATGGAAATTGTTCGACAGGAACTATGTGCGGCGAAAAATGGGTTAAGTTATAAAAATCACTATTTCTATCAAGATACAAACCATTTGCATTAAACTAAAGCAAAAATGTAACTCATTCTAGCCACCTTCCAGCATTATATGCTATAATAGTTATACTGACAACAGACCGCAGAGGTGACAAACATTTATTACACGATTTTTATGGTCATACTAGATACATTTTAACACACACAACCATAAGGTGGCACAGCAGTTGAGATCTTATAGTTTTGTTCTGTTGACCAATCACAAAAGTGTCAAGCAGACATTCAAATAACTATAACTAAAATAAATAGCAACGACAAATATTTATATTCTCATTCTATTATATGCAGTATTTACTTGTATTTTGGTTTATATGTACATCTGTGTATGGCTGTGTGGACGGAATGTACAATGTGTTATTATATGGTTGAATATGTTTAAAAATCATTTCCATAAAAATGCAATTTTATAGTTTAACCACTTGAAACATGTAAAAAAAAGACAATTTAGTTAGAAAGGACCAAAGTATAAAAATTAAATTAATATATAAATATTACAAAATTTTTCTAAAGAGAATTTCCAAGCCGATTAAAGCAAATTTAGGCAAAATTATCTATGTATATATATATATAATATTAACGCAAAATTACCTTTAGCCCTAGAATCATAGCGACATTTTTTAACCCTTTGACTGTCCAATGTATCACATATGATGCACAGGTGTCATGATTGATATATATGGATGCACATTTTGTCTTATTTCCTTTTTTATTTGTGTGAACTTATGAACAGTAATGTTATTTAACGCACTGGGCGTGTAGACAATGTTTTTTTTTTCATATAAGACCTGAATATTTGTATGGGAGAACACTGCAAATTTCCAGGATAAAAAAATATTTTTTTTTTTTGCAAAGAAAATAAACTTTATTCATGTTGAAAAACGTTAAAAGTATAACAAAAAAAAAAAAAAAAAAAAAAAAATTAAAATAAAACTCTACACACGTATTTACTTCAGTGTTAGAACAATACCGAAAATCATATGCAGTCAAATCCCGATAATTCGTACCCCGATAAATCGTAATTCCCGATAATTCGTAATAAACTGTCGGTCCCTTGAAAAAATCTCGTTAATTCGTAAAATTTTCATACATTTTGGTCCCCTCGCTAATTCATAATTTTTTTTCAAATAAAATCTTCTTTACCTTTTATAAATCGTAATTGTTTGCTAGCTACCGCTTATAATTCGTAATAAAAATAACAAAAACATGGAAAGAATGATTTTTGGTTTACCGCTATTTTTTTTGCGTTGGTTTTTGTTTGTGTGTGTGTTTATTTTCTTAAGATCATTTTGTTACATGCAGCGTTACCATATATTTCCTAAAAAAAATCTTGTTATCTCAGAAAAAAAAACTTGTTTTCGCAAGAAAATACTTTTCTTTTTCAAAAGTGCCAAATTTTTAAAAGAAAATACCAAAATGTATTAGGAATTCATTTTATTTGCAGATACAAAAAAAAATTAATATGAATTAGCCATGTCTTTTGATTGCTTAAAGTTCCTACAATCACTGTTATTTGTTTCAAAAAGTCTTTTATTCGTAAAATACCACATAAAGTTGGTATTTCTAATTTGCTCCTAACCGTATTTTTGTTTAAATAAATTTTTGACGAAATACATACGCTCTACATTTGCTGTAGATATTCAAAGTGAATATCACTTACATCTACAACATTTGGGAAAATAGCACATAATTGAGCAATACTTTTTTGGTAATGTAATAACATTAAACGGTTTTAAAACTTCAACTTGTTTAAGGAAGTCGTTATCAAAATCGAACCTTTTTAACAATCCATTGCAAAGTTCAACATAAAACTTTAAACAATGAACTCTCAAGTCTGTTTCTTCATCTTCAGATAATTTATATAAAGCTAGTGCTGAAATTACTTCAGCACGTAAATAAATATCTTTGGGATTTTTAGGTAAGTTTTATTGTTTACATCAATTTTTTTAAAGATTCCAAAACTTATAAACCAAAAACTTAAAAACTTTATATATTTATAAAAAACTTGAAAAAACCTTTAAATAAATTAAAAACTTTTTGGCTTTTAAAAAAACTTGCAAAAAAAGGGAAATCTTGACAAATGGCAACGCTGGTTACATGAATAATTTTTATATATTTTATTTCTAACAATTGGCTTTAATGTTTTTTTTTATTGTCTTAGTAAATAAAATAAAAAACCGCGTTAATTCGTATCAATTTTATTTTAACCCCGGTAAATCGAAACCCCGCTAAATCGAAAACCCCTATAATTCGTTAGAAATGGCCGGTCCCTTGCGATTACGAATTATCGGGATTTTACTGTAGATAGATAGTAAAGAATAAAAATGGCATGAATCGTATGCGATGCATAGAACGCTTCAATAATAAATATTTAAAATATTGGTCCGTGTATCATATGTGATGCATGTCATTTTTACTAGATTATGTGTGGACAGTCAAAGGGTTAATACGATATACTAACGCCAAGTAAATTTTATGTACTGAAGAATATTCTCCTAAATCGCCTTAATTATTACCTAAGTTATTGCCATTTGTATGTTCCCTTTGCTTTTTTTTTTATGTTGTTTTTGTAATACAAAATTTCCAATTAACAAGATTTCGTTTGTCGTGCTTAATTCTCAATTTGTATTCTTGATAAAAACACTGAAATTTTTATTGTTGATGGAATAATTTCAAAAGATTTTGTTATTCGTGCTTAATTCCCAGTTTTTATTCTTGACAAAAACACTTGAAATGTATTGTTGATGGGACAAGCTATTCCTATGCATTTCACTGGTTGCTTAGGCCAGATCATCAGGAAACTTCATCCATAAAGATTTTAGAAAAACTAAAGATATTAAACCAAATAAAACTGTTAAGCGTATAAGAATTATAGCCACAGTTCTACTTGTAATAATATCAAAGCTTAAACAAAACACATCAACAATAAACAACAGTGGGTTTATCTCATCTTACATTCCCCACTACAATTAGTTGAAATTCTCTCAACATTAATTGTAGTTGTAAGTAGGTTCAGAAAAACAAAATAAAAACAACACAACAACTTACAAAAGATGTTGTCAATTAAGTGTTTTTTAGGCCGTGCATTTGCCTGCTTATCAAAAAGTAATTTCAATTTTTGGGAATACAACATTTTAATTTCAAAAGATTTTGTTATTCGTGCTTAATTCCCAGTTTTTATTCTTCACAAAAACACTTGAAATTTATTGTTGATGGGATAAGCTATTCCTATGCATTTCACTGGTTGCTTAGGCCAGATCATCAGGAAACTTCATCCATAAAGATTTTAGACAAACTAAAGATATTAAACCAAATAAAACTGTTAAACGTATAAGAATTATAGCAACAGTTCTACTTGTAACAATATCAAAGCTTAAACAAAACACATCATCAATAAACAACAGTGGGTGTATCTCATCTTACATTCCCCACTGATGGAATAAGCTATTTCTGTGCTCATTTCGCTGGTTGCTTAGGCCAGATCATCAGAAAACTTCATCCAAAAATTTAAGAAAAACTAAAGATATTATACAAATAAAAATGTAAAGCAAATAAGAATTATAAGCAACAGTTCTACTTGTACAATATCAAAGTTTAAACAAAAACATCAACAATAAACAGTGAGTTAAGCTTTTCTTACATTCCCCACTACAATTGGTTGAAATTCCTCCAACATAAATTGTAGTTGTATGTAGGATAAGAAAAATAAAAACAAAAACTACTTTCTTTATTGTTATCGCAAGAAAAGCAAAAAATAAAGCACGACAAACAAAATCTTGTTATTAAAAATTTTGTATTCCCAAAAATTACTCTGTTAATAAACTGGCAAGTGCGTTTTAATTTTTTTGATTTTAAATAGAAAATTTACGAAAGATTTTCTTTAAATAGCTATGTAAGTAAAAATTTCCCATAAATAACAAATTAAGGCAAAATTTCCTGTAAATAATAAAGTTACCCAGAATAATATCAATTTTTCGCAAAATTTCCTTTTAATAGTAAATTCAATCAAAATTTTCTTTCAAAAGCCATTTTTTGTAAAATTTGCTTTAAATAACAAATTTACGCATATATATAAATCGTATGGAACCCAAAATTTCCAATATATATAAAATTTACGCAAAAATCTAGTAGAACTTTGTAATGCACCAACTTTTGTTTCCTCTAGAGCACAAAAAGAAATACCTCCCTGCAGAAGAAATAAATGGCATTTTAATAAAAAAAAATAACAAAAAAAAAAAAAAAAAAAATTTTAAAATTTTGAGAAAATAGTTAAAATAGTACAACACAAATAATATTAATTAAATAAATGAACCTGATTATAAATGAGATACCCAGTAAAAACTTCGCCTACTTTTTCAAAATGAATAGCTTCTTTAACTCATTATTTTGTAGCTTTCTTCTATAACTACATCTATAACAACTTCTATAACTACTTTTTTCTGGATGTATGCAGGTAAAAAAATAATGACTTACTTTTTAATGCGTTCATTTTGGGACATCCCTTGTAAAATTCATTGGTTCTTTCAGTAGAATTGTAAGTAGTGCTCTTATGTTTTTCTGATTACTCAACACATTATTTTGTAGGCGAAGTTTTTACTGGGTATAACTCTAACATGTAAAGGCCTATTTATTTATATGTACGTTAGAGCGACTCAAGTTGTATGGAAGCAAAATTCGTACTCGATGTACCCTCCTAAAAATGAACCTTGGACATTTTTAAGATGACATTTTAAATATTTCGGCTCCAGGGTTGACCTCTCGTGAGCTGGACCAGTTTGAAAAAGGGTCTATTTTTGCATGTTTTGTTACTTTAAGAATCTGTGTCCTTACCAACATATACAAGTTTGGTATCATAAGCAAGGTTTTTTTAAGGCGCGTCCAACTGTATATAAAATTTGTCCAAGGACGATCATCCATGTCCTTTTTTTTAAGGATTTTCTGTAAAAAAACGGTTTTTGAATTTTTTGTTCGGGGTTGTTTGTAATAAAAGTGCAAAATTAACATATTTTAATCTTCAGTCGATTTAATTAAATACGTGTCTCAATATGGGTATCAAATTTTATCTTTTGCCAAGTATATCATCTTTGTATATAAATAATTTAGATTTGTGCAAATTAGATGCATTTTACACGGTGCTCTGGAATATATATAAATGCGATTTTGTAGTAACTCTAATATGATAACGGATTTAGTTTCTAGATCATGTATGGATGAAAATAGGACTAAAGAAAGAAAAAAAGAAATGATCCAAAAGTACAATGTAAACGTACTTGATTTTACAGAAGATTTCAAATTAAATCTTAAAGATTTCATTGCAATGTAAACGGCCTATAGTAAAAAAATTTTATTATATTTTCCTTTTAATAAAAATGCATCTGTTTATGACCTTTATAAATTCAATAGTGAACAAAAACCTAAGCGTAGCATTTGTGTCATGTCCTAAAAGTTTGCTTAGATTTGTATTCACATATGTATACAATACAGAGATTTGTTTTATGGCAGTAGTTGCGTGACACCAAACTGCAAACGTTGCTTACATTTTCTATTTTTCTCATTCTCTTTATTGAAATAAATACAAATACACATGTAAAAATATGTTTATTTATTACTCGAGAGCATTGTAAATTTGTCAAGCTTTTGTTTTCCATACAATTTCCACTCAAACAAATTCACATGATGCACATTTATTTTTTTTTTTTACTACAAAAGGGGTTTTTGTGTGAAAAACTAAATTGTTACATTATTTTCTTTTGAAAGTATTTTTATATTACATTTTATATCGGATTTAGACTACAACATCCCATAATGCTTGTTTTTTTTCAAAATGAAATTAGTGACAAAGAGATCATAAACAATTATATAAAGCACAAAAAATATGCATAAACAATTGATGTGTTTTTTAATCGGCTGAATAGTAAAATAGTATTTAAATAAGAATTCATTATTATAGTCACAATAAATATGCTAATAAAACTTTTATTGTAATATGTTTAACTAAATCTGTGGCAATAAGAATAAAGTGATTAATAGCCTGTTCATCGATAACGAATAAAAACTTCGTTCGCTGAACTTACATGTAAAACAAAAACAATATTTTAAAGTTTGTTTTTGTTTTTAATGTAATTTAAGCGAACGAAGTCTGCATTCGTTATTGGCGAACAGGCTATTAATCACTTTATTCAAGTGTTTTTATCAATAATAAAAACTGGGAATTAAGCACGAATAACAAAATCTTTTGAAATTAAAATTTTGTATTCCCAAAAATTGAAATTACTTTTTGATAATAAACAGGCAGTGCACGGCCTAAAAAACACTTAATTGACAACATCTTTTGTAAGTTGTTGTTTTTTTCATTTTGTTTTTCTTAACCTACTTACAACTACAATTAATGTTGAGAGAATTTCAACTAATTGTAGTGGGGAAATGTAAGATGAGATGAACCCACTGTTGTTTATTGTTGATGTGTTTTGTTTAAACTTTGATATTGTTACAAGTAGAACTGTTGCTATAATTCTTATACGTTTAACAGTTTTATTTGGTTTAATATCTTTAGTTTGTCTAAAACCTTTATGGATGAAGTTTCCTGATGATCTGGCCTAAGCAACCAGTGAAATGCATAGGAATAGCTTATCCCATCAACAATAAATTTCAAGTGTTTTTATCAATAATAAAAACTGGGAATTAAGCACGAATAACAAAATCTTTTGAAATTAAAATTTTGTATTCCCAAAAATTGAAATTACTTTTTGATATTTTTTTTATTTATTAAAATTTTCTGCAAAAATGTTGTTGATATAAAAGTACACGTTTAATTCACTTGATTGAATATTTAATTAAAAACGGATTTTCTTTTTGATTAATGGTTTAACTGTTAACAAATTGGCGAGTGTAATTATAAACTTTACAAGGTGATTTTTAAAAATTTACTCCTTTTATAATATAATCATTTTTTCTCTTCGGTTAACGTTTTTTTTTTATCTTTCCTGATGTTAAGATCGGAAGAAAGCTCAAGTTTTTATTCCCAATGAATTGCACATTGAAAACAAGCATTGTGATGTAACTTTTCAAAAATAATAGAAAATAGTTGAAATTGTACCAATGTGTATTTTTAAACGTGAAGATGGTAAACGTGCCATTAACTCAAATTTAGGTTAAGTCAACTTAAACACTTTTTTCTTTTTGCTTCGGAAATATTTACAGAAATATTTACTGCTTACCTCTTGCAAATATTTCATTAAGTGCTTTTAATACTTTGAGTTATTAAATATTCCTAGAAATATGGTTTTTATACATCACATACACAAAAATATTAAATTAAAGAGAAAAATTTTACAAAGAACTTTAACTAAAGACCTTGTACTTACAAGTAGAAAATTATATACAAATTCAAAAAACCCTACACCACAGTATTAAAAAACACATCATGCTTATATGTCCATATAAATATGGATTTATCTATGTATATAAAAGTCATTTTAATCGGTTTAAAAGTTTGTGAGATGCAGAAATTGCCCCCTACCCCCTCTTGCGGTCCTAATTTTTAAAAACTGTATAGCTCATGTGTCCATATAGATATGGATCTGTCTTTGTTTTGAATTTCATTAAAATCGGTTTAAGAGGCAGAAATTGGCCCTATCTCCACTCGTGGTCCTATTTTTTAAAAACTGCATTCCTTTTGTGTCCATAAAGATATGGTTTTATGTATGTATTAAATTTCATTAAAATCGGTTTGATAGGTTCTGAGATGAAGAAATTTCCCCCTATCTTCCCTCGTGGTCCCACTATTTGGCCCATTTCACTTTCTGAGTCGAACTTACGATGTCCGTCCGGCTGTCTGGCTGGCTGGCTGTCCATGTAACCTTGTGCGCAAAGTACAGGTCGCAATTTTAGAGATAATTGAATCAAATTTGGCACATAGATTCTTATTGGCACAAGGACCAAGCCTATTGAAAATGGGCCAAAGCGTAGGATCACGAGGGGAGATAGGGGGAAATTTTTGACCCTCAGAAACTATCAAACCGATTTTAATGATATTGAAAATGTAGATAGATTTATATAAGTAAGGACACATAAGCTTTGCATTTTAACAAAAAAAAAAAAAGTCCACTGGGGGAGCTGGGGGGCAATATTTGCCTCTCAGAAAATATCAAACCGATTTTAATGAAATTTAAAACGTAGATAAATCCCTTTTCATATAGCCATACATTCTCGAAGCTTTGTTTTAAAGACTGTGGTGTAGGGTATCATATGGTCGGGCTTTACCGACTATACTTTCCTACTTGTTTAAAATATGTGTTTATTTAAAAAGACATTTTAAAAGCAAATTGGCGAGACATTTTTTATAAAGGTAATATCAACGTATAGTCTTCTAAAAGTAACATATTTGACAAAATAACAAATTTAAGCAAAATTTCCTATGAATAGAAAAACTTTCTATGAATAAAAAATATATTTTTTTTTTCAAAATTCTCAGTACTCAGATTAAAGATTTTTTAAATTTAAATTTCTTTAGGATGCATGTTAATTATTGCATGGTTTTTAATTTATAGGGCCATGTCACAGAGTACAATTTCGTTCGGAATGATTCCGTTCGGAATTGAAGAAAACATATGTGTTTGTTGATGGAAAGTGTATTTTGATAGTTTTATGGCCTTTCAGATACAGACAACTCCCATACAGTTCATGAAAACAAAAATGGTTTCATTCCGAAACATTTTTTCGTCATTTTCTGAAGCACCAAAATACGGAATGAATTCCGTTTCCGAACGGAATTGTACTCTGTGACATGGCTGAGAATAACATTTTCCTCTTTTTAAAGGCAACACGTTATGTTTGATAAGCAACTATACTACAAAAACTGGTAAATATATTGTTACTATTAATCAAAACATGCTTGAAGACAATCATAATATTGTTGAGATTTTTCGAAGAAGGACCAATTAAACCATTACATGTTTGCCGATGACAATAATGTAGCTTAAGTAACCGTATTATGTTTTAAAACATTTCATTTAAAACATATTTTTGTTAAAGGTGACCATATCACCATTGTAAAAAAAAAACTAATTTTATTGGACATTTATGTATTTTAGTTCTCCATAGTACTTTCTAGATTTCATTATTTTCATTTCATTAAGGAAAACTATACCCAACTTCTAATAAGAGGAAGAACATTGTTATGGTTTAATGCCAACAACATCTTGCCATTTTAAACATATTTCCATTTTGGTTGATTTTTTTTAATACCATGTTTACACGGACAGCAATATTCGTGTTTCGCTCTCCCATTCCTGTTTCGCGCCTCAAACATGTTTTCCTACACAAAATTTTGAGAGCGAAAAAGGTCGTTTCATTTTGAAACATGCTACGAAACAGGAAAAATGTACTACCATCTCCAATTTTGATAACAATTGATAAACAAAAAAAAAAAATCAAAACCAAACAAAACTGGACGGACAATCTAAACGAAATAATCGTCAGCGCAAAAAGACGAATTTTACTATTTAAGATTTTTTCTAAATTTCTAAATATCTATCCGAAAATCCAAAATAATTTGTGCACGATTTTTGTTCTTTGTCCAATACGTGTAAAATAGGACCAGTGCATTCCACTGATAAGATTTCTAAAATGAGGCTAAAATTAAGAATTCTGTATTGTTTTTAATTTTTGAAATTTACAGAATTTACTAACTCTTGTTTAAGTTATAAGCAAATATATTTGAACATTTTGATACCTGCATTAAAATTTAGTCTTATTAATTATTTCAAAGGACATCCTTTTACTTTCTTGTGAGTGTAGATTAGGGTAGCCAGATTTTGAATTCGGAAAAACAGTACATTGGTTATGAAAAAACAGTACAATCAAGAAAATAACAGTACATTTTTTTACGAAAGCAACACTATTTATTTAATATTTACAACACTTGAACAACAATAACATAAAGAAATACAGTTTGAATAATATATCAAAGGAAAGATTTACATTTAATGGTATTTCATATACAAAATGACACAATTTGCGTTTATAAATCATACATCACAAACAAAGCATTTGGCCATAGTATTATTTTCCAATGTAAAACGTTTAAATATCTCAGTTTATATTCAACTTAAAAAAACCTACTCATTGATTGAGTTATTAGAATTTTCTTAAAGCATGTTGGTACCCTGCCGTCAAATGAGTATCTAACTACAAAAAAAGCCAACTTTAAGTTAGCTTGTATAGACTAACTTAAAGCCAACTACTAAAGGCGCCCGTACACGACATGTATTTGTCATCTGACATGTCAAATTTTCAAGTCACATGTAATTGTTCATGTCTGTCAAAATTGCTGTTTTACATAAAGCTTATAATATTCGGTCACAAACGTACATGTAATTTGCTTCTGACATTGTCTTTTTTTCGCATTGTTATTGCAGAAGCCAAAGTAGTTCTCGGTTTTAAAATAGCTTGCTGCCGCTACGAAAATATTTATTTGCAACGTAAAATAATTTAGCCATCTTAACATTTTTTTCTTTTATTTTAAAGATACGGAGTAGAAATTGGTAATCGGTAATGGCCAGGATATAGTATAATTAAAAATTTAAATAAAATAACTTATTACAATTTTAATAAAATAGTTAATTTAAAAAACCAACTTAAAGTAGTAAGTTTATAGCTAGCTTCAAAAAGTAAACTTCAAGTTAACGGCTAGGTAACTAACTTTAAAGTTAACTGAAAGTAATACAGAGTCGGACAATTGACTACTTCCTAGGACATCGCAATGTTAAAATAGTTAGTTAATTCCATATAAAAGTAATGCAATTGCAAACCACTACTCCTTGAGCAATAGTTAGCTTTCAGTTAATTTAAAGTTAACTGAATGTCCGACAGGGTATTTAAAGCAATTTTCACCACACTCATAGTGTGGAACTATCGTATAAATTTCAGAAAATATTTGTTTCTTTCTTTAATTAATTTTCCGATATCAAACAAATTTTTATTTAAACTCCTCCAATTTCAGCTATATTACTATAACTGTATTTTGTAATATTCACATTTATAGTTATAGTTAAGTATAACTGAACTAAGTGAAATTGGCCGTTAATCTATAAGCTCAAAAAATTGTTTGGTTTATTTTTTTTTCACAAAATCTGAAAATATTTCATCGATATAAAAGAATTTTTTTTCAGGTGTGTTAAATTTTTGCACTGTTAATACCTGGTAAAGGGAAATACTAATGAGGGATTTAAAGGTTATCATATGTCTTAAAATAATACCACGAAAAAATATGAATGATTTGAGCAATCCCTAATTTAATCTGTGTATTTTTTGACAAAACAATAGACGTAGTAAAAAAATTCTAATTATTTTACAACTTTTTTTGTTTGCAACACAACAACAATTTCTTTAATATTATGACAATATAGCTTGATAGCATACCGTTAAAAATACCCTAATTTGTAATACTTAAACCAGGTTTTTCTTAATAACATTGTTTTTTGGAGACTAAACCAAAAAATCAGTACAAAAACAGTACAAAGTGTAAAAAACAGTACATTTGCGTACTGTTTCGGGTGTTGTGCATAAAACAGTACAATTGACAAAAATCAGTACATGTACTGCTAAAAACAGTACGTCTGGCAACCCTAGTGTAGATTTTTGCAAATACTTAAAGTTCTTTCGATGAAACCTTGCAAATTGGTATGGGAAATACAAACGAGATCCATTTATGTATATAGATTTTGAATTTCTTTTGATATTCTCATTTTTTGATAAAAAATTGGAATATCTTTGGGCAAGTATGTAAATTATAACAAAAATTATGTTTTAGTATTAAAGAAATTTTATTTTAACTGGACAAATTGTATTTGAGCTGGTAGTTAGACAAGACCAAAAAAAAACTGGACAATCCAGTCCATCTGGCAACCCTTATGTTAAGCCATGTATTTTTACCCTGCAAATAATATTGAACTACCTGATCCATTTTGAACAAATGGAGTACTCCATGGACTGGTCCAATGTAATACAAGCATGTACCATTAGTGTGTCCCAAAAAAAATTTGTTTTTGGGGCTCAAGCATAATTTAAAAGCTTATGAGGTTAAGTATTTTGAGATTTTTCGGAACAGGTTTAGAGGTCGCTCAAGTTGAATTTTTGCCAAAAATCGTGTCTGCCGGCCTCTTTTTTAAGTTTTCTTTATAACTTTGTCAAAAACCCCGATTTTCTTTACTTTTAAGGAAATAATTAAAAAAAAAAAAAAAAATGTTCAAGCTTTATGTTTTTGTACAAGAACTATAAGTTTTTGCAATGCATTTGCTCATTTATGCACCCTACATTAAAATTTTTCGTAATTTTTATAAATAACGCTTTATAACTTTTAAAATTTCTATGAAAATGAAACAAACCAACAATGCTGTTTGAAAGAACGATTTATTCTTAATAACTAAGAAACAAATATTTTTGAATTCGCTCTTACCATTCCTGAGTTATACCGGTATTCAGATTTGTACCAAGTTTGTAATATTATTACTCATACCCAACAAACAAATTAAAATCAAACGTTTTATTTTGCTTTGTTAAAAAATCATTAGCTACACTTCTTACGATGTAGTTCAATGCCTTGCAATACATTCTTAAAATCAGTTTCAGCAGTAGTAACATTGATGAAAGTTTTATCCCTTATCAATACATGACGCTTTGAGGCCAGCCACCAAGAGAAGATTATAAATAATTGCTTCATTTGATTCTTATTTTTTAGGTGATACTTATAGTCTTTGTACACCAAAAATAAAGCTTGGAAGTTTTTCTTTTAAATTATTTCCTTAAAAGTGAAGAAAATTAAAAAAAGGCCTGCAGACCCGAAAAATCTAAAAAAAAATCTCAAATATTCTTTACCCTAAAAGCTCTTAAATTATGCTTGAGCACCCATGAAATACCAAAAAAAAAATTTTTTTTGGGACACACTAATGTACCATGTCATTGTTAAAAAGTGTTTGTAGTGAGACGACATGTCTCCATTTTTTAACGACATTCTTTCGCTTTTAAACGACTTCAAAACTAGTCCTCTTGAGTATACCATGGAGTAGGTTTAAAACTACTCCATTGTAATCCAAAGCTGGATTATATGATCCTGCCCTAGGACATCGTAATGTTAAATCGACCATGTTTTTTCCATACGTTTGGGTTACTTTTGGACTAGTCCAAGTGCCTTGTGGGCTACATTTTGCACGCGTGTTTGGACTGGTTCATTATTAGCAGGGTATGACGTACTTCTTTTAATGCAAAGCTAATAGATTTTTGGAGTTAGAAAGATTTTTACATTAAGTAGCTTCATGGAATTAAAAATTTAATAACTTTTACTTTTATGAATATATTTTTTATTTTCTTTGTTTAAATTTAAATGTCATTTAAATGACCTCAGCTTCGCAATAATGGGACCATTTTAGAGCAGTGAGATTTTTCTGGTGTTTCGTTAAAACTTTGTTATAATCTTAAAAAATATGTAAGCGAAAATGTTATGAAATTTTAAAACGACATGGCGACTTACCCATGGGGGCTTTTGGTCCATCCTGTATTTCATCCAATAAAAAGGAGAACTGTAACAATTATTTGTCACAAATTATTTATGCCTTTTATACCCAAATCTTCCCTACGTTTGACGTAGTATTTTAAGTGTAAAAATGTGCTATTTGCCAACAAATTGAGCATGTTATTGTCAGAATTAATTGTCATGATGTTTGCAAAGTATACAACAAATTACTGCAAAACGAAACAGATTTACATACACATGCCCAGAATAACCCCAGTCTTTAGTTTATTCCTCTTAAACAAATAGCTAAAGGGTGAAAACAAAGTGTGGAAAAAATATACATACATAAAAAAAAAATAAAAAACAGTATTTAAATTAAGCAGAAAAAAAGTATTTTTTCTTCTTTCTATTTCTATTTTTTTTTTTTTTTTTTTTTTTTGTTGCAAAAATCTGTTTTGTGTAGCATAATTTTATATTCGTTTGAGGCGTTGACACTAATGCAAATTTAATCAAAGTCCGTTGGGAAAAAGGTTTGAAAGATAAAAAGCAAAAGAGAAGGAAAACAAACAAAATCTAATTTGCAAAATCTTTATAAACATGTTTTTGAGAATTTTCGCATTAAAAGTTTTAAAAGGCAAATTTCTCTGGCACAAACTTTTTGTTTTAAATTCTCCCAAAAGAGTCCAGATTTTAGGGTTCCTACGAAAGCAGGCGCGGATCCAGCTCGAGCCTTACGGAGGGGAAAATTTTGTATGATACAAAAAATTAAAAAATTTGTTTTTAAAAGTTTATTAAAAACAATATGTGTATATTATATAAACAAAACAATAGGGTTAAATAAAATATAAGATCCGTTCAATATAAATTAAAATAAATTGATCTTTTTAAATAAGTAAATTGTGATTTCCTTGTGAGGCAAATTGAGATAGTACAGTCTATCTTCGGTCATTGTTGATCTGAGCCATGTTTTTATTCGACGAAGGGTAGGAAATGACCTCTCGCTCAGAGCATTACTGACGAGCATTGACACGAAAATTTGAAATATTTTTTTTTAGATTTGGGCAGATATCTTCATCACAGTTTATTAAATATTATCAGCCCATCAGCTAGTTGTGGCTTTAAAATAAATGGTATATGGGAAAATCTCAAAAACAGTCCACAAACCAAAAATTTTTCAAATTAATTTTTTTTAATGGAATATAATAAAGTATGCATATCGACGATCATTAATACAATAATTTTTACCAAATACTACCCCATCCCTGATCTCTTAATGTTATACATGAATTTAACATTATTTTAGGTTGTAATGCTAAAAATTCAAATTTGGAGCTTAAAATAGCACTTTCAGCAGACTCATCACAGTATAAATTTCGTTAAAAATAGATTGATATTCATTCATACATTCATTAATGATCACAAAATTAGTTTATTTATACATATAATTTGTTTTCTTAAAATAAATAAAATTGCCCAATAAAAAATGGAGCTTCCAACGAAGCAGGTTTGTAAGGGAGAAACAGAAGGGTTTCGCTTACCGTTGCGCTTACGGAAGACATGAATTTTATATGGCGAGTTCCCACTTTGAAGCAATACATTTGTGACACATAAAGCGCATTATTCAGCGCACATAAATATTGTTGGATGTAACGATCATCTTTAGACACTGAATGTTTTGATACAGTTATTTTTAAGTATTCTCCCTTACAAACCTGCGTCGTAGTAAGGGAATGCCGTAGCACTTGAAATGTTATTTTTTTTTTTTAAGTTGTTGAGAGTTCTTTCACTTACTTTACTGCTTTTCTGTATGTCTTATTGCGTAGCGCATAATTATGCGCTTATTTTTTAAATGTACCTTTAGTGCTTCGCAAAATGATAAAATTTTTTATTGGGTGGGTTTATTATATAGTACTAAAAAACTGTAGCGTGCGTTGTAAGGCGTGCGTCAAAAAGGGTTCACGGCTTTTATCAAAAAATTACAACATTTTTAAGCTGCGAATAAGTGATTTTAGAGTTCTCTTATATTCATCTTTCTTTGAGGAATTAGACTTTGTATGCCTTATGATGCAAAATTCGCTAAAAATTAGGAAAACACACTTCAACTTTTAAAGTTGCTTCTAATTTTTGTGGCGTGCGTCACAAAACTTTGTGATCAATTACTTTGCAACAAATGCCTGCTAAGAAATTATGATATATGCCGTTCGTAAGTATCACTAAATACTATATATAAGTTGAAGCTATCTCTTTTGAAATGCCAAAAAAAAGTGTATATATCAATCAGAAAACACGTGCGAATGCAGCGTTCTTTACGCAGGATTTGCCCATATGACTTGATTACACTTTGAGGTAGAAGTTTAGGTATGTTCAATACATTTAGGATATCTATTGGGAAAGGTGTTTTGAGATCTTTTAAAATAAATTCAATAAGAGGAATGTAACCTACAACTCGGTAGTAATCTTCAACATTTTGGAAGTGATTATTTTGTTAAAATCTTGTCTTTTGGATTAGAACCTCGATCTGAACGCAAATAACTTTAACCTTTTCAAAAATCGCTTTAAATTGTTCTTCGGCTTTATATCATTTCTCTTCAAGGCACATGATTTAAGTTTTGATAAGGCTTGATCCTTTTTGAAGATCTATATCGTGCTTTAGTAAAATGATACTAGCGGCTGTGTTACAATAAGTATCACACTGAATATGTATATTCTGCAAATAAGTTCAAAAGTACTAAGGAGTTCCTTAATAAAAAGGTAGAGGTACTACCTTTCCACTCAGACATTTTTTCCAAAGCTTGTACTATATGATGTACACTTGTTGCAAAGTCTAAAATTGTGTAGTGATGGTCCACCCATCTTGTCTCGCATAATTTAGAGCGTTTGGCTCCCAAATACTTTGATAAAACTGCGTTTCGCTTGGTATGATTATATTTAAAAAATTTTGTCGTTTTTTTTTTGACAAATGATACAACTTTTTGTATTAATGGCACGTTATTGCTTTTTGAAATTGAGTTGTTTGATTTATGGGAATAGCATGGCGTTTGTTTGTTATTTGTCGCGGTTTCCAGAATTTTTTAACAACTTCATTTTCTGCTGACATCAGAGGACACCCATTTGTTTCAACTACTACACAATTTTTTAGGTCAAGACCAAAATTTGTCAAAGCTGTTAGAAATATTTATGATAGTGCCTTCGCATCACTTGACACATCAACGTCATCCATATCCTTTGAAGCCTATTCAAATGCTTTTACCACAAAGACAATAAATTCATCCCTTACAACTTTTTGACGTATGTTGAAATATCTTAAAGAAAAGGAAATCTGGCTTTTCCCCGACAAATCCGTGCTTTCGTCAAAAATTATCGAATAGAATTTTGATTCATATAACACATATATACATAAATATTGCATAATCATACTAAGGCTTATTAATAATTCAATCGCACGCATTATCAAGTCAGACGTTTAGTCTTTGGATATAGATGGCACCAAGGCGAATTCATACGGTGGTGGCGATACTACAACAAGTAACAACAGCAAAAACACAACATTGTATTTTATTTGTTGCTTTCGTTGGTCGATATGTCAAAAACACAAATAACTTTTGACATTCCTCTCCCTTATTTAGAAAAAAAAGTAGCACAGCTGTGCTTTCAACGCCACCTGAAAAATTAATTCGCTTTGGATGGCACCTGCTGGGATTGAATGTAGAATAATAAGTATTTGAATACGGTAGACTAGATATTTCATGGGAACTATCTAATAAATAACAATAAGGATTTAGATTTGGTTACTTATTGAAAATTTTGTTAGAGATTCAATAAAAAAAAAACCTTGCTGGGATTTCCAAAAATTTTGTACTTTAAACAAAATATTATAATTGGGAATTCTTGTATTATCGAAATAAACAAAACATATTTTTATAATTAAGGGGGGGGGGGGGAATTTCCTTATTCCCACCCCCCGTGAATCCGCGCCTGTACGAAAGTTTAGATTTTTTTTATAAATTCATTTATTCAATTTACATTTTTAGAGGCAACACACATTTTTATGAGATGTTACATTAGTTTTATAACAAATATATTGTTTGGACTAGGACATTCACATGTTTTTAAAAATATCACAGATTAGGGATGCAAATTGGGATAAAAAACTCTAAAATGAAGTTAAGACTTATATTTGTTGGTTCTTAAATACCTTAAATATTTCTAATTGTTTTTTTTATTTACATTTAAAGCTTAAATTCTTGGCTTGCAATGACTTTTTATTTTAAACCTTTTTGGTACTACTTTAGTACAATTTTTAATCTTTTTACCCAGTAAAAACTTTGCCTACAAAATAATGTGTTGAGTAATCAGAAAAACATAAGAGCACTACTTACAATTCTACTGAAAGAACCAATGAATTTAACAAGGGATGTCCCAAAATGAACGCATTAAAAATTAAGTCATTATTTTTTTACATGCATACATCCAGAAAAAAGTAGTTATAGAAGTTGTTATAGATGTAGTTATAAAAGAAAGCTACAAAATAATGAGTTAAAGAAGCTTTTCATTTTGAAAAAGTAGACGAAGTTTTTACTGGGTAATTTTCAATAAATCCATAAAAATTCTTGATGCAATTTTTCACACAGATTATCTGGGGATTAGTTCACGATCATAAGCAAAATAAATAGACTAATAAAAATAAATAAAACATATCTGGATTATACCTAAATTTGTCTAGAAAAAGATGGTTGGAGAAAAAAAAAGAATACAAAGAAATTGTGGTTTGAAAGGTAATAACAACAACGAAATTATGCAATTCTTTTTTGCTAACGTTGGTTCAACACTTCGATTTTCATTTTGTTAAGGTAAAGAAACACGAATAACTACACTCAAAAAAGTTAAACATTAAAATTAAACAAAAATATAGTAATTTTAGTATGAAAATTCCTTTCAACTTTAAGGCACATTGCACACTGTAAGGCTTTAACATTTTAGCTTATCAAAATCCATTTTTTTGTTTGTTTTTTTTTAAAGAATTTTTACTAGAATTGATTGATAATAATCACAACTACATATAATTGCATTTGGAATTAAAAAATTTAACAGCGTTATGAAGTAACAGCACCTTAAACTTCACTGTAATTGCAGACTTTTGATAGACATAAGCAAGTTAAGGCCATAGCTTGGGAATAATGATTAGAAATCCTAATGATTAGCAATTGGATTAGAAATTTTAACTGTGCTGAAAAATTGATTAATTATGATTAGTTAGCCATTTTAGACGATTACTAATTGACTAGATTAGAAATAATCAAAAATCTAATCACAATTAGTGACGATTAGCATTTCTTATCAAATCTAATCAAAACTAATCCAAAAATAATTGATTAGATTATTTGATTATTTTTGATTAGATTTGATTAGATCAACTATTTTTAACTATTTTTGTGAAAAGAAAATATTTATTTATCACATTTGTTGCTATATTTACATAATGTAACATGTTTTGAATACTACATAAAATTGCATACGGTGCACCCTGTTCTTAAACTAAACACTTGACACAGCTGGTTCACTTTGTTGTTGTGTTATTATTAATGCTAATCTTCAACGTGTTTTGTGGAAGTACAAGTTTAATTTTTTTGTTTACTTAACATTAAACGCAAAATCTTTGTTTTGTAAGAATGTAATTTTTGTTTTATTCAAAAATAGTTGATCTAGATTAGATTTAGATTTGATTCTAATCAAAAATAATCAAGAAATCTAATCAAATATTTTTTGGATTAGTTTTGATTAGATTTGATTAGAAATGCTAATCGTCACTAATTGTGATTAGATTTTTGATTATTTCTAATCAAATCAATTAGTAATCTGAAATTTTTATCAAAATTCAGTTCTAATGATTAGATTATATTATTTCTCTAATTGTAATGATTTATAATTCTAATCGAAAATCCCCAGCTATGGTTAAGGCGCGTAGCCCAACTTTGAATGGTTGTAACTTTTTTAAAAAATGCAATATCTTCATGATTTTTTTTTTTTTTTATTTTGTAGTTTTGTATATTTTTTATTAACAGAATAAATCAATTGTAAAACACGTGATCAGAATAAAAGTTTGAAGATTTTTAAATATATCTCTTTTTAGAAGTTATTTTGAAAAATTTTTTTTCATTGGACATAAAAATGTATACACTAGCAAGCAAAAGCAGTCGCATTATTTGCATCAGATTACCTGTTTTGTCTTCTTTCTGAATCAACCAAAAAAATCTGCCCCAACTTGCCGCCCCACTATTCCCGAACCAAAAACTGATCATGAATTCTCGTATTTCGCGCCAACAAATTTTGGATGTTTGGTTTTTGATGTATTGTCGGATCCATCGCGTTGTTTTAAAAACAAATTACAAAAGGCGAATGAATTTCCGTTCATTTAAAATATTAACGCCCATATTTTCAAAAAAAAATTTTTAGTTATTTATAGTTTATTGAAAAAATTTCCTATGCAAATTTTATTGAACAAATTTCCTATAAAAATTTTATTGAACAAATTTCTTATGAAAATTTTATTGAACAAATTTTGTATGAGAATTTTATTGAACAAATTTCTTATGAAATTTTTATTAAACAAATTTTCTTTAAAATTTTTTTTTAACATTTAAAAATCAACTGATTTTTAGTCCGATTTAATGAAAAAATGTGTTGACCGGGTTATAAATGAATTTTCATTTGTTTTGTATTTAATTTTACGTTGATTTTACCGACATAATATTTTGAGTGTAATATCGACTACGAAAAAATTAAATCACAGATATTTGACACACGAATACAAACATATATAATTTTAGCCTTTCATTGTAACCACAGCACAACGGTGGGGAGGGTATAATCTGTTGTTGCAGATGTTTGTAACATCTTAAAATACTGGTGCTAGACCAACCTTTAAGTATACCGATCAAATCATAATCACATTTTGAATCGATCTGAATCAAATCCCATACAAGAATCTATTCATAAAAGAGCATTTGTGACCATAAAACATCATGTTATGTTGGTATTTAGATTAAATTTACGCCAAACTTATTTCATTGTATATATTTTTTTATTCCCTAAGCTAAGCCCCTCGTCTGCAGGAAATAAACCAGAGTCTCTGGCGGGAATCGAACCCGCAACCCCGGCGCTGAAAGACTAGCTTACTACCAGCTAGCCTGCTGGGGCACTGTTAATTATCGTAACAAATTTTATTGAATAGCTCCCAAAAAAATACTACTCCCGAAAATAGCAATTAATGCCACAACTTTCTTTTAAATGTTGGTATTGACATACAATTTTTAACTTTGACGAAATCTTTAATGTCCTGCTGAAATTTTATGTTGGGGGAGGATTGTAGGCCATCAATGTGTGCCAGACCAATCTAGAAAATGTTTCTCTAAAGTCTGTGTTGTAGGGTATTATATTGTCTAGATTGACCGAATATGCTTTCCTAATTGTTTTTTTTTTTTTTTTTTTTTTTTAATAAAGAATAGAATAGAAAATTTGTACAAAAGAGTTTTTTTTATATCTTTTTCCATATTTTTCAAAATTCTTCGGTAATGGCTCTGTAAGCTCTTGATGGTGAATGCAAGGAACATGTTTTTTATGGTCGAAGTTTGTTTTAGTTGCTTTTGCTGTAGAGCAAATTGAAAATAACTTAATATTTTTTCATGTAATTTTTTGTTCTCATTCATTTCTTTTACAAAAACTTTTGTAATCACATTTTGCTTGCAGTCAAATTGGAAGCTAAATGCTTGACATTTACCAAAATGGTTGGTGTATTTATTTTAAGGATGTATGAAGTTTTTCACTTTTTTTTTAATCCAGCCATATCCTTAAGTGTTGTTTAGTAAAGTGCAAATTAAAATTTCGTTATTGTATGAGGAGAAATATGTGGCTGCAGGTAAAGACTTGAAACGGGATAAATATCTTTGGGGTTTGTTCTCTTAAATTTTCTGCAAACGAAAAAAAATGGCATACTAATGACTTGTGTGTTCTTTACAAACACAATTCCAGCATTTAAATATAAAACAATAATAACGAAAAAAAGTTTTGCTTTTATATTTTCTTTATTCAAATCGCTTAAAATTATTCAAACATCACATTTTTAGTACACTTATTGATACAACATTTATTCTTGAATTTTGTCGGATTTAAGATTTTTGTTCTCGTTCACAAAAGTTTTGGTAAAAGCTAGAACTCCGTGTTCAGTCAAAAATAAAATTATTAATTTATCATTAGACTGTAGTGAATCTTTTGTCTGAATTAAATTCGATGCAATAAAAACAAAAAGGCTGTTTCTTCGCTTCGTTTTTATCATATTTTGCTACGAAAAATTCCTTTTCATATTCGCCGAAGAATTTTGTATAGGCAATTCTTCTAATATATGGGAATTTTTAAATTGTACTAAATTGCACTGCAAATAGTACTGAAAAAAGTACAATTGTACTAACTTTATCATCCCTGATCGGGACTGTAAGAAAAGATAAACACACTGTTTATTGTTGTTGTTTTTGTTTAAGCTTTGAAATTGCTTCAAGTAAAACTAGGGTTAATATTTCTTATTCGCTTCACAGTTTTATTTGCATAATATCTTTAGTTTTTCTAAAATCTTTGGATTAAGTTTCCTGACGATCTGGCCTAACCAACCAGTGAAATGCGCATAGGAATATATTATCCCATCAACAATAAATATCAGTTTATCAAGAGAATGAAAAGGGAATTTAGCACATTTAATCCAAACCTGTTAAAAAAAAAATTATAATTGATTCAATTATCACATTAATCAAATTGAAATACTTTTAAAAAAATTTTCTTAATTGATCAAAAAATTAATGGAATCCATATGCTTAACTTAATCCGGTTATTTAACTTTGACTTCCAGCTGAAAATTAAGTCGGTTAAACCGAAGAAGTGCTTACATTTTTTCCAAAACACGCAACTTTCTAACGCGGGATTTACACTACACAAGTTCAATGATCAACAATGGCACTCCGTAAACGTAACTTGTGAGACACACTATACAAGAAAATTGTGTAATTTTGTATTTAAAATTAATAAGTAAAGTGTTTTCTTTTTTATATATATTTCTTATAACATTTTGATTAATTTTATGAAGGATTCGGCTTTTTGCTACTTTTAGAGCGCCATAGCTCTGGCAGTTCTTTGCATAATTCTAGGTTGTCATTCCAGAATACACTCTCCGCGCTCACTTTTTGTTATTAGCTCTTAATAAACCGCGGTAAAACTAAACTTTTTTAACTGCACAAGTCACTGTGTATCAGTAATTTTTCCCCCCACTGTTACTATTTCGTTGCACTTTTTTGTTTTAGTGAATATTATAGTTAATTGCTGAAAATATTAATATTAATTTAAAAATATTTAATACATTTTTGTAAACATTTTTAAAAATTAAAACAATTAAACCAACAAGGCAAAAAAACAAATAACATAACAAAAAAAAAAAAAAATAATGTATATTCATATAAAAATATTTGGCAAAGTTACAAAATATTCTTGTACTTTTTTGATTTGTGCAACTCAACTCAATAATGCAAATAAGAAAATATAAAAAAAGAACAAACCTAAAATAAATCAATAAATGAATTTACGTGAATTTTAAGCTTGTGTGCATATAAGAGACAACACACGTTCACACATGCACATTTTCAAACACTTTTATAGGCATACAATTGAATAGAAAATACAGTATACATTTGGCAAAACAAAAGTTTAACATCTTGCCGGAAAAAAAGTTAAGCAAAATTAAACCAAGTAACACGCGATTATTGAAATAAAAATATAAATTAACTATTATATGGATAAACACAAAAACCTACAATACTTTTGAATTTTTATAAACATATGCATTAGACTCGTCGCAATTTTTTTTTTTTAAATGTAATTGTTTGCGCTGCTTAAAATATGAGGTTTGGTGTAAGAAATCATGATCTAATTTTTCAGGTCAATCCGACGGTGCCTAGCCGTGCCGGGTGGGGCCCAAAGTTCCCCATTTTATAAAAAAAACATCTTTTCTATCAGATTTTTATAGTTATACTAGTTGAAAAGTCGAAAATCAAAAATATGGCTTCGTTACGATCTTCCGCAGAGAAAGTACTTCAAGTGTGCCAAATTTCAGCTTCCTATGTCATCAGATGGCTTCAGAAAGTTGCGGAAAGAATAGGACATACATGCAAACATCCTGACATACTACGAAATTATATATTGTATAGATAGATTAACATATGTTCGCGCAACTCAAAAACGCTTTAGCTTATTGAAAAACTAAATAAAACAGAAATTCCGCTATAAAATTTACTTTAAGAAAGGTAAAACTTTTTTCTTATATGCGCAGTCGTTTTAGAAACATAATTTTTTTTCTAAAAAAAAATAATTTTTTTATTAAAATTTCGGAATTTTTGTTTTTAAAAATTCATAAAAAATTTAAAAATGCAGCTATGCTTCTAATTTTATGCAGACATATAAAAAACAACATTGCAAACAAAACAAGCTATAAGTCTGCCTGTCGGAGATTGAACTAGTACCTAACTAGTACAAAACTAGTATAAAAATATCCAGTACTAGTTCTCAACTTTAGGCTTTTCTTAGTTCTTGTGTAAAGAAAAAATTAGCATTTTGCATTTTTAAATGGCACAAAATAATGATTTGAAATCAAATTTAAAGTATGGTAGCACTACTAAATAAAATAAAATATCATAAAGAAGTATATTTTTTTTCAAGGTGGTCTCAATGCTTTGCCTGTTGTTGTTGTATTGTTGTGAAATTGCGGCCACCTTCCTAAGTTACTACAATGTAAACTTAAGTTGAATTTAAATGTACCAGCTTGGTGAATTAAGTTACATTTAAGTGCTTATTGAAGAAATGATTTTGTATTTAAAATGATTTGAAATATAAATGTGAAATATCAAACCTAAAAATTGGCCGTAAGTACTGGTACTCATAAGAACTAGTATTTTTATATAAAAACTCTAACCCCGTTAGGTACTAGTATTGTTCTAGTAATTGTACTCTTAGGCTGGGTTTTTGAGATCTCAGTTAAACTAGGTTTAGTTAATCTGAAAATTGATTTGTGCCGCCAATACCAAGTTTTAAAACAAAATGTTGCCGGAACAGCGCAGTCTTGCTTAAAATGTGGGTCTTTAATGAAATAATAGAACAAAAAATCAAATTTCACCGGAAAATCCGAGTTGCAGAGAACGTTAAACTAAGTTTAAACTTAATCCCCATCTCAAAAACCCGTCCTAAATGTCCTGCAGGGCTGTTTTAGTCTGCTATATGAAATATATGTATATAATATATAAGAAAAACTATGTACTCAATTCACATATGTGTGTGCATTTATGTACATATATGAAATATTTAACATTGAGTGTTGAAATCGTAAAATGGTTACAGACCATAAAATTGACAGATGGTAAAATTTAATGGCATATGAAGTGTCAATTGTATGTGTTTTTTAATATTTTCCTATTTATTTTTTGGGCTCTTGAGTTTTGAGTATCTGGGAGAGCATTTTCTGTGTATTTGTTTTTCTTGCCTTGACTGTGTTTGTTTATTTGTAAAACATTTACATAAATAAAACATAAATATTTAATAAAACGTATTTTTAAATACATATTAGGGCATTCATTTAATCGGGATTTTGCTTTAATCGGTTAACCACTCGATTAATAAACTGTGAGATCATTATATTAATTATTAAATAGTTTAAGGAGTTCGAAGATGTTGGAGAAATAGAAAGCAACCCATAATACAGATTAACTAATTTCTCAGTAATTTTCCTGGATATAAATATATAAAAATTTCATTTTGCCATTACAGTCCAGTTTTAATTTTAAAAAATGTTTAACACTTCTAATTGTTTTGGTTAATTCTGTAAAAGCTTGTTTGTGTTACTATCATCCTGGCAAAGATCAGCACAGAACATTCTGCAAACAAATTATTTCCAAATTCCTTTGTTTCTGATTTTGTACTGTATTTTAAAAATTTATTGCTAGAAGGAAATATATTTTATGAACAATTCTAAACACATACCTTTTGTTGTTTTGTATGTTAAAATACTATTTACTTTAAAAATTTTACATTGGTTAATCGATTAATCGACTAAAATTAACCGGTTTAATCGTTAATCGAAAAAATCCAATTTTTAATTAACCGATCAGTTAATCGGGTAGTAATTAATCGGTTAACCGATTAACGGTTCACCGATTAACGGTTAACCGAATGAATTCCCTAATACATTCATAATTTAAGTGCTGCTGTTTATAAAGGGTGTCTCGAAAGGCGGCATGAAAAAACCCCCCATTATATAACCCCCCAAGAAAATAATGAAATAACCCCCCAAAGCGTGGGGCCTTATTTCATATGCAATAAAGCCCCAAGTTTGAAAATGAAATTAGCCCCCAACGAAATGCAATAGCGCCCCAAACATAAATTAAATAATTCCCTAATTTTTGGGGGCTTATTTCATATGGAATAAAACCCCAATTTCTAACATGAAATAAGAGCCCAATATATGTAATACAATTAATTATACAGTTTTGCTTTATAGAATCACGCGATAGATATCATGATATGATATACCAAACACAAGCTTCGCCAACTAAGGCTTTTCTGCGTAGCCGGCCTTCGGCCGGGCGCAACGACTTTTTTCTCTATGGTATAACAAACACCGGCTTCGCTAACTAAAGCTTCGCTGCATAGCGCCAGGATTTTCTCCTCTTTAGTATAAAAATACAGACTCGACCCGGCTACGCAGAGAAGCTTTAGTTAGCGAAGCCGGTGTTTAATATACCATATAGAAAAAAATATAAAAAAAATATATTGGGGCTTTATTTCATAATGATTTCATATGAAATAATCCCCAATTAAAAAAATGAAATAACACCCCAAACAAAATGAAATAACCCCCCAAAAATCGTTTTTGTTCTTCTCTGTACAAACTTTTGGGGGGTTATTTCATTATTTTTTTGGGGGGTTATTTCATGCCGCCGTCTCGAAATTAAGATTTGTCGCCATTTGTGCAGGAAAAATTTGGCAAAAAAGTTTTACAGTTGCCAGTTAAGAGTTAATAAAAATGGAGCCTTACACGATAGAACAACGTCTCTTTTTTATTGAACAATATTTCAAAAATAACTAAAGGTTGGCGGCTACAATTCAAAATTTTCATAAAAAATATGGTCAGAATAGTGTTTAACCATCGTCAGTTGTGAAGAGAGTAATTGAAAAATTTAGGGAGACTGGGTCTGCTTCGATATTGACATTTGAACTGTTTGTTTTTGGGCGGCCAGTGTCAATAGAAAATTAAAAAAGAAAGTGAAATAGACAGTTAATGCTTAGATGGTTCTCGTCCACCAGGCCTTAATCGCGTTTGGAGTTGAGAAAGTCGTCTTACAAGCGAATTTGGATGATTTTTTAGTTTTACAACATAATTTTGCTAATTAAAATTTTAAAAATATCTCGCTTGTAGAAAGAATGTGGGGAAGTAAAAAGTGAATAATTCTTTATCCAAAATAAGTGAAAAAATTGTTGTCATTTCACTCACGAAGTTCAATAAATTAACCTAAAAATTATAAAAAAATCAGCAATTTTAACAAAACGAAGCTGGCTTTTATCTAAATTTTTTAACGTGAGGTTTCCACAATACTGGGGATTGATAGTAAAATTAATACGAAAATCAATCGGTTTTTTGATAATTTACTACACAATCAATCGCCTTGTATTGTGGAAACCGCAGATAAGTCTTTTCTTTTGTTTTGTTTTTTTTTACGAATTCCCATTGAGTTTTATTATCAGGGAAACCATGCAATTGCATGCTCTTCCTTTTGCGACCAATGAAGGAAGAAACAAAATACTTATCCGTTTTAGAGCATTTTATGAATTGTGGCATCGTAATATTAGTGCATATTTTTCGTATTTTTACCGTTTGTAGCATTTGTTTCGCATTATTTAGTTTGAAGAGCCTTTTTGCAGCATTTTTTAGGTTTATAGCGCATATTTTGCCTTTTTTAATATGCCTACAAGAGCTTTTGCAGCAAATAATAAGCGAAATTTTAGCTTTTCTGTTTTAAATATTTATCTGAATACCCAATGTTTTTTTTTAATTTCGCCACCTGCATTTAATTTTAGCTCGAAAATTTTAAGAAAAATCAGGTTGTCATTAAAGATATATAAATGTTATTTTGTACTTTAAAATATTCTGTATAAGCTAAAATTAAGGTAAGATCAATTATACACTTTTTTGGGATGTCTGTAATACACATAGAAAACCGGACCAATCATTTGGTAAGCCGATCCACTCAGAATCACTTTTTAAAGTGATCTAACGATATCCAACCGCCCATGTGGCTGGCTGACTGTCCATGTTTACCTTGTGCGCAAAGTACAAGTTGTAATCTTGAAGATAATTAGATCAAATTTGGTAAATACATTTTAATTTTACTAACGACGAAGTCTATGTAAATGGTAAGAATCGGTCTTTAATTTTACATATTCCCCATAAAAACATCTTTCAAAATTAGACTCTTTGTGTTCGTAAACCATCTAATTATCGGGTGATTTTTTTAAGAGCTATGGGAAAGTTTAAAAAAACCACATACAATTCAGAAAAATGCATGAAATCTTTATTTGAATCGATAGTACGGTCCATATACTTTAATGTTTGAAGATTATTTCATGCAAATGTTGACCGTGACTGCGCCTCAAATGGTCCATCCGCTTAGTCCAATTTTGGCATACTCTTTCCAACATTTCGGCCGGTATCTCATGATTAAATGCTTCAATGTTGTCGTCCAATGCGTAAATTGAAGCGGGCATGTGTGTATAGACATGTGCTTTAACATAGCCCCATACAAAATAGTCTAAAGGCGTTAAATCGCACGATCTAGGCGGCCGATTGACCAATCCCGAACGTGAAATAAAATGTTCACCGAACTCGTCTCTCAATAAGTCCATTGTTAAGCGTGCTGTGTGGCATGTCGCACTGTCTTGTTGAAACCACATGTCATGCAAGTCAAGCTCTTGCATTTTGGGCAAAAACAGATGGACATCATCTCACGGCAGCGCTCACCATTCACAGTTACTTTACGATTCGCATCATCTTTGAAGAAGTACGGTCCAATGATGCCACCAGCCCATAAACCGCACCAAACTGTGACTTTTTCTGGATGCATTGGTAGCTCTTGCAATGCTTCTGGCTGATCTTTACTCCAAAATCGACAATTCTGCTTATTAACGTACCCATTGAGCCAAAAATGAGCTTCGTCGTTAAACACAAGAAGCACGCGATGAACTTTCTTAACAGAGCACGCATTTTGATAATAAAATTTAATAATGTGCAAGCGTTGTTCGTTTGTAAGACGATTCATGGTTAAATTATAGACCAAACTGAAGATGTTTGACAGTGAAACAAAACACGAAACGTGCGTCAGCTGTTTAAGCCAGTGTTGCCAAAAACATAATAGCTAAAAAATCACGCGATATGTTGGTATTTAGATTAAATTCGAACCAAAAATATTTAACTGCCAATAAAACTCTTCGAATCAGTTCACATTTGCCCAAAGCTCCCATTTATTAATAGTTTTCACATTCTTTTAAAATAAAACATTAATAAACAATTTAACTACCGTCCCTAAAATCTCTTTAAGACAAAAAATCTCATATGGGCTTTACCTTAAATAGAGTAAATGGCTTTACTTTAAGTAGAATGGTTGAATATTCTGTTTTAAAATAAACAATTTTTGAATTTTTTAGGGCATATTTTTAACAATTTTCAGAGCATATTTGCAAGCATCAAACGCGTTGTTAAAGCATATTTCTGATTGCCCCGATTATAATAAAATTATTATCTTATTAATTTTTTTTTAGTTATAAAAGATTAAATTAGTAATGTGGTTTTCATTTTGTTGAACAGTTTATGGCTTTTAATCTAAATTTTGATATTTTAATTAGGCTAAAGTTCATCAAATTTAATTTTCATTAAATTATTTTTATGAAGAAAGGAATTTTACAACATGAAATTAATTAAAATTTATTGATTATTTTTTATTCTTGACTGAGCTGGGAACCGAACCCAGGCTTTCACGGATAGGCAACCCATACATATTTCAATTGTAACCACTCAATTTCTTCAGAGGAGTTTGCCGTTTAACACTCACTGCCATTGACGACGACGATGGTATTTAAAATTTGGTAGATCGAAATTTGATTTTAATGATTCATTTCATCTTAAGATCTTCTAAAACATTGTTGGTTTTTATTTAGCGAGAAAACTTTTTTTCATATGTTTACTTTTATTACAGTAAACAAAAACTCAAAAACAATATTCAATGTACAACAATAGCTAAACAAATTTTCAAAGCAATAAATTTTTTTCAATCATTTACTTTTTATTTTTTATTCTTAAAACTAAGTAAAAAAGAAAGCAAAACAAAAAAATCAGACAACATTGAAAGGTGCTGATTTGTTAAAGATAACATCTTCAAAAGAAAATTGAAAAATATTATAGAAAAAAATCGTCAAAATGAACAATAAATACCTTAAAACTATTTAACAGTGGAAAAAAAAGTTGTTTTTCATTTTTCTAGAAGCTGCCGTTTTTATTTTAACTTTTATTTGTTGTTCTTTCCACTTATTTTTATTATCCCTACAACACACATACAACACAATAAAAAAAGTTTAACTTGAAGTCATTGTTGCAAAACTTTCTCTGCGTGTACGAGCGCAATCTTTCTTTAAACCCCTACGTAAGATTCATAATTTCTCAAACTGTTTATTGTTGCAGCAATACAAGAAACTTGCGCTGATGAAAAAAATTAAAAAAAAAATAAATTTTCTTATTTTCAATCTCAGAGTTTCTTGTGGCCACTTAAAGATAATTTTATGAATACAAAGTTCAAAAAAAAATCGGTGTAAAGAAGATGAATTCCAAAAACAATAAAGGAGCTGAGAAATGAGGCATATTTTTATTAGTTTAAAAAAATCAAAAGGGTTTATTTTAGTTTTTCTGTACAGGAAAGTTGTTACATAAAAAAGGAGTAACTAAGTTTTATTTTTAATAACAATTTCTTGACTCCTTCTTTCTAACAAAAAACTTGTTTTAATGCTTTGGCTTCCCAATAAAAAACTTTATCGTTTTGCGAAGCACTAATGGTACATTAATAAAAGAAGCGCCCAATTATACGCTACGCAATAAGACATACAGAGATGCAGCAAAGTAAGTGAACGAACACTTAACAAGTTTTATAAAAAAAAAAAAAAATTTCAAGTGCCTCGGTATTCCCTTACTACGAAGCAGGTTTGTAAGGGAGAATACTAAAAATTAACTGTAAAAAAAATTCGCTGGGTAAATCTAAAGCTACACGCACCAGTTCTTATATTCGTTGAATAAAGGGCTTTTTGTGCCAAAAATATATTGCTTCAAAGTGGGAACTCACCAAATAAAATTCATGCCTTCGGTAAGCGAGATAATAAGCGAAACTCTTATATTTCACCCTTACAAACCTGCTTCTCTCGAGTTATTTGGTGAGTTCTCACGTTGAAGCAATATATTTTTGGCAAAAAAAGCGCGTTATTCAACGCATATAAAACTGGTGAGTTGTAGCTCACCTTACAAACCTGCTTCGTAGTAAGGGAATGCCGTGGCACTTGAAATTTTATTTTTTCATAAAACTTGTTAAAAGTTCGTTGCATGTCTTATTGCGTAGCGCATAATTGCGAGCTTATTTTTATAAATGTATCATTAGTGCTTCGCAAAATGATAAGATTTGTTATTGGGATTATACTGGTCAATAATAAAAAAATAATACAAATTGCAAAAGTAACAAAAGTGTTCCTTTTCTCTACACCCAGAGAAAAAATATGGTTCGGCATGGTAGCTGCAACTACAATATGTTGTTTTTTACAATAAAAAAAATTGTTATTTTTATTAAATATCAGCCATATTATAGTTACTGTAAACATAAAATTATTCAATAATAATCGTAAAATGGTGACTACAATCATGAATCATATCATAATATTCCTGGCGGACATTCAGTTAACTTTAAATTAACTGAAAGCTATCTTTTTCTCAAGTAGTGGTGGTTGACTCTTGCATTACTTTTATATGGAATTAACTAACTATTTTAACACTGCGATGTACTAGGAAGTAGTCAATTGTCCGACTCTGCATTACTTTCAGTTAACTTTAAAGTAAGCTACCTAGCTGTTAACTTACTACTTTAAGTTAGCTATTAAGTTATTTTATTTAATTTTTTAATTATACTATAACCTGGCCATTACCGATTACCAACTTCTACTCCGTACATTGTAATAATGGCCCTAAATAATAAAATCTTCTGTGGGTCTTGGAGCCGTTTGTTTGACAATCGACTTGGCTCTTTCTACTTAAAATACACATTGTTTGTATACATTTTGGTTAATGTAAATTTACCATTGCTTAGTAGTTGGCTTTAAGTAAGTCTATACAAGCTAACTCTTGGCTCTTTTTGTAGTTAGCTACACAGAAAAAATTATTGGCAGTTTTTTTCAAATTAATAGTGATTTTGAATTTTAAAATAAATTTGATTACGTTCTTAATTGATTGAATTAAAAAAAAATATTTTTTTTCAATTAAAATTTTACTTGATTTTAAGCTTAATTTTAATTATAAGTTTAATTGAATCAATCAACTCGGTTGTTTGAATTGAACACTTTGTTGCTTTCTCCTTGTTGCTTTCCTCCCTCATCAACAGTTTGCGACTAACTAACATCTTTATAAATTTATTGTCTTTGCCCTTACATGTACATACACACATGTTTTTGTCATCAAAAAGAACAGTAAGCGTCGCGTGCAAAAAAAAAACTTTCAACAAGTAAAAAATGAACTGAAATTTGTTATAGACGAATTACAATTATGACCACCAACAATGTCAATAATGAGCAGCTATGGGCAAATGCAAAATGAAAATGCAAAAAGAGCGAACGATGTGTATACATACACAAAAAACAAAGAGCGTAAAACCAACAAATGCAAACGTAAACAAACCAATACAATGCCACACATGCAAAGCTTTCAATGTAGTGGTGCCCATACTTGATAATGAGCCTACAAACATATGCATATTACGCGTAAAATAAAAAATCGCCTTGTGGCTGACCACAGTGTTGACGGTGGTTATGGTCGCAATCGAATATGGTGTTTATTTTCTTTTCTTTGTTTGTCAATTCTTGAATTATTTTTGGCGTCATTTCATGTTGTGCGTTTAAAGTGAATAGGTGAAAAAAAGTACAGCCAAATTACACAACAAAAACAGTTTTTGTTTTCAATCTTGAATACCGTGAAGAATCAGAGTTATTCTACAATTTTATACAAAGTTGTATGTATGAAATTCCTCTGTCGAAAAAATCTTCCAACATTTCTAAAATTAAGCATGAGCTATTACAATTAAACAAATAAAACAAGTTATTTTTAAACCATATTTAAATAAAACATATACTTTAAATATTATTATTTTGCTTCATTTAACCATCAACTTAATTGATTTAACAAACTTATTCAATTAACAATTTGTTTGATTGAATAATTGCGTAATTGAATTTTGAGTGTATTTCAAATACACTGTTTAATTTATTTAATTAAAAATTTAATCGATTTAATGCAAAAATTCAATTACTGTTTTAATCAATACAATTATTAAAATAATTAATTTTCTGTATTGTAATCAATTACGTTAGTAATTTATTCAATTAAAATATTGATTTTTTTAAATTAATTTGTTAATTCATTCAATTAAAATATTGTTTAATAATAAATAATTTTTTCAATTATTTTTGTAATTAAAATGTAAAAACCTTTTAATTGAAAAAAAATCCTTGTTTTGCAATTTTTGCAAATTTGAGTAATTGGTATAATCATTTCGGTGATAGGTGCAAAATTAAACAATTGTTTGCTTGTTTCAATTATTTTGGTGATCAAAACCGTTTTTTACTTTTTTCTGTGTACTCATTTGCCGGTAGGGATGTTGCTCTTAGAATATGTTAACCACAGCCATGTTTTTTCTTTGCGTGTAGTAGAATAATAAATTGCAAATACATTTACTGTCCTAGAAGATCTACAAACGCATTTTAAATTTTATATTTCTCTTCGTCTTCTTTGAATAGGTTTCTAATAGGTCTCTTAGAATGGTTTTTATTAAATATTTTTCAAATTCAAATTTGATGTGTATAAATCAAGAACAAATTGTTTAAATAAATATTACAAGTAACAACAATTCTTTTAAGATGAGACTCAACTCTTTCTTGTTTTTTGAAGGCCTTCCAGAAGTCTTGACGCACAGAAAAAAGTAAAAAACGGTTTTGATCACCAAAATAATTGAAACAAGCAAAAAATTGTTTAATTTTGCACCTATCACCGAAATGATTATACCAATTACTCAAATTTGCAAAAATTGCAAAACGAGGATTTTTTTTTTCCAATTAAAAAGTTTTTACATTTTAATTATAAAAATAATTGAAAAAATTATTAATATTAAACAATATTTTAATTGAATGAATTAACAAATTAATTTAAAAAAAATCAATATTTTAATTGAATGAATTACTAAAGTAATTGATTACAATACAAAAAATTAATTATTTTAATAATTGTATTGATTAAAACAGTGATTGAATTTTTGCATTAAATCGATCAAATTTTTAATTGAATAAATTAAACAGTGTATTTGAAATAAACTCTAAATTCAATTACGGAAATTATTCAATCAAACAAATTGTTAATTGAATAAGTTTGTTGAATCAGTTCAGATAATGGTTAAATGAAGCAAAATAATAATATTTAAAATATATGTTTTATTTAAATATGGTTTAAAAATAACTTGTTTTATTTGTTTAATTGTAATAGTTCATGATTAATTGTACAAATTTTGGAAGAATTTTTGACAGAGGAATTTCATACATACAAATTTGTATAAAATTGTAGAATAACTGTGATTCTTCAGGGTATTAAAGATTGAAAACAAAAAACTGTTTTTGTTGTGTAATTGGCTGTACTTTTTTCACCTATTCACTTTGAACGCACAACATGAAATGACGCCAAAAATAATTCAAGAATAAACAAACAAAGAATATGAACACCATATTTCGATAGCGACCACAACCACCGTCAACATTGTGGTCAGCCACAAGGCGATTTTTTATTTTACGCATAATATACATATGTATGTAGGCTAATTATTGACATTGTTGGTGGTCATAATTGTATTTCGTCTATAACAAATTTCAGTTCATTTTTGACTTGTTGATCGTTTTTTTTGCACGCGCCGCTACTGTTCTTTTTGATGACAAAAACATGTGTGTATGTACATGTAAGGGCAAAGACAATAAATTTATAAAGATGGTGGTTGCACTTGTAACATTTTTCGCAAACTGTTGATGAGGGAGGAAAGCAACAAGGAGAAAGCAACAAAGTGTTCAATTCAAACAACCGAGTTGATTGATTCAATTAAACTTATAATTAAAATTAAGCTTACAATCAAGTAAAATTTTAATTGAAAAAAAAAATGTTTTTTTTTAATTCAATCAATTAAGAACGTAATCAAATTTATTTTAAAATTCAAAAATCACTATTAATTGAAAAAAAACTGCCAATAATTTTTTCTGTGCGGTAGATGCAATTTAAGCCCTTAATTTAATTGGGGTTGGAATACGGCTTTGAGGTCTTTTATCTGCAAAAAGAAAACTCTTAAGCTGGAGGTCCATACCACGCGTTTTCGCCTCCACGCAGTGCATGCTTTTCTAACGTTACTTGCGTTCTACGTCTTAAGTTACATGCAACGCTTTTTATGCAGCAGCAGCAGAAGTAAAAATAAAATTTAATTTGTCAAAATCAGCCGATTTCTTCGAGCGCTGCTTGTGACGCTTACAAAAGTAGAAAGTAAACCTACTTTTCACCTCAAGGCTACGCTTTTGTGCATGTAACTTACTACGTATAACTACACAGATTCTACTTTTTTGACAGCTGCGAAAAAGCGAGTAACGCGCGGTGTGGAGCTATAGCTTTAGAAGTCTAATTTTTTAATAGCTTCTCTCATCATTATTTAGCAGCTTCTTTGCTAATTTTTGCTTTATATAGCAGCTATTAAATGGCTATTTCTTAAACGTATTTTATGTCGGTGAGTACAAAACATCAAAACGCATTGCAGTAATGCGGCTTCGATACTGTTTCGATACATAGCAACGTGCTGTTTAATTTACTTTGTAAAATAAGTGGCAACAAAGCATCAACAAAGTTATTGATGCACAGTAGGGTGGCAGCTAAATGTATGGAGCAATTTTTTTGTATTAATATTGATGTCTCCCGAGCGGAATATTGTGCCACATGGTCTAAAACTGATGTGTAAAAAATTTCAGCCAAATCGGATAACTTTTACCCCTGCCCCTTTGAGGTCAAAGTTCAAATGATAAAAAAAAAATTTCGAAAAAATAATTGTTTGCTTGTATTGAATTTTTTTTTTTATCATTTGAACTTTGACCTCAAAGGGGCAGGGGTAAAAGTTATCCGATTTGGCTGAAATTTTTTCCACATCAGTTTTAGACCATGTGGCACAATATTCCGCCCGGGAGATGTTGAAAATCCAAAGTTGAAATTTAGCTGGCACCCTAGTAATCATGCTCTTAAATAGGGCCAAAAACTGCATTTTTCCAGTTTTTTACCCCAATTTAGAACAAAAATGCGATGTAGAAAAAAATTTTTTAAAAAAAATTTAAAAAACCTGGTATTAAGAGCAACAAAAAATCTTTAATGTGTGCTTATCAAAACTAAAAAAAAATTTTTTAGAGTAAGCCCCTAACAAGCCTCAAATTTTTTTTTCAGAGTCACTTTTGAAACTGAAAATCTTGTCCGATCGAAATGAAATTTTTTGTTGTTAATAAGCTTATAAAGCTTACTAATATTAAAAAAAATCGAAAAAAAAAATTTTTTGCTTGTATGGAAATTTTTTTTTTATCATTTGAACTTTGACCTCAAAGGGGCAGGGGTAAAAGTTATCCGATTTGGCTGAAATTTTTTCCACATCAGTTTTAGACCATGTGGCACAATATTCCGCCCGGGAGATGTTGAAAATCCAAAGTTGAAATTTAGCTGGCACCCTAGTAATCATGCTCTTAAATAGGGCCAAAAACTGCATTTTTCCAGTTTTTTACCCCAATTTAGAACAAAAATGCGATGTAGAAAAAAATTTTTTAAAAAAAATTTAAAAAACCTGGTATTAAGAGCAACAAAAAATCTTTAATGTGTGCTTATCAAAACTAAAAAAAAATTTTTTAGAGTAAGCCCCTAACAAGCCTCAAATTTTTTTTTCAGAGTCACTTTTGAAACTGAAAATCTTGTCCGATCGAAATGAAATTTTTTGTTGTTAATAAGCTTATAAAGCTTACTAATATTAAAAAAAATCGAAAAAAAAAATTTTTTGCTTGTATGGAAATTTTTTTTTTATCATTTGAACTTTGACCTCAAAGGGGCAGGGGTAAAAGTTATCCGATTTGGCTGAAATTTTTTCCACATCAGTTTTAGACCATGTGGCACAATATTCCGCCCGGGAGATTTTGAAAATATAAAGTTGAAATTTAGCTTCCACCCTAATGCACACTTTGCCTCTTGTTTGCGCATCGATAAATATTAATACACATTTACGGACATAGGATATTTTATGTCTATTTTTAAATACTTCCCTTTAAGTATGCATGATTTTGTTCGGTTGAATTGAAAATAACTTTTTGAATTCACCCTGTATACATTTTTGGCAAAATTAACAAAATAATCACTTACAACGTTATGATTTTTAAAAGTTTTTTTTTTTTTCTTCATTATTTATTTATTCAATCTTCATATATTAAATATGAACTAACAATAATTAATCAAATCTTAACCTAATACGTTATTTTTTGTCCTGCCAGTGCCAGACAAAAATTTTCTTCATCGCGGGTTCTGTTCACTTTTATAGGTGTTTATCGCTCATCTTATTGGATAAGTGCTGCAGTGTCATTTCTTCTTAAGCGAGTGTGGCCGCTATCATTTAAAATATTTCGTGCTAGTGGCTTCGGGTGCAATTCGAGCCTTTTTAAGTATTTTACTGCATATTTTGTAATCATAGTTTTAACTAATGGAACATTAAAATCCTTGTGAATATTTGAGTTTTTAACATACCAAGGGGCAGCTGTGATTATTCGAAGTAGTTAATTTTGGCGCCTTTGAATTTTTTGGATATTAGAGGCCGAATACCATAGCACCATATTGGCTTTAAGATGGAGTTGTAAAGAAGAAGTTTGCAGTCGAGACTAAGGACAGAGTTTCTTCCAGTATATATTAAGTATAAAAGTGGGCCCAGGATGCTTCCCTGAGGGACTCCAGCGTCAATTTGCTGAGGAAAGCTTAAATAATCACCTTCTTTAATAAGAAATTTTCGACCGACTAAGTAGCTTTCTAACAGCTTGTGTGTGTTAACTGGTAAGTTGAGCTTCAATTTATGTAATAAGCCTTCATGCCAGACTTTATCAAAAGCTTGAGAAACATCGATGAAGAGAGCGGAACAATATTTTTTTTCTTCAAAGGCTTTTCTTTTTGCTCAATTGTGCTGTGTTCTCTTCTAAAGCCGAATTGGTGGTTAGGAATACATCTATTTTCATTTAAAATTGGGGTTAATTTTGACGCTAACAGCTTCTCAAACGGCTTTGATATATTAGAAAGTGAGCTTATAGGCCTATATGACTCAACTTTTCTGTGATCCTTTCCAGGTTTAGGTATCATGGTGACTAAGGAGACCTTCCCCTTTTGAGGGTAGTATTCAAGGCGTAAAATTTATAAAAGTGATTAAAAAAAAGAAATACTTTTCTCCTTAAGCTCCTAAGTAATTTCTGCGTGTGATTTTTCGTGCTCGACATCTTGTTACTTGAATTTCTTGTGATTTGTTTGATGTGTTAGCGAGATTGTGCCCAAACATTTTACAATTTTTTCATTTTTGTTTACAACGAAACGTAAAACTATATCTGTTGCGGAGATGTATACCATATTTTTTAATAAAATGACATGTGAACACATATTTCTTCTTAGAAGTATTTGCTTTTTTTAATTACTTTTTTTGTTGTGTACGCAAAGAAATTATTAAAAATGCAATTTCATTATCCGCTACACAATAGCGTATATTAGCGTATATTGCTTCTTAAACTTGGCAGAAATATGTGTTATTATTAAAGGCATTTGAAGCTCAAAAATAAATAAAGTCGGACCAAGGAGGAAAAATTATTAAAAATGCAATTTCATTATCCGCTACACAATAGCGTATATTAGCGTATATTGCTTCTTAAACTTGGCAGAAATATGTGTTATTATTAAAGGCATTTGAAGCTCAAAAATAAATAAAGTCGGACCAAGGAGGAAAACTAATCCAACCTCTGAAAAATGAATTTTTTTTAAAGTTTTCCCATACTTTTGTTAAATGCATAAGTTAAAAATCCTCAAATTGGACCCATGAGATCGTAATATTACACTTTTCGCCCCCACCCCCTTTTGTGGGCGGTTACATAAAATAATATTAAAAAAAATTTAAATATTTAAAAGAAATAGATTACTAGCGCCTTAATACTATAAAAATTTAATTTTTGAGCTTTAATGGGCAGGGGGAGGTATCTCTCCAAACCCACCCTCCCGACACTGTCAAAAAAATTTTATAAAATTGCTAATTTTCAAAAAATATTCATATTATAACAGGTATATTATTATTAATTTATCAGGCTTTTACAACTTTTATTACAAGAAGTGGGTTTTTATTTCTTAGTCGAGAACTTACTTTACAATAATGGGACGGAAATTGAGTTCCTTGATTTGGTTGCACTTCTCAAATCATCTGTTTGTTATACATATATGCATTAGGCTGCACTTATGCAAACAGATGTAATGCATCAGTGTTGCCAAATCGCAGATCACTACAATATTTAAAATATTAAAAAAAATATTTGAAATTCTTTAAGCACTGATTTACTACTAATATGTCACTTTCTCCTTGACATTTTGAAATTTCGCACAATTGTAATTCGTATTCAACGAGTTTAGCATTACATTCTTGTACTATTTGGAATAACTATAATTTCGCATACACTTTTTCCATTTTACTCTCGAAGCTTCAAAATGGCTGGAGCCCAGATTTAATTTTTTATTAGATATTATTTTTGTTGTTAATAATTTCAAAAGTTATGCAAAACAGGTACATTTATTTTGCTCCATAAAATAACGTCATTTAGCTGGCGCAAAGGTGGTTAAAAACCGTTACATACTGTTTCCCACAGTGTTCGCAAATAAACAGTACGTTCGGCTCACACACCCAGGAACGATATCTATTTTTTTAGTGATTGTGTAGACATACACAACCCTTAATACCGTTCGTAACTATTTTCAAGAAAGAACCGAACATTATACAATGTTCGGTTCTTCGTTAAAAAACAGAACAATTGTAGTGATACTGTAGACAAACATTATATTTTAATGTTCTATAATGTTTTTTTCGTGTGTGTATTTTGTTTTTGTAAAAAAATTTTGATTTTTTTTACCAGCCAAAAGGGACGAACGGTAACGAGCCGAACCGAACACCTTGAAGTTTGTGGATTTTCAAAAAAAACCGAACGGAATTAAATGTTCACATCTTTTGTTGAGTTTGATAAAAACAGTAATATTTTTGCGTTCGAAAGATGACTAACAGGGAAACGTTATTTTTTTTACACAAACACTATAAGCGTTTGTGTTTTCCACAAATCTACCAAACCGAACATTAAGACGCGAAATTTAGTGTTTATTTTCGAACACTGGTTTTTTACACAGGTAATATAAGTCTTAGATGTAATAATTTAAATAAAAAAAATCTACGTACAACCAAAACATTTTATGACTGACGAAAGGGTTACATATGTACCTATGCAAGACGAGCAAAAACAGAAAAAAGGTGAAATTTTAAAAAAATCATAAAAAAATAGCGTTTTTTTTTTTTAATTTAAAAGAAGAGATTTCTTGATGTTAAAGATTTTAATTGATACAACAAAACTCACTTTCAAAAACCTAAATTTTTTTTTTTTTTTCTAAAAAGTGAACAAAAAATTCGCTTATTTTAATTTCGAACGCATTTTTTTATCAAAAAAATTTCTAATAAAATTTTTCTAAAAATATGTTAATATAGTCTTTCACAGAAAGAAAAAATCAATGTAAAATCTTTATTCGTTTACTCACAAAAAAATATATTGTAAAGCTCACAAAACCGTAAAAAGTCAATGAACACGCATGCAATTTAATCAACTTTCCTGACTTTAACAGTGTCCTATAATACAAATCAAAAGCCTTGAAAATTCAATATACGAAGAACAACTTTGTTGTCTGTCGAGCTGCGTACTTAAATTGTTACATTTCTTAAATTTAATTTTTTGCCTAGTGTCCGTCTAGATTGGCAAAAAACCCCTTTGTGAGACGTTTCAATTTATTGTGAAATGGTACGCGAACAAATCACTTTATAACAAGTTAACGAAATATTTATATTTATTTTCTCTTTTAACATATTTTTTGGTAAGTGCTTTGACAACTTGTTATCACCTTAATGCTTTATAGCTTAACTGAAACTTCGACATTTACCATTTCAGTAGGCTGTGTGTAACCACTTATATTTTGCACTTTTTATAAGCACTTAAAAATCATGTTAAAATCATGCAATAATTATGGATTTTTTTGGAAATGAAGTTGATTACTTGAGAGAATAAACTTCTATCCGTGTAGGTATAAAAATAATGACTTACTTTTTAAGTAACATATACATAGATAAATGTTAATGCGTTCATTTTATAACATCTCTTGTAAAAATCATTTTGTTATTTCAGTGAAATTGTAAGAAGTATTTTTGGGTTTTTCTGAATATTCAACACATCATTTTGTGGGCGAAGTTTTTACTAAGTCTGTGTTCATACGGCTCATGTCTTATTGACATGATTGCAACTTTATAGGCGAGAGGGACGAGGGGAAAAGAAACGAGTACACAGATGCATGTACTGTCTTTACGCTTTTTGAAAACAATAACAAAAATAAACAACGACATTTTTGTTATTGTTTTCATGAGTGCCCCGGTAGGCTGGCTGCTAGTGAGCTAGTCTATCAGCGCCGGGGTTGCGGGTTCAATTCCCGCCAGAGATTCTGGTTTCTCTTTCCTGCTGACAAGCGTAGAGCTTCGCGGGATTAGCTTTAGGAATTAAAAAAAAGCACACATGCACACGCACGACTATACAAAATAAAAAACATGTCGTCAACATGACATGAATCATTTGAACGCCAATTCATGTTCAAAGAAAGAAGAAAAAGGAAGAATCTTGTCAATAAGACATGAGCCGTATGAACTCAGACTAAGTTACTGTTATTCATTTTCGTTGGCGTATACTTGATAAAATATATTTATATTAATCATATGTCTTACGCAAAGGGATGTTACTCTTTTATAGTCCCCATTATCTTTTCTTGTGTATCAGCACCAAAAAATAACCATCTCAATTGTCATTAGTAGTATTCTGAGGCTGGAGTTATTCGAAGAAAATAAAGCCATATTTGTTCGCCTGTCTGTTAAAAACACGAGCATATCCATATAAAGTCATATTGGTGCCACTTTACCAAATCAGTTGAATTAAAATTAATTTCAATAAAATTTATAGGAAAATATTTATATTAGTTTCTTAGAAGCATAACCAAAAATTAAATTTTTCTTAACACTAGTCCGACGGAACAGGTACAATTTCAACTTTTCCGTTTTTAAATTGCAGTAATTTTTTTCCTACAAAAAGGAGATATCTGAAGTTCTGTGACATCTTCAAGCCATTGATTAAGATTAATATTTTTAAAATTTCAGGAAAATATGTCAATGTCTTACTATTTTATAAGGCCAAGTTGATTTCACACCCTTAAAAGGCTGACGAGGTACAATTGTACCTTCATATATCTTATATGAACATAAAAAAGAAAGTGAATTAAAATTAATTTTATTAGTATATATCTTTTATAAATACGCTGCAATATAAATGAACACTTAAATTAACATAAGAAACAAGAAATATATTTATTGAATTTGTGTGTATGATATGAATGTTGTATTTTGAGTTGAGTTTTTGTCGCAAACAGGTTTCTCGCAGATCACAAATTAATTTCTAATCTTACGTTGTATACGTTTCTCACTTTGGAAATTATAACAACTGAATATGCTACACGTCTGCCATAAGGTACTTTGGAACCAGCTTCCAGATTTGGCGCTGCTGCTATTAGCTGTCCCAGGACCATTTCTATAGTTCCTTGTACAAAATATTTACATGCAATTAATTTGTTGCTGCTACGTTGTTCAACTGCTGGCATACGAAGCTGCATGGAAAGATCGTTCTCAAACTATCTACGCTGATCTTTTGCCCTGAACCTTTAATGATGTTCTCTACTTATTACGTAAGAAGCCCAGACAGTGACGCCAGTCATATTATAAAATAGAGCAACATTTTATCTATTACATTAACTCCACCTTTAGTTTTGTTGAAGAATTTGATTATTTCTGGCTTGGTAAAAGTGTGTTTCTAACTTCTCCTGTCGTACTGTTGTAGACAAAGTTGGTTGAATAAATAGGCCGGTCTTTGTAGGCTGCATATTGTTTGGCAGGAACTTCTTATTTTTTCTAACTGTACCAACTAATGTCATATTTCAAGAATTTAATTTCATAGCTAATTCTAAGGACGTAAACAAATTATCTGTCACTACGTTTCTTCCAGATCCTTTATACAATTCAACTAGGTCAAGTACAGTTCTTTCTACAATATTCGTTTGCCGTGGACCGTCTTTTGAATTTCCAGTATAAATGTGGCCTTGTAGTGGGTAAGCATTCGTTGAGTCACAAGCCCAGAAAATCTTAAAGCCGGTTTAGAGGGAATATATTGTGTTAACTTAGTATGGCATCTTAATGGAAACAGTTGCTCATCGATGGTGATGCATTCATATGGCTTGTATGTTTTCTCTAAATTTATATTCATCATAGTCCAGATGTTCCGCATTGGTGCAGCTTTGTCTGTTTTCATATGCTCTGAACGTGTGTTCAAATTATCAAATCGAACAAATCTCAGCATCATCTTGAAGCGGTCAACAATTCCGCACATTTAAGAGGCAATGAATCAAGATTCCACAATACGGACTGCAGTCGAAAACAAAAACTGTCAACCAAAAAACGCTTTTTGATTTGGTTTGACAGCAACTGTTTACATCCAATGAATCAGAGGAAAGAAACAGTTTTTTTCTGGCCAATGACAAATGAAGAAGTGGAAGAAATGGCAGTTTTTCTACATTTACTGCAGTTTTTTAAACGCTGATAAGAATACGCCAAAATGTATGAAATTAAGTTTCGGTAAATGGCTGAAGCTTCGCAGACTGTTTTTGCTTTTTAATTTGTTTCGCTCAATATATTGTCATTATTTCTGGAGTAAAAATTGACTTGAAAATTCCTTTCTGAAAAAGAAATGTTAAGCGGTACAAACAAAACACAACTCCTTTTTGTCACAGGTTTATTGTAGTGATTCCTTATTTTAACATTATTAGAAGTTGACGTTACTATATTCAAATTTAAAAGTATTTCCCAAATGTGTGCTTAAAAATATTTAATTATTTAAGTAAATTATGACTTTATTTTAGAAAATAATCTGTATTATTGAGTTATTGAGTTTGAAGGGATATCTTTCTTCTCTCTAAGAAATACTATTATAATTATTGAAATGAATTGAAATGGCCGAATACTGCTTACCTTCTTGTTATACTATATACTAGCTCTATTACTAAAAACGCTTTTAAGCTATCTTAAAATATTTTTTACAACATAGAATGTGGCAAATAGTAACTATAGAATCGTACAAATCTCTAGAGTGTCGATGAGGGTATCTTGTTCCTGTAAAGTTTGTTAGTTTTGATATGCCTGCCTGTTTTCCTTATATAATTCTAGAGCATTTCTAAATTCTAATTGAAAATTTGTTATTTATGTGTACGAAAAGTTTAATGAAATATAAATGCTGTGTGCAGAAATATAAATGCTGTATATGCGTGCCGACTTTCAAGCTATATGGTATATGTATGTATGTATGGGATTCATTGGAATTCGTTTACGCTATATTGATATTTGGGCAAAAGAAAATATAATTTAATTGATACATTTTAAGCAATATCTATCGAAACTAAACGGGAAATATGGAGTGATACAAGTGGGTTCCAATTTCATAATGACAAGACGGAAGCAATTCAATTTTCTAGACGTTATAAAGTGGTCTCCAACAGCACAGTTTTAAAACTATACGGCAAATATATTAAATTCGTCGACAATCATAATTTTTTTGGATTAACTTTTGAAAAAAACATACATTTAAGACCCACATTCGGAACATTGAGGCTAGGGCTAACTCCAAACTAAATTTAATTAAAATGCTAAGATGCTCCAACTTTAAACTACGCGTTGTTAATATATTAATCTACCATTTATTCAGACTGAAAAACATTGGAACCAATCTTTAACACAGGGATAAGGTTTTCTATTGGAGCCTACAAATAATAGCCTAATGCTCAACCCTTTATGAAAAGATTAAAGTTGTTGCTAAACTACACACTTAAAATATTTCACCTGATGTACGTTAAATTCTCTGATATGAGAAAAATTGATCAATTCCAACTTCAATCAAAATGCAAAAAATATATCCCTTTTAACGTAACGGCTCATCAAGAGTTCAACAAAGTTATTTCAAAATATGCCATAAATATAAATGCTATAGAGAACATAACGTACTCTCATGTAGGGATTCCAATACCGGTGTTGCCGATACCGAAAAACCGGTAATACCGACAAAATTCTATTACCAAAATACGCTTTTAAAATTACGTACGTATTACGGTTTTTAAAATTTAACCACCGTTTATAATTGGATAATTGTTTTATTCTTGGTGCGTTGTTTTTAGATATTTTTATTCCATAAATAATACCGAAAAAAACCGATAATACCGAAAATACCGACGGTAACGGTATTGGAATCCCTTCTCTCATGGTACCCTGGAGCTTCTCAAATATAAATATAGATTTCTGCCTTGCATATACAAATAAACGGGATATGACCTCTTTTGAAATTCAATAGAAATTTTTAGAATTAATTAACATCAAATAGTCAAGTCATGGTCAGTTTTTTTACCGATGATTCTGTTATGAATGAGAAAGCTTGTTTTGCAGTTTTTGGTGAGAATATTGCCATATCTAAACGTATTCATAATTTTTCCTCTATATATACTAGCGAATTATTGGCAATAAAAACATGTCTAAAAATACCTATACTTAAAAACATCTCTCCAAAAACCCTTATTATAACCGACAGTAAAAGAGCCCTGGAAGGACTACGAGATCCATTTAGTAACAACATGAGTATACAACAAATAATTATGTTAATTACATCACTACCTAAACAAAAAATAGGTGGAAACGTAAAATTTTATCAGCTTGCCAGAAATTCTTTAAAAAGCAGGATCTATGGAAAGATAATAACGAAACTAAACTATTTAAAATCCAAAGAAACATATCGCACAAATTTATAGTACCCAATATGTCCAAAACATACGTTATTAAGTTAAATAGACTTAAAATAGGTCATTGTTAATGCTCACATAAACATATAATTGAAAAGACACAGTCCTCAGTTCGTGAATGCGGGCAAACACTAACCATCTCTCACATATTTAATGAATGCATTCTTCTGCATAACAAAAGTTTAATATATAAAAAAAATAACGTTAATATCCTTCAGAAAGAAAATGAAAACATTTTTGAGTAATTGTGTTTTCTTTTCTACGAAAAAATGTGACATTTTATTTAAAAAAAATTTGGTGTCTGTTTCTTAGAAATTTTGCTCCCGAAAAGGGTGGCTTGTTTTACTCTAAAAAAATCAACCTTTTCGGGAGCAAACTTTTTAGAAAACAGACATCAACTTGCATTATTTTAAATAAAATATCACATTTTTTTTGTAGAAAAGAAAACACCATAAAATAAGTATTTGTAAGTCGATTAAAATCTAAAATAATGTAAATATATCGTCGTGCCGAAGTTATCTTGCCGTATATCACAAAATTTTTTTTTGGGAAATCGAATCTAAAGGTTCAAAATTTCATACACAAAAATGTACGTTAAAAAAGTCGTCCAATATTTTTGTCAGATAATGTGTTTGAATTTCTTTATCGATTTATGTAAAAATATCCAAAGTCATGGAAAAAAATTTTTAAGTTATAGCCATTGTCACGTCCGAAAAAATTTTTCAATTTTGTCGTATACGCCACTTTTAGCGAAATATTTTTTAGTTTGTGGGATATAAGTCAAAATAAGGTATTAAAAAACTACATTCACGTGTTATACTAATATTGAAAATTAATTATAATAATTTTCGGTACGAAAATGTATGCTAGTGACAAATATATTTACGTATAGTTATAGTTTTTATATTATGCTAGCATATACCCGCTACTTCGTTAGCGTCCCCTTTTTCTTCGTGGACATATTTGTAAGCCAAAGTATATTTTTTGTTTAAATTCGAAAAAGTACCAAATTCGTATGCGTATTTTTTTGATAAGTTTCGCATATGGTATTAACTTTATTTCTACGTTAATTGTTCAAAAGATATATGGGGTTTCAAAAAAGTACTAAAATTCCGATTTTACCCGTTTACTCCCTTAAAGGGCCGAATTTCAAAAAATAACCAGAACAACAATAAGTATTACATTTATTTTGCATCTCTTTTAGTTTTGTAGATATAAAGTTACCGAATTTTCACGTTTTTACCTTTTTTACCCTACAAACATTCGCATTTCGAAAAATCCCGTCTTAGTGGATTGATTTGGGGAGTGACCAATCGCTAGTCCGAATTTCAAGTTTATATGATCAGCGATGATGAATGAGTCAGTCAGTCAATGATATATATTTGTTCCTTTTACTCCTGCAAGGAGCATAGGGCCGCAACTTTTACATATGTATATAGATTATCGAATTTTCTTATGTATGAATAATTTTAAGGTTTATTTTTACTTAAGGGTGGTCCAACCATAATTCAATATGTTAATTGTGAGTCGCACCGTAGCGTCAAATTTTTGTCCAACTTAATTTAACATTTCTTTGTATCAGTGTCAAATTAAACCATGGAGAGGTACAGCATTGAGCAGCGCGCTAAGATTGTTGAAGCCTTTTACAAATGTGGCCGTTTAAATCAAAAATACATTTTGTGCACATCTTATTTTTTTTGGACCAGCATAATCGATGAAATGTGTCCACAATATGGAGAATTGTGCGCAAATTTCAGCAAACCGGCTCTGAAGGAAATGTGAAAACGCCTGTGCGTGCATGTTTAGAGCGGTTTATGGCCAGGCGGCATCATCTGGCCGTACTTCGTCGAAAATGAGGAATGCGCTAGCTAATAACAGATTTCTTGTTGCCAGAAAGTGAGGATATGGGCCTGGACGATAAGTTGTTCTAACAGAATGTGTCACACGGCCAACGAAACAATGGCTCTATTGAGCAGGAAATTAAATGGCCATGTTAATTGGTCGTCACGATCTTGAGATTTGATACCGTTGGACTTCTTTCTTTGGTAATATTAAAAAAAAAAGGTTACGCCAAAAAGCCGAGAACAATTCAATAGCTAAATATTGGACATTGAACCTCAATTATGTCTCAGAGCCATTGAAAACATGGACAATCGGACAGACGTATGGTACCGAAGCCGCGGCGAGCATTTGGCCGATATTTTGTCTCAAACATATTTGTCATAGATTCTTCTATAATAATAATAAAATGCAGATAATTCTCTGAAAACTTTTTGTTTTGTTTACAATTAACACCGTGCATTATATTTGGACCACCCAAAATAATTAACCTTTAATTGCTTAACAATAAAATTAATTTAATCAATATAGAAATAATTCCATAAATATAATTAGCCGTTGTGTACTACATCCGAAAAAACTCTTTACATTTACAATGAAATATGTTAAAATAACAGTTATAATAATAATATCGTCTATTTTTTGTAACATGCCTGATATGCTTGTTCACATACAACAAGATAACGCAAGATTTTTTTTACTGAATGTTTTCATACGCTTTTTGTGGTATATCCACAATTATGCTACATACGATATTATAACGCATTAAATTTTTCGCAAAAGTGGATAAACAACAAAACTGCTTCGTAATATCTCATTAACCATAAGAGAATGAGGATTGCGAAGATCGACAGATCTGTTAAATTTACCAAAGGAAACGGTCTTATCTCATTTTTTTTTTTTTGATTTTGTGATATACGACAAGATACCTCCGGCACGACGATATGTATGTATGTATGCATATTAGAATATAATAAAAGGTCTTATGTGAAATTTATTGGTCTACTAGCTGGTCGCCCCGGCTTCGCTCGGTAGCTGATTACTAATGATCGATGGAGCCGTTTTCTGATTGTAGGTAAATCGAAAAAAGTGGGCATAAAAGGGGGCGAGGCAATATTTTCTTTGCGTAAAAACCTAAGTTGGACCATGGCGATTATTTTCAAGAAAAAATCATCCAAATCGGTCAAATAAATAGCAAAAGTGGGCGTAAAAGTAGGCGTGGTAAATTTTTCTTTCGATGAAAACTTAAAATGGATTAATACGAACATTTTAAAAAAAATTAGTCAAATCGATGGAGCAGTTTTCGGATTTTAGGTAAATCGAATAAAGTGGGCGGGGCAAAATTTTCTTTCCGTAAAAACCTAAGTTGGACCAAATCGGTCAAGCCGTTCTCAAGTTATGCGATCAGCAACAGACAACATTTCATTTTTATTATATAATAAAATAATACCAAATAAATAATAATCTATCAAAACTATAGTTTCTTAATTTATAAGTGTTGATTTATAGTGTGACAGTTTGTAGATAATTTATAACGTTAACCAAAAATTAAAAAAAATACTTGTTCTATAAAGAATATTTCTGAAAATTTTTGTCCTTTAAAATAAAATCAATTTAACCGCCTACTATGTTTAATTGGTATTCTCTACTTTCAATTGTATTTATTAATTAAGTTTGGTTGCCGCTTTTATATAATTTTTAATTGGTCACAAAGTTGTATAAATATTGCATTAAACAAATAAACGTTTTTATCCTACGGAAATACAATACAATACATACACTTAAACTAAATACTTCAAGCACCCGATGGAAAATGTCAATAGTATAACCAGAACGACTGAGTAAATGAATATCAGACAATGGCTATAAAAATAAGCCATATGCTTGTAATTGAAAATCCACTACAGGCCTTAAAACTATTGACGAGGTAATTCTTTTAGGCGATATGAAGACAATGGAACCAGAGGAACAACAGTACATTTTAATAGTTTCGTCTACGTTTTTGAATGTTGTTACTAAATTTTCGCAATAATAAATAAAATTAGATAAGGCACTTACTGCCTAATTCACGATGTCACTCGAACGCTTTCGTTCGCAAAAATTACATGTAAAACAAAAACAAATTTTTAGAGTTTGTTTTTGTTTTACATGTAATCTGTGCGAATTTAAACCGAATTTAAAAGGCGTAACCAATAAAAAATTCAAAATTAAGTTTTTGATTGATTCTTATGATTCTTCATTAACCCATTAAGGCCCGAACCATGATCCCATTGAGCTATAATGATGAAACTTTTACAATTTAATTGTTTATACCTAAATATGAAAGAAAACAAATTTTGGGCAAATCGGATACGTGGGAGCCCAGATAACTCCCGTTGCGAAAACGCAACGTTGGGCCTTAACGATATTCAAATTAAGCGCATTTGCAAAAATTTTAAACTAAAATATTTTATTCACGTCTTTAGGAAAAAACATTAAAAAGATATTAATTTACATTTTATTTTTAATTCAAATATGATATGCTCCAAGGCACTTTGGGTGCACTGCTACGTCACTTTTTTCACATTTGTAAATTGATCGGTCCATAATTTACCATAGGACCCATATAAAACCCACTCTCGAAAAACACTTTGGTACGCCTAAAACCATAAAAAATAATTCTATTATTATGAATTTTGTTCTGTCACAGTTTTAAATGACTAGAAATCACACTGTCAACTTTCGTATAGATCGGTTCATAATTTACCACAGGTTCAGGTAACCCTGCTGGAAATTTGTGTCAATTGTTCCTGGATTTGTGAAAATAGAACAAGTTCAAAAAGATAGAACTCATGACCAGTGAAAGGAGAACTAACCATCTAACTGGTGCATAAAGAACAAGAAGGTAAAAAAGTAATGAATTACGGTACATACAACATTGTATCGAAATAATCTTAAATTTTTCTAACTAACACTTAACACGTTCATTGAGAATAGATGTGTGACTGGTCAAATGGTGTCAAATAACCAATGACAAACCCATGTGAAAGTGATAGATCTTATTCATATAAACTGTTAGAACTGGAACCGGTCTCTTCCCCCAAAGACCTATCATGGGACTACTTTGGTGGAAGTTCGCTTCGCTTTAGGAAAATAGCACACTTGACATAGAGAATTTACCTACTGCGTAATAACAACAACTTATAATTTACATGTATACATGTTTTATTTAAATAGCAAGTGATTGTATTATTGATAATTTTATGTAATTTGTATATCGTTTTCGCATCACGGATGTTTTCATAAAAAATCATAAAAAAAGTCTCAAATAACTACGATGATTGGATTTTTGAAGAGAAATAATAATGTTCTTATGTTAGCTATCTCCTTCAGAAGTTTCAGATAGGTATACTATATATTACTTTATTTTTTTAAACTTTTTCCAAAAGTACCCAAAAATCAGGAAAAATTAAAAATTTTTTTAAAAAAAAAATTATGTATGATACAAATCCAAAAACAGGTCGAATAGATATTAGGTTAAATTTTATTTCTCTGTGCTTTATAACAATATCACGTAACAACAATATGCCTGAGGGGAGGTTTAAGTGAACGTTGGGAAAACGCAATGCAGGGCCTTAATGGGTTAAACTAGAAGTCTGGACAAAATTTTACACTTTTGCGATCAAAAGTTACGCTATTATTAACAGAAAACAAAGGGACGTAGCTACAAGTGTGTTTATTTCAAACACGTAAGACGTAATTACACATTTTGTTATATAGTGAAATGATTTTGTAATATAGTGAAATGATTTTCTTTGAAAGTTGCTCGAAGATTAACATGAGCGTCTTATCAATGCATGTTTTTCTGATATGTTTATAGTTTTCATTTCACAAAGTTTTATGCTTCTCCTGTAAAATTATATTTTCGTTAGTTACGCCCTATACTTATTAAATGATATGTTTAATTAATAAAAATAAATTATTATTAAATTTCTCTGTGTAGACGCTCTGTTGACAATGTCATCAAAATGTCAGCAAAATAATTGACAAAAGTGGCTACTTGGAGGCACTTGACTAACGATTCCTGCAGCATATATACACGCAGAGAAAAAACATGTTTAAATATGGTCACCTCCAACAAAACTATATTTAAAGAAAATTTTAAGCATATTATGTTAACATAACCATATTATTGCCACCAAATACCATATTATAGTTGAATTAGTCCTCCGTCTAGAAGCCACAACCATATTATGGTTGCCTCTAAACATGTTATGGTTAAATATGACAATAATTTGTTTTAAAATTAACAATAGTATTTTCCTATTTTTGAAGAGCCAAATGATATGGTTGAAAGACAACCATGCTATTGTAAGTGTTAAACATGTTTTAGTTATTTTTAACTATAACATGTTCGGAGGCAACCATAATATGGTTGTGGCTTCATGATAGAGGACTAGTTAAACCATAATATGGTTGTCGGTGACAATAAACTTGTTAAATGAATCATAATATCGAGGCATAACCGCAAAAAAAGCTTAATAAATTACTTTATTGGCAACACTTGCATCACCTCCTAAAATGTCATGGTCACATAAGGATCCGTTACGATTTAATAGCAAAAACAATTTTATCTCAACCGACAATATTCATGAAATAAAATAAAAAAACCCTCTTCTGTAAAATTTTATTTTTGTTACTTAAGATTTTTTTTGCGGTAATGACTCGATATGTTTAAAATTTTCTTTAAAAATAGTTCTGTTGGAGGTGACCATTTTCAAACATATTTTTTCTCCGGGTGTACACAGAAACATATTTAAAGACAGGGACCGTAACGGTTATAAGTGATATCAAAAAAGTTATTTTTTAAAAGTTATTTTAAGAATTTAAAAAAAAAACTCAATCTTTAACAGTTATTTTTCAACGTAAAAATAAAAGGTCGAATAAACTCTTAAAAATGGAGTTTTATTTTGCCATCAAAAAATAAAATTCATTTAGGAGTTTTATTTTTTCCGTCTAAAATAAAACTCATTTTTGGAGTTTTATTTTTTTCGTATAAAATAAAACTCATTTTAGGAGTTTTATTTTTTCCGTCTGAAATAAAACTCATTTTAGGAGTTTTATTTTTTCCGTCTAAAATAAAAATCATTTTAGGAGTTTTATTTTTTCCGTCAAAAAATAAAACTCATTTGAGTTTTATTTTTTCCGTCTCGTTTGAAATTTATTTTTTCCGTCAGAAACAGTTTTGCATATTAATACAATTTATTTTGCACTAAGTTCATTGTTATATAGAATATCAGATATATTACACTAATAGTGAAAAAACGCCGTGGTTCCGCTTTTTTCATCAACTGTTTGCCAAATGTGACCTTAAAGATCAAAACAACATTTGGAAAAAAAGAGACCACATTAAAGTGCGTTAAATAATTCATACAAAAGCTATTAAAAGTTGAAACCAATAAAACGTGTTCATCATTTTTTATAGTTTTCAACATTTTTGGTGCTTAAATAAAAATACAAATCAAACAAAAATATTAATAGAAACAAGTAAGTTTTATATAATATTTTTTTAATATTTTTCTTAATATGGTTCTTATTTTTTTTTTCTTTTTGCAGATAAAAAATAACCAATGTGATGATCGACCATCGACAAGCGAGGAAGCTGTACGATCCTCACCGGATGTTTTCCCATCTTCGCCGGATGTTTGTGATACATCCCAATCTCAAACATCGCTTTTGGGTCAGTATTTGAACTCCCTTAATGTAGATAGGGAACAAGAAGAGGAAGAAAATGAAAATTATGTTGAAAAAAAACCTTCTATGAAATCGATAACTTTTTTCCAAGGCAGTTATCGATTGATAAACCTCTTTTTGAATACTGGGAGACAAAAAAAATATCATATCCTTACTTGTATAATTTAGCAAAAACTGTGCAATGTGTTCCTGCAACCCAAGTAAGCGTGGAAAGAGCATTCTCTGCTCTTAAGTTGGTATTGAGCGACCTGCGGTCAAATCTTTCACCAGAAAATTTGGAAAAAATAATGTTTGTTAAATTAAACAAATAAAATAAGTCTGTTAAAAAAAAGTAAACAAATGAATTTTAATTAAGACAAAAAAATTAATCTCTTCAAAAGAGTTTTATTTTATGAAGGCGAAATGAGTTTTATTTTAGACGAAAAAATACTCGTAAAATGAGTTTTACTTTATACGGAAAAAATAAAAGTCCGCAAATGAGTTTTACTTTAGACGGATAAAATAAAACTCCACAGATAAGTTTTATTTTAGACGGAAAAAATAAAACTCAGTTTATACGGAAAAAATAAAACTCCTGAAATGAGTTTTATTTTAGACGGAAAAAATAAAACTCCTCAGATAAGTTTTATTTTAGAAGAAAAAATAAAACTCCTAAAATGAGTTTTATTTTTGATGGAAAAAATAAAACTCCTAAAATGAGTTTTATTTTTGACGGAAAACATAAAACTCTTGTTTTTTAAGATCACTACAGATTCTGAAAGAGCTCGTCAGCTCGAATATATTGGTATATGACACTATAAGTCTCCGTTGGCTCTAACATGAAGAGTTTTTATGTTGAAATTTTCCGGATAACTGTTATTTACGGTCCCTGTTTAAAGATAAACACAACATCATTTATATACTCTCAACTACACTTCCACCGTCATACTCGTACACATCCTCAGGTATTAATGCAATTCAAACACAATGTGCAGCAACAATGAACTGTTAATTGATTTACTGTGATTCTCATCACATTAACATTTGCGTTAATTTCTGTATTTAAGAACAAAATTCCCCAAAGCTGTTTTACAGTGATATATTTTATTACTTTTTTTTCTTTTGCTGTGATTGAATGTGATTGTATTTCAATAAGTATTTGATATTTAATTGTATTTAATATCTTTCTGCGTAAATAAGGGGCGAAATGTCTATTTAATTTTTATTGTTTTTGTTGATATAGAGAATTTAAGAAAATTTAAACATTTTTTCTTTAAATGCATCTTGAAGAAATTATATATTATAAAAATGATTATTAACGGTGTTTTCTTTTATAGAAAATAGTAATGCATTATGCATCACATTACAAAGTGATACTCTAAATTACAATGGAACAAAATAATAACTACATTTTACACATAACACTAATGTGTATTTAGCGTTTTAAATATTGAATGCAAAGCGATATTCACCACGGTTGGACCAATTTTCAACATTAAATTTTCTTAGAATTACAAAAAGCGTTAACAACACTGATTTTTAATCATTAAAGTCAGCTGTTGTTCAAAATTTTGCGCCAAAAAAATAATTATTAATTAAAAGTAAAACAAACGAAAAACAAAAATTTTTTTCATCTATCACAATATAACCATAAACCGCAATACAACACAAATTATACGCAAAAACAAAAAAAAGTTAATAAGAAAAATAATTGCTTGCAAAAAATCATATCACACTCAATCATAACTGGGTGTAAGAAGTGGAACAAATTTGCCATTTATTGTTGCAACATATTTAAAAAGGAAAACGACAACCTACCACATTTTTTTAGAATAAAACAAAAACCCGCCCGAATGGTGGGTAAAACACCATAGCTTAAGAGGACCAAGAGCATTTCTACATCAGCTTGGATCGGAATGTGATAAAGCTTCATACAAGACAATAGAAATTTAAGTTATTCGGTAGTTCATAAATTAGGACACCTCCTAAGTTAAACTTAAAAATATAGAAAAAATCATTTATTAAATTTAATATTTTACAGAAATTTATTAAAAATACATTGATACTTATATCTGTGGCTTGGTGCTAAAAGGGCCAATATCAATATTTTTCTGTTTCGAGTTAATCGTTGCATTAGGTGTTTTCTCTTAACATCTTTTTTTTTTTTGATGAAACAGACAATGTTTTTAGCCCAGAACAGCTTCAAAAGGGTTTTGCTAGCAAATTTTAGTAAGAACTCTTCTCTAAAAACAATTTAATTTAAATTTTCTCAAAAGTAAATATTTTGTCATTGGCCCTTTTAGTACCAAGCCACAGATATACACATTCTATTTTAAAAGCGGAGTTCAGTAAATGTCTTGCAAAAGTGCAAAATATCGTTGATTTTTTTGTTAAATCCAACAACAAAATACACAGAGTTTCCGTTAGATTTCCTTTAAAGGCTACGATAGTTCGCAGTTTCTTTGTTGCAAGCCTAATATTGAACTCCGCTTATACAAATTTTAAAAACAGAAAACTTCATTTAAAAATGAAGATTTCAAAGTTTTTAGCTTCATTTTTTTTTTCATTTTTGAAGACCAAATATTGTTAGATATTGAAAAAATTCATTCTGTTGGCACATTAGAAGCAGGCAAAGCAAATGAAACATCTACTAATATTAACAATAAATTTGTTTAAGAAGTATTTTTATTTTCAAAATATTCAAACATTTTAAGCCGCTTTTTATCAGCATTTGCGTTGGATTTTTCATATTTCTATTTTTTGGCAAAGCCGTCATTTTTTACATATGCAAATTCATCAAAGATGCCGTTACTGTTTATATTAACCCATTAGAAGTCACTCTACTCAAACGAGTACAGCTTGCATTACAAGTTTCCAAGCAAAAACAAAAAAATTTTAATCGTTGTACCGTTATCTATGTTCACAACAATAATAACAACAGCAGCTAACAAAGAATTTGCATTTCTTTTTTATTTTTGTGTAAAAAATAATAAGTCTGATTTGTTTCACGAAATCAGTGGGAAGGTATCAACACTACTTTAATAATATTGAAAACAATAGTGGTATTCACGCCAAACTTGTTAATTTTTTACTCGGTAGTTTGTTAATTTGTTAAAGTTGCCAACTGTGAACGACCCCCTCTTTAAAACTTTGTTAGTCTGGTAACTTTCGTAGTAAAACAACTGATTTATTGTTCTGACACAATTTATTATTCTGGAAAAAATAAAACTTGCCACGAGAAAGTGTAAAAAAAACAATTGTAAGCCATTTAATTACTCACGCTTTGACACAAATAACGTTTGCTGATGGTAAGTAGTGAGTTACCAACTAACAACTATTTTATCAGGGGTGCCGTGTCGTTAATTTGTTAAATGTTAATCCGGTAGCGCGTTAAATATACAAAAACAAAATGCGTGTAAAAAAGTAACGATTAACGACTAACAAACTAACAAGCTCGGTGCGAATACCGCTAATATTAAATTTTTCTTTTGGTAATTTGTAGTAATTATAAGATTTAAACTATGAGTGGAGAACATTTTACGGCCCAAAAGTGATTCAAAAGCATTCAACAAGCTGTTGATAGCATATCATATGATGAGGGGGTGCTTAGGAAGATATAACGGTTTCAAGCCTATCAAAAGACAAACCTGGTACTATTACAGTTTTCGTACATCTTAAAATCATTGACAGCGACGTCAGTGACGATTGTGATGATGAACCGTTGGCACCAAAGAAAACTCGGCAAGACTTCGCAAAGCAATAAATCCTATTTAGCTCAGATCCTTTTCATCGCAGAGCTCAACCCCTCAGCAGAACTCTGAATTTTGTAAAAGACGAAATAGTGTATGTGAAGAAATATTTGAAAAATTCTTGATAACAATGACTTTGACCTAATAGCCTCCAATTCTGGCTTTCTTCAAATGTAATGGTCAGCTATGGCCAAAATATTCCTAAAGACGAGTCAATGGTAAAATATTTTGGATACCATCCCGATAGGCAATTCATTCGAGGAAAGCCGGTTTGATTTGGCTTTAAAAACTAGGTTGCGGCTTTTGCTATGTGTTAGATGTGTTTTTACAGCTTTTTACAAGATGAAATCTTTAAGTTGATATTAGAAACTTAGAGTAATGTCTGGGTTAATGTTTGCATATGAATTTCAAGATGAGGTTGACAGTATCCTAATAAAATACAAAACGATATGCGGCGCAATCTTGCCATATAAGAGCTTGTTGTCGAAAAAAGGAGTGCTTAAAAACAATAAAAACACAATTTTTTCATACATAAGAAGTCAGTGTACTCAGTTGAGTACAGCCCAAAAACTCAGTTAAACAAGTTTTTATTAATACAATCTTGAACTTAAAAAAAAAACATGTTCAGTTTTTGTTTGACCTCTCTAGATCATGGTTAAACGTACATTTTCTTATTGGGGGCATTTCTAGATTGAATGTGTAAATTGTAAATATTTTATTTAAATAAGCTAAAGTTACATTATGTAATAATCTGCGTGAAGTTTTCGACAATGAATGTTCATTAGCTTTAGGCGTATTCGACTGTGTTCCAAGAGTAGGCTTTATATGGGACCTATGGTAAATTATGGACCAATCTTTACGAAATTTTACAATATGATTTCTAGTAATATAGAAATAATTAATGCAAAATCCGTATTCAATCCGTGCATTAAACCACCATTCATGCTAGTTTTCGAAACAATATAATGAATTTTTTAGGTTGGTGGTCAAACATTTGTATTCATAACTCTTAGGCCCGTTTCCACAACTTACCTATAGCTAAAAGTACACTTTAACAGGCCTTATGAAAAGAGTTCTGTTATTTAAACTTTACTTTAATCTAAAGTGGCGCGATAAAGTAAATTAAGGTTTATCCTACCTGGTAGGTTAAAGTAAAGTTGTAATAATGGAACACTTGTTATACGGCCGATAAAATCTTACCTTTAGCTATTGGTAAGCTGTGAAAACGGGCCTTAGCTTACTTAACTGATTTTTCTGGATTTTGCTTAAGATAACTTGAAGCCATTAGATGCCAACATTGTTATTTGATTTTGAGTTTTTTTTCAATAGAGTGAGCAGTTTTTTCAATAGACGGACAGACAGTGGACATGGCTAAATTGGCTAAGAACTACCCAAGGAGCCAGCATATATGTTCTTTATAATTTCTGAAAATTTCTAAAGTTGATGTTAAGTATGCCTATATATTCTATCATTTAAAGCAATTATCTAGATTTTGTAAGAACAAATTGGAAATGCGTTCCCTGCGGTGCATTGAACAAAATATTGGAAAATATAACTGAAATGCATGAGACATTTAAAGAATTTCGGAGGGATCTTATCGTTTTGCTTACATGGTGCAACATATAAAATGCAAACACCTTTTCGTGCGGAATTTCCCGAAGGATATCTAAAGGATATTTCATTCAGGGCAAACAAGAAGTAGGTCATTCATGGTACCCGAAAGGCGACAATTTGACCATAAATTGCTCAGTTAGAGAAGCCGTCGAGAGATATCGAAAGCTTTATCCTTTCTGTTGTATAGACATAATTCAATGGTGTTCTTCGACACAGGGATATAGTATCGACCCACAGGAGCATGACAGTTTTCTGCTTTGTCGATATTCGTATTTCGATAAATACCTAGGATTAGATAATCATCCTTAATTACAAGGCTCTTGAATTTTTCAGATTTCTTGAGTCTGAGGTGCTTATAAAAGCACTTCATTGTCGTCCGGCGCCACAGGAGTCAGTAGCATTCGATGAGCAAGAACAGCTTCTTGAATGCCGAGGACTCGCAGAATTGTCTCGACCTTCTTTAAAGGAATACTTACGGGTAGAACGTGGTGGCTGTTGTTATAAGGAGTGTCATTATTAGTAGGGGAGCCCATGTGGAGGGGGCACCAGCTGCAATGTTTAAATCACTCCCCGGTGATGCTGCTATTCAACTCTAGCTTCTAAGCATAGACTGGGATTATAACTTTTGTAGGGCTATACACTCAAATTGCAACCTGTTTGAGAAAAATGGTTCTCACCAAGTGGATGGGATCCATCATGTGATTAGGTCATAGCGCAGGTGTTCATGTAAATCCAAACCATATTTTCCCACCTCTGCATAATTGTCATTAATTTTTTTTAAGGTTCCAGTAGATTTTTTGTACTTGTTTTGTTATATTTGGTTTTTTATTTATTCGACTAGTTTTTGGTTATTGTTGCAATTTTAATACCAGGTCATTTACAATTTTCATTGTCTGTCTGTTTGTACATCTTGTTGAAATGTTATTTATTTTGTTTCTGTCGTTGTTGCTCTTGGATAGTAGTTCTCCATTGTCCAGCCACACTTGGTTGTATGTATGAGACCATTAAAAATACATTAACAAATTTTAAATATGTCATTACACACACATATACGTATATGAAATGATTTTTAAATGAAAATTTAATAATGGAATTTTTTTTTTTGTTTTTTGTCAAGCATGTGCTTTATTCCTGTTTCATTTTAAAATGAAAAAAATAACCAACACATACATATACCGAACGCTTTACCAACACTTTAGTTTACAATAGCAAATAATGCCTCTTGTCCACAGTTACATAAATTCTGATATTTTTCATATTTAATGAAAACCCGATATTGTAATGACCACGATTTAATTCACACTGTATCATTTTGCGGTCTTTATATTAAAAATTAATATCTGCCCGACGACTATTGAAGGTGGTTTTTGCAGTTACAAACATTTTGCTATAAAATGAAATTTATAATATTGCTGACAATAACAATTGTTTGCATTGGCATAACCATTTGCATGATAGTGCACTGTGTCAATATTATTTTTAAATATTGCATAAATTATTATTTTAAACAATTACAAAACTAATTAACGGTGAAAATCTTTATATGCACAATTAGTTTAAAAATATAAAAGCAAACAAGCTGTAAAAAACAATGAAACATGCTCTAATATATTCCAAAAGCATAAACAAGAACTCAATCTATGATTTTAAAAATATTTTTATAAAAATGTTTAAAAGTTCTAAAATGTTTATAAAAAAACTAGCGGACCCGGCGAACTTCGCCTCGCCCTAACGTTATTCGTTATATTGACTGGTTGGGAGAAAAGTAAGGGAAACAGAGTAGCGATATCAAAATGCTAAACTTTTTCTAAATAAACTTTGACGTTTACAAAAATAAAGGGATATAAAAGAAGAGAACATAGGAAAGACACAAAAATAACACATTTCAATGTAGCGAAGTCCGACTCCACTAATCAGTTTTTCAAATAATAAATAATAAAGACAAACAAATGAGCCGTTTATTTTGAAAGGGGCATAAGTCGAGATATTTAAGGGTTTGCGTTTTAAGACGTTTAAAAATATGGATGCTAACTTTCGAGAAGATTCACTTGTATTTGATACATCATGATAATGATATTTTTCGCAGTATTATTATTGTTATTATTTATTATTATTATTTATTATTAACTCGATTTTTTTTGAAAAAGTGACTAATGCCACTTTCAAAATAAACGGCTCAAATGATACTGACGAAGAATAAAGAAACGTACGTTAATAATGAATCGTGTTGTCACTACGGTACGAATAACAAAACAAACCAAGAAAATCCGTCGCGCTCAAAACGTTTTTTGTTGCAATGATTTCCACAATTACCATCAAAATAAATAAATTGCAGCAATAAAAACAGCACATTTACTGTAAAAAATTACAATGCCAAAATGACACCTGTCAGATTGCCATTAAGGAATAATTTCACACAAAATTTCGTACAACAAAATGTGCATGGACACTGTGACACTTTTAACAAGTAAGAAAGTATAGTCGGTCAAGCCCGACAATATAATACCCTACACCACATTATTTAAAAACACATCATGCTTATGTGTCCATATAAATACAGATTTATCTATGTTTATAAACTTCATGAAAATCGGTTTGAAAGTTTGTGAGAGGTAGAAATTGTCCCCTGCCTCCCCTTGTGGTCCTATTTTTTAAAAACTGTATAGCTAATGTGTCCCTATGGATATGGATCTATCTATGTTTTAAATTTCATTAAAATCGGTTTGAGAGGCAGAAATTGCCCCTATCTCCCCTCGTGGTCCTATTTTTTAAAAAATGCATACATTTTTTGTCTATATAGTTAAGGTTCTATCTATGTTTTTAATTTCATTTAAATCGGTTTGATAGTTTCTGAGAGGAACAAATTTACCCCTATCTTTCTTTGTGGTTCTACGATTCGATTTTCAATAGGCTTGGTCCTTGTGCCAATAGGAACTTATGACCCAAATTTCATCAAATTATCTCCAAAATTGCGCACAAGGTTACATGGACAGCCAGCCAGCCAGCCAGCCAGCCAGCCAGCCTGCCAGCCGGACGGACATCGGTATACTTTTAGGTGGGTCTAGGACCAATATTTTAAGGCGTTACACACATCAGCACAAATGCATAATACCCTCTCCACTATTGTGGTGTGGGTATAAAAATGTCATAGTGTCCGTGGGCATTAAGACACTTTGCAAATGGACATTATTGATTTTTTTAAATGTCATAAGGTCCATAATTACTAAAGAAGTTAAATATAAAAAAAGATCTACATACACGCAGTGAAAAACATGTTTTATTATGGTCAAAACCAGCAAAACTATTTTTAAAGACACTTATTTAACCATAATATGGTTGTCGGTGACAATCATTTGGTTAAATTAAACATAATATGGTGAACATTTGTTTCAAAATGGTTTTGTTGGTTTTTCTTTGGGTGCATATATGTATAAAATATATAAGGGAAACACTTTTGGGTGCAAGGATTTTCTCCCCTATGGTGTAACAAATACCGGCTGCGCTTACTAAAGCGTCTCGGCTCGCTAACTAAAGTTTCTCAGCACAACCGGCCTTCGGCCGTGCGCAAGGATTTTCTACTCTATGGTATAACAAATACCGGCTACGCTAACTAAAGCTTCTCTGCGCAGGCGGCCTTTGGGCGGGCGCAAGGATTTTTTCCTTTATGGTATAACAAGTACCGGTTGCGCTAAGTAAAGCTTCTAAAATCTGCCTTGTTTCCGTAGGAAGGCCGACATCGCAGAAAAGCTTTAGTAAGCGAAGCCAGTATTTGTTATACCACAGAGGAGAAAATCCATGCGCCCGTCCGAAGGCCGGCTATGCTTTCGGGTTTGTAAGCATGTTGTGGACATTATGACACTCTACAAAATGTCATAAGGTTCACGGACTTTATGACACTGCTCTGATGGACATTATGACACTTTTAAAAGTGTCATAAAGTCCATGGACACTGTGACCGTGGACACTATGACACTGGACGTTGTGACATGCCACCAAATAAAATATATAAAAATTATACATAAATATTATTCATGTAACAAAGGCTGTTTTCCTAAACGTGTGTTCACAATCTATCAATACCGCGTAGATGCATTGTGTACTCAAATTTTCACTTACTTTGTATTGTATATGAAAATGGTTTACATCTACATTATTTTAACTGCTTTATTTGTTTTTCTCTGCGCAGTGACAATTACAAAGTTGCATTTCGGAACTAAATGCATTGTCAAAATGTTTATGATTGCATTTAAGAACATGTTACCATGTATTACTACAATGCAACAGGCGTTTAGAAATACAGCCAAACTGATCTTAAGAAAGTAAACCCACACACAAGCAAAAAACCACGCAAAAATAAAATAGCGGTAAACAAAAAATCATTCTTTGCATGTTTCTGTTGTTTTTATTACGAATAATAAGTGGTAGTTAGCAAACAATTACGATTTATAAGAGGTAAAGAAGATTTTATTTGAAAAAAAATTACGAATTAGCGAGGGGACCAAAATGTATGGAAATTTTACGAATTAACGAGATTTTTTCAAGGGACCGACAGTATATTACGAATTATCGGGAATTACGATTTATCGGGGTACGAGTTATCGGGATTTGACTGTATATATAGATTTTCTCAACGCAAAGTGAAGGGATTTATAATATAACCCCCTCAGTTTTTATTATTTTGTTATAAAATTATTAACCTAAAAAACAATTATCCTTTTTTTTAGTTTTAAATAATAATCTAATGATATTATAAAGCTGAAAAAGTTGTATGTTTGTAAGAGGCAATCTTCGGAACTGCAAATCCGATTTTAAAAATTTTTCAATAAAATGACGGACAAAAGCTATATATATAAGGTTCCACTATAGTGCCAGGGGCGTTGAACCTCCTATAATCAGAAACATTAATTATCCTTTTAGAAGCGACATTTTAAAGCAATAGTTTCCGTACTAAAAAAAAATCAAACCATTTTAACGTAGCTACGCCCCAATCCACATCCAGTGTATCTGTCTGCTCGACTATCCCCTGAGCGAATGCGAAAGTGACTTTTGCGTTTATTACACTTTATTGGCTAAGCAGCTAACCCTATTTTGATGAAATTGGAAGTATTAGGCTCCGGGAATATCTAAGCACAGATGGGTAATTTCTGCCTATCCGAAACTATCTTACTGATTTTTGTAAAATTTAAAAAGATTTTATCGATTTACATACAAGAAAACATACGTAGGCTTTATGTATTTTTCAAACTTTGGACCAATAGGATAACATTTTACTTTTATATTTAATTTAAAATTACCTTTGGGCGGGCATCCTAATGCAAATAACGTAGTTTTCCAAAGCTATGGTAACATTTAACAAATATTTAACCACTTTCTTTATTAAACATATGCTTCATTTGCATAGCGTTTGCTTTATCAGACAGCATATAAGAGTTCACAAATAATATTTTACTTAGATTTTTTTTGGAATTAAAGTTAAGTCAAGAATCAAAAATTTAAAAAAGGAAAGATAAAGGTTGCTCAACTAAGTGGCATGTCAAATATTTAGAACCTGGAATAGTATGTTAAAACGTTTTTTTTGTTTTTTAACTAAAAGCTCAATAAATTTGCCTGGGTATAAACAAAATATTATATATAAATTCAATTTGATCATTTGAAGAATAAAAACGAAGTACATAATGGAACAAGCGGTATTAAAAATTTTCTTCAATAGACCAGAGTCGAGTTAAAAGCAAATTAAAAAAACAACATCCTTAAATATTTACGAAGAAGCCAAAGTTCAGTTTTTTATTTAAATACTTCAATATTTTTTACTCAATCTGCCTTATGTACCCCTTACAATAAGTAGTAAAAAACTTAAAATTAAAAATGAATCCCACACTGTAAGTCACATGCACGTTAATACTGTCCCCTACCTCATAGCGTGGAAGATCGGGTATTCGAAGTCTTGTTCGCATTTGAAGTTGAGAAGGGTGCATTGCAAACAGATTTTGATGGCTGACCAGTTTAATAAAAGAGTGCAGTTATAATTAGAGTTTTTTTTTTCCCGGAGTTTTTCGATTCCCGGGAAAGCGGGAAAAATTTTTAAATTTCCCGGGATCCCGGGATCCCGCTCCATACAAATAATACAAAGTAAACTTGGTTTTATTAATGAAAAAAACTTTTATAAACAAGCGTGAGGGAACTTGTTTACAAAGAAAGTAAAATAAATGCTTAAATACACAAAAATTAATTGAAGATTGAAAGCGGAACTTGAATTATTATTACCTTTGGCTATTATAAGTAAATTCCGTATTATGATGATCTAGTTCAAGATAAAATAAACATAACAATTGAGGTACTCAAGATATGAGATCAAAAAGTAAAATCATAAAATATATAAAATATTTTAATAAATATATTAACATTTTTTAACGGCGCACAGTAGCGCCCGTAGAGCAAACGAGGTTGCAAAAATCAAAATTTTCATGAGCACCGACGAAGTTTTGAATAAACTCATGTTATAGGAAACTTTTCAACGATTTCAAATCTGCCACTCTTAATAATATCACATTTTTAGTTTAGAAGATATAGCCGTTCAAAGTTGACCGACTTTCGGTTTTCAAAAAAACACACAATTTTTAGTAAATTTGTTGCGATTTCAGGTGTAATATCACGAAAAATAGGTAACGAATCGCCTTATTTTTTGTTTGTATTGATTGATGCATTTATTAAATGTGTAATGATAAAAAAAAAATGAACTGTTTGCTTTGTGTTTCTCCTGGTAAATCACTATTTAAAAACTATCCGTTTTTTCACTATTTTTCAACTTTGACGGAAAATAACAAAAATCTATATTTTTCTATATTTGCCATATTTGCAAAATCTGTTCTTTGATTATTTCTTTACATAATTCAAAAATTTTATCTGCCCGTACGTGCCCGTTTGGCTTCTAGAGGTAAAAAAGGTTAAAAAGACATGGTTGCCATACTAATATTGCGGTTTAATAAAATTCTTTAATTTGGCCCCTACAGCGCGTAGGATGCTCCTAGATGGGTCAAATGTATGACCAACCCCACTTTATTATTTATTGCCGAATTTCGGTTTTTTTAGTTATTTCAATAAACTAAACCATTTTTGAGTTACGCGAATATATGTGTGACATGGAATTACCCATATACCGAAAATACAGAAAATTGAAAAAATAAATTTAAAAAAAAAAAATTTTTTTTTTTAATTTGTTGGGTAATAATTTAGAACCCTAAAGAAAAAAAAAATAAAAACAATCTAAAAATGTAAAAATAATTTTTTTTTAGGTACCATAAAATTGATTTTTCTACTAATTTTAACTTTGATAACCCATAAGTAGGCCCCTACACAGCGTAGCACCCTTTTCAAATGCACATTTCATAGGCTGAACAGTTATCTATCATATGCTGTTTAAACTGTTCAATTACCTTATTCGGTTCAAAAGATATGATTTTTGCAACGAAAAAACTCAAATGGCGCCACTGTGCGGCGTAGGAAATTACTTTCTGACACACTCAAAGCGTTTAGTGAGTCGCCAAAGAGAATATTTCTGATTTTGTTTACTGATTACCATGTTTCCGAAAAATTTCGTTTACTTTTTTTACCGAGGTTGGACAAATAATTAAAAGTGCACCGTTGTTGCATGCTTCTGATGTCAAGGTTGATGCAAAAAATAGCATCATCCGGACTACTTCTTACAAACTATTTCTTTTCATTAGGTCCATCTGTAATCTTTAGGACAATGTGTTTTTCAAATTGTATGTTTTAGTAACTTACACGAGTTTCATTATTTTTTTATTTCGGTTTCCCCGCACTTCCCGGATATATTACCAAGCTCGATTTTTTTTTTGTAGATACGACTATGTTGCAATAACGGAGCGATATGTTTATGTATATCCTATTTTTAAGACTTGTCCATGGTCAATGAGAATTTACTGCCTGCATCTTATTTTGAATTTATGTTCTTTATCAATTCATCACTTCACTAAATTTATTAATTATCAACTGTTGCACTGCCCATTCTGCTTTTAATAGATTTATTGCTGCAGGAGACATTGATTTACGTTTGTACACATTTCTTATAATTGATCTAATCGACAACCCATCCACAGATGCTAATTTTTAGAGAAAAGAAAACTAAATTTCAGAGTAAAAATAGCTGTTTTCTGAAACTATGAAGAACTTTTTATTTCCCGGGATCCCGCAACAAAAATCCCGGGAAAACGGGAAATATAATAAGTGAAATTCCCGGGAATTCCCGGGACGGGAAATCCCGGGAAAAAACCCTAGTTATAATACATTTTGTTGCCTTAAATATTCATACAATTTAATTAATTTTGAATTTTGTTTGAGTAAAAAAATTTGTTGTGCATTTCAAATGCGGTTTAACAAACAGATGTAATATAAAACTTAATACAAGCCACAAACAAAAGTTTTATAAAGATATTGATGTTTTATTTTTGGAAAATTTTTTTATTTGCATTTGCTTTAGCCAAATGTGATCATTTTAAACAATTTTAGATGTTAAAGGCAGGGACCGAAAATAACAGTTATATTGGAATTTTATAACAAAAAAAGCACATAGAAGTAAACGCCGAAAAACTGATATTGTTCCTTATGCACTTGTCAATGATAAAATATATTGATTTTTAAAATTTTGATTTTTATTTTTTCGTTTAAAAATAACAGTTATTTTTTGATTTTTATTTTTTTGAACAAAAACAAGTAAGAGTGCTATATTCGGCTGTGCCGAATCTTTGATACCCTCCACCGACACTTCGAATGTTTTAGGACTAATATCTGTATGATGTCTATTTATTATTATAATCTTTGTAAAAACAGACATCTGCATTAAAATTTGTTGCGGTTTAGACCTTTATAAAGTTATTGATCGACAATCAGAATCAATTTTAAAAAGCTTGAGTAGAATATCAGTTTAAGCTGAACTTAAATGATTTTCAGGAGAATAAATTATATAAAAGCCATGGTAAGCTACGAACCAATCATCCTAAATTCTGAGAACGATTTCTGGTATTAAAAAACATAAATTTCAATACAGCGGTGCAATTAGTTTAAGCGTTTGCAGTAAATTTCAGAAGGCTGCTAAAATCGAATCTAAGGAAAATTGTGGACCGTATATCACAAAATTGCATAACATTTTTTGCTGGCCATATGAAGCTAAACTGGAAGAAAGTTTACCGCGTATTTAATTATTTTACCAGAGTGGGCTTTATATGAGCCCTATGGTAAGTTATGCACCGATCTTCACCAAATTTCACAGTCTCATTTCTAGTTCTATAAAACTATGATGTATCAAATTTTGTTATGATAGCGTTATTTTTTACGTTTTTAGGCGTACTAAGCTGTTTTCTGGAAGTAGGTTTTATATGGGGCCTATGGTAAATTATGGACCGATCTTCACGAAACTTAACAGTTTTATTTCTTGTCCTATTTAACTGTGACGTGCCAAAATTTGTTATGATAGCATTGTTAGTTAGGATTTTAGGCTTACTATACTGTTTTCCGGGAGTAGGGCTTATATGGGGCCTAGGGTAAATCATGGACGGATCTTCAAGATATTTAACAGCGTGATTTTCAGTTAAATAAAACGAACTGTTGCGAAATCTTATATCATGCTGTGCATTTTTCCACCATTTATGTTAGTTTTTGTAACAAAATTATCAATTTTTTTTAGGTGGTGGTTCCACATTTTGATTCATAGCTCAGATCCTATTGAACCGATTTTGCTGGATTTCAATCCCAAACTGCTTAGGATAACTACAAGCAATTTGACACCAAGTTTGTATATTTCTTTTGAGTTTTTCGAAAGTGAGCGTGTTTTCAACAGACGGACAGACGGACAGACAGACGGACATGGCTAAATCGACTTAAAATTACTCAAGGACCCAGAATATATATACTTTATAGGGTCTGAGATGAATAATAAAAAAGTTTCACACGGAATGACAAACTTAATATACCCTCTTCACAACTAATTGTGGTGGAGGGTATAAAAACAGTTTTTTTATGGAACAAAAATAACTGTTATATTTTTATTTTTATTTTTTCGATCAAAAGTAACAGTTATTTTTTGATTTTTATTTTTTCGAGCAAAAATAAAAGTTATTCTCTAAAGAAGTGTACGTGTTTTAATAATTTAGATGACTTTTAATAATTATTTTAATGTGCATAAGAAATTCCAATGATAATTACACACTAAAATAAAAATTTTAATTCAACTAAATTATTAAATCACGCACATTTCTTTAGAGAATAACTTTTTTTTTGCTCGAAAAAATAAAAATCAAAAAATAACTGTTACTTTTGATCGAAGAAATAAAAATCAAAAAATAACAGTTATTTTTGTTCAAAAAAATAAAAATAAAAAAATAACTGTTTTCATCTGACTCTTATGAAAAAAGGTATAACATGTATTTATAAACAGACTAGTACAATTTGTTTTATTTACATAAGTGGGGTATTCACAAGGTGTGCTATCATGTTATGTTGTCATAATGTTCTAACATTTTACAATGGTTTAAAAATATTGTTGTTTTTTGTAAACAAAAAGTGTCTTAAATTAATAGAACGTTGCTTGCTATGTTTATTGTGCTGTCGTAATTAATCAGAAGAGACCAGAGCTGAGCGGCTGAGCCGTACCTTGTTAGTTCTTGTAGCCGTCGCCGTTGATGGTATAATTCTATCCGGTTAACATCAAAATGTGACCTGCGGCTAGCAATTTTTGCAAGAAATCACTTGCGGCGTCAAATAAGATCGGCTTATGACTCTGCTGTTTGGTGAACAAACAAAATAAAATTTATTTCTTATTTGCGTCTGCAAAATGGAAAATAGTCAGGTAAGATCCAATTTAATTTATTAATTCATGTAAAAGAATTTAAAAATATTTTGATGTTAGCTGATTTAAATTTAAAATAGCATACTAAATTATGAGGGGTTGTTCACAACAGTCGTATTTTTTCATGTTATTATTTTAACAGATATGACTTTATGACACCCCAAATATATAAAAAAATATTTATATCCTTTTAAAGAAAAAATATTTATATCCTTTTAAAGAAAAAATATCGTTTTTTTCTTTTGTAAATTTAACAATTTGTAAAAAAAATTGGAATATAAAAAATTTCACAAAAAAGTCCTATCACACTTATTCTTCGTTTCGGTTCGAATCGGAATTTTCTCCGTTTGGCAACTTTGGTATTTTGCCTTCGGTTTCAATATTTTTTTTTTTCGATTGGTTAAGTTCTGCATTAAGATCGTAGCTACGTTTTACCAAGTCTTTTATTTACTTGATTTTGTGCTGCGGTCGTTTAAAAAACTGTGTACTTAATAAAAAAAAGGTAAGTAAAATAAGAGACAATAGTGGTATTCACACTGAGCTTGTTAGTTTGTTAGTCGTTAATCGTTACTTTTTTACACGCATTTTGTTTTTGTATATTTACCGCGCTACCGGATTAACATTAAACAAATTAACGACACGGCACCCCTGATAAAATAGTTATTAGTTGGTAACTCACAATAAGCTGTTGCAGTTTCTAAATAAATATAATAAAAAAGTAATTTGTGATACATTTCTAAAAAAATATTTGTGTTTTGGCAATTTTCGTGTATCTTAAATGTGAGTATGTTAATTAAATGATTTTTTTATTTAAAAGTTACCTGACTAACAAAGTTTTAAAAAGGGGGTCCTGCACAGTTGGTAACTTTAACAAATTAACAAACTACCGAGTAACAAATTAACAAGTTCGGTGTGAATACCGCTAATAAATATTAAATTGTTAATTTTTTCTGTACTTAGCCCTGCTGTAAGGTCAAGTAAAACTTACGAATCTTAGGTAGAGGACCATTTTAATCCATATTGGTTTTTCTTAATAAGTGAACAATTTTTTTTTACTTATTTTAATAGTCTGCAAACAAATAGAGCTAATTTTCATATCTTCTAGTCTTACTTCAGTTTATATCCAGTATTTGACTGATTTCTTAGCTGAAACAATGGAAAATCGGCGATTAAACTGCAATGATATTGTCCACATTCTAAATAAAAGCTTCTCTGATATTTCAACATGTAATAGCGTGGACAGGATATTGAATATGAAATCACCGGAAGAAATTATTCTCATTCAGAAAATTAAGATAATGCTGCCGCTATCGGTGACGTAGAAGAATTGAATGTCACAAAAAATGGAATGCTATAAAATTCGTCGCCACTACACAGTGGTATAAGAATATCATATCCCCACAATCGGGGCCAACACGATTTGCCGTTTCCAGATGCCATGATATATTGCGTTGGTTTTTTTATTATTTCTCCCCAACACCAGAAAAAATTAAAAATAACTGAAATACAAACAAGTATTGCAAGGTAAAATTCGACAAGAAATGGAGAGATCTAGAAACTTCTACTTTGCATGCAAACATTTCTGTAATAATTCTTGCAGGAGTTTACCGCGAAAAAATTAAGATCTGCATGATTTATTAAAATATAGCAACAAATTTATATTCAAGTTGCAACGGAAGATAATTTGCTCATCGTATAATGAGAAAATTTGATTTTTTTTTATATATAACGGACCAAAATGGTCCTAAACCTAAGATTCGTAATTTTTAATTTTTCTAATTTTCTTTACATTATTCATAATTAAAAATTTTGCAGAAGTAATAAAATATAAAAACACCACATTAGCTAAAGTTTTAGGTTGACATATTCAATCGTTCAAATAAAGCGAAAAGAAAAGCAAAAATTACCAAAATGGTCCAAACCTTAAAGCAGGGTTAAATTTCAAAGTTTTATTTAATTTTTTGTTATTCTTTAATTAGGCTTGAGTTCATCAAATTTAATTTTCATTAAATTATTTTCACTGAGGCAAGGAATTTTGAGTGAAATTTATTGATAATTTTTCTCTTCTTATATGTATTTGTGCAAAATTTCCCATAATAAGGAAATTTCAGCAAAATTTTCAATAGCTTACATATTTACGCAAAATTTCCTATAAATAGCATTTTTGAGAAAAATTTCCTATATAGATATAGCAAATTTTGCGCAAAATGTCCTATAATTAGCAAATGTGCGTCAAATGTCCTTCAATTAGAAAATTGGTGCAAAATTTCCTATAGTTAACAGATTTGAGCAAAATTATATACAGTGAGCAAAAAAAAAAATTGAACACTTGTTAAATTAAAATAAAAACACAGAGATTAAAGTAAATCATAAGGAAGTTGAAGCACTTAATCTACGAATCCAAGTGCAGACAGATTAGCGTCTATCACTTTTAAATATGTATGTATTTGGAAGTGGTGGACGTAAATCTGTATGGAGAAAGTAAGGGGAAGCACTTAATGCACGAACTATTTTTCATACTGTTAAGCACGGTGGCGGCAATGTTATAGTTTGGGGGTGTATGAGTGCTAATGGAGTAGGTAACCTTGTGTGTATCGAGGGAATCATGAATAAAATAGATTATTTAAATATGTATTCTTAAAAATAGTTTGCCATAATCCGCCCAAAAAATGGATTAAGGGAATGATTTGGTTTTCATGCAAGATAATGATCCAAAGCATTTGGCCGTTATCGTAAGGGAATGGTTGCTTTATAACACAAAAAAAGTTTTGCCCCATCCTCACCAGAGCCCGGATTTAAATCCGATTGAGCATGTGTGGGCTCATATGAAAACAAAATTAAGAGATTACCACATATCCAGAAACTAATCCTTAAAAAACTCTCTTAAAGATATCTGGAGTTCTATTCCCCAAGAAGTTACAAAAAATCTAGTCCATTTGATGCCAAGAAGACTTCATTCTGTTAAAGAAGATAAAGGACACTATACAAAATACTGAAAATTTAAATATTTTAATCTTTTTTAAAGTTACGTTTTGTCCTGGTATGTATGTATGTAACGTATGGACTTCAAAACGGCTGGGACGATTTTGATGAAATTTACGGGGAATCTTCAGAATATTCGGGCGGGTGACACTGTGAAGTCTGATTTTTGATTAACGGTCTGCGAGCGGGCAAAATCCAATCTGCGGCGTGGCAAAATCCAATTTTCATATTGCACTACCAATGACATCTATATAATTTGGACGATTTTTTCTTTAAAAGGATCGCCATGGTCCAACTTAGGTTTTTACGGAAAGAAAATTATGCCCTGCCCACTTTAACGCCCTTTTTTCGATTTACCTAAAATGAGAAAACACCAGGGGAAAAGGAGACGGTAGAGCACTTGCTATGCTACTGTCCGGCACTCGTTCGCTCCAGGGCGAAGCGTCTGGGAGATCATTATTTCCAAGATCTCGGGGAAATCTCTGGAATTGGGTTAATGAGACTGCTGGAATTCGTCAAGAGAGTGTGGGGTACTCTGGATACCATCACATCTGACTGACCTTTTTAATGACTTTCTTCTGCGGGTTATCGTACAATGTCGTAACGCTAGGGACCTATCTGGTCTATGCGGGGTCTTTGTGACCGGCCACTCTAACCTAACCTAACCTAACCTAAGATGAGAAAACGGCTCCATCGATTTGACTAATTTTTCTTTCAAATGCTCGTATTTTTTTAACGGATTTTAATAATCTTTTTAACGGACAGGATAACGTCTGTCGGGTCAGCTAGTTTGTAAATAAAGACTGACTTTGATTTAGAACGTCAAATGGCTATAACAGCCTTCTTTTTATTTCAAATTCTCAAAACTTTTCTGGCAGTTCCTTTGAACGCCTACACACAAGCTGATACCCTACAGCTGGATAAACATACATTGGGTTATAGGGATAAGAATAACGCTACAGTCTTAAATTATTAAACCAAAGAGTTTTCATAATTTATTACACCTCTTTGTGTTTTTCGTTATTTTGCCATTTTTTAACAGTGATGCCACTGACGTTGATTCTTATCTATGTTGTTAAAACAGTTAACTGAATCGCATAATCCTTAGTACGCACAACAAAAGAGGTTGACAATTGTAACAACTGTTGTTATTGTTAAAAGTAACCTGTTTCGCACATACATATTTCAATAAACAATATTTTCTTTTTCATGCTGGTGTTGTTTTGCCCTTCATGAACTAGTTAATGCACAAAAATTTCTCGAGTCAATTTAAAATGTTTGTTTGTTTTTATTCTGCATGTGTTGTTGTTGTCATTCGTTTTCTTTATTTCTTTTACTAGATTCAGTTGATTTTGTTTGTTTGTGTCTCTTACAATTGATTGAGTCCGTTTATTGTTTTCATGTGGTTCAGTGTTCAAGCTAAAAGGTTTTTATGCTGAAACTGACCAGAAAAATAAAAAAATAACTATTTCAGTTTATACGATTTTTTCTTATCAGGAAAGCTAAAATAACAAATTGTGGCCTTTTCCACAAACTGTTAGCTTATGTGTATTTTTGGTGATTGTTTAAGGTGCTATCAGACGGGATGTACTTTACATATGTACTGTCACTTTTCTTACCCATATGTAATTCCTTATGTATGTCAAAATTTCCAGTTTACATACGATTCCTAATTTTTGCTATCACACCTGCTTATGTTTTTCCTTATGACATAACCTATAAATGTAAACAAAAGCTGACTTTTGTTTACGTTTCAAAACAAACCAGCTGTTTTGTTTATGTTTGCCACAGGAAAATAGAGCGTGTTCTAATCGAAAAAGTTACATATGTATTTCCACATGTATTTTACACATGCAAAGTTTCATATGTATCACACGATGTGTACAACTTTTACAGATGGAAAATTTGACAGTACATATGTAAAATACATCCCGTCTGATAGCACCTTTAGTTTAGTTGCCTTTATTACTATTTGTTGTTAAACTTTTTATTGCACTTTTTTTTTTTTTTAATTTAAAACAAGCCGATTGGATATTTTGCATAAATTTCAAACGATCCTGGATGTATGCCTAGCTGCTTATATTTATACCAGAAATTGTATATTAAGAGTGTAAATATGTATGCGAATTTTAATTATTCAATATAAAGTTGCCTTGTCTATGCCTGCAATCCTCGCAAGCATTTGGTAGTGCGGAAGTTCGGAAAAATATTTGTCATTTCGTTGAAATAATCGCCAAATGTAAACTATCATAATTGTAATCTTCCGTAAGGAAGTTTAATCCACCGTGAGAAAGTTACCCAGATGACTCTTAATAGGCATTCCCAAAAGCTTTTTTAGTGCCTCTTAAAAAATAGTTATTAAAAATTATTTAGTCAGATGTACCGAAAAAGTGTCTGCTAATAGATACATTTTCATCTGCAATATTTATAAAACACTGCTAATATAATACTAATGCTGTATATTAATTTTTAATGGAAAATTTTATTAGTTTTAACAAAATCCTAATCATTTACGCTTACATTTTATACTTCAAGTAATAATTTTTTTTTAACATCGAAAATTTTTAATGAACTCTCTGCAGCTTTATGAAATGTCAATATAAGTTGTTCAAGTTATTGTATATCATTTTTAAGATAAAAAGACAATAACAGCTTACTCTTTTGCTCCTTAGAATTGTTGCCTTACTTTACTGCTGCAAAATAAGGTTGATTATAAGTTTTTTAGGGCATATTTTCTACTGTTTTACTGTAATAGTGAAAATGTGTTTATAAAAAATATACATAAATGACGTTTATAATAATTTAATAAAGTTTTGAATGAAAATTTTAACAAAAAGGGAATCCCGTGGCAAATAAAATGTTATTTTTATATAAAACTTGTTAAAAGTTTGTTCTTTTACTTTACTGCAGCTTTGTATGTCTTATTGCGTTACGCATAATTGTGCGCTTATTTTTTTAAATTAACCATTAGTACTTCGCAAAACTTTTTATTGGTTTCGTTGTTATTATTACACAAAATAAACTAAAACGACGTATATCCATCTATGTATGAAATTTTCGCGTTTTTCTTTAATTCTTGTTATCTTCGAGAGGTGACAACGAATACCAAATTAGACGACGAAAATACAACTACAATATATATTTTTTTTTTTTTGAAACATGTGGAGAAATCTTTTTTCAATCGGCAAGACGTGGAGGAGAAGTATCGCCAGCTTACATCTTTCAAAAACAATTGCAGGTATGATTTTGCTTCCATGTGTGTATGAATATATGAAAGCATTTAAGCAGTAAAATATGCATTAAATTTAGGTTTTGTAATAAGTAGTGTTTCGTTTTTGACTAAGCATTTGCATTTTTCGCAGCATTGGCGGGAATTAAAGATATATATGTGTTAGTTTCAGTTAAATAAGTTGATAAGAAAAGAAAAGTACCCGATGTAACAAAATTTTTTTGTTATTTACTTGAAACTCGCCTTTCGGGGGTTTTTGGGACCGACGATTACGAATCTGGTGTTAGATTTTGAAAATTCCAAATCATATCGAGCCCTTATAGCAAAAATTATGTAACCAACAAAAATAAAATTTTACAGGAGAAGGTTTTTTTGAAATATTTTTGCTTCAAGTCTAGGGTTTCGTTTGAAATTGCTTTTGCTCTTATTTCGTAACGGTACTTCCCAGAGATATAAAATTTTTAGAGATGATGCAAATGATCAAAAGTTATCGATTTTCATCAAAAAACAAAAATCGAAAATGTTGTTGGTTACATCATTTTTGCTATTAGCGCTCGATATATGGTGGACTTTTTTATTAATTTTCAAAATCTAATACCATATTCGTAATCAGCGAACCCGAAAATCCTTAAGTGACGACTTTCATTCCAATAATGTTACACAAAATAGTCCGTCATATTGAATCCGCCATTTTGAATTTTCAAAATCTAATACCAGATTCGTAATATTAAACCTTAAAAACCTCCGGATGATAAGTTTTAAGCCATAAAAGTGGTCAGGTGTATCAAAATGAATTCTTTAAACTTAAAAAAAAGTCCGCCGTATTAGATTTTGAATTTTCAAAAGTCAATGCTGTTGACTGCTGCATTAAGTATTTACTAAATATTGGTAAAAATTATAATTTTTATTAAAAACTAGCTGATCCCGCAAACGTTATTTTGCCCAACACTTGCTCTATTTCATTCCCTTAATAATAAAAAGATAAAATAAGATATAGGGAGGGGGAGCTTTTACCCCTCTTGCCCTATTTCACACACTATTGCCTTTCAGATGTTACAGTGTCTGCATGCCAAATTTTAAGAAACCCCGTTCATTAGTTAAGAAGATATAGGGAAAGGGAAGCTTTTACCGCTATTGCCCTATCTCAGATGTGACAGTCTCTGCATGCCAAATTTTAAGAAAATCGGTTGATTGGTTAAGAAAATTGGGGAGAAGGAGCTTTTACCCCTACTGCCATATTTCAAGACCTAAATAATACAAATTTTAGGAAGATATACACGCAAAGAAAAAACATGGTTGTGGTAAACATATTTTAAGAGCAACATATTATGATAAGAATTATGATTGTAGTCACCATATTAAGATTATTATTAAATCATATTATGACTAAATATACTCGTACTATTACATCATAATATTTTTCCCTTAATCATATTATTATTCTGTTAATCATACTAAGTTAAGAAGTAATCAAATTATTGTCATGTTAATCATAATAAGCTAAGAAATTAATCATATTATTGTCATGTTAATCATAATAAGCCAAGAAGTAATCATATTATCATCATGTTAATCATAATAAATTAAGAAGCAATCATATTATGATACAGCACCTTTCATAGCTGTCATAAAAATACAAAATAAATTAAAATATTTTTGCATCGATTTTTTATTTTGTGGCTTTTTACAATTTTTCTTATTGTAAATCAAATAGCGGAGTTCAATATAGGGCTTGTAAAAGAGCAAATGAAAAAACTGTGGTTTTCATGGGCAACCGCGTGTGTCCATTTTTTCGATTTTAAGATGGTGATGAAATATCGTAGCCCTTTTATAAAATATAACGAAATCTCTGTGTGTTTTGTTGTTGGATTCTACAAAAAAACAATGATATTTTGCATTTGCACTATTACATCACTAATACTTGAATGAACTCCGCTAATATTTTAATTTTTTTATTTCTTTAAACTTATTTTTTTATGGAATTTTATCTTTTAATTGTTTAACCGCTCACAAATAAAAAAACGACACAACTGCTTCAAAATTATTTTACAAATGGCGCTCACATAATATGATTAGAGTAAAAATAGTTTGATTGCATCTTTAACATAATATGATAAATGTATAGAAAGTTATCATGTTATGGCTATTAAATATCATGATATGGTTATGAGAAATATAATATGTTTAGAAAGTTATCTTAATTAAGTTGTTAGAAAAATAATTATTTTTCGGTCAACAATACTCAAATTCATAATTGCGATAAACATTGATATGTTTACAGTAACTATAATATTGTTGATATTGAATAAAAATAACAATTATTTGTGTACGACAGCAATATATTGTTACATTAAACATAGTGTTGTTGCCGTAACCATGCCCAACCATATTTTTTCTCTGCGTGTAGGGAGGAGTATCTTTTGCCCCTCTTGCCCTATTTTGAGTCCTCTAGCGATATAAAATATAAATTACGACCTATTCTCATACTTAACAAATACACAAACAAAATTTCATAAAAATCAGTCAAGTCGTTTCGGAGGAATTCAAAATGGAGGGCATTTTGTTCATGTTTGTATAGGAATGTATAGAAAAATCGAAATGCCATATCTTCGGAAACCCTGGGCCGATTTTGTGCAAACTTAACATAAACAGCCTACAGACAATCCCCACCGTACCCTGTAATACAAAAATCGAATTGTAATGAATTTAAAAACTAATTGAATTTCAGATTTTCAAAATATTAAGTCAAATTCGCAAAATTTACATGCAAAAAATATACATGTTTCGGAATGAATGCAGTGTTCACTAAAATGGCTATAACTCATGAACCAATACATCTTTGAAGACCGTTGATACATAATAACATTGGGTTGACAATATTGGTTTACGCATTACAGAGAACATCAATTACTAATACAATGCAACTTTTTTTTATATACAGTAGAATCCCGATAATTCGTAATCGCAAGGGACCGGCCATTTCTTACGAATTATAGGGGTTTTCGATTTATCGGGGTTTCGATTTGACGGGGTTAAAATAAAATTAGTAAGAATTAACGGGGTTTTACAAATTATTTACTAAAACGATAAAAAAAAACATAAAAGACAATTGTTAAAAATAAAATATATAAAAATTATTCATGTACAAACTGATCTTGAGAAAATAAACACACACACAAGCAAAAACCCACGCAAAAAAAAACAGCGGTCAACAAAAAATCATTCTTTCTATGTTTTTGTTGTTTTTATTACGAATTATAAGTGGTAGTTAGCAAACAATTACGATTTACAAGAGGTAAAGAAGATTTTATTTGAAAAAAAAATTACGAATTAGCGAGGGGACCAAAATGTATGGAAATATTACGAATTAACGAGATTTTTTCAAGGGACCGACAGTTTATTACGAATTATCGGGAATTACGATTTATCGGGGTACGAATTATCGGGATTTGACTGTATATAAATAGAATAGATTGTAAATTTAAAATTTTTCTATTAAAAAAACTCCTAATAAATTGTGATTTTGTATTTGTTGTTTTTAATAATAACTTTTATTTATCCTTTATTTGTCGACGAAACAAAAGGCGAGGAAATCTCCTTTAATTTATTATTTTTTTTTTTTTTTTGCTAATAAAAATATTTGCATAGTTATTTACATTATTAAGCATTGGGGAATTATTTGCTTTAAAACTGTAAAATAAACTGCTTTTTGTGGCGCAATAGGAAAAGAAAAAGATTAAATAATTTTAAATGATTTTCATCTACTTTTTGGATTTTATTCAAAACATTTCTCCAGAGCATCATCTTTAATAATCATGAAATTATTTCGCCTACCTCAAGAAATTATCACAATCTTACAGTTTTTTTTTTATATTTTTCTTTTAGTAACTTTTTGGTGATGTGCAGAAAATGCCAAAAAATAAAAAAAACTTTGCATTTTGATTTCCTTCCTTTTGCCAGGCACTTATATTTCCGTTTGCTTTTTTTTCGCATTTTTTTTAATAAGTTCTAGTGGTGGCAACAGTGGAAAAAGGGGGAGGAATTTGTAAGCCACTAGCAGCAGACTTAATAGCAGTTAAACACAACGTTGAAAACGACTCCTATTGTTCCGGTGTTTGCATATAAATTATAAAATTTTATAAGTTCTCATTTGTGTAAATTTACGTTAAAAGTTTTTTTTATTTTTTTCCCCCAATTTTTTTTTTCATTTTACACACAAAACTTTTCATCACCATCTCTTTGAATTGCTGTCGGAAAATTCATTGCAACTTGAGCTTACGAAAGTTGTAATTACCCCCTGAGGCGAAATAATGTAAAAAAGCGAACTATAGTGTATGTAATACACTAGAAATGTCTTTATTTCGCTTCTCCTGTTCGTTCGTATCTTTTTTTTTTGGCATTTTTTTATGCCACCAAATTTTTAACACTCTTCATTTGGTTTTTTCTTGTTTGCCTTTTTTTGTGTTGTAGATACGGTTGTTGGTAGAAGCAGCGTTCGCTAGTGGTAAATAAATTCGGTAGATTCTTGCGTTATTTAATAAATTCGCTTAATAGCTTTTAGAAGGTTTGGTAATAAAACATGAAATTTTAATGAAATGAAATGTATTTTCAAGAAAATACTTTTATTAATAGTGGTGATTTCGTATCTACAATAAAATGTATTTAAAAAATGAAATTTTGTGTTCGTTTAATAAAAATCGTTTTCTCTCTTTAAAAGGGTGTCATGTTTTATTCTAAGACATTCACCCTTAATTATGGCATAAGGCTTTCGCCTTGTTAAATAGGTAACTTCGCTTTTAAAGTCCAACTGGTGTAAGAATTGAAGAAGAAAGACTTCCAGCAACGGCTTGACTATGCCTTTCGTTTCCGCAGAATACAAATTCAGCTTATCAGCGACATAAGAGTGTACTGTTTGGTGCAGTGTATCATCTGAAAGGAAATTACAGTGCTGTCTCAATTTCTGTCAGCAATGGTGTATACAGGACAAAGTTTGAAAATTTTGTTAGGCCAGCTGTGGAAAACCATTTAAACTTGTGGTTTCAATAAGATGGAGCCTCTATTTATACTTTAGGTGCCTTAATGGCTTTGGTAAGGGAATATTCAGCAAACCCATTACTTCGCGGACAAGCGATTTTCACTAGCCTTAACGTTCACCGGATTTAACAGATCTTGACAGTTTTCTTTGGGGATATTTGCAGGAAAGGGTGTTTATTAACAAGACAAAAACCAATTCCAAACTAAAAGTCATTATTCGAAATTAAGCGATTAAAAAAAACGTACGTGCGATGTCGAAATTGGACAATAAATATTTTTCAGAAAAGTTTTAGTCTTATGTCTATGTCTATTGGCTTGTACTGGTGCCTTATTCTGGCAGTTGTGATCGAGTACTTTCTCGATTCGAAAGCAATTTTATTTCTAATTCTTTTAGTCGATACTAAATGAATCGAAATTATTTGTTCAGTATTGTGAAACTCAAATTAATGATTCTTTCAGTATTGACCGAAATAATTAGATATTAAATTACTTTCGAATCGAGAAAGTACTCGATCACGACTGCCAGAATCAGGACCCTGAATTGGTTTTTCATTTGTTTGTTTTGTTTTTTTGTGTTTTGACTAGAAAGTCTACAAAATGTTGGAAGAATGTTCTGCAGTTTAACCAAATAATAAAAAAGTTAAATAAAGATTTTTCATTTATTTACTTACATTATTTAAACAAAGTATAAATATATTTCGTAAATTAAAAAATCACGAATGAATAAAACTGAATATAATCTTTATTTAGTATCTAAAATAGTTATCAGAGATTGTAGACAATTGAAGCACAGCCGCGAATAACGTTATAAAAGCCACATTTTCCAAAAACAGCTTTTTTGCAGAAAACCTCTAACTTTACTCTCTTACACAGTTTAAACATCAAATCACCCAAAATTAGGCACCTTAACGCCTTCAAAATGGCATACAAAGTGTCAGACAGTGGAAGAACGCTGTAAATTACTAACAAAATTATGAAACCGAAATGATTTTGCAGTGTGTAAAAATGATTTAAAAGACATTTGAATTAAAGTTTTTATTATTATTATTTTTAATAATATAAAAAAAAAAAAATTTCAAACACAGAAATATCGTAGCACTTTTATAAAATATAACGAAATCTCTGTGTGTTTTGTTGTTGAATTTTACAAAAAAAACTACGATATTTTGCATTTGCACTATTAAATCACTAATACTGAATGAACTCCGCTAATATATTAATTTTTTGAATTTCTTTAAACATATTTTTTTATGGGAATTTATCTTTTAATTGTTTAACCGCTCACATATAAAATAAACGACACAACTGATTCAAAATTATTTTACAAATGGCGGTAACATAATATTTTTAGAGTACAAATAGTTTGATTGCATCTTTAACATAATATGATAAATTTATAGAAAGTTATCATGCTATGGCTATTAAATATCATGATATGGTTGTGAGTAATATAATATGTTTTGAAAGTTATCATAATTAAGTTGTTAAAAAAATAATTATTTTTCGGTAAACAATTCTCAAATTTATAATTGCGATAAACATTGATAAACTATAATATTGTTGATATTAAATAACAATAACAATTATTTATTTATTTATTTAATAAATATTTATATTACATATTTACTATCTTAGAGATTAAATATTACTATATTATCTATATTTGGCATAACATGATAGTTGTGAGCCAGATTGGCATATATAAAGCTATGAGTTATTTCATTTATATACGTTGTTTCCAAATTTATACAGAGTTTATTCAAATTCATTTAATATTAGTTTTCTGTATTTAAGATAAATTCCAAATATTTATACAATGTAAAATAATCAAATCCAAAACCATTTAATATATTCAGAACTTCATTCAAATCTAAGGTAGTTTATCCAAAATATTTTAATCTGAACTCTGTAGAGTGTTTTCTGTAGCGTCTAGATTACAATTATTTGTGTACGACAACAATATATTGTTACATTAAACATAGTGTTGTTGCCGTAACCATGCCCAATATAAATTCTCCCATGACATTTTGTTTCTATGTATTTCTTTCCGCTTTTCTTTAACGTTTAAATGTCATAGCTAATCAAGAACGTCAACGTTGTGTCACGGACAGTAGTGATAACTTTCTTGTCAAATATTAGAACGCCAGATTGACTTAAACCTAGCTTAATTGCCATTATCTATTAACAATAGCGGTCAACTTCATTATGAAACGCGCAGTCAAAATCCGATTTTCTAATTGCAAAGCGTTGACACCGCTCTATGCTTCATATAAATTGTATGAGCAAGACAACTTTTAAAAACTAAAAAACTCGTGCCGCTTTTGTTAACGTACGTCTGTGACAGTAACTCTTAAAAAGTCTTTAAATGTGTATTACCAGAGTACAAAAATACAATGTTACACGTTGTTTATCTTTCGTCAAAACATCATCGAATGAACCTTTTGCAACTCTCTGCATAAATCATGTTTTACGTAATTATACGGCCAGCATTTCACGAGTTGTTTAAAAGACTATCTTTTCCCACGTCTCAAACGATTTTGATAACGATTAAAGTAAGCGTTTTGTGGCGTTATTGAAGAATTTCACTCATGTTACAGTTTCTCCCGAGTGCCGAGTCTACTTCGATTAAAAGTTGCGCTCGTTGGTGATCAAAAACGATCTTTATTAGACTTATTATATACCATGATACTTAAAGCTGTTTTACACTATCACACAAGTCTTACGTATTTTGAAAAAAAATACAAACATGTCGTAATAAATTGTTATTGTTTTTTGAAAATTCTCAAATACTAAAGACTTTGTGGGATAGTGTGTAACAGCCTTTAGTAGTTATTACGTTTTTATTTGAATGTTTTTTTTTTTATAAAAATCGGCGAATTAATATTTTAACAAAAACTGTTGCCCGATATTTAATGACGATTTTTTAAAACGAAAAACACGATTTTTTTTTAGAAAATTTACGATTTTTTTACAAGTTTAAATGGTAGCCCTGGGCCTATGGTGAATTATTACCCGATCTTCATTAAATTGTACAGTGTGATTTCTAGTCCTATAAGACTATGACTCCCAAATTTTATTACAGTAGCTTTATTGTCTTAACTGAATTTGACAGTGTGATTTTAACTTCTAGAAAACTCTGACGTACCAAATTTTATTACAGAAGCGTTATTTAATACGGGTTTAAGCATACTAAACTCTTTCCGAGAGTATTCTTTATATGGGGCCTATGGCAAATTATGGACCGATTCAACGAAATTAAACAGCATGATTTAACAACTAATCGGATTCTTAATAACTAATCGGATTCTAATTCAAATTCAAGATAGTTCTGAGTCTTGTTGTATAAAAAGGCACCAAATAAATACAAATACAATTCTAGTCATATTTAACGAATTTGTGCAAAATCTTAAATTAATCTGTGCTTCATGCCATCATTTATGTTAGTTTTTGTAACCAAATTCTCAATTTTTAAGGATGGTGGTGCCACATTTGGTTTCATTACTTTTATCCTTCTGAACCGATTTTGATGGATTTCGATCACATAATATTTAGGAGAACGAGAAATAATTTGACAACAATATTGTTCTTTTCTTTTGAGTTCTTCTAAAGTAAGCGTGTTTTTTTTATCAGATGGAAAGAGGGACAGACAGATGGACATGGCTAAATTGAAGTAGAAGTATCAAGGAGCCAGCATATTTATACTTTATGGGATTTCTGATAATAAACAAAAAAGTTTCACATGGAATGACAAACTATGCATGCTCTCATTCACCAGTGGAGGTTTTTGGTGGAGTTTTTATATCCTGTGAAAAACATTTTTCTCTTTATTTAAGTTAATATAGAAGTTATAAATGCAATTAATTCATTCCTCCAGCTCACACAAAGAAGACATACTTATTTATATGTATACAAATTTAAATTATTTGAAAAAATTCTTTAACTGGTTAAATCTGGTTCCAATACAATCAAACCATATGGTTTAAATGTCTTCTGTATCTCGTATCTTATGGGGTTCATTAAAGACGTTCTTTAGCGATTTATGAAATTTCTCTTCTCAGGTTGTGACCAATCCAGCTTTGAACTTCAGCGAACAGGTTTATGTGTATGTATGAAATGGTTGTTTTTGCCGCTTTACCGAGCTTTTCTGAAAGTTTCTGCGCCATTGCACATTATTCAAAAATCCATTTTTTCTGACCAAATTTATATAAAATGAAACACTTTATTTTGTTTATACATCAGTTATTATTAATAACTATAGCAATTCTTTATCACATATGAAATTTAGGGATTAAATATAAAAAAAATAATAAGAAATCAAAAATGTATCCTATAAAACCAATGTTAAAAAGATACATTTAAGCCGAACGAATTTCAAGTGTGTTTTAAACACTTTTTTTTTATCAATACAATGCATTAAGGCGCAAAAATATCTGTTTTGATTTAATAACAATTAAATAATGATCAATCGATGGTTATGTTCAGCTCGTTTTCTAAAGTCAAATTATCTTCTTCAAACTCTTCTTCAGATGCTTCTTCATCTGTGATATCACCATCCTCTGTATTCAGTGTAGATGATATTTGGTTACTAGGATCTTCGCAAGATAATAATTTAATAATTTCCGATGGAAGTGTTTGGCGCTTTCTTTGATGCATCCGAGTTTTAAGGCGTAAGGACGATATCAAGGGATCTGATGTATCTAATGCTTTGTTAAAAACATCTGTTAGGTTGTTGATACGGCTGTTCCGCCGTGCATGAAATAATCTGTCATGTTTGTATATTTTATTTTTGCATTCAGAAGCATCCTCTGCAAAGCATCCAACAGGAAGTAATGTATTCTGCATTATTTGCCTTGAATGAATTAAAACTTTATGTACTGTAGGAGTCATAGGTAGCCAGCCGTAATGACTTTGAAAATATTGAGCGGTTTCGAAACAATACTGCTCAAAATTTTCTTGTTGAAGTGGAAATTGTCACGATAAACATGTGAGTATTATATAAAAGTGGAAAACTTACTCTTCGTTGACACCAATAATTTCTGCAAATATCTTATAATTGGCAAATGCACGACGTGAAGTATTGCCGTCATTTGTTGAACCAAAACCACCAACTTTTGGCATGTCGACACGTAGGCCAAGCTCTGTCCAGAATTCATTTTAAATTTTTCGTTTCCTATCAGAAACTTTTACCCGATCTTTATCCTCCCTAATCTGCCATTTCTTTAAGTCACGTTTATAACCTAAATGCAACAAAAATTCGAAAAATCGAATACGGCAGTGAAGGGGACTTATACCATGTTTCAGGTTACTTTCTTTTGTTTTAAATTTTTCGTTTTTGTAATCCATAATTGCAAGAAAATCTTTTGAGTTTGCACCACATATAGGACAGGATAAATTAGACTTTGTTCCAGTAAGAATATTTAAAACTTTTCCATCTATTACTGTTAAGAACAATTTAAATGTTATACTGACTGATTTCGATTCATCAACTTGCACAGTCACGGCAGTCATCTTTTCAATTTCATTATTCAAATCAGAGTTTTCCTTCAATATTACTTCAGGTGTTTCTTTTACAAATTCTAGCTTTAACGGCCTGCAATATCTTGTTGATAGGGGAGTAATGTTATACCATATGAGTTTTCCCGAAGTGTCCATAAGTCGCAATGGTATTACAGTGGTTGCAAAAAGATTACACTCAGTATTTTGATGTGAGCTTGAATTCTTTGAACTTTGTTTAAACTGACCTTGGCCACTACTACCGTCAAATCTATAGCTTAAGATTAATTCTGACGAATTTGTGTTTTTTATCAATGTCCACTGCTGCTAAAATTACTTCTTTCTGCGTTTCTACAATTCTTGTTGCAGTATGTTGCAATAGCATTTGTAGAGGTACTTTTGCAACTTTTTCGCTCACAAATATATTGCTAGGCCTGCTGAGAGTTTTTACTGCTAGAAGCCTATAATATGGTGGAAATATGCCACAATTTCTTTGTATATTTTCCAAGCGAATATTATGGTACTGCTTTTTTGTGAAATTGTTTTCAATCAGAAATGCAAGAGCTTCCTCGTCAGAAAGTTTAACAGGTTCCTTAAAATTTTCATAGCATAGCTTTCTGATTTTAGCCGGACGCGTTGGACATTTCATTGTGTTTTTTTAAAACACAGCTAGGTCCTTTTCTCCCTTTTTTCGTGCTGAAATAGATGCTGCATGAACCATTAGATCGGTCTCATTTTGCATGCATGATGAAAGACCTGCCGCCTCCCTTCTTTTGCTGCGATCAGACATTTCTGAATATGGCAGTCCTGGCCGACCAACCCTTGAATAGCTCGGGAGTTCTGTTTGCACTTTATTTGCTTTGAACATTACTTCAGATGCGAGCCACTTCCCATTTCGGGACTAAAAATATTTTAAGCATCTGTGGCTTTCCCGCCACTTCTGTTCAACCTTAACACAAAAAAGTCGTATTTTTTCTTCTAAATATCTAGCATAATCTGTAGAAGGGCTTCCTCCGCTTATTTTAATAATGTGAGCCAAAAGAGCTTTCTTTTTCTCCTCCTTGGAATCATTCTGCAGCCGTCTGTCTGTCCATCTGTCCGTCTGTTGAAAACACGCTCACTTTCGAAAAACTCAAAAGAAATCAACAAACTTGGTGTCAAATTGCTTGTAGTTATCCTAAGCAGTCTGAACTATGAATCAAAATGTGGAACCACCACCTAAAAAAATTGATAATTTTGTTACAAAAACTAAGATAAATGGTGAAAAAATGTACAGAATGATATAAGATTTCGCAACAATTCGTTTTATTCAACTGGAAATCACGCTGTGAAATTTCGTGAAGATCCGTCAATAATTTACCCTAGGCCCCAAATAAGCCCTACTCCCGGAAAACAGTAGATTAAACCTAAAACCCTAACTAACAATGCTATCATTACAAATTTTGGCAGGTCACAGTTACATAGGACTAGAAATTAAACTGTAAAGTTTCGTGATGATCGGTCCATAATTTACCATAGGCCCCATATAAAACCTACTTCCGGAAAACAACTTAGTACGCCTAAAAACGTAAAAAATAATGCTATCATAACAACATTTGGTACATGAAAGTTTTATTGGACAAGAAATAAAATTGTGTTATTTCGTGAAGATCGGTCCATAACTTACCCTGGGCCCAATATAAACCTTACTCCCGGAAAACAGTTTAGTACGCCTAAATCCGTAAAAAATAATGCTATCATAACAAAATTTGGTACATCAAAGTTTTATAGGACAAGAAATAAAACTGTGTAGTTTCGTGAAGATCGGTCCATAATTTACCCTGGGCCCCATATAAACGCTACTCCCGGAAAACAGTTTAGTACGCCTTAAACCGTAAAAAATACGTCACAGTTTTTTAGCACAAGAAATAACACTGTGAAATTTCGTGACGATCGGTCCATAATTTACCTTGGGCTCCGTATAAACCCTACTACCGGAAAACAGTTTAGTACACCTAAAACCGTAAAAAATAATGCAATCATAACAAATTTTGGCCCGTCACAGTTTTATAGGACTATAAATGATACTGTGAAATTTATATTATTAATAATGCTATCATAACAGAAATTGGTACGTCACAGTTTTAAAGGACTAGAAATGACGCTGTGAAATTTCGTGATGATCGGTCCATAATTTACCCTAGGCCCCATATAAACCCTTCTACCGGAAAACAGTTTGGTTGCCTTAAACCATAATTAATAACAAATCGTCACAGTTTAAGATTATAATAACATCATACAGATATTACTCCTTAAACATTCGAACTGTCGGTGGAGGGTATCAAAGATTCGGCACAGCCGAATATAGCACTCTAACTTGTTATTTGTAAGATTGTGTGATGCTAAACTTGTACACGTGTATAGTATGTCTAGCTATATTTCTATTTTATGTATTTGAGGGGGTATAATTTAAAGTTTTGGTACAATAACTCCAAGCATATTTACGTATGTACTTATTCCATATTAACCTTAAGTTTAGAAATTTTTGTTGAATTCATGTTGTTTTAATAAGTTAAGGAAATAAAAGAAACAAAACCGCACTAAAATTTAGTTTCTCTTTATTTTTATATACGAAAATGGCGGTATGATAAATTTATCGAGTTTAAAATACATTTCTAAAACATTTTTTTTATCATATACAAAAATATCAACAAATTTCATTTATAATACATGTTGCAAAATACATACTTTAATAAGTTTGAAGGTGTAACACGAATTTTTTTGTATTTACTTAAGCGGCCCATACACTTGCAATATTATTGTATATGATATCCGCCATATTATTTCCATTTTGTCCTATATTATGCAATAAGTCGCATAATAGTTTCATTCATTCAATAAAAATATGAACATAACCTATAGGAATAACATAAACAGCATTGTACAATGTTGCCAACACATCTCACTTTCTTTTTGTTGTGCAATAAAAATCAAAAGTCTTTTGATTGTTTCCAATATATTGTATCACCTTCGAATATCACATACATATTGGCGATATAATTGTACAATGCGTAAAATTTAACAATGTTATTGCAAGTGTATGAGCCGCTTTAAAGCTAAAACAATGCGAGAACGTAATACTTTACTCATTTTTAATAAATATTCTGTATACGCCACACGGAAAACACTATGCCAGAAAAAGAGACTTAAAACTAAATGCGATTTTTGTCACTGCGATTTATACTTGACAGGTAAGAGGGTAGAGAGAATACAATTCATCCCACCTCTCTCGTACACTCACAATATTCTGTGCGTAGAATAAACTGAAATTGTAATATAAAAAATTTAAATTCAGTTAAAAGCCGGTCTACTTATTTTTCATTTATTTTTAACGAAAAGTTCATTTAATTGTTACTGTCAAAGATTCAACTCCATGTTCCGTAAAAACAAATCAATTTTCAGTTATTTTATATAAATTAACTATCAAAAAATTAACTACATTTTCCGCAAAAACAAAGGAATATTTAGTTGTTTTATTAAATTCAGTAATTTTCGTTTACTCACAAAAGAGCCGAATTTCTAAAAATTACCAGACAGACACCTGGTCGCTTGTTTTTCTAAGAGGGAGAGAATATTATTATTAATTTAATCTCACAAATAGAAAATGGGAACTTTTTACACAAAACAAGCAAATCGTTTTTATATATGGTAGTTAAATTATATACTATAACTGAATATTCATTTGTTTTTACGGAATTCGCGGTTGATGTTTTGACAGTAAAAATTAAATGAACTTTTCGTTACTTTAAATTACATTTTCATTTAATTTTACATTAAGAAAAAATTTACTTAATCAACGGACAATATTAAATGCAACTGAAAATCCATATTAATATGCACATAGTTTTTTGAATAAATGTTCGAAGCAGTTGAAAGTAAATTTGCTTGGAATTTTAAATGTTTATTTATTTAAAGATGACTGAACGGAATACTTCTTAAATAAACTATAGTCCGTTAGTGTAATAATATTGTGAGTGTATCTATAAATTTAGAATCGCAAAATGTAAGTGGGTATTTAGATGTTTTTATTCCCTTCAGCACCACTAGGTGTAATAAGGGTCATGATTGTCATTCCGTGCGAAACTTTTCTAATATTTATCTAAGATCCCATATAGTAGATATATATGTTCAAGGCCCTTGAATAATCCTAAGTCGATTTAGCTATGTCCATCTGTCTGTTCGTCAGTTGAAATCATTCGAACGACTATTAAGAAAAGAAAAATATTGGTGTCAAATGCAAGTTCGGTGCAGTATGGTGAGAATAATGAATCAAAATGTGGTACGACCACCCAAAAAAATTGATAATTTTGTTACAAAAACTACCATAAACAGTGGTGCAATGCACATATTGAAATGAAATGTTGCACATATTCGTTTCATACTTCTATGACAAAATTTCGCGAAGATCGGTGCAAAAGTTACCATAATTCTTTTATAATGCCCACTCTCGAAAAAAATTATAGTACACCTAAAACCGTAACAAATAATGCGTTATCGTTATACCGGCAGTAATTTTACAATAAAATTTTATTTTTATTTATTTATTTATTTATTCAACTGAACATAATCCAGAAGCCTTTATAGGCCAAAAACAGATTACAAGATAAACTTAAATTCAAGCACATTTTGATTCTTACAGATATAAGTAGGTATAATGAATTATAATTAAGTATGCTAACCTAATTTCTCCTTTTAACGTTATAATGCTTTATTATCACGAAGTTATCCTAAGCTATTAAGCTGAAACTTTAGCTACTTACAAACGTTATTATTTTACATATAATTGTTAAATTAATATCTGTACGTAATACACAGACAAAATTATTACCGAATGAATTTCAAACAAAGTTTGTTTGACAATTTTTTTAATTTATACAAATTTTTTTACTGATTCAATTAATATTTTTGTTTGGTTTTTATTTAACCAACAAAAATGTTGACAACTATTCAAAAATATAATATACTCGTTATTGGTTTCAAGTTTTCATAATTTTGTATGAAGTATTTAACGTTCTTTAATATTGTCGTCATGTCTTATTGCACGATTCTTCCTTTTTCTTCTTTGAACATGAATCGGCGTTCAAATGATTCATGTCATGTTGACGATATGTGCTTTTTTGATATTGAAAACAATATTAAAATTAAACAACGAATGAAAAAGCAAAACGTAAAGAGAGTACATGCATCTGTGTACTCGTTTCTTTTCCCCTCATCCCTCTCGCCTATAAAGTAGCAATCTTGTCAATAAGACATGAGCCGTATGAACATAGACTCAGCAACACTTCTTTATGTGGAATATAAAAACAACAACAAAAAACACATACAGTCTATTTTTGGATACTTTAAAATACAACAATAGCAGAAAAAAAGTTTCACTCATTTTACACAACAGAAACAGCAACAACATTATAAGAAACAAAATAAATTTTTGGTTGGTTTCAAAGTTGGTAAAAAAGAATGAAAAACAAAATCCCGTATTTAATTTTTTAAAACTGTTTAGTTAAATACATCAAATACAAAAATATAATGATGACGAAAAACATATCGAGTCGGTCACGGTTACATTTCTTCTTCTTTAGCAAAGGAAAGGATACAGCAACAGTGTGTTATGAAGAAAAACATTGTGTGTATAAGTAAGACTTTGTTCAAAAATGATTCCAACAAAAAATTGTGTCTTCAAAGCCAGCCCGCCGCGCTCTGCTCTGCCTTCATCTTCTCCTACAGTGTTTGCTTGTGTGCGCGTCATTGCTTGTGCAAAAACTTTTTTGTTTGATTCAGCAAAATGATTTGTTTGAAATTTATAGGAATTTTAGTAAACTTTTTGTTTGATTCAGTTAAATTATTTGTTTGAAAAAATTTGTGTTTTTTTCAATAAACGATTGAATATGCAAATTTGTTTGTAGGACCGATTTCAGACAAAAAATTGTTTGATTCTACAAATTTGTTGTTTGAATTGGAAAAATAATTTTTCTGTGTAGTAAGTGTCTCTCTTTTCTTAGCATGGCATAGAAGCGCTATTTATGAAAAGTTTGCGCTTAAAATGTCGCTTGTTCATCTAAAATCGTTCTCACACTTACTACCGCATTAATTTTTTTAATTGCGTTCATCGAAATTGCCCCATAGAAGCTCCATTGTTTACGTTGCTTATGCTTTGGGGCTCCATCTAACCATTTACGAGCGGTTCTTAACATCTGGCCTTTGAAAACTTTTCAACATGGTGTGGAATTGAACACCCGATAGAGTGTAATTTCCGCGAACTAAACATGATAATGATTGGCTTTTCCGCTGCTCGTAACCTTTACAAAAATTACATTTCAACAATTTAAAAATATAAGAAACCATTTGGAGTTGTTTTATAATAAGTGCCATGTTATTTTACTACACTGGATTTAGTTCTTTCTTCCCACATAGCTACTACAACAACACTCCTTTTTGCAACAAAAACAATAACCTTACTAAGACTGAACCCTACTTTACTCTTCTCGTGTATGTGTGTGTGCGTGCTCGGCTATTCCTACCTCTCGGTGTATTTTCTACTTGATATTCTTTCTGCTAAAAGCCGGAAAATTATTTTCTTGAGTTGTGGTAATTTAAGTGCAAAATAAAAGCAAATGTTTTAAACTCTTGAACTCTCCTGTCCCTTGATGTTATTGCTATTTTACTGCTGTATACAATTAATACCTTTCACATTTACTTACCCGACACACTTTCCCCTTGATAGACCTTAAATAGAAGGAGGGAATAGACTTTAAGGCAGAAAGGGAGGTTAGGCTGCCTGTTTATACGACAGAACTTAAACATTTTCAATTCTTTGCTCTTAGGTAAATATTGTAAGCTACGATTTAGTGCAAAATGTTATTTTTATTCTAGTTTATGGTCATTGTAAACAGTTTGAAATTAAAATTTAGATCTCAAGCATTAACAGCCATAACATTTAATATTCATGAGTCGCTTTTCGTTCTACTTTTCTGATGGTTAATGGTCGGTTGGTTGGTGCTTATTCTTTTTCTGAATTTTACTTATGACTACATTTTAATAAAACTTATTAATAAAATATTTACAAAAGCATCATAAATTTTTTATTATATTTTTTCGTGATAGTTATTATTTACCACTTAGTCAGAGTTCGGGGTAAGAGTTAGAGAGAATAAACGAAAAAGTTTTTTTTTGGATAAACTTAAAACTTTAAGTAAATCATTCAAATCAGTGAACAGAATATTAAGGACTTTGTTTTAACAAAACTTTATTATTCCATCAGTCCAAACAGATACTAATTTTTCCAAAGCATTTGCTTTTGCAAAATAGTTGTCTATGAGCTGCATTGTTTGTAAAAAAGGTTTCAGTTTCAAATACAACATACGCAATTAAAAATGTTACCTTATGATCTGGCACATTGTATTTTTATTATTAAAAAAAAAAAAAAAACATCTGTTGAAGTGTTTTCTTTTGATACTTTGCTTGGAATTTCTGTTTTTTTTTACCGAATCTAATGGTGTTTTCTTTTCCACAAAAAAATACCACCTTTTTAAAAGATGCTTGTAGAAAATGTCTTGCCCACATTCTAATAATGTATTTTTTTTTTTGACGAGAACAAAACACGAAATTGGATCGCCCTGTTTTTACAGCTGACAAAAAGTTTGTTCTTCAAAATATAAAAAAAAAATATTCGTAAATCAAAAAGTTTGTTCTTCAAAATATGAAAAAATAAACATAGACCAAAATTTGTTTATTGATTGATTAAAAACAATTTTATAACACCGAATACACTTAAATTTAATATCACTGACAACCATTAACAATGTAATGCTTTCTTATGTTTTTTAATATAAAACAATAGGACAAATAACTATTACTGTCCTGATTAGAGGTGATTTTTTCCCAACTTCGTCTGGTAGCCCTATATATAAATAGAAGGCATTATCAATACTGTCGATTTATACGGGACATAAAGTGCAATGCCTAATTGCTTTAGTAAGGGTGAGATTTTAAGAATAAAGCAATCCACCCTTTTAGAGAGCAAAACATTTTTAAGAAACGAACACACAATTGCATTTTTTTTTTTAAATGTCACATTTTTTTTATACACAGAAAAAATTATTTTTCCAATTCAAACAAAAAATTTGTAGAATCAAACAATTTTTTGTCTGAAATCGGTCCTATAAACAAATTTTCATTTTCAAACAATTTATTCGCATTTTGTTTATTGAAAAAAACACTGATTTTTTCAAACAAATAATTTAACTGAATCAAACAAAAAGTTTACTGAAATTCATATACTAAATTTCAAAATAAAAAAAAAAAAAGTTTTTGCACAAGCAATGATGCGCACACAAGTAAGCACTGTATGAGAAGATGACGGCAGAGCAGACCGCCGGCTGGCTTTGAGACACATTTTTTTTGTTGGAATAATTTTTGAATGAAGTCTTATTTATACACACAACACAATGTTTTTCTTTATCACTCTCTGTTGCTGTATCGTTTCCTTTGCTTAAGAAGAAATGTAACCAAAAACGGCAGCAGACCGACTCGATATGTTTTTCGTCATCATTCTATTTTTGTATTTGATGTATTTAACCAAACAGTTTAAAAAAATTGAATACGGGATTTTGTTTCTTATAACGTTGTTTCTGCTATTGTTTTTCTTGTAGTTGCACTTTTTTAAAGCGTCCAAAAATAGACTGTTGTTCTTATATTTCACATAAAGAAGTGTTGCTTACGATCAAATAAAAAATGCAAAAAGACGACAAAATTAAAGAGCGTTAAATATTTCATACAAAATTACGAAAACTTGACACCAATAACGCGTATATTATATTTTTGAAGAGTTGTCCACATTTTTGTTGGTTAAATAAAAATCAAACAAAAATATTGATTGAATCAGTAAACAAATTTATAGAAATGAAAAAAATTTTCGGACAAACGTTTGTTTGAAAAAAATTCGGCAATAATTTTTTCTGTGTAGAAAGGACAACACAATAAGTTAAATTGCACAAATTTTATAAAACTTTTTCACTTTTATCAACCATAACTAATACCACGATTTTGTAAGAAAAGCTTGTTTGACTATAAATCCCATAAAACAAGTAGATATTAACCCTTTAAGGACGGATGGGTATTTAAATACCCAAAAACAGAGCCTTCGAAGAAAAATTCTGGCTAACTTCAGGTAAGAGGTATCGGAAATTGGTTTTTACAGATAGATAAAGAAAGGATAAGACTACAAATTTTTAAAATTAAATTTTGCCCCCTTTAATTGGGTAAGTTAGCGGCTTACAAGTTAGCAGTTTTTAATATTTGGAAAAAGTGAACGACAACGGCTCTGGAAAATTGGGAGAGTGAAAAATAGGAAAACGCTCTTGGTGACTTAAAACCTTAGGTGAGTTCTGCTTTAGAAAAAAATATTAGCTAAATTGGGCTAATAACGTTGACCACAGGTTTGATTCAATGACCTGGGTATTTAAATACCCACTTCGCTGTCAGAGGGTTCAAAACACATAGTTTTTTTTTTTTAATTTTTGGCAAGTAAAAATGCGATGTTTTTTGTAAAATAAACTATTTATTAGTAAAAAATAAAGAAAGAAATATCACAACTGTGGTCGATTATTGATATTTTTAATGTTTTTTGGGACACCAGCATGAAAATGTGCAAAACAAGACTTTGGGTGTAGCTAAAATTTGCATTTTGTACAACCAAACTCAGTTTTGCTTCACATTGTCCCAAACGGCCAAGCTGAATAATATGGCTTATCATAGAAGAAGGCCTCGGCTCTTTCGTATAAAATATAAAACATTCTACATTCCCTTCTATGACAACAGAGAAGAAAAGGAGTAACATTTTTTGTTATGTTTTTTCGCACAAGCAAAAGCAAAAGATTTTTTTTTTTTTTTTGATCCCGTTACCATTCTTATGTAACTGCAAAAGAAGCGAGAGCAATGACAACGTGTGTATAAAGATATGAGAGTGGAATAAAGCGAGCAAGCCTTGTAAAGGGCCAATGTTGAATGTGAACCTCACTCACCTTTTTATGGCTTATTATTAATATGGGCGTTCAAATCAAAATGCACATCGTGCACTTCGTGAATCAGTGATGAGGCACATTTTCACCTCAGTGGATTCGGCAATAAGCAGAGTTGCCGCATTTGGGCGAATGATAATCCAAGAGTGATTGTTGAAAAACCAATGCGCTCACAAGAGTGACTGTTTGGTGCGGCTTATGGGCTGGCGGCATCATCGGGCCGTATTTTTTCCAAAATGAGGCCGGCCTGGCAGTTACTGTGAATGGTGTTCGCTATCGTGAGATAATAACGAACTTTTTATGGCCCGAATTGGAACATATGGATGTGACGATATGTGCTTTCAACAGGACGGTGCCACACATAACGAAACAACGACTGTTTTGCGCAACGAATTCAATGGCCGTGTTATCTCACGTGGTGGCGATGTCAATTGGCCGCTAAGATCATTTGATTTGAAACCGTTGGTCTTCTCTCTTTGGGGTTATTTGACAGAAAAGGTGTACGTCGATAAGCAAACAACAATTCAAGAGCTAAAGGATGAGATAATTCGGCCCATTAACGGCATATAACCTTAATTATGCCTCAGCGTCATCGAACATTTAGACCATCGGATGGAGGTGTACCGCCGAGGTCGCGGCGGCCATTTTGCCGATATTTTGTTCCATACATGACTGAACCATACCAATATTTTCATAATAAAAATAAATGACAATAACTTCCTAAATAATTGGTGTTTTATTAAAATCAACTTAAAATTTAACCATCCTTTTCATCCAAAAGAAGGAATACAAGGGCCCTCTAGAAGGCATCCGTACTTCTTCCTTTTCCCGCTGAGACAGATTCAACGTACATAGTGAAATAAGCACACAACACACACATCAAAGCATGCAATAAATGAATTTATTAATTTTTGGTTTTCAAAAAATCTTGTGTTTTAGAACTCTTTAAGAGCGAAGTGGGTAGAAAAATACCAATGGTCTAGGGGCCAAGGTTTGACAGGTAAAAAGAAAAAAAAAACGCAATATCAATATAAATGCCTATAATATCAAATGTGTGAAATTTCATCAAAATCGTACCACGAAATCGGGGTTCTGACTTTAATGGGTTAAATCAATATTTCACTTCAATGTGAATAAAAATATGACCACACACTGAGAAAATTAAATCGTAAAATCAAAGAAAATACACTTTGTTGCAAAGACTTTTATTGGTCAGATTGTGCCCAAAGACAAAACATCTTTACCGGAAAGGCGCAAAGATCTTTAGATTCCCATGAAATATATACTTAAAATCAAAGACTTAAAATCTTGTGGCAAGGATGTACGTCTTTGGAAACACATGAAAAAGTCCTTAAATTAAGGAAAAAGTATTTTGGCACAAAGCCTTTCATTCGTTAGTTTTAAGACTTGAATTTTTGATTTTAAGTACAATTTTCATTGTAAAAAAGACGTAATATTAACATTATTACAAAGAAACGCAATTAAATTCAACGAAAAAGAAAAAAAAAAAGACAAAGACAAGGCGCACATGCACAATTGACCGTTCCTATCGACTGACTTACAATTAATGACAACCACGAAAACAATTCTTTTTATTTTTTACACATTGATTACAATCGGCGACACTTGTTTCGTTAAGCATTCGTATACAAATTTAACTTTGAAGACTAAATTCTTTAAATATACCGACTTTATCATTATTTTTTTGAACCGCTCTTGTTTACCGTTGCAAGCAAACATGTGTGAATAAGCATACATGTTCACTTATGCATTGAAGACAAAATTCTTTAAAGTTACAGACTTTGTCTTTGTAGCAAGGATGCTTAGCTTTAAAAAAACAAAGAAAAGTCTTTAATTTTAAATACGTTTTTCAATTCCTTATTAGCAAAGAAATTAATCGTTGTAGCAAATATTTTATCTTTACGGAAAAGATAATTTCTTTGATTAAGCTTCAAAGAAATTAAGTCGTTTGTGTTGAAGACGCAACATTTGCTTATTTAAAGAATAAATCATTGATGCAAGGATTTTTTCCTTCTAACAAAGATATTTTAGTTACAATTTTACAAAGAAGTTTTTTTCTTTGATTTTAAAGCTATTAATTTTCTCAGTGCAGAATTTAAGTTCGGTAGGTCAACAAAAAATAACTTTATGTTACCTTGCAGCACACTAAGAAATTTTAGTAGAGGTCGTTCATAATGAACAATGGTTTTTTTGTATTATTTTTTACATAAAACTGAACCGATTTGGAGGGAGAGAATATAAGAAATAAAAAAAAAGTTCTCCATACAACTAACGGCCACGCTAGTATATACATATTTATAAAAACGTATGTGCCGTGTATGTGCTCCTTAAACTCAAGAACCGCTGGACCGATTGACACCAAACTTGAACAATAAATTTGTTTAGTCTGGAGCCAGGTTTCTCTTAAGTTGAATCTATATAGGTGGCGCTGTTGTCGTGATATTTAAATTTTCTTCATTTATGGTACGATTTGGCTGAAACTCAAAAAATATATTTATTAAACAAAAATAAGATTCCATATAAAATTTTGACCCGGAAGATAGCGGGCTGGGGTCAAGTTATTAACAAAAATCCTGGGCAGCGCTGGGACCAAACAGCTTGTATTTTATAATTTTAAGTTTTATAATATACTCTTTCGACTACCTGTTTTGTTCCGGCATTTTACATGTTTCTCAAAGTATTTTTTTGGGTATGTTTCATAAGAAAGGTTACATACGTTTCACTACCTAGAAAATAAATAGATCAACAAACAAGTTGACCGACTATACTGTCAACCCCGATCATATAATACCCTACACCACAGCATATTAAACAATTTATGAGAGTTATACCTATTTGGTACTCATGGGCAATCATGTACTCGCCTGAACAAAATTTTGTTATGAGGTGAACCTTTAAATCGCCCTTTTGAAAAAAACCACACAAAAAGAATTATTTTTACTTTGTTAGAAATATCAATTAAGTACTGAAAACACATTTTTTGATTAAAAAATATTTTTTAGTAAAGAAATAATTCAGAGTTACCCTCGTGTGTAGTTTTCCCAACACATATCGTCCCCTCAATATAACAATAGCGTATAATTTTTTCGAGGTTTTGAGAAAATCGTGTTTAAAGTTTTTGTCAAATCGGATGTCTATTAAAACCTCAATATCGCGGTAAATAAAAATTCTTCATATTGGATTTTTCGACGAATACATAATACTGTTTCTTGTCTTCAAACTGACCAATTTTTTTTTTATTCTACACATCCTTTAAGACCATAATTATGTCATTCAAAGTGCAAGTCCTCCATATAGGCTATTTTATTTTTTAAGGAACTCGTATGATGTATCTGATACACTATTTAATTTTGTATGGCACGCTGTTTTATTCAATAATTTTACGGTATTTTTATTAAAATATTTGATCTCAAAAATATAAATTTGTTACATTGTAAAACAGTGATTAACTCATAGTTTTGTTAATTCAGTGGCACATATTCATTGCTTTCCAATTTGAGTTATTGTAAACAAAAAAATATAAAAAATTAAGGTATACATTGCGTAAATCAAAAATAACTAGAAGTTCATTCGTCTTCTTTCTCTTCCTCTGCTACATCTGGCTCATCTAAACAATTTCGCTTCTTTCCACCTTGTAAGTTAAAAAAAAAAAATGACTGCGAGCCACGAGGTATTACATTATTCTTGGACAAATTTTGGAGATCATGCAGCTTTCGATGGTCGGAATGAAACTATTTCTCAAACAATAGTGTATATTATTATAAGCTATTTTATGAGTTAAAGTTTTCATAAATTGTATTTTTTGCTACAGGCTAAAATGGATTATAATGCGTTTTCACTATTATTCGTTTAACAACTTTGGAGTGGCAATTTCAAGTAAAATAGCGCATATGAGCTTACACACTTATTGAAGGAACATTTTGAATAAGAAATTATACACTATTTTTTCCAACGACACTTTTTGGAAGGAGAATCATGGAGATTCTAAATATGCAATAAAGAAATAATAGCGTATGAGCACATACGCTATTGTTATATTAAGGGGACGATATATAGATTAACATTTGTTGTAAAAAGGTGTTTACAAAAATTTTGATAGACAAAAATAAGACTACAGTTTTGTGTAGATATAAACACACACAAACCAATCTGTCTGACCTGATAGACATAACCAAAAGGGCAGACTTTAAAAAATGCAAATTAAATCTCTAGCAAAAGGTTTTTCTGTTATTAAAATTTTGTTAAAATGAAAAATATATTAAAAAGAAAAACTTATTACCTCTTTTCCTTTATAAGATAAAAGTATGTTTTTTTAATTTTTTTCCTATTTCGTGAATAAAATTTGCTTGGCCAGCATAAAATGTTTAACTAAAAGTTTAAAGAGTCGCAATAAAGGCTTCTTAAGGTCAAAAGTGTCTAGGTCGTTTACGCTTCAGTGCTTTTTCTTTGCATCTTTTTACTATTTCACTCCTATATTTTTAAATATTAAAAAAAAAGAACGAAAAAACTGCTTTATTCAAGAAACATTATTTTCTAAAAAATAATTAACAAAAGTTTACTTTTAAAATAGTAATTAAAAAGGGGATGAGCTTTTTTTTTATGGGAAAGTAAAGAAAATAAGTTTAACAGTTCTTTCTTAAAACTTTATTTTTAATTAATTTCAAATCACACAATTAGTTTAACTAAATTATTGAAAAAGCTATCTAGAATAAAAGTATTAGAATTCTTAAGATATACGATAAGGCTTTTATCCGACACACTCACTTCTATTAGTATGTTGTATGTATCATTGCACATGGTGTATTATAACATTTATAATCTATTATAAATAGCACACTCAAAAGAAAAATCAAATCAATCCGAAGCGCTATTACGGTGAGTACGAATTTTCTTGAATCAAGTACAAAAAGATTGATTCAAGTACGGATTTTCAATCGCAAAATACTTAAATTATCCATATTCAATCCCGATTTCATACTTAAAATATTCCAAAAATGAGATTGATTTAATTAAAACTAAGATTGAATCAATTTTAAAATGCGCTCGATTCAAGAATTATAAAATTCTTTTAATCCGAATTCGTTCCTAAAATAATCCGAAAATGAGATTAATTTAAGCAAAACTAAGATTGAATCAATCTCAAAATGTGCTTGAGTCAAGTATTATAAAATTGATTTTATCCCGAATTAGAGAGAAAAAATTGTTATCGTTGATTTACTTACCCGTATTACACCTTACAGAATGATAAAACACCAACATCATGCCCGATATGGTTTTTACTTTAGAAATCTTGTGTACATATTTAACCTAAAATATAAACTAAATGAGAAGCAAGAGTTTAAAATTACTTTTCAACTCTTCGCGGTACACATGAGTCTGGCCAGACCTTTTTCAATGTGTATAGAAAATCAAAACATGCGTAAACCAGAAGTTTAATCTTTTTGTATTAGAAAGAATTGTATACTTATTTCAAGAAATTCCGGAATTGATTTTCGAAAGTAATCCCATTTAGGATTGTTTTTAGTACGTTTTAGTGTTATTGGTACTTGAAGTTTTGAGTACGACTCGTACTTAAAGTAATCATCAAAAATTTGATTTATCCTGAGTATTTTTCTTTCTGTGCAGTAAGCAGTAAGATTTAAATGTTTATAAAAAAAAAAAAAAAAACAAGTTAGAGTGCTATATTCGGCTGTGCCGAATCTTTGATACCCTCCACCGACAGTTCAAATGTTTAAGGAGTAATATCTGTATGATGTTATTATTATCATAAACTGTGACGATTTGTTATTAATTATGGTTTTAGGTGACTAAACTGTTTTCCGGTAGTAGGGTTTATATGGGGCCTAGGGTAAATTATGGACCGATCATCACGAAATTTCACAGCGTCATTTCTAGTCCTTTAAAACTGTGACGTACCAATTTCAGTTATGATAGCATTATAAATTATGGTTTTAGGTGTACTAAACTGTTTTCCGGGAGTAGGGTTTCTATGGGGCCTAGGGTAAATTATGTACCGATATTCACGAAATTTCACAGTATCATTTATAGTCCTATAAAACTGTGACGAGCTGAAATTTGTTATGAATGCATAATTATTTACGGTTTTAGGCGTACTAAACTGTTTTCCGGTAGTAGGGTTTATATGGGGCCTAAGGTAAATTGTGGACCGATCATCACGAAATTTCACAGTATTATTTCTAGTCCTAAAAAACTGTGACGTTTTAAATTTTGTTACGCTAGCGTTATTTTTTACGGTTTTAGGCGTACTAAACTGTTTTCCGGGAGTAGTGTTTATATGGGGCTTAGGGTAAATTATAAACGGATCTTCACGAAATTTAACAGCGTGATTTCCAGTTAAGCAAAACAAATTTTTGCAAAATCTTATCTCATTCCACGTCTTGTTTCAGCATAAATGTTATTTTTTGTTACAAAATTATCAATTTTTTTAGGTGGTGGTTCCACATTTTGATTCATAGCTCTGATCCTACTGAACCGATTTCGCTGGATTTCAATCCCAAACTGCTTAGTATAACTACAAGCAATTTGGCACCAAGCTTGTTTATTTCTTTTGAGTTGTTCGAAAGTGAGCGTGTTTTCAACAGACGGACAGACAGACGGACATGGCTAAATCGACTTAGAATTGCTCAAGGGGCCAGATTGGGTCTGACATGAATAATAAAAAAGTTTCACACGGAATGACAAACTTAATATACCCTCTTCAAAACTAATTGTGGTGGAGGGTATAAAAATGATTACCGAAAATATTCTGATATTGAGTTAAGTTTAATTATTAAACCAATTTCTATACCCTTCACCACAGTTTTGTAATTTAATTTTCTTATTTAATTTTTTTGTTCTAAAAAATGATTTTAAGATTATAAAACGAATTTCAAACATCAACTTTGGAAAAAGAGGAAACGGGCTTAGGTACATAATTAAATTTTTTGTTTTTTTATATTCTTCGGCATGACGAAATGAAAAGTTTGCGCGGCTCAATTAATATTTATTTATACCTATCTAAAGAACGTTATTTATTAATATAACTATTTGTTCTTATCTCATCATGGTGAAGGGTGTATAAGATTCGGCATAGCTCTCTTACTTGTTTTTTTTTAATTTTAAAAACAGATATCAGTATTAGTCTTGCAAAAGTGCAAATGCAAAAAAAAAACGTCGCTCTTTTGTTAAATCCACCAAAAAAATACACAGAGTTCCCGTTAGATTTCTTTAAGTGCTACGATATTTCGCATTTGCTCTTCTGCAAGCCTAATATTAAACCCCGCTATTGTTTTCTGTCAAAAGAGCAACATTTCCCAATATCAAAACTACTGACTAATGCACTGATTGAATATATTTTTGCAATACATTTACTATTTGTTCGCTAATTAGGATTGCTTAAGCAAATAAGGAGATTTTGCTAATTGAACATACATAAATAAATAAATATTTATTGTATTGCTTATTGAGCTTAAAATATTGTACTTAGAGATACATACAATGTTGTAAAATAAACACAGCAACCTAATCAAAATATTGACAATATTTATTTGTTTTTCAATTATACAAATTAGAAATCTGTGGTATTAAATACGCTCTAATGCCGCATTATTTAGTGAAATGTTTATTTTGTTAGCGATTATGATAAAATGATGTTTAAATAGAAAGTTTGTTGTTTTATATACCCTCCACCACAATTAGTTGTGAAGAGGGTATACTAAGTTTTTCATTCCGTATGAAACTTTTTTATTATTCATCTCAGACCCCATATAGTGAATATATTCTGGGTCCTTGAGTAATTCTAATTTGATTTAGCCATGTCCGTCTGTCTGTCCGTCTGTCCGTATGTGAAAACACGCTCACTTCCGAAAAACTCAAAAGAAATAAACAAACTTGGTGTCAAATTGCTTGTAATTATCCTAAGCAGTTTGGGATTGAAACCCAGCAAAATCAGTTCAGTAGGATCAGAGCTATGAATCAAAATGTGGAACCACCACCTAAAAAAAATTGATAATTTTTTTACAAAAAACTAACAAAAATGGTGGAAAATGCACAGAATGATATAAAATTTTACAAAAATCGTTTTATTCGACTAGAAATCCCGCCGTGAAATTTCGTGAAGATCCGTCCATAATTTACCCTAGGCCCCATATAAACCCTACTCCCGGAAAACAGTTTAGTACGCCTTAAACCGTAAAAAATAATGCTCTAGTCCCAAATTTTGGCACATCACAGTTTAGCAGGACTAGAAATGGCACTGTAAAGTTTCGTAAAAATCGGTCAATAATTTACCCTAGGCCCCATATGAACCCTACTCCCGGAAAACAGTTTAGTACGCCTTAATTAACAATGCTATAAAAACAGAAATTGGTACGCCACAGTTTTGTATTATACGGTCCACAATTAACCTTAGATCCCATTTAAGCAGCCTTCTGAAATTCACTGAAAACGCTTAAACTAATTGCTCCGCTGTATTGAAATTTATGTTTTTTAATACCAGAAATCACTCTGCAGAATTTTGGTATGATTGGTTCATAGCTTACCATGGCTTCAATATAAATTGCCCTCCTGAAAATCATTTAGATTCGGCTTAAACTGTCACGAATCATAAATAGACATCACACAGATATTACTCCTAAGACATTCGAACTGTCGGCGGAGGGTATCAAAGATTCGGCGAAGCCGAATATAGCACTCTAACTTGTTTGATAATACCTTATATAAATAGCAAATGCATAATTGTTTTCATTAATGCTCTTAAAATTTAAATGTTTTTTTTTTTAAATCCAATTGAAAGATTTAATTTTGAGCTGGTAGGTTTTAAATTGAAGTTGTGACTGATGTAACACTAAAGCTGTTTAAGGCAGAGAAAATTAAAAAAAAAAAAATGAAATGTTAAAGATTTTCCTATATTTTTGTTGTTTGGCCAATTTAAATGTTCATTAAATTAGATTTTTTTTTATCTTATAATGTTATGTTCACTTTATCAAGGGATTCGTTTATTTAAATTAAAGAAAATATGTTTAACAATATTATTACAACAAACATATTTCAACAAATATGATATTAACAACTCAAGAATAGTTTGTTCTCTTAACAATTTCGACCTCAAAATATCTTTTGAAATGTTGTGAGTTTGTAAATTTTTATGTAAGTCCCTGATATATAAAAATTCAATTTTAATAATTAAAATGTCAACCCAAAAACTTTTACTTTCCAAGTACGAAACATATAAGGTTACACTATGAAACAAATGGGAAGTTTTTTTTCCTTGAATGACCACTATATTTTTTGATCCGCTTTAGTCACCTAACTGCGAAAATCGTCTTTATTTGGTTTTTGTTTTTTAATTTTTTCTAAAAATTGAGATTTTTGAAAAGGCTGCTCCTTACATCTTATCGTAACTTTGGAACGACGCTCTGTGGCTGAAAATTAAATTTCATCGGCCAAAAGTCCAATTTTTTGGCATCGCCAAAAATTCAAAAATTTTAATGTCATTCGATAGCAAACATATTAGAACTAAGGTATCCGAAAAACTAGATTAAAATATTGGTAATTGTGGCTGTGGCATACTGCTGGAAACAAATATTTTATGTTGTTTTAGAAAATAATTAAATTTTGTAAATTTGAGCAGAACTAAATTATGATTTCTCGCAAACCGTTCTCAATAATTGGTCAAAATTTTTTTAGTTATGTTAGTGGGATTGTATTCTATATGAAATGGTTCATTACATCACTGTATCATTTATACTTGTTGTGTTATTAAATGTTTCCCCAGGTTCTATATTTTAGTTAAATCCGAATTTTACAGGAGTAGAAGTTGTTAGGGTCAAAAGGGGTTAAAGAGATTTTAGTACCATCAGAAAGCTGAAAGTGTCTTCTTTAACCCCATATATACTTGTGCAACTGTTTGGAACTGTCTGTTGAACACTTTTTTCATTTTAATGAAATTACTCGCAACATTTGTTTTTGCTATTTTTATTATCTATTCATATGACTGAAATATAAGTGCACCAAGCCAAGTTGTGCTGGGTATTTTATGTTATATAATTGCCAATACCTGTGGGATTTTAAGCTTATCCTACTTTAGCGTATTTTAGTTTTTTATTATACCATTAGAATTAGAAATAGATGGCCATATAATTGAAGTTAACTATCAATAAGTGCTAAGGATGATAGATGGAAAAGTAGGCCAGGCTTTGACTGACACAAAGGCTTCATCCAGCTGCATTATATGCCAAATAATACAAATTATAGAGCACATACTAAAAATCAGTTATGATTTGGGTTTTGGACCTACAGGATCAATAAGAAACAATGACAACAACAAGTATTTAAGAAGCAGCTTCAGGTTGAATTTCGCAAATGTGGGATGATTATAGACCAAGCAAAAGAAGGATCAGGCAATACGAATGATGGGAATACAGCAAGTTATTTTCTGATCCCAGAAAAGCAACTGAAATAACAGGTGTTGATATAAGTCTTATAACAAGATTTAAAACAATCATTGATGCACTTGCATGCAATGAACGAATTGATTATAGAAAATTTTCCATGGAGAAATATGTCTGCAACAGTTCATAAAATCTTTAATCATGGAGAGGATGTCATTAGGCATCATTTAGTACCACTATGAGATCTGTGAGAGGAAGTCCAGGAAAAAAAGGAATAAAGACTAGAGATGTTATAGGGAGCACAATACCAGAAAAATGTCACGAGATTTTACAAACGAAGATCTGTTTAATATATTGTTGGCAACGTCAGATCCACTCATCTCTAGCATTCCAAGTCAATGGAAAATAGAACACTGGGACTTAGATGAAGAAGCAAAAGGGCTGCTACAGGCCAGAGGTAATACAAAACCAAATATGGAATATTTGGAGGCAATTTTCCAACCGAATGAATAGTAGATATAATTAACTTTTATTGTTATTTAAGCAAAAAAATATGTTATTTGTTCTTATTGTTATTTAAATAAAAAAGAAAATAAAAATTTAAAAATTTACACTTATTTATTTTTTCAATCTTAAAAGTATTCTAGTGGAACTGGTTCCAGTTGAACCTGTTGTAGAGTTGATAATGTAGAAACCTATTCACAAAATGATCATTGGTATTATTACATGCCTACGCATTTTTTTTAAAGGTATAGTGGCATATAGGAGGCGAATGTATATGTATATAAAGGTAATATGAATACGAATTTCTCCAGAAATATATAAAAATATTTATATTTTTCGAAAGAAAACATTAAGTGTATGCTTGTAGAAGCAATTTATAGTCAGTTTGAAATTTTTACTCCCATATGCCCTATTCCAAATCAAATATTTCAAACAAAAAAAAAAAAAAAAAAAAAATAATTTGAGTAAAAAATTCTAATAATTCAACACACCGATTTTTATACAATTAGAACAGTAATGTTTTCTAATATGTCCATTATTTTCTAGAAAATTCTATTCAATATCGAGTAGTAAATTGTATTGCCTTTATTGAACAAAAAAAAAAAAAAAAAAAAATTAAAGCCGTTTTCCGGGATTGGGAATTTGGGTATTTGTTAATCAAAAATGGGGATGTTTTTCAGTCCACTGTTTTAAGAGCTTTTTAATCTACATAACTGCCAAATTGAGAATTATGGTATTTTTTATTCAAAAAGTTGGATGTTTTTCAGCCCACTGTTTAAGAACTTTTTAATCTACATAACTGCCAAATTTAATTAATATATCTTTATTCATGTTAGATTTATAGAATGTCAAACATTAAAATTATTATTTATATAGTTTGACATTCTATTATTCTGACATGAAAAAAAGATATATTAATGAAATTTGGCTGTTATGTAGACTAAAAAGATCTTAAAACAGTGGGCTGAAAAACATCCCACTTTTTGAATAAAAAATACCATAATTCTCAATCTCAATCATTAGCATTTTCATACTAAATGCTAAAAAACATCAAAAGTTCAACTTTGACCTTAAATTTCTAAACAACTACTGAACCGATTTTAACAAAATTAAAACAGTAAAAAAGTTCAAGAAGTCTTCTCTCCTGCAAAATTATCTCTATCGGTTGAAAAGTTACAGATTTTTGGCCGATGAAAAACGATTTTCAGCCACTGTGCGGCGTACTCGATTATGTTATGCAATCCGTCAAAACATTTTAAATTAAGCTAGATTTAGGTTTTTATATAATTATAATATAATTTTTTACTTTAGCCATTATTTTTAGAGTTATGCTTGTTAATTTCCGCAGGAATTGAATACACACTTACTCGTTTAACTTTAAAATAGAACTCATTTATTTACATATTATTATTTCACTTAAATACTAAATTCTTATCACTAAAACAGTAACAATATTCCTACCTACTAGATCTTATAAATTACAATAATACATACATGCACCCTAAATAAACAAAAGATAAAACGATCGTTATAAACGCATTAGTGTTTATTAGAAAATAAAGGATCGCTCACATGCATGTATGTATTACATATTATATGTGTGTACCACGTGTTGAGTTTAAAATAACATTCTGGCGGCCTTGAAAGATTGTAATCTGTTTATGATGTGTGTACACCAGATGTTATTTCAAACTCAACATTCTGGCGGCCTTGAAAGATTGTAGTCTTTTAACAAATTGTTATCTCGTTAATATTTTATACGTATACATCTTTTAGTCTTAACATTATAGTTACATTAATCTAGTTAAATAATAAAGAATTAATACCTTTTACAATATAATTACATTAATCTAGGTAGAGCAACGGTTGCGGGTAAATAGTTTGAAGATATAATGCACAGCTTCCTAAATATGTAAACAACTGCAAATATAATAACACAGATTATTATTATTGTTGTAATGCTGATACCATAATGTGTCAGATGATGAACGTTGAGTTGTGTAGTTAATCCAAATAAACTGGTTGCTGTTGGGATGTCCGGAATTTTGTATATTTCCATTTCACCAGCAATCTTAACGTGAGCAATCGCTGGTATGAATTTCGAGATGTTAATTGTTGGGAAAACATAGCTTACTTCTGAATCATATACATCGTAAGCCCAAAGATTTACTTCAGCTGAATCGAGTTGACATTCAGCATACAATTTTAATATACCAGCACCTTTTATTATGATCGGATGGATTTTATCGTTACATATTACATCTGCTGACGTATCTTCCTTAACAGAAAATACCCAAGAGTTTGCAGTGTGCATCTGTTGCCAATAGTTCTTGAATCTTTTTATTTCTATTTCGCAACTATTAGGAATATTATTCGTCTTTAAGAAGAGTTCCATCTCGCAACTAGTTGTACCTCTCATCTTAAACATTGGATGAATTTGGTTGCATAACATCAGCTGATTCATTTTTTGACAATGACCAAATTCATTATTGTCTAACTTGTAGTATGAATTCTTTCGTTCATTGACAAGAATATATCTGTCGGTTGTATAAATTTTTATAGATAATCCGTCGTGTAGAATGGGATACGTATAAATTTCATACGCTTGAAGAATCTCCTTGTTGATTAAAGGAAGACGTATATTAAACAGGATGAAATCTGTCGTTGTTCTTGTTGATACCTGAGCCACTCTTTCCATTTCAATAGGATTTTCTGAAGGAAGACGCAAGTTCCGACTTATCTTTGTCTTGATCATTTCAATTTGTTGCTTAAATTTCTTTACAGGCAGTATTCGGTGAATGAAGTTGCCTTTCAAATTAAAAAGAACTTCAATTATGTCTTCTTGTACTTGCTCAAATATTTCCACCGATATCAAAATGTTTGTTATTGCTCTGATTCGTGCTGCTTCATCTTTCGTCACATGTATTTCGGTCTCCAATGACTTTATGGACTCGCTCAGCTTTACAATATTTTTAAAAACAACCTTATTTTCTTTTTTAATCACATCCAATGTCATATCTTGAACAGATGAAATATTTTGAATGACGTTCAGCATCTTCAGATTATCTTCAGAGCCTTGTTTCAATTTTCGTGATATTCTATCGGCATGTTCTTCATCCATCAAACCGAATAATGCATGCTGTATACTTCCCACGAATGGCAAAAGAGATCGTGTTTTACGTCTTGGAACTGAAGACATTATTAATTCATGCCTGTTCAACACCCGATCATACATAGTATATAGGTTTTGTTCTGCTGATGATGAAAATATTTGCTTCGTTTTTCTTAAATTGTCAAGTGTACTTTTCGCTTCATCTAGGAATGATTTGGCTTCTATATAATCCGATATGTTGACATGTACTAAAATATTCCACGAGCTTGTTGATAACCCTACCGTTTCTACCTTTTCAAAAAATATACCTGTCTTATTACTAAATTCTTTTATATCAAATTGGGCATTAATCGGATTAAGTATGGATAGTAATGATAACAAAACCAATAACATATTTTTATTTTTCAATCTTTTAGTGACGTTATTGCTACGGGTATTATAATTAATATCATTATTACTACAACTTCTTTCAGTTTTGCTCTTAGCATTATTACCTAAATGTGAATACTTTGCATTTTCTTCTTTATTTATTAACGTAGTCACTTTTTTAATGTCGTCTTCGACATCATCAGCGGGAAAAGGACAAACATTGTGAATTGACCTTTTGGTCTCCCCATTGCTTGTCCTTACATCCACCATTCTACATAAACCATCCGATCCTAATATGGTTCGGATGATCCTCCCCCGCCTCCAGCTCATTGGAGGAATGTTGTCCTCTTTTAGTAGAACTAATGTTCCCGGCTTAAGATTTTCTATAGGTTTTTTCCATTTGTACCTTTTTTGTAATTCGGATAAGTATTCTAATGACCATCGACTCCAGAATTCTTCCATATTGGATTGCACTGATTTCCAATGCTCTCGTACATTATGATAGCACTGATTATTTAATGAATCATTAAAAGTGGTCAATGACTCACCAATTAGAAAGTGTCCTGGAGTTAAGACATGCAAGTCATTAGGATCATCGGACAAAGGAGTCAACGGTCGTGAATTTAAAATTGCTTCTATTTGTGTCATAAGAGTATATAATTCCTCGTACGTCATTGTGCCCTCTGTTACTGTATAAAAATGTTTTTTCACTGACTTTACGACGGCTTCCCATAATCCTCCTACATGAGGTGACCTTGCTGGTATGGTTAGCCATTCAATGCTATTATTTTCACAGAAAATATTTAAATTCCTCTTGTGATTGGATTCAGAAAAAAGTTGATAAATTCTATTTAAACTGTTAGCAGCCCCTACAAAGTTCGTTGCATTGTCCGAAAAAATTTTCTGTGGACAACCTCTCCTAGCTACAAACCTTTTTAAGGCCCCTATAAATGCTGCTGAGGTTAAATCTGAAACTACTTCCAAATGCACGGCTTTTGTAGAAAAACAAACAAATACACATACATATGACTTGTCTGTCTTTTTTCCTCTAATTTTATAATGAATTGTAATGGGACCCAGAAAATCTATTCCTACATTTAAAAATGGACGAGTCCTTATAACCCGATCTTTCGGTAAGTTTCCCATCAACTGATGCAACTGTCTTGGTCCTTTTCTAAAACATCTATAACATTTGCTAACAATTCCCTTTGTCAACTGTCTACCATTCAATGGCCAAAAACGTTGTCTAGTTATTGTTAATAATCCTTGAGGGCCTATATGTAGATGTTCTTTATGTATTTGTTCTATTAACAATCTAACAATATCATCTTTGTAAGGTAGAACAATTGGATGTTTAGCCTCAAAAGTTAAGGAACTATTTTCTAACCTACCTCCCACTCTAATCAGTTCCTGGTTGTCCAAAAAAGGGCATAATGTTGTAAGTTTTGATGATTTTGGAAGCATCTTTTTACGTTTTAATATGGTTAATTCTTCTCCAAAGTGTTCCTTTTGAATATTTTTTAAAATAAATTTTAATGCTTCTTTTCTGAAAAATAAAAATGGTTTAGATTTTTGTCTTTTACTTAAATGAATGAACTTTAAAATATATGCTATACTATTTTGAAGAAAGTTAAATTTGTTCCTATGATTAATTGTGTTATATAAAGAGTCGACCTTTTTTACCAGCAAAACATTAACTCTTCTTTTTTGTTCTGGAATTTTTGGTTCCAAAATAAATGAAGAGTAATACGGCTCGGTTTTCTGTAAAAATTTTGGACCTTTAAACCAAAATTCATTTTGAATTAATTCTTTTGCCATTAGTCCTCTAGATATAAGGTCCGCTGGATTTTCTTCCGACCTTACATGTCTCCAATATTCTATATTAGTATTAGATTGTATGAAATTAATTCTGTTAGATACAAACAATTGCAAATTTGCCGGATCCAACTTTAACCAGCTTAATACAATGGAAGAATCAGTGTAAAAGAAAAAGTTTTTAAACTCAATTTTAAGACTCTCTATTACTACTTTCATCAACTCTGTTAGTAATACACTGGCACATAATTCCAACCGTGGAAGTGTAATCAATTTAATTGGAGCAACTCTTGATTTTGATGCTACCAAATTTGAATGTACATTTCCATAGCTGTCTATTGACCTTATATAAATTGCTGCACCATATGCTTTCATTGAAGCATCACTAAAGCCATGTAATTCTACAAGTGTTGGTTTTACACTAATAAAATGTCTAGGTATTGTTATTTCATTTAAATATTTAAAATTATTTTTTATCTTTTCCCATTTGTGACTAATTTCTTTTGGTACTTTTTCATCCCAATTTATTTTTAATTTCCATAATTCTTGCATCAGTATTTTTGTACTCACCACGACAGGTCCAACTAATCCTAGCGGATCAAATAATCTAGAAATTTCTGACAGTATGGTTCTTTTTGAAATGGTTTCGCCAGCCTCCCATTTACAGTTTAGGCTTAGTTCGTCTGCGTTTGGATTCCATATAACACCTAGAGTTTTAATAAAATTTGAACCTTCTGATTTAATATTAAGACTTTCTACTATATGGTTTTCATTTACTCCATTTAATAAAGACATATCATTTGCACACCATTTTCTTAAAGGCATACCAAACTCTAGCAAAATTTTGTTTAAATTTTTTCTAAGTATTGTAACCTTTTCTAATGAATCTCCTCCGGTCATTAAATCATCCATATAAAAATCATTTTTTATGATTGCGGATTCTTCCGGAAATTGATTTGTTTTCCAATCTGCAATTTTTTGCAGGCATTTAACTGCTAAATATGGGGCTGATGTCGTACCATAAGTTACAGTTTTGAGGGCGTATGTTTTTAATTGCTCTGTTGGGTTAAAACGCCAGAATATTAACTGATATTTTAAATCATTCTCTGATACCCAAATCTGCCTGTACATTTTTTCTATGTCGGCTGAAAAAACAAATCGATGTTTTCTAAATCTTAGTAGAATATTAAAAAGGTTTTCCTGAAGTTTAGGACCCGTGTGCATAATATCGTTCAATGATATATTTGTTGTAGTTTTGCATGATGCATCAAACACAACTCTCAACTTTGTAGTTGTACTTTCAGGTCTAATAACACAATGATGTGGTACATAATACACATTATTTCTTAAATTTTTAATGTTTATTAATTTCATATGCCCCATTTCCAAATATTGTAACATAAACTCCTTATATTGTTGACCTATTTCCGGATTTTTGCTTAATTTTCTTTCTAGAGAAAAAAATCTTCTTTTAGCTACAAAGTCAGAATTGCCCAATTTGCTAATATGGTCTTTAAAAGGTATTGCTACTTGAAATTTTCCATCTGCCAATCTCTTAATATTCTGATCAAATAATTTTTCGCACTTCTCTTCCATGGCTGTTAAATGATTTATTTTTGGTACTTCTTCTAGTTCCCAAAATTTTTCCAATATACCTTCGCATGTTGTGTTTACCGTAACTTTAGTATTTTCACTAATACCATCTAACTTTGTCATACTGTAGGCTACCCAACCCAATTTTGTGTTCTGTAATTTTGTTTTTGTTGTTTTATCTTGTATTTTCCCATTGCATATGAGATCAAATACAAATTCGTTTGATAGAAGTAAATCAACTCCTCTTGGTATATTGTATTGAGGATCTGCTAACTTAGTATTGGCAGGAAAATTTCCTGCTAACATCTTAGAACTTGGTACATCAGACACAATCTTATTCATTACCACAGCATTTAAGAAAGTTTTATATTCAGATACCTTTGATTTAATGTTTATGCCTATTTGTTCCTGTACCGATGATTTTTTCATTTGTAATCCCTCTATTTTTTTATTTATCTTAATAATATCAGGTAATTTTAATTTGTTTTTAAATTCTTTTGTTATTATATTTAGCTGAGAACCATTATCTAATAATACTCGACAGTCTATCCATTTATTATCTCCAGTTTTAACTTGAACAATTGCTGTAGATAAGAAGACGTAATCATTATTATTATCTTCATTATCACTGTTTACCAATACCGTTTTCTGCTGGAATTTTTCTTCATGGAGAAGAGTGTTATGGTCATGTTTGCATATTCTGCAATTGAAGTTAGTAGGGCATTTTTTTGTAAAATGACCTGAGGAAAGACATTTGTGACATACTTTAAAATCTTTTACCTTCTCCAATCTATCTTTAACAGATAAACTTCTAAATTTGGAACATCTAAATAAATTATGATTTATAGAGCATCCCAATAAGCATTTCATGTTACTTGACCCAAAATCCTCTTTCTGTTCTTCTTGCTTTCTAGAATATTGAAATTCTTTTCTGTTATTTTCCCGAAAATTATTTGTTTCATGATCCCATTTTGTAAACTGCTGACATGCATCTAGAGAATATTGAATTTGTTGCAAAAATTCAATCAATTGGTCTACCTTTGGCAATTCTCTAGATGCACCCAAAAATTGCTCAAATTGGATTCTCATTTGATAATCCAATTTTCTTTGCAATATAAAACAGATTAAGGATTGATACATTTCCGCTGGATCAATTTTCACTACATTTAATGCTTGCAAACTTTCGTTTATTATATCTATAAAATTTCCCACACTTTTAGAATTAAACTTTACTGAAGGAGCGTCAAGAATAGATTTAAAATAAATTGAGGTAGTAGCTCTATTATTCGAATAATATTTTTCTAAAATATTCCAAGCTATATCAAAATTTTCTTCTCTGGAGGGTAATTTTGCTATTTTCTTTATTGCCTCACCAGTTAATTTTGATTTTAATACACACATCTTTTGTGTTTTTGAAATTGGTTGATTCATTATTAATTGTTCAAACAATTCTTTAAATGTATCCCATTCCGTAGTTTTTCCATCAAATTGTGGTAGGTCAATTGATGGCAATGTAAATGGAAGGGATTTAAAACTTATTCCAATATTTGAAATCTCCTGATATGAATCACGCAATGAGTAGAATACCTCAGTCAACTCATCATCAGGAAATTCTCCAATATATTGAAAGAACACTTTTTCTGCAATTTCAAACTTGTCTTTTACAGCATCAATTGTTATCTTTTTACATTTGAAATTGTCTATATTTACTTCTACCTCATCTAAAATATACTGAAATTGCCGTTTCAAACCAGCATGTTTTTCCCTTTCATACTCTAGCTTCACAGCAAATTTTTTCATTTCACTTTCTTCCTGAGGTAAACATTTTTTAGCCTGTATATTAGAAATAGAAGCTTGTTGCCGCATTTCTTGCTGCTCTATTCTGTCTTTTACATTTTGATACAATTTTTCAAAATTTTCTGAAATTTCCTGCACCTTCTTCACAAAGTCTGTTTTAAAATAATTATTCTTTTCCATTGTTGCGGAAGGTGGTCGGAGCTCTTTATCATTTTTATTAAATTCTTCAACTGAATTTTTAAACGATTCTCTTGTTTTTTTTACTTCAATTTTTAATCCCTGCTCATTAACATTGCCCTGAGCTAAAGCACTCAGAGCATTGTAAAGGCCTGAAATTTTCTGCCCTAACTTCTCCTGGTATTGGATAATATCGATAGGATTCATTATTTTTATTTTTATTTTTACTTACTTGAAATTGTTATTACTTTTTTCAATTATCACGTCGGGGTCACCAAAATGTTAATTTCCGCAGGAATTGAATACACACTTACTCGTTTAACTTTAAAATAGAACTCATTTATTTACATATTATTATTTCACTTAAATACTAAATTCTTATCACTAAAACAGTAACAATATTCCTACCTACTAGATCTTATAAATTACAATAATACATACATGCACCCTAAATAAACAAAAGATAAAACGATCGTTATAAACGCATTAGTGTTTATTAGAAAATAAAGGATCGCTCACATGCATGTATGTATTACATATTATATGTGTGTACCACGTGTTGAGTTTAAAATAACATTCTGGCGGCCTTGAAAGATTGTAATCTGTTTATGATGTGTGTACACCAGATGTTATTTCAAACTCAACAATGCTAGAAACACAACTGGGACGAACGACGAATTATTCGCAACGACTATTCGTCACCAGAAATAAAACACATTGTTGTATATGAAAGTACACACAATCACTGCGTAGACCGAAATTCATCATGCGTAACGAACTCTGCGATAGGTTTATTTCTATTTCTTACGCAGACGAACGACGAATTAATTGGGAAAGGGACAGGGCGGCATTTTAGCAAAGTTCAATATTTATTAAAAATCGTGAAATCTGTAAAGAATTACAGGGACAATTCGCTTCTATTGCGAACTTGGCTTAAATTCGCGAAAAAATGGCAAACTTTTAAACAAACAAAAATCGCTAAATCAGTGGAAAAAAACAAAATGACGGAAACTAACAAAAAAAAAAAAAAAAAAAAATCCGCAAAAAAAATTTTATTATTTCAAAAAAAAAAAAAAAAAAAAACTCTCTAAAACTATTAGGAATGGCTTAAAATAAAATCGCGAACATGGCTGAAATTCGCGAAAAATTGCAAATTTGAAACAAACCCAAAAACTAGTTTGAGATCGCAAAACCGAAATGCAGAAAACCAAAAATGCTGAAGAAATCCATTTCGAGTGGATTCGGATTTTAGGACATACCCGATTAATAGTTTTTTAAAAATTAAAAAAAATGTAAGGTTCACGCACTTACTGTGTCTCATTTGACGAATTTACGCAACGAATTCGTCGTACTATGCGAAGTTCGTCGTTCGTCCCAGTTGTGTTTCTAGCATTATTGAGGCCGAAGTGGCAAAAAAAAATATTTTTTTTATAAAATTTTTAAATTAAAAAAATTTAAATCAACAAATACTTACCAGTTTTAGTGCTTTAGCTCAAAGCTGCATGTATTAGAAGTAAAATAAATTTTATTTCATGAAAATCCATGGACAAGTTCTTATTTTATTCTCGATAAACTGAAAGTACATAGTTTTGACCATTTTTATCGCAAATTTGTGTAGAACTAAATATCACAATATCACAAAGCTTTACCTTTTTATTACACAATATTTTTTTTAAATCCTTTACTTTAATTATTTTTTCATACAGCTGCATATCGACCCCTAACCACGAAAATAACGTAAGCGCCAAAAATCAAATTTTACAGGACAGAGTTTTTTTTATTTTATTTTATATAAATTTTGTATGAAATTTGCTGCTAACAATAAAATTGTTCTTGCTATAAAATCGTAACGGTACCTTATGTGTCCCTAACATTTAAGGAGATGATGAAGTGTTGCCAATAAACTCAATTATTAAAAAAAATCAAAATTGAAAATGATGTCGCTTACGTTATTTTCGCGGTTAGGGCTCGATATAATAGAAATAAAATAAATTTTGTTTCATTAAAATGCATGGAAAAATTCGTTTTTTGTTCCCGATGTTTTGACATTTTTTTGTCGCAAATTTGTGTAGACGAACATCTTTATTTTATGTTTGCAACATGTTGCTCGGCAGTCAAAGATCCACACATAATAAAAGATACTGACCCTGGAGAAGGAAAAATTAAACTTGACAAATTTCTTATTTTTTGTTTTAATGCTAAGTATTTATTTGCATTCGTAAATTGTCTGTCTTTTGTATTTTATTTTTTTTTTTTTGTATAGACTTGTAAATTATAATGCCACAGAAAAGCAACTTTAATACAACAGAAGAGAGAAAAAAACATATTGTTTTCCTTGCTCAGCAACAATAAAATACAAGAACAATAGGACAAAACAATGGACGCAAATTTAAAAGACCTTGTAAAATAATAACATTGTTAAAAAATCTTTTTTAAGTTTCCTTTTTTTTTTTATGATTCGACCTTTTTTTTGTATACACCCATTTATATCGCACACTAAATCATAAACAGACACAACTCAAAATTTATCAAATCGTTTTTTTTTCATAAGCCAGCTTACAAATTAATCTTAAGCGAGCGCGGAAATTTCGCTTGCGTTATTGTCTTTTAAACTTTTTTTCTTTAACATTTGCGAAACTGAATTTGATTAAAAAATTGCAACAATATTTTTGAAGCCAGTTTTCTGCATCTCCTAAATATTTTTGAATTTTGAGTTGTGCCTGTTTATGATTGATAATGCGATATACACATACATAGATAAATCTAAAACAAAATAGGAAAAAATAGGAAAGTGCCAGTGGTCATAAAAAGCCAATTATTCCTATTTGGCGAACCATAAGCGAGACCTTTTTTGGAGACAAAAAAAAAAAAAAAACTAAAGAACGTCACTTCCAGAAAACTGAACAGAAACAGAAAAAACCAGAAACCAATCTCATTTAATATCAGCTAGAAATTTGTACTAATAATTAAATTCCGTACTGATTTTCCACCAGAAAACAAATTTATCATATCAAATAACATATTTGTAAATTTGAGCTTTGCCTGCTATTGAGTTTCATCCAATATTTTTAATTGAAATGTGACCACCAGCAAAACAGACTATAAAACACTTAAACACAAATCAAAATATTTTTTTTTCAATTAACACCTTTAATTGAAACAATTAAAAAATTTATTATGATAAGATTTCTATATGACGTGCTAAATTTCCAATTAAAAAATTGTTTGAAAATATTAAATACATCGAAGCTTGTGAGTAATTTTCTTATTTGCAAATATACACACACACATTTTAATTTTTACTATCAATTAAGGCAAATTAATTGGAACAATTAAAAAAAAAATAGTTTGAAACAGCATTAGTTGATTTAATTGAAACATTTTGGTGTAAATTTTTTCTGTGTAAGAACGATGAACAAGTGATACATGGAACAAAAGACAAGCACACAAATAAAGATCAAGTTAGACAGATTGCATGAGAAGGCACAGAACAAACGTTCTACAAACAAGCAAACCAACATAAAAAACATGCAAACTACGGTTAGTAGTTGGTTTTAAATTTGTTGCCGGGGCGTTTTTTTTTTTTTTTTGTATCAAAGCGGATTCTAATAATGAGATGCATAAGAACATATTTGTCCTTGTTATAAATGTGTTAACATAAACAAACAACACAACACACATTTTTTTATTTTTATTTTAGTTAACGTGTCTTACAATATTTATAAGAACGCTACTCCAAGTGGAGCTTCTAGCAACAACAAATAATATATTTTACAATATATGTACATTAATATTAATTACAGTTAATAAAGGGATTAAAGTTAAGTTTTTTTTCTTATATAGATTGAACAAAATTTCTAAATCTTATTCTATCCTGCGCCAAGCTTCTCAATTGCCCCTTTCTTGTAAACTCCTCTTCAACAGATCTTCGCCAAGTTACTCGTGGGCGCCCCCTTCTCGATATCCCTGTGGATTCCATTGAAAGGAAACCTTAGCAATGTCTCTATTATCTTTCCTCAACGTATGTCCGATCCATTTCCATTTTCTATGCCGAATTTCAATATCAATTGCTTCCATACCACAAGTTTGTAGCAGGTCTTGGTTATTTATTCCCCAGTAAAAACTTCGCTTACTTTTTCAAAATGAATAGCTTCTCGCACTAATTATTTTGTAGCTTTCTTCTATAACTGCTTCTATAACAACTTCTTTTGCTACTTATTTCTGAATGTTTGTAGGTAAACGAATAATGACTTACTTATGAATGCGTTCATTTTGGGACATCCCTTGTAGAATTCATTGGTTCTTTCAGTAGAATTGTAAGTAGTGCTTTTAAGTTTTTCGGATTACTTAATACATTATTTTGTAGGCGAAGTTTTTACTGGCTCGTAACGGCCAGAATATTTTTGGAATGCGCCTTAAACATTTATGTAAAAACACTTGTAATTTCTTGGAAATCGTGTTGGTGACTTTCTACGTTTCACTTCTATATAGCAGAACGGATTTTACGCTAGTGTTGAAAATCCTGATCTTATGTTTCTTGGATATTTGGGACGATTGCCAGACTCGTGCAAGTGAAGTGTAGGCGTGACGAGCCTTATTTATTCTGCTTCTTACGTCAGCATTCGCTCCACCATCTGTACTTATTATACTACCTAGATAGATAAACTCAGACATGTCTTCAATTATATTACCGTTTACCAGTATAGGGGTGTTGTTATCGGATGATATCCTCACAACACACATATAAACATTTAAAATGTTCCAGTTACACACTTAGTCCCCGTCCAGACTATGGCACTTTTGCTGGGAAACATTTTTATTTGATGGTGGAATGCGAATGCCAAACTTCACGCAAATTTTGTGATTTTGCTATTAAAAGCAAGCAGAAAGAGAAAAGATATTCAAATTCGCTTAAATGCTGTAAAACAAAGGTATCATTGCGTGGAATGAAGTTGCATAACGTGGACGGGGATCCAAACACTGGCTCATTTGTATTTAAATTTGCCATAGTTTACATGATGTGAATAGCATTTTGTATTAAGCGATTTGAAGCAATATTTTACTATACATAGAGAAAAACATGGAAGAAGAGGACACAAAACATCAACATACTTTACATCAACATATTGTTGTATTTTTTATTTTCCTTACACTTTTTCAATATGTACCAAACAAACAAATAAAAAAAAACACATCAAAATAAAAAATCTATTTGAAAAAAATCACAGTTTAAAGGGGCCCATAGACACATACTGCTGACAGCTACTGCCGATGAACCCTTCGTATACGTGTGTGATTGATATTTTACTACACACTTATCAATCATCATTTTAAAATAAATTTTATTACGTGAAATTCAAGTAAAACCCTATTTTCTTCCCACTTTTATTTCTCAAAAATTATTTTAAATTTGTTTTAATTTAAATTGAAAAGAAAATTATAACAAAAAATGTATTTATTTATTTTATTGTTCATTTTTACAACTGTCAGCAGTATGAGTTCATTTCAAAATCAAACCTATTTTGATTTTTCATACTGCATTGTCGGTGTGACGCATACATAAATAAAAATTTCAAATTTACAAACACATGTTTATTGCATGAGCATAGGCAGTATGTGTCTATGGGACCCTTAATGGTAGTTTAACAAGAATGGCTGTCAAATGTAATTGCATAGCTTGTCAGTCATGTGTCAATAACAAAATTTTTCATTTTACAATTTTTTTGAAAATAGTCTAAAGAATTTAAGAATAAATTGAAAATTATTGATGATATCTTCAAGTTTAGATACAATGAAATAAAATAAATTCAATTGAGCTGGTGAATAAAAATGTATTAATTTATTAAAAGCTGAATGTTAGGTGTATTCATTTAATTTACTTGCAGAAACTTGCAACGAGAGGGTAGATTTAAAATAAACAAATTTTTCTACCAGACGCAGAGGGAAAAGTTGTTTAAATATGGTCACCTCCAACAAAACTATTTTTAAAGATTCCAGTAAACTGATAACGATGGCAATACAATAAGTTTGAACCAAATCTAATCTTAATACGTACACAGTAAATGTGTTATGGTATCCTTTTTCGGAAAGAAGTTTGTATGGGGGCTGTGAGAAATTGTAGACCGATTCTCCCCATTTTTAATCAGAACCAACATATGTACCATAAAATTATCTTTAAAACTGTGACTTATACTTTGCGCACAAGGTTTACATGCCAGTCAGTCGGCTAGACGGACGGACATAGCCAGAACAACTCAAAAAGTGTGCCAAAATTGCTCAGCAAACGACCAATATTTTAAGGTGTTACCAGCATCAGCACAAGTGCAAAATACCTTCTCCCCTATTGAGATGAATGATTATTGGATTAGATTTTGATATAGCAAAAAATCGGAAATATTTTTTGAATTTCAAAGAAGCTAAAAGCTCCACAGATAAATTAAAAAATTTAATCACAAGAACGCGTAAGACATCTATTCCAATAACATTTATACAACACGCAATAGTTACTGTTTTTCTACCAGATATTTTTGATTTATTAGTGGCTCCAGTAGTTCCTTAATATGTTATTCATTAGGGTTTTGTAAGGAGAATCATTTGTCGATATTGTGACATCGATTTTTCGTTAATTTCTAGGACTTTCTGCCATACTTGACGGCGACTCCTGCATGTATGTTCCAAATCTTACCGCAGTTATAGCATTTCAATTTTTTTTTGCCCAGCTTCTTACTTTTTTTGGTTTTTTAATGCTTTAATTCAATTTTAACAAAATTTAAAATTTTGCCTCAGCGCCCATTATGGCTTTATAGAGGCTAAACAAAAAGTTGGCAACAATAAATATATTACACTGTATAATTTAAATTTAAAATTTAACAATATATAACATATGAATATAAAAAAAGAAAAAAAAAAAAATATATATATATAAAATAAAAAATATGTACATATTTACATTTTTAAGTTAATTTGTAAGAAGTATTTCGACGTTATTAAGCAAGTACTGTTTTATACTTCTTTTAAAACACCCGCAAAACTGCTTCTTTAAGGCTCTTTCAATTCCTTCATGATATCTCTATCATCATCAGCAGTTACATTGATCCTTTGCACCTTATACGACCACTGTTTTGCAACTATTCTTGCGGTTTCCTGAGACAGGGGTCTAATCACCGCATTCGATACTATCGTATCGAATAAACTATCTAATTGTTTTGCATATGATAGACACTGAAGTATCGAATGAAAACTCGATAAATGTAATGACGAGTTACTCGATATCGAATGCTATTATTTCAAGTTCAATACATTTCAATCGATATCGAGTTTCATGATACCAAAATAATGTCGATCAATTTTGCTCGATATCGTATGCGGTGATTAGACCCCATTGTAAATGAAACAGTCCATTCAAATGTTGACTTTAATGCTGCACACACCGCATACTTAACATCAGCATATCTTATGCCGCCAATGAATGCTTCATGAATGAAGAATGTTTTTTCTTTTGGTTTTTTTTTTAGTAGGTACACAGAAAGAAAAACACTCGGGATAAATTAAGTTCTTTATACTTACTTTAATTACGAGTCATACTCAATAATTCAAAAACGTGTTACAATAAAACGTACTCAAAACAATCCTTAATAGGTTAACTTTCGATAATCAATCCCGTGTTTTCTTTAAATAAGTATACAATTCTTAAATCAAGTAAACAAAATGTCAAACTTTTCGTTGGTAGTGCCACTCTTTAAGTAAAATTAAAAAATGAGGGTTTTAATCTCATATAACTTATAAGTCTCATCTTTCAGCATTTCATTCTTTTATGCGTGCATACGCGTGTGTTTTTCAAACGGCTGTAGGAAATATCGCAAAAAAAAATGAAAAATCGCCCAAATGAAGAATCGCCCAAAAGAACATGAAAAATTACCCAAAAAGTTAAATATGAAATTTTGCCCAAAAGAAACGAAAAAGAGCCCAAAATAAAAATGGAAAAGACTAGAAAAGAAAAAACGATTTTTTTCCCAAAAAAAAAAAAAAATTAAAAATTACCCATTTTGCAAAACAGTGTTTATTATTCATATAAATTTATTAACGGACAATGATTGGGTTAAATTAAACATGCGGCCGGGCGCAAGGATTTTCTACTCTATGGTATAACAAAAACATATATCGAAAATAAGGATTTTCTCTTCTATGGTATAACAAATACTGGCTTCGCTAACTAAAGCTTCTCTGCGCAGACGGCCTTTTGGCGGGCGCAAGGATTTTTTCCTTTATGGTATAACAAGTACCGGTTTCGCTAAGTAAAGCTTCGAAAAACTGCCTTGTTTCCGAACAAGGCCGACTACGCAGAGAAGCTTTAGTTAGCGAAGCCGGTGTTTGTTATACCATAGAAGAGAAAATCCTTATTTCCGATAAATGTTTTTGTTATACCATAGAGTAGAAAATCCTTGCGCCCGGCCGAAGGCCGTCTATGCCGAGACGCTTTAGTAAGCGCTGCCGGTATTTGTGTTTTCGTTATATGTTTAATATATGCACCCAGAGAAAAAACAACAAAACCATTTTTAACAAAATTCTACCCATATTATGTGTAATTTAACCAAATCATTGTCGCCGACAACCATATTATGGTTAAATTAGTTTCTTGAAAAATAGTTTTGTTGTTTGCAACCATAATAAAACATGGTTTTCTCTGCTATGTAAGATTATGGTAGAATTTTAAAAATGAAAAATGGCCCAAAAAATGGGCTATTTTTCATACAACATTTTTAAAACAAAATTTAAAAAACGAAAAATCACCCAACAATAACGTAAAATAGCCCAAACATTTTGGGCCATTTTTCATATGAAATCATATGAAATTTGGGTGATATTTCCTACAGCCTATATATAAACACAAGATTTCTAAATTAAAAACCATATCGGGCATGATGTTGCTGTTTTCTCATTCTGTAAGTTGTAAATCGGGTAAGTAGATCATCTATAATAATTTCTTCATTCTAATTAATTTTTTGGTTTTTTTCAAGCACGAATTCGGGATAAAGTCAACTTTATAATACTCGAGCATTTTGAGATTTATTCAATCATAGTTTAACTTAAATCCATATCATTCTCGAATTATTTCAAGTACGAATTTGAGATTGACTATGGATAAGTTAAGTATTTCGCGATTGAAAATCCGTACTTGAATATTTCTGTACTTCGTTCAAGAAAATCCATACTCCGGATTGATTTGAGTACGGATGGATTGATTTTTCTTTCGAGTGTAATAAGAAAAATCGGCTGATTTAATTTTTTTTTTAAATAATAATACATAAATAATACTCATATGCAAAGAACGATATTGAACTTAAGAAAACTTTTTGGTTCATTTTATGAAACTATCATTTGCTTAAGTCAGGTGCGAAATAGATTGCACTCGCCGTACGGAATAAAATATTTTTTGATTTTATTTTTGTTTTTTTTTTAATTTTTTGTTTATATTTGACAAAAGCTTAAGCCAGTTTATGCATATTATAGTTGGGCCTTAATAATAAAAGTGGAAAAAAGTAAAAAAAAAAATAAATTAAATTAAATTTAGGCATGGACACCTCGAAAATGAGTTCTTGATATGGCGTAGTGAATCTTTCTTCCTCATACCAAAAGCTATCGAAAAATCGATGGCACAATATCGACAACCTATCGATAACTAAATCGACCCACTCTTATATACATACATACTTATGGGCAATTTTACCAATTCTATTTAAATATCAATTCATATAGTTTGTTATATAATATTATTTTTATTTGACATGGAAAACAAATTTTAAACATAAATTGATATTTATAGCCTGTTTCTAATGTGCGAAAGGATTCTTTCTTTCGAACAATAGTATTTAAAACAAAAACAAAAGTTGTAAAATTTTTACGAAAGAAAAAATCCTTTCGCACATCGGAAATCGGCAGTTAAATAAATTGGGGAAATTTGCCATTAATATACTATTTACACTTATGCGTATGATTTATATTTTGTTCAATCATACGCCCAGTAATACTTGGCAGCCATTCAATATAAAGTACATATTGCTCTATCTCTTAAACGTTGCATATTTTTTGGCGTTTTATTTCAATAAAGTGAATTTTTAAAATAACAAAACAAATAACACAAGGCAACAAAATCGAAAAAATTTTAAAGGCTTGAAAAACCACTATACAATTTTGATGTATTGTGGTTCCAGTAGTACAAATATGGTCCAAATTTAAAATTCTATGGAGAGGTTTTTTTTTTTAAAAAAGTTTTTTAGTAAATTCAACATTTTTCATTTTTCGAATTTATTCTATGAGCTAAATTTCAGTTATGTATTTTATAAAGCTTTTTTGTAATAGTTCTATTCCTACAATTTTTCAGAAATGACTTTATACACTACCAGACTATTATATTGTATTTTCTTTTTACATTTTACCTTAGAACTATTACAAAAAAGCTTTATAAAATACATAACTGAAATTTAGCTCATAGAATAAGTTCGAAAAATGAAAAATGTTGAATATAATATAAAGTTACCTTCGGAAGGAAATAATTCCCAGTTTCTGTTTTTTAGTAAAATTATAAATTTTTTAAGACATTTCTTCACATAATTAATGATAACTCAAAAAGGGTTAGTCCGATACTATTAAAATAAATTTAGAAAAATTTAAATTTACATAGCCTTTAAACCGTTTATACATCACGTTTCAATCGGCCCATTATTTTAGGAGCTATAAGAAAACATTGAAGCCAAAAATATATTTTTTACGTAAAAATGGCAAATATTTTTGTTTTAAAAAAATCATGAAAAATCGAAAACGGCAAAAACTGTGCAGATTTATTGTTTCATCACAAAGCCATATGTAAAAGCAACAAAATGAGATATCGGTCATAAAAGTTCATTGATAATTTTCGAATTTATTCACAATTAAGTGAATTCGCTCATTTTCACAAAATTTTAGTTTTTCTCTCGATATACATAAAATTGAGTAATTAATGTTCTTCTTTTTAACCCTGCCTGGCTTGTGACTTGCCTGTGTTCTTAAGTATATCCCAGTTTTACTTCTGGTGCTTTGCTTATGAATCTTGGGCATGTCCCGAGTCAGCCGGTCCCAAGCCCGGATAAAACGGCGAGGGTTTGAGGCAAAGGATAAACCGATCCTCAGTAAAAGCGCTGATATCTAGTCCGAATGGTTCCAATTAAAAAAAAAAAAAAAAAATAGGGACGTCTCGGGGGGTAAGTGTGTACATAAAACTGCTAAGTAGAATCAGTTAATTGTCAGCCTGATGGCAAAGGTGGCAGCCCCACTGTCAAGATTGGGTTTGATAGGCTAATAACCCGTCACTACCTGAAACTATATTATTCTCAGAAAGTCTATAAATATAAAGAAAAAACTAAATGCTAAATGATGACTAATTTTGGCAATGTGAAAGGAGTACGATTCGGAACATGGAACGTAATGACGCTTTACCAAGACGGCAAATTAGAACAGGCTTGCAGTATACTTAACAAGTACAATTTGTCCTTTATGGGCATGAGCGAGGTTAGAAGAAATGTGTATGGTCAGCTAACAACCGCTGAAGGAGATGATTTGTTTTGGTCTGGCATGCCACACGAAAATGATATTCATCAATACGGTGTGGGAATGCTAATTCATTCTAGATGGCGTAACTCGGTTATTGATTGTTAATTTATAAATGAACGTATGATGGTGGTAAGATTCAGATGTCCTGTGCGAAATCTAAGTGTAGTGCAGTGTTATGCACCTACGGAAAACAGTGATGATGGAATAAAGGACTCGTTCTATGTTATGTTAAATAGAACTCTTGACGACATATCTGCTAAGGATTTAATATTGTTATTGGGGGATTTTAACTCCAAGGTTGGGGACGATAATGCTGGATTGGAACACATAATGAATGAATGAATGAATGAATATGATTTATTGAAAAAATAAAAATAACAATATCAGATTATAAATTCACAGGGGTGTGCTGGAAATCGCAATCGTAAAACGCAAGAATTTGGAAGTTGTTTTTTATACACTTTTAATCTAATTTTTATAATTTTGGTTATACAATTCTTTTTAATAGAGAAATATTTGTATAATAATAGTCATAAAATTAATTTATTACGGAAATCTTCTTAAAAACCGACGTTTAAAATTCTTGCGTTTTGCGTTTCCGATTTCCAGCACACCCCTGATAATGTTAAATAATTTTTCTTAAAAAATAAATCATAATAAGACATAACATGAAATGTTGTGTGTCTAATTGGCAAAATATAAAAAATAAAATAAAAAATAAAAACTACTTATTAATAGTATAACAATTAAATAACATTTAATTAAATTCAGATATAATTAGATCCCTGTATTTTAAACAAATTCGTAAATATTTGTAAAGACGCATGTAATCCTTGCCGTTTAATAATTCATATACTTCTTCAGAACATAGAAGTCTTTTACCAAAAAAGTTTAAACGGTAACTAACAAAAATAGGACATCTGCCTATCAAATGATGTGTGTTTTCCTGTTCATTACAGTTACAGAGTGTACACATATTATCATTGTTTCCACTGAATGCACGAGCGTTTAAGTTAAGAAGGCCACCTCTAGCTTTAAGTATCAAGCTAACGGCATGTGCTGAATTACTATCACAAAAGTAAGGCTGAGTATCATACTGTAATGTAGGGTACATATCATGAAATCTAGAGCCTCTGGCCCTTACGACGAATTTCTCATATTCAGTGATTCTTAAAGATTCAAGAACGCGCTTGTGAAAGAATTGAATATTTGTTCTCCAAACATCAATGTCATGATTTATACCGATTTCACTGCATAATGAATTCCAATGAGGAAGCCAAAAAGTGTTTTGTCGTAAGGTCTCATCAGCAAGTAGTCGAGGTAGTCTATTGACTGGCAGGTTTAAAACCTTTCTGACGTAACTGAAATGTAAATTTAGTGTCTCTAAAAAAAGCGAGTTAAGGCCAGTTTCAATATGTAACATATAATTGGGTGTATTTTCGGGGAGGTATAAAATTTTTTTCAAAAAATAGCGCAATAATTTTTCAACTTCATCGAAGCTAAGATAACCCCAAACCTGTGCACCATAAAACATAATCGATTTGGCTGCAGAATGGAAAATTTTAAGTTTGTTAGAAAAATTTATCTTGGGGTGATGAATATAGCTTAACCAAGTAGTATTTATCGCTGTTTTAGATAAAGCAAGTTTAGATTCGAGGTGTTTTCTAAAAGATAAATTGTAAGTCAAATTGATGCCAAGGTACTTGTATTCGTTTACTACATCAATAATATTGTCACCGAATTTCCAATACAGACCCTGGCTGACCCTTGTACCACTTCTGAATACCATTATCTTTGATTTATCGAGATTAATTCTTAAACACCACTGAGTACAATAAACATACAATGAATCAATCATATTTTGCAGTACCTTTGGAGAGTCTGAAAGGAGAACAATGTCATCGGCGTATAGTAAAACTTTCACAACAATTCCGGCAACATCAATACCACCCGGAAGGTGGTCATGAAGGTCGTTTAGGTAGAGGGAGAACAAAACTGGGCTTAGTAAGCACCCCTGTTTTACACCTTGGGTGACAGTGAAGGGGTCAGAAAGGGTGTTACCATCCCAAACCTGGCTAGTGGTATTGTTGTACAGTTTCCGTAAAATACGTACTATTTTACTAGACAAACCCGTACGACATAACTTATAAAACAAAGCGTTTCTTAGAATTAAATCAAAGGCTGCGGAAAAATCAATAAAAAATGCGTACGTGTTCTTTTTTTGACTTAAGTTTAAATTTACAATACTGATTAAATTGAACAAATTGTCTACAGTAGAATAACTCTTGCGAAATCCCGCTTGATACTCGTTGATGATATTATGACAGGCAATCCAGCTGTTAATACGATTAAGTAGTATGCCTGTAAAAAGTTTGTAAATAGTATCGAGAAGAGACAGTCCTCTATAATTTGAAACAACATTAATATCTCCTTTTTTAAATAATGGGATAATAACCGAATTACGAAAAGAGTCTGGGATATCTTCCTTTAGGAAAATAACGTTAAAAAGCGATAAAACTTCATTTAAAAAACATAAAGGGGAATTTTTATAGAATTCATAACTAATTCTGTCTTGACCAGGGGCCTTATTTAATTTGGCTGCTTTTATGACTAAATCAAGTTCTCTCATCTCCAATGGGGAATCAAGAAAAGGGTCTATAATGTTGACCGAGGATAATAAAATATCACAATCAAAATCCTCTTGAGATAAAAGTGAGTTGAAATATTCACAAAAATGAGATATGCTCAAATTGTTTCCTACCTTTGGTTTACAATTTCGTAACGAATTAGCAAGCTTCCACCATTCACTACTGTTCCTAACCCCATTCAGCTTTAATATGTTATTCATTTTAAACCCTAACTTTTTCTCGTCACATAACCGTGCATATCTGGATCTACTGTCTATATAGCATCTTCGTCTGATTTCCGTATTTGATTTACGATATTTATCAAGTTTATCCAGCATACTCCTACGAGCATTTTCACACTGAGAATCAAACCATTTGTTCCTGGGGTCAAAGCGTGTCTTAAAACAATTGTTACCATTAGCTGTATGAATTTTGTTAGTGCATATAAAAACTTTTTCCTGAATACTCAGCGAAGAATGCAAATATTCAGAGTTAGCAAGTCTGGTCAGGGAGTCAGTATACCTCAACAGATTTCTGGGTAACCATGTAAGCTTTCGGGGAAGTGACAGTTCTTTCGTAAGGGGATTCTTAGAACACAGTGAAACTGTACATGGCATGTGGTCAGAAAAAGGTTTACTAGGGATATGGAAGTCAAATAGCAATTTCAAAACATCCAGTGAACAAATACAATAATCAATTATTGAACTTCCCATAACCCCACAAAAAGTATATTCCCCTTTAACATCACCTACCATCCGGCCATTAACAATAATACCACCCACATTCTCCACAAGCGCCAACAATTTCTTCCCTTTACTATCTAAAATTTTATCCTTGGATATACGACACTGGGAGATCAAAGGCGTATCAATTAACATGGTCTCATCAAGAATTTGAGCATCAGACACCCTAGCGTTCAGATCGCCAACAATACAGAATGATGCGCCATTAAAACTGTATATAAAATCTTCAAATTTATCAAAGTCACTAGACCAGCTAGTGCAATTAATATATCTTGGAATGAAGTGGAAAAAAACATCATTAAATTTAGCAGATAGAGTAACACCATTGGGAAACTCACAAAATTTTAAAAAGTATTTCTTTTGTATGGTTTTTTTAAAACCATACAGACCACCGCCAATGGCGCGACCCGATGAGTGGTTTTTAGTGGCGTCCACCCAGTAAAAAACATAATTTTTGAAAAAACTTGAAAAATGTATTCTGTTATCAGCAAGAACATGCGTCTCGAAAAGAAAAAAAATATCAAATTTGTTAATATATGTAAAGAAATTTCCAAATTTAAGTTTACTATTAAGGTTTGCAACATTATACGATACCAATCGACACACTTCTGATTGCTAGTTGGTGGTTGTTGAACTTGTAGCAGCAGCGATAGGGACAGCGGCAGCAGTTGCAGGCACAATATTTGAAGTAGCAGCGGTTGGCACAGAGTTGATATTTTGCGGTTTTTTTGCATCAATGTTGCATACGAAATTAGCTTTAGACATCAAATCGCGTAAAAAGTCAGCATCTGCGTTATTATTTGCAATGATCTTTTCATCTGCATAATAAAAAGGTTTGTCATCTATAAAGATGCGTAGGTCACCATATCGGACTTTCAAATGTTTGTTTACATTTTTTGCGTTATTACCAATCTGTCTTAAGTAATATCTTTTGTTGCGTACATCAGCTGTGTAATCTTTATCAATGAAGATATGTGTACCAGCAAGAAAACGTCTACCAGCAATAATTGCATTTACTTCCATGGCAGAATTGAGCGTTAGCAAAAAGGATTTTCCCCCAGCAATTTTGTGGGCCTCAGTGACATTCACGTTAGCTTTAAGTGTGGTCTTGCACAATTTGTTGAATTCCTCAAGAGCCTTAGGCACAGTTTTGCTTACGAGGCCATTTACAACAATATTGTTTCGCCTGCTTGCCTTATCCACTTGTTCCAGTCTGTTTTTCATTATTTGCAGTTCATTCTGTAAGCGGGTGTTATCACTACGTAGTTGCTGTATCTCTGTAGAAATGTAAGCTAAATCATCCTTCTTTACTACACTTTCCAGCTTTGCGTCCAGCGCATTATTAAGTTTTTGGTCAAAAACAGCCCAAGAAAAACAATCAGCAGCAGAAGGCGGCACTACGGATGGAATAACAATGTCACTTCGGCCAGCCACAGAGACATTACTACTGACAGCAGGATTAGCTGGATCCACGGAAGTTGTCGCCATCATGTTGATTGCAGTATGTTTCTTTGATATATTGTCCGAAGAAATATCAGGCGACGTCTGCTGCAAATTTCTTTTTTGTGCATTCATAAAATGTTAGGTTAGAAAGCACTGTAGTTGTTGTGAAAATATTGTATCTTTTGTGATGTTTATTATTATTAGTTATTTATTAATAATCACTATTATAGCACAATTTAAAATTATTTTGTATATTAGGCACTTTGTTATTGTTTAAATAAAAAATAAAATGAAAATATAAATAAATTTACAGAGCGCAAAAAAAATAGTTTGTTGTTTGACGTTTCAGTGCAGGGTTGCCAAGTCAATTGGAACACATAATGGGAAAGCATGGTACAGGCATCATGAATGACAACGGGCAGCGATTAACGGAGTTATGTTGCATCAATGAACTAAAAATTGGAGGTACTCTATTCCCACACAAAAAGGGGCACAAAGTAACGTGGATTTCCCCCGACTCTAAAACGGAAAACCAAATTGACCACAGTGCAAAGTGGAGTTACCTATTATGTGATGTACGAAGTAAAAGATTTGCAGATATAGGATCGGATCACTACTTGCTCATTGGTAAAATACGCCTTGGTGTTAAGATTATGAAAAAATCAAATAATCACAATAGAGTAAAGTACAAGATAAACAAACTAAAAGACCCCGTACAACGAGAAAGATTTTCCAATACTGTTAACGAAAAACTTGGCGGTCATGGTCATACTCTTAACTACAATGACGTACAACACAGTTGGAATGTGATAAAAACAACAGTAAATGATACATGTCTACAAAATCTTGGAAGAATATCAAACAAAAACGATGACTTTATATCTGCTGAAACTTGGAGTCTTATAGATAATAGAGCAATACTAAGGAACCGCCTAACTGCAAGCAAAATAGAAACTGATAGAAGAAGACTGAAAAGCGAATATAGTCAACTAGATAAACAGATTAAACGAGCAATAAGAGACGATAAAAGAATGTATGTGGATAATATGGCAGCACAGGCAGAAAACGCGGCCGCTCTATCTAATATGAAAGACCTTTTTACTTTAACCAAGAAAATTGCGGGAATAGCTAGTAGAAAAAACAAGCCAGTAAAAGATTTAAACGGTGGATTGTTAACAAATGTTGACGACCAACTGAAGCGTTGGAAGGAGCATTTCGAGAGTGTCCTTAACATAGATCGACAAGAAGTTTGCCCAACACACAAAACAAATGTTAACCTTCTGCAAATAAGAACAGATACACCATCTGCAAACGAAATAATTGACGCTATTAAGAGTATGAAAAATGGAAAGGCAGCAGGTAGTGATAATATCCCAGCAGAAGTTCTAAAGTGTAACCCTGAACAGTTTGCCACCATTCTTCATCCTTTGTTTTGTAAAATTTGGATATCTCAAACTTTTCCTTCGGATTGGCTACAAGGAACAATCGAAAAGTTGTATAAAAAAGGCGATGCCACAGATTGTAATAACTGGAGAGGCATTACTATACTCTCGTCTGTTATGAAAGTTTTTATGAAGGTTATACTGGAACGGATGGTGACACATATTGATGAAAAGCTACGTCGTGAACAAGCTGGTTTTCGTGGAAACCGATCATGCGTCGACCAAATAAACACGCTTAGAATAATAATCGAACAGTCCTTAGAAATGAGATCCCCGTTATATACACTATTTGTTGACTATGAAAAAGCCTTTGACTCAATAAGTAGAGAATGTATATGGGCAGAGCTACGAAACATCGGTGTGCCAGACAAAATCATTTCACTAATTCGCGGTAGTTATGCTGGTTTTCAAAGTTGTGTTTTTCACTGCGGTAAAATGTCTTTGCCATTTCAATCCTTATCTGGTGTCAGGCAAGGATGTTTGCTTTCACCGCTACTATTTCTGATTGTAAAAGATGCGGTTTCAAGGCGCGCAACAGAAAGTAAACCTCGTGGTATTATTTGGAACCCAGTTAACCCAAACGAAAGGTTAGAGTCACTCGACTACGCAGACGACAAATGCGAACTCGCACATAGGCGTAGTGATATGCAAGAAAAGCTAAACGATCTGGCGGCTGAATCTTCAAAAGTTTGACTTAAGATCAACATTTCTAAAACTAAAGACATGAGAATAAACGTAAACACCAATGAACCCCTTACACTCCATGGAACCGAAATAGAAAAAGTACAAGAACACCAGTACCTGGGCAGCATAGTTACTGAAGAAGGAGGCACAGAGAAGGATGTAGATGTCCGAACAAGAAAAGCACTGGGAGCATACACAACACTGCATAGAGTTTGGAATAACAATATGTACAGCAAAATCAAGGTTTTTAAATCATGTGTACTGTCAGTTCTACTGTATGGTTGCGAAACTTGATACGTAGTAGATGAAATACAAAACAAACTCCGAGTTTTTGTCAATCGGTGTCTACGAAGAATTTTGAAAATTTTTTGGCCGAATCGTATTTCCAATGTAGAGCTATGGAACCGCTCAAATTTTAGAGACGTCAACATCGATATACGCCGAAGAAAGTTCGGGTGGATTGGCCATACGATACGAAAACCACCCACGGAAATATGTCACCAAGCTCTCTCCTACAACCCCCAAGGTTCAAGAAGACCTGGTCGCCCAAAAACAACCTGGAGAAGGTCGACACTTAATGAGATTAATAGTGCATCCGAAGATAGAAACTACAACAACATAGGAGAACTTCGAGAAGCAGCGTCTAGAAGAGAAAGATGGAAGATATTTATAGACAGCCTATGCCCAGTATAGAGGCAGTTCTTTCAACATCAAGAACAAGGCTTATTATTATTATTATTAATGTTCTTCTTTCGATTTATTGAATTTTAAAAACATGCTATGCACAATTTTCACATCGAAAATGCATTACATAGTAACATTCATGTATTTTTTTGGCAAAACCCTACCTACAATACTGTTTCTATTCTTCGGAAAAACATTTGAATTGGATAAGTTTAAAAGTAGAAAATTTATGTTTTATTATTTAAATTTATAATAAGAAATAAAATAAGAAAATAAATAAATAATTATTATAAACTACAAACTCTGGAATTTTCTTTTATTCGATTTTCTACTATTGTTGAATAACGAAGTGTTACTCTGAATACTCCAGCAAAAATCCGCCATCATGTGTGCATCCCAGCGACCCTGGTATCGTTCCTCCATTGTCCGGATATCTTGGTGGAATCGTTCGCCCTGTTCCTCACTCAAGTCTCCTAGATTTTCCGGAAAACGATCTAAGTGACTGTGCAGGTAATGGACTTTGATGCTTATGTTGCATCTAAGATTCTGGTTAAGTGAGTTAACATCTCTTCAACGTGCGTAACGTAATCATCACCCTTGTTATTTCCTAAGAAATTTTGAATTACCCATACAAACGAATCCCATGCATTTTCCTCAATTTCTGACATTGAACTGCCAAAATCAATATCTTTGCGAATTTGTGGGCCATTAAATATGCCTGCTTTCAGCTTTTCAATACTCAAATTAGGAAACTTCCTTGAAATATACTGGAAACATTTAATATCTTTGTTAAGTGCTTTAACATATTGTTTCATAAGACCAAGTTTAATGTGAAGAGGGGGTAATATGATCCGATCTCGGGGCACTAGAGCCACATTTATAACATTTGGCATACCTGGAACCAGTGTTTCCCTAGAAGGCCATGGTTTTCTCTTCCAATGTTCTGCTTTAGCTCTGCTGTCCCATAAACATAAAAAGCAAGGGTATTTGGTAAAGCCACTTTGTTGACCTAATAGAAAATTTACCATCTTAAGATCAACACAAATTACCCAGTTATGTTCATTATACTTTATCTTCTTCATGACCAATGCAATTACAGAGTATTCTTCTTTTACTTTGGTTGAATGTGCGATCGGCAAGGAGTGAAATTTATTTCCATTATGCAAAAGGACACACTTCAAGCTGCGTTTTTATGAGTCGATAAATAAACGCCATTCGTTTGAATCGTATCTCTGGAAGCCCATGGCAGTCATCAAACCAGAAATATCTGTGCAGTACACAAAATCATCCTCTTCAACAAAATAATGAAGTAAGCCTTCTTATCGAGTCCGGTAATTCGAAATTAAGGAATTTAATGCAAAAAAAAAGAGCATTGCAGTGTGCACGCACATTTATGAGCGTTTATTAGTTTGCTACCGCAATCGCAAAACAACCTTTCGTTTATTTCTTATTTTTTTTAATTCTGAAAATCATAAAAATGTCATAAAGGTTTTTTTCCAAACAATTTTCTACGTGTAAAGAGGGTTTGCCGAAATCCGGGTCGAATAATGCACCTGTGTTTCTTCTGCATTTTCATTATACCATTTTCTACAGTGCTTGTAAATATGCGACAGCTTCAATTAATTGTAATTAAAAACCTTAACCATGCACCGATTTTCATTATCCATATCTTTTTTAATTCACATGATATGTATCTTTACTACAAATAATTAAAATATAATACCTTTTGCCGTTTTCGATTTTTTACAGATTTTTTTATTCCGAAAAAAAAATTGTTTTTACCAATTTTTTTATTTTTTGGCTAACAATTTGTTTCATAACTCTGAAACTATTGATCGCATTAAAAATATTTGTATACATCATTTAACGATATTGTAAACCATGATTTTTTTAGATTTATTTTAACAAAAGCGGACAAGTTGTTTTTGAGTTATGATAATATATATGGAGAGAAATGTCTCAAAATATTGACAATTTTACTTAAAAATTATTTAAAAAAAAAATTATCCATAGAATTGAAAAATGTTACCATTTTTGTACTTAGGCAGCCATGCTGCATTAAATCTATATAGTAGTTATTCAAGCCCTTTTTTGCTGTTGGCCTGTGTTGTATATCGTCGCAGGAATTAAACAACAAAAAATCGAAAATACGTATTTTTGCATCATTTTTATCAGAAAAAAAATACTGGGTTGATTGGACCCGGTCCCATATTTGTATGATGAAAAAAAATTCACTTACGCAAAAAAAAAAATCGTTTGCTGTAAGCCGCAGAACCACCGGGAATAATAGACTTAAGAGGAAAAGTTTTGAGCCAATATATAAAGCGAAAAGAAATAAAAATTCGTTTTTAAAATCATGTTCCTAAGTTGTATAGTTTTTGTGATATGAACTTTTTTTCTACTTTCTTTCATACAGGTTTTTTGGCTCTGGTGAAAATTTTATGTTTTGTCAGTTACAGCGTTCTTTAATTCCTGCGACGATATATTATATGTAATTTGCGTCGTACAAAATATTTTGAAATTAAATTTAAAATAAAACATGTCAATATCTAAAGCATGTCAAAGAGTTTTTATTGTTCAATAAACCTTTTTGGAAGAAAATAGAAATATTTTTCATTTGGCAATAGTCTTTCGCTGAAAGTTCAATGAAATTCCTGCATAATACTTAAAATCTATTGCTACATCGTATGCAAATATTTTCCTAAGTATTTTCGTATGCTATTAGTTTTATTTATACATTTTTGTTATTGGAATTTCATTCTATGCGAAACTTGCAAGCATATTTTAGAAGTTACAGGCAGAGAAACCAACGCATGGCATAAATGTTTTACACATTAGTTGTATGTGTATGTGCTTTGTCGTATAGACCTGGCATAAAGTGAAATGAGTATTGCTTTAAAATTTATTTTATTTATTAACATTTAAAGGCCTTATTCATAAAAAGTATTTCAGGTTAATAAAAGGTTAATAAAACGAATTTTTTGTGAAGATTTGTGTAATAAATTGTGTTTTTCATACGGGATTTCCCTGGACAAAAAACCCAAGATTCCGCACATTTTTCGGGAAAAAAATCCCGGGAAATTTGCGCCCAAATTCCCGGAAGTTTTTTAATTTAATTATGTCAACTTTACTGCTGATATAATTGTAAATAAGTTATGTCATGAAATAGATCTTAGCCGTTAGCAATAATATCTTATCTTTTATTTAGATTTAATCACTTTAGTCTAGCACAACTGCATTTATTCGTTATTGTCTTATCTTAGGAAAAAAGTCTATTGAATAAACCAAATAAATATTTTTCAATTTAACATAACGAAATACTACAGTTTCTTTCTGACTTAAGACATTTTTGCCAAGCGCCAAAGAGATGTGAATGTCAATTCATATCCCTTAAGTGAGCAATAAGCTTAATTCACCAATACCCCGGTTGCGTCTTTTTAAAATTTCTGTGATCTCGAAGTTTCGTGGTTTTTGATTCACTTAGCGTCGCAGGGCTTCGAAGTTGCGTCGTTTCTGTTTCACTTTGCGTCGCATGGCTTCGAAGTTGCGTCGCTAGTGCTTCGATTTGCGTCGTTTATTTAGAAATGTCTGTACAAAGCTTAAAAAGAAAAAGGGGATTTCCCGTTGAAGGCTAATGCAAATATGTATGTGAAGGATGTCTGCTGATTGCAACTGGTTTCAAATAACATTTGCTGAAGTAAAGTTAAGTTATAATATTTTGCAGCAACGAGTCAAAAAAAGCAAATAAGCTTAGAACAAAAACTGGGCAATTTGACGCTTTCTAAATCAGCGGAAAAAGCTGTTGATATTGCAAGAAACCTTGAACTAGCCCCTTCTAAAATAAATTCCATTTGCTGTACCAGTGACGCTTCTAAAATTAAGAAATTTGTTAAAACAAGAACATCGTTACAACATAAACAGGTTCTAAAAATTAGAAAAAAATGGAGCCACTTCTTACTATTTGGATTGAAGATCAAAATCAGCGATGAATGCACTTATAACAAATGATAATTCAAAAGAAAGCTTTAACTTTATTGAATCTCGGCACCAATTAAACAAAAATGTATGGAAAATCCTGCTTCGGTTTGCGTCAGAGTACCGAAACGCTCACTCATTTTTCAGTCATGAGCGAGCGTGAAAAATTTTAAATTGAACTGCTTCTTCACATTCATGAGGGTGAGGAAAAAAAATATTTTTAATTTTCTCATTCATGAAAAATGAGCAAACAAAAAAATTCATATATGAATTTGTCAGATATGAAAAATTTAAAAAAATTCACATTCAAATTCCTCATAATGAAAAAAACGCGATTTGCCTGACCATTAACAGCGGGAAAATGAAGTTGTAAAGAGGCCTTAAAGAAGTCCTTTTTACCAATATTAAGTTTTCCAGTCGCATTCCAACTGTATTAGAACAACAAGGTTCAATCTTACACGTTGTTTAGGTGCATATAGATCCTTGTTGTCCTAAGGTCGCAAATTGTTGTTGCTAATAACGCGAAGTTAGTAAATTAATAACTAAACTTGCTACACATTCCAACATTACTGCTAATAAAACTATTTCGACAGGCCTTATCTCAGAAAAGTTAATTTGAATTTGTAAAATATTTCATAAAACCCATTCTAAAACCCCTTTTCGAAGAAGGCACAGCGGAATAAGTAAAAGTTTATTGAAAATCTAGTAGTAAACCTTCTTTAAGGCCTGAAAAGTCCAAGCCCTCGCAATTTTTCCCGCTAGGCAGCACGATAGCCTGTTTGTGTCTTGTAAAATTATTTGTTGGCTGGTAAACTAAAAAGTGTTTTTTTTTTTTTTTTGTGATGCCTCTAAAAGGGTCTGTTTTTTTCGTTTAAAAGACATAAAGGCAAAAAATATTGAAAAAAATTACTACCTGCAAGAACTGAAGACATGTATTTGGTCTCGTGAAAAAAATTTTGTTTGTGGTCCAAGCGCAACGGTATTGAAAACACTACATTGAATTTACAATAACTGGCATAATTTGGCGCGAAACAATAAAATTGCATTAACCCATTAAGGACGGATGGGTATTTAAATACCCAAAAACAGAGCCTTCGTAAAAAAATTCTGGCCAACTTCAGGTAAGAGGTATCGGAAATTTGTTTTTACAGATAGATAAAAAAAGGATAAAACTACTTAAACAAATTTTTGAAATTAAATTTTGCCCCCTTTAATTGGGTAAGTTAGCGGCTTACAAGTTAGCAATTTTTAATATTTGGAAAAAGTGAACGACAACGGCTCTGGAAAATTGGGAGAGTGGAAAATCGGAAAACCCTCTTGGTGACTTACAGCCTGAGGTGTGCTCTGCTTTAGAAAAAAATATTAGCTAAATTGGGCCAATAACGTTGACCACAGGTTTGATTCAATGACATGGGTATTTAAATACCCACTTCGCTGTCAGAGGGTTCAAACACACATAGTTTTTTTTTTAATTTTTGGCAAGTAAAAATGCAATGTTTTATGTAAAATGAACTATTTATTAGTAAAAAATAAAGAAATTATTATCACGACTGTGGCCGATTATTGAGATAATTTTATATTTTTAATGTTTTTTGGGACACCAGCATGAAAATGTGCAAAGCAAGCCTTTGGGTGTAACTAAAATTTGCATTTTGAACAACCAAACTCAGTTTTGCTACACATTGGACAAAACGGCCAAGCTGAATAATATGGCTTATCATATGGTCAAAGCTCTCCATGCGCTTTGCCATTTCTTGTGCATTTGTGACAACTCTTTCTCTTACACCAATGCTTCAAGAACGCTCACATGAAATAAAATTGACTCATGATTGGAGATAATTCAGGTTTTCTTAGCATGCAGTGTAAATTCCTGGCATACACCATAGCAGCATCCAAAGCATTAGTAAGAAGGCCTCGGCTCTTTCGTATAAAATATAAAACATTCCACATTCCCTTCTATGACAACAGAGAAGAGAAGGGGTAACATTTTTTGTTATGTTTTTTCGCACAAGCAAAAGCAAAATAATTTTTTTTGATCCCGTTACCATTCTTATGTAACTGCAAAAGAAGCGAGAGCAATGACAACGTGTGTTAAAAGATATGAGAGTGGAATAAAGCCAGCAAGCCTTGTAAAGGGCCAATGTTGAATGTGAACCTCACCTTATTATGGCTTATTATTAATATGGGCGTTCAAATCAAAATGCACATCGTGCACTTCGTGATTCAGTGATGAGGCACATTTTCACCTCAGTGAATTCGGCAATAAGCAGAGTTGCCGCATTTGGGCGAATGATAATACAAGAGTGATTGTCGAAAACCAATGCGATCCCAAGAGTGACTGTTTGGTGCGGCTTATATCATCGGGCCTTATTTTTTCCAAAATGAGGCCGGTCTGGCAGTTACTGTGAATGGTGTTCGCTATCGTGAGATGATAAAAATTTTTATGGCCCGAATTGGAAGATATGGATGTGGACGATATGTGCTTTCAACAGGACGGTGCCATACAGCTAACGAAACAATTGCTCTTTTGCGCAACGAATTAAATGGCCGTGTTATCTCACGTGGTGGCGATGTCAATTGCCCGCCGAGATCATTTGATTTGACACCGTTGGTCTTCTTTTTTTGGGGTTATTTGACAGAAAAGGTGTACGTCGATAAGCAAGCAACAATTCAAGATGGATGATATAATTCGGCCCATTAACGGCATATAATCTTAATTATGCCTCAGCGTCATCGAACTTTTAGACCATCGGATGGAGGTGTAGCGCCGAGGTCGCGGCGGCCATTTGGCCGATATTTTGTTCCATACATGATTGAACCATACCAATATTTTCATAATAAAAATAAATGTCAATTACTTCCTAAATAATTGGTATTTTATTCAAAATCAACATCGGCCCTTTAAATTGAACCATCCATTTCATTCAAAATATGGAATACAAAGGCCCTCTAGAAGGCATCCGTACTTCTTCCTTTTTCCGCTGGGACAGATTCAACGTACATAGTGAAATAAGCACACAACACACCCATCAATGCATGCAATAAATGAATTTTTTAAATTTTGGTTTTCAAAAAATCTTGTGTTTTAGAACTCTTTAAGAGCGAAGTGGGTAGAAAAATACCCATGGTCTAGGGGCCAAGGTTTGACAGGTAAAAATAAAAAAAAAACGCAATGTCAATATAAATGCCTTTAATATTAAATGTGTGCAATTTCATCAAAATGGTAGCACGAAGTCGGGGTTCAGTCTTTAATGGGTTAATGCAACAATAAAACAAATTTTCTTACTGATCAACCATACTTACTGTCGCTTTGCTTGTGGCGAAACAAGACTTTGTTAGTGTTTTCCTTATAACTTTACCTACGTAAGAAAACTGTTTTCAGCAATAAAAACCCATCGTCGCGATTGGAACAGAAACCAAAATATTTTTACAAACACAAAATACCAACAACTTCTTGTGTCTATTTTTTCTCAATAATTTCTGCATAAAGGTACGTCTTTTTAACGAAAGAAAAAGTGACCCTTTTTAAAGGCACCAATGAATTGTTTACACAAACAAAAAACATATCGTTAGGATAAAAATTATTACAAAATTTTAAATTGAATTTTTTTGTTGATTACGATTCACATCAAATATTTTTATAAAATTTTAAACTGCTACCTAAAAAAATATCCAAGTTAATTACAAAATTAAAAATTAGGTTTCATAAAAATATAATTTTTTTTTAACAACATAATGTATAATCACACTCAAGAAAAAAATTAGCAAACTTTTTAATTCTTTTTATAAGAACACATTAATATCTTTAAAAGTCAAAACTGGGTAATTTGTTTTATAACTGTTACCAGGGTGTTAGTGGAATTAGTGATCAGACTAAAATTTATTGCAGAAGAAAAAGTAATAAAAGTGCTGTAAAATGATAAAAGCCGTCTCCATATAGGACTGTCAGAAATTTTGAAATTTTGCAGCCTACCCCATTGCACTTCCAAACGCTTAAAATTTCTAAGAATAAATGGCAACATCTGCAGGTCCTCAGATTTTTGTTTCCATCAGACTGTCATCATTATTATGATAGTATCCTTATGAGTTAAAATTGCTATTGATAATTTTCATGTTGTAAAATTCCTTTCTTTATAATAATAATTTAATGAAAAATTAAATTTGATGAACTTAAGCCTGATTAAAAATATTAAAATTTGGATTAAAAACCCAAAATAGTTCGACAAAAAAACCACAATACTAATTATTCAAAAGAAATGTTTTTATTAGTTTATTTAAAATAATCTGTTTTTTATTAGGATTGCATTCTTCCAAGTGGCCCTTCATCAATATCCTGAAAAAGACAGTTATTCTTAATTTTTGGAATAATTGCCTTTTTTATTTTTTTATAAAGTAGTGGAATATAGACTGTTTAGCTTTATTTTGTGTTTATCCTTTAGAATTATTAAATTGTAATCATATCTTTCTTTGGAGAAGTACTACTTTGTCCAACATTTAATATGCTATCAACACTACGCTTTCCTTCTTCTTATTATTTTTCAGAAATCACCTAATTAAAATTTACTTTTTGCAACGTACATAGCGTTGTTAGAATGCGATACGGAGTTCTTTTGAAATAATTCGATATATACATGTTATGTTATATGAGTCAAATTTTTATTTGCTAAATTTGTTCATTGTAAAAAAAATAATTTTACTTTTTAATTAGAATGAAAAATATGGCTTTTTAAAATCAAATCATAGCTAAATTAAATTAAGATACATTTTCTAATTTAAACCACTACTTTTTAGTAAAAAAATCAATAAAAAATTATCATAGGCATGTATATATCCTATTTTTCCGGTAATTTAACACAAATATTTAATTATTTAATATTTTAAATGTTTGTTTTACTTAATACTAATATGTATACTTTCGTTGATGATACGTATTTTTGTTTCTGAAAATTACAAATTTATATAACGCAACATACACAACTTAAAAAATAATAATAATCGCATTTTTAGCTGAAATATTTAAAATTGCTTATAAATCTCATAAACATTTTACAAAGTTGTCTGCTTTGCATGTAAAATTATGAAATGTGATGTTACATTATTCTGCATTCAAGATGACGGACGATATGTGCAGTTCTTTTAATTTTTTTTCAATAATGTTTTCTTACAAAAAATCCAACAGACACTTCGGCTGGTTGCCTATACCAAAAATATTTTACACAAACAAATACACACAGTCATTTCGAGCTGTGGGCATGCAAACTATCAAGCAACAACAACATTACTAGTGAGGATCGTTTCTAAAACTTTTTTTTCCTCATTTTTCATGACTGAAGAAAGGCAAAATTGGATTTTTCCTCAAAAACATGAATGAATTTGGCGAAATATTAACAATTCATTCATGACTGTGAAAAAAAGTTACATATTTTACATTTTTCATTTATGAAAAAATTCAAGAATGGTTGAATATGAGCGTTCACCTTTGAATTTCTCTGAACTCTGGTTTGCGTCATTTCGGTTTGCGTCGAGTTTTTCCGGCCCCAATTAGTGACGCAAACCGGGGTATTGGTGTACTCTGAAATTTTGAAAGAAAAAGAGTAAAAATGTACATAATTTTTAGTATGTTTAAAGACCCAGATTTATTTTAAAACGAAAAGAAGTTGTTCCCACTTGCTAAAAAAAATTTTATGATTTTATATGCAAAGCAGCTGCATAAAAGAATTTTCGGGTTAGATTCTGTTAGAGATAATGACAAAAGTTATTAATCAAGAAAACGCTTATTCTATTCGAATAAAATAATTTGTTTTTTAATGGGAATTACATGTTTTGAAAGATGTGCTAAGAAAACTGGAAGTGTCTAGAGATTATATGATGTTCCTTTGACTCTAAAAGTTAACACGCGTATTAAGGAAACGTGTTTTCTCTTTGAAATCTTCTAAATAAAAATCAGAAATAGGCTTTCAAACGATTCTGTAAATGATTATTCTGAACTAAAATCCTATTTTGAAAGAAATATTTTGTAAAAGTTTGTTAAAATAGTTTAACTCTTTTGGTTTTATGTAAATGCTGTTGGCTTTGAATTAATTATGTTGCCATAAGTGCTTAAGTCTGTTTGTCTAGTTTTATAGGAGAACAATTCAAAACTTAAAGGTGGCTTTTGGAAATATACTCCGAATTTAATATAACCATCAGATCTCTGCGGTTATAGTTTTTTAAGTTTTTATTCTTAAACACTTCCAATGTCACATATCAAAAGTTTTTATTATTCCATAGTTTTTTTTTATGACAAATTAAGCGAACAATAGGCTGTTTAATTATGTATTATGTAGATTATGTATAAGTTTGTTCCTACTTTTATCATACGGGCCTTAAGTTAAATATTGTCTGACCAAATTATTATAAATTGTAATGGGGTACCCCGGTTATGTGTTTGCTTTATAATTTTTCCTTGTATCGCACTTGTTCAACAACACTGTATTAACTCAAAATTTCAAAATGTTCAGTTAAAGCAAAATAATTTTTTATTTTACATTAAAGGCATATGAAAAAGAATTTTTACCAAAAAGTGGGGAAAATGGCAAGATATTTTTACAGCGTTTAGCTATGAATATGACGTTCTGATTCTTTTCCAAAAAGTGAAAAAATAAAAATTTGAAATTAAGTTTTCTCTCATTTAAATGAGAATAATTTTTTGTTATACAAATTAATAAACAATTTACAAATTAATTGTGTTTAATAAATTATATATTAACTGGTTTAAATAAACACGTGTTTGCCCATTGGTCGAAATTGGATCATAACTATTCATGCAAATATAAAGAAAACATACAAACATATACATAAGTATTAATGAATCTGCATATTTCGATCATTTGTTTTTTTCATGTTTAATTTATTATGTCAGTTCAATGATATACATAAATCAGAAAGTACCAATCGAAAAACCAAAAAGTACCAGAAAGTCTTTCCTTCTAGTTGTTCAATCAATTTAGAATCTGCATATTGGATTATATGTTTCTAGGTTCGGTATTTATAAACACACAAAAAGTAAAAGTTAAAGAATAAAAAAGTACAAAAAAGATCCCTCTTACAGATTCTCACTCACTCAGGAACTTGCATGTTTTGCATGTTGATGAATAAATTGTACCTCAAAGTATTTCATTCCAATAGAACATTTTAAATTTTAATTACAGCCAGGCCCACGATGTCAGACGTTAACATTCGCATAGAAAATTACTTTTAAAACAAAAACAAATTTTAGAAATTGTTTTTGTTTTAAATATAATTTTCTATGCGAACGTTAAGGTGTGACATCGTGGGCCTGGCTGTTAATGTTTCTAGGTGCAATATTAGCAAAAATTCAAAAAGGTACCAGTTGTGGAACAAAAAAGTACCAAAACTTTTAATCTTAAATTTCATTCCCTCGGGACACTGGAATTTTACGTCTCTCAGTTCAATATTATATAAAATTAAACTTACCAAATGCAGACAGAAAAGTAAAAGAAAAAAGAAATTAAATTTCTCGTATTTCCCCTTTTGGATACTTTTTTCTCCCCATAAAAGTATCAAAATTGTCAGTAATGTAGTTGGAGCCCATAATTAAATATTTATATGGTTTAAAAGAAAGATGGGGTAACAAAGAATTTCCAAAATATTGGTTACACACGTTTCTTCCTAAAAAGGTCCAAAATTCAAAAATAAGCAGACACCTGTCCGCTTATTTTTCTAATTACCAACGATAAGTATTGAATTTGTTTTTGTATCCCTTTTACTTTTGCTGATCTGAGGTTACCGAATTTTGCCGCTTTCTTTTCTACCCCCTCAGATTTTACTAAGATATTTAAAATGGTGTACTTCTTGTTCAAATCGGTTGACAAATAGAGGAGAAAAGTGTTCTTAACTGTTTTGCCTTTGCCGATTTATATATAAGATTTTTTTTTCCGGGTAGCTGCAAATTAAAAAGGGTTCTGGTAATTTATTCTACGGTTAAATTAGATTTAAAATTTATATTATAATTTAAAAATGTCTTCTACTTCCATTAACTACTCTGTCCAAGTGATTAATTCCTTTTAATAAAAAAATACATACAGACTTTAAAGCCAACAGCCTTGACGTTCCTTAGCATTCAATGAGACGTTTTTCTATTTTTGTTGATAGTTTTGACAGTATGTCGTACTGTAATAAAAAGTAGGCATTCAGACAAAATGAAATTAATCTTAAGTTTTGATCAACGTAAGAAATTAATCGATTTCGTAAGATTTTTAAAGTCGTTAGCAAACTTATCAAAATAAAGTCATGTCATTGACATTGACATTATATTAAATAATCTTGTTTTATAATGTAGATACGCAATGTTGTTAACTAATTAAGCATAATGGAATGAAACTCGGCTATTTCACCCACTTGACTGTCATCTTTATTATCGTGATCATTATTTACTTTTGTGAATTAAAATTTTCCATAAAGAATTTCTTTTAGTTTGCTTTCATTTGAATTATATAAAATGTATTTTAATTAAAAAAGTATCTTTTAAATAAATTTCGTTAATTGCTGAAGAGCTGCTTTTTATAAGTTTTTCGTAAAGCAAGAAAAGTTTATTAAAATTAAAAAAAAACGCAAAAATAAAGAGAATTGGAGAAAGAGGAAAAAATATAAATAAAGTATACAAACATCAAGTGTCCTTAAAGCGTAAATGTATACAAATTTGTTGAAAGTAGTAGCAGAGTCTGCATAAATTTACCTACACATAGATTTGGCTTACCAGTACATACAAGTCTGTCAGTATTTAAAGGCCAGATTTCATTATTTTTTTTTTTACTTATTTAAAATAGATTTTACACTGTCTCGTGCTATAGCACTCCTTCTTAAAAATGTTTTTCTTCATGTTCTTCACTTAAGAGGCCATAAAGAAGGCAAACATTTAGGCAAAAAGCAACCCTCAGTGAAAAATGCAACAGTTGTGTTTTGAAGTGTGTCTCTTCTGTCGGTCTGTTTATTTATACACAAGTAACACTTTAAAGGGTCGTTGTTTTATAATGCAAAGCATTCTTCAGTAGACATTATTTCAATTAAAAACATCATAAAAAGAAAACTTTTTTAATATTTAGTTTTTAAAATTTTTTGAGTATAATAAACATAATGATGAAAAACCCCTTTGATCTTCTAAAAGCTACTAAGCCGCTATTAAGTATCATTAATATTTCAAGGTTAAAAAGCTGTTTTGATTAACATTCAAGTATTTTAGAGATAAGTAGCAAATTTTTAATTAAGTGAATTACTGTATTGAAATGCGTTATTATAACCCCTTTTACAAAAAAGTTAAATGAATACTTCTAAGCGAAATTAAAGAAAATTATCGTTAAAGTTAAAATGCGTTAAAAAATGTATAATTGGTAAACATAAAATATTAAAGAACCGAATAATTTTTCTATTGAAACTAAAGTTAGCAGTAAAGAGCTTGTTATAGTAAGTAATTTATTAACTGGTATTTAATGTTTTTCGAATATAAATATAAAAAATACACGATTAAAAGTTTACATAATCTTATGTTTTAAAAGTTGAGAAATATAAAGAATAGAAACTGCCGATCTGGCAAGGCTGGCAGTTATTAAATATCTGTCATCTGAATTATAACTAACTAGCTTAACCCGGTGTGCTTCGCTACCCCCATTTTTATAAAATAAAACTGAAAGTATTTACAATATATATAAACAAAAATTTATTAATTAAATTACGAGCTGCTTCCCCTGCGCCTACCCACTTTATTTTTATTTTCAAAAGTGTAGTTTTTATGATATGCGATATTAAACATTGGCGTCCTATGGGGGGTACCACTTCCCCCGCTACTATTTTATTTAAATTTTGGGTCTCAGAAGATCCAACTTCCAAAAGTTTAACAAAATGCTTGCAGCGGCTCTTAAAATATGCGATATTTAATATTGGCATCCACGAAAAAATATGGCACCGGCCCTTTGTCCAATCACACCTTTTTGAACCCTACGACACATTAATTCAGAACAATAGCCTTCTGTGAAAATTTGATGACGATCGGTTCAGTAGTTTATTAGATTAAACGGTTTTTACTTTTTCTATAAAGGGGCGGTTCCACGCCAACTTTTTTAATTAAACATATTTCTATTCATGCCAACAACATATATACCAAATATTATCGCCGTAGGTCAAAAAATATCATAGATAACACGATTTGAAATTTGGGGTTGTATGGGCGTGGCATCGCCCCTTTGCCCAGTCACAATTTTATATAACCTAATATCTCTTCCAGGGTCACAGTCACATGCTGTTCAAGGCCATCGGTCAAGTGGTTTGGCCTCCTAGAAGGCACAAATATATATATACATACATACATACAGGCCTGTTCTGAAAATCACATTTTATGAAAGTGATTTGAAATCACAAGAAAGGTGCTCTGGGCATATTATTTTGTGATTTCAAAACGTTCAGCTACTACTATTGTAAGGTGACCGTCATAATAAATTACTTAAATAAAATATTCAAAGTGTTGTTTATTAAATTTTTATGTAATAAGCTATTTTAATTATTTAAAATTGATTAAGCTTGAGGTCTTTTTATAAAAATTGATATTATATTTAATTATATCTCAATATTTCGCTAACCTTTGGTTAGGATCTTCAGGAAAATAACAAAATTTTTATATAAAAATAATAAAAAGAAAAAAAAAAAAAACAATAACAAAATTAGGAAAAAATTTTTTTCAAATTCAAAAACCTATTTGTCATAAAAATTTTCAAAAGCCATAATAACAAAAAATTAAATATAAATAAAGTATAAGAATTCTTATAAACCGAAAAATTTCCTTATGTATAAATCTAATTCAAAAACCATATTTACAATAATATAAAACATTTTGACTTAAGAAAATTCCTATAACATATAAACATTTTAAACTAAACTTATTTTTATCTTTTTTAATTAAATTTATCTTCATTCTTACAAATGTATCCGTATATCGTGACCTAAGTACAAGAAGGTCCTAATTTTTATGCAATTTATGTGCAAATTAAACCCTCTTGTTCCAAGGCTACGACGGATATATTTATATTATATCTAATCTTCTATCTCTTAATAACTAAATTCCTATAATTATGACAAATAGGTTTTTGAATTTGAAATTTTTTTTTTCCTAATTTTGTTATTGTTTTTTTTTTTTTTTATTATTTTTATATAAAAATTTTGTTATTTTCCTGAAGATGCTAACCAAAGGTTAGCGAAATATTGAGATATAATTAAATATAATATCAATTTTTATAAAAAGACCTCAAGCTTAATCAATTTTAAATAATTATACTAAAAAGGGCAAGTAATACTAAATAACATAAGCTATTTTATTTACAACAAATCTGTTAAAATTAAAAAAATTCGACGACACTACAAAAATGATATCTGCTTTTGTGACTGCTCTTGTGATATTAGGTTTTTTTAGTTGAATTAAAGATCTCTAATATGCTAACAGCGGCCTGAAAGCAAAGTCTAATATTTATTAAAAATCGTAAAAGCTGCAAAGAATCATAGGAAAAAACCGTTTCTATCGCGAAAATGGCTAAAATTCGCGAAAAATTGCAGATTTGTAAACAAACTCTAAAATATATTCGCTTAATGAGTTAAAAAACAAAATTTCGGAAAATAACAAAAAAAAAAAAAATTTTCAAACAAGCCATTAAATTTCTTAAAAGTCCCCAAAACTATTAGGAATGGCAAAAATTCGGATAATTTATCGGAAATTCGCAAAAATTTGCTAACAGCGGCATGATAGCAGAGTCTACTATTTATTATAAATCATTAAAGCTGTAAAGAATCAGAAAACTTACAGGAGCAAATCACTTTAATCGCAAACATGGCTAAAATTCGCAAAAAATTGCAAAATTTTAGCAAACCCTAAATTAATTTTTGATCGCTAAATCGGTAAAACAAAAACAAATTGTTGAAATATAACATAAAAATCTTTAAAAAAAATTAGCTATCTAGTTTTGTAGAACACACTTTTTGTGTTTGCTTGTGCTTTTAACAATTGAAAATCACACCGAGAAACACAAAAACAGTGTGATTAACAGAACACCACAAAATCACACATGTGATTTTAAAAGCACATGTGATTTGAAATCACGTGATTTTCAGAACAGACCTGTATCACATTCACTTTTATATATATAGATTTAGTAAAATGATTGTCATTTACTTATATGGAACGCTTAACAACCGAAGAACACGTAAAACTAGGTCAACCTGACTACGAAATTGGGGGTTTGAAGGTGGCCAAAACTTTTCAAGTCTTATGGGGGACTATGGTCGCCATAATCACACTACTGTGCAAATAATTGGCAATTTTTTAAAAAAGTTTTAAGAGACTGGAAGCGTTACAGATTAGGTCAGGCTTTTGCATCATCGCAATGTGCGCACTGCTGAATATATAGCTGCTGTTAGTAAAACTCTGGTGGATAATTGGAATTTGTCGATTCCCCGACATTCTCAGCTATGGCCGTATGATAACTGACTTTTTTAAGCCTACAATTGCAGATTATGTGACTACAAAAATACGGTGCTTTGAGCCAAACAACACTACCAATGTTGCCTTTGTTGCAAAGGAAATTTCCTGAACGCGTAAATTCAAAGCTCGGCGACATCAACTGCCAACCAAAATCATGAGGTTTTAAGACGTTACACATTTTTTATGAGGAGTACGTAAAGATAATTCCCTATCACTGCAAAATTTTAAAACCAACATTCGTCAACAGCCGTCGCTGTGGTGAAAAAGGAGAACATGCAAGATCTCTGGGGTGAGATACGTGGCATGAAATAACCCCCCAAAATATAACCTCCCAAAAAAATAATGAAATAACCCCCCAAAGCGTGGGGCCTTATTTCATATGCAACAAAACCGCAATTTTGAAAATGAAATTGGCCCCCAACGAAAGGAAATAACGCCCCAAACATTAATGAAATAATTCCCAAATTTTTGGGGGCTTATTTCATATGAAATAAAAGCCCAGTTTCTGATATGAAATAAGAGCCCAAAATATGTAATACAATTAATTATATAGTTTTGCTTTAAAGAATCCCGCGATATATATCATGGTATGATATACCAAACACAAGCTTCGCCAACTAAGGCTTTTCACATAGGCGGCCTTCGGCCGGGCACAATGGCTTTTTCCTCCATAGTATAACAAGCACCGGCTTCGCTAGCTAAAGCTTCTCTGCATAGCGCCAGTGGTTTCTCCTCTATAGTATAAAAAGGGGGTGCTTTAAAACCATGGTAGATAAGGCCATGATGGCATTATTGCTCAATTGAATGGGAGATAAAGCCATAATCCCCTTATTGCCCAATCATTGAGAGGTAAGGTCATTTAAAATTTTGCGAAATGAGAGATATAGCCATATTTTTTTCTCGCAAATGAGAGATAAAGCCATATTTTTTCAGAAAAGTGTTATGCATGGTGTAAACATTCTGTAAAAGGGAAAATCCTTAGTTATCATTGAAAAACATTTTTTTATTCTTGTGACGAACGCAGGAAAACTTTATTCAGCGAAGCCACCTGCCGCGTCCTACTGGAGGTAAAAACCCCTAAGCACGGCCGCAGGCCGTCACGCAGAAAAACTTTAGTATGCAAAGACTGATTTCAATACTTAACTTTAGTGTCTCCGGAACTGAAATGAGAGATAAAGCCATTTTCTAATATTGCTAATGTGAGCTAAGGCCATGATGGCTTTATCTCCCATTCAAATGAAAACAAGGCTTTATCTCCCTATTGAATGAGAGATAAAGCCATCATGGCCTTATCTACCATGGTATTAACGCACCCCCCTATAAAAATACCGAGTGGACCCGGCTACGCAGAGAAGCTTTAGTTAGCGAAGCCGGTGTTGGGTATACCAAAGTGGATAAATCCTTGCGCCCAAAAAGTTTTCATTTTACATTTAAAAATGAAATAATCCCCCAAAAAATATATTGGGGGTTTATTTCATAATGATTTTTTGGGGGATAATTTCATATGAAATAATACCCTAATTAAAAAAATGAAATAACACCCCAAACAAGATGAAATAACCCCCCAATAATCGTTTTTGTTGTTCTCTGTACAAACTTGTGAGGGGTTATTTCATTATTTTTTTTGGGGAGTTATATTTTGGGGGGTTATTTCATGCCGCCACGTGGGTGTTGTGCAAACGTTAGCCAGTTCGATCGAGTTCAATTCCCAGTTAAGTCAAGAAAGAATAACAATTATCAAAAAAAAAAAAAAAAAAAATTTATTTCATTTTATTCAATTCCTTTCTTCATTAGAATAACTAAATGAAACTTAAATTAAACGAACTTGAGTCTGATTTAAAAAAAAAGATGTGGATAAAAAACCATTTGCAGTTCAATAAAAAACACCACACATCTAATTTATTCAACTACGGTTTTTAACCCATTAAAGACTGAACCCCGATTTCGTGGTACGATTTTGATGAAATTTCACACATTTGATATTATGGGCATTTATATTGACATTGCGTTTGTTTTTTATTTTTACCTGTCAAACCTTGGCCCCTAGACCATGGGTATTTTTCTACCCACTTCGCTCTTAAAGAGTTCTAAAACACAAGATTTTTTGGAAACCAAAAATTTAAAAATTCATTTATTGCATGCATTGATGTGTGTGTTGTGTGCTTATTTCACTATGTACATTGAATCTGTCCCAGCGGGAAAAGGAAGAAGTACGGATGCCTTCTAGAGGGCCTTTGTATTACTTCTTTTGGATGAAAAGGATGGTTAAATGTTAAGGGCCGATGTTGGTTTTGCATAAAACACCAATTATTTAGGAAGTTATTGTCATTTATTTTTATTATGAAAATATTGGTATGGTTCAATCATGTATGGAACAAAATATCGGCCAAATGGCTGAGGCATAATTGAGGTTCTAAGCCGTTAATGGGCCGAATTATCTCATCATATAGCTCTTGAATTGTTGCTTGCTTATCGACGTACACCTTTTCTGTCAAATAACCCCAAAGAAAGAAAACCAACGGTGTCAAATCAAAAGATCTTGGCGGCCAATTGACATCGCCACCACGTGAGATAACACGGCCATTGAATTCGTTGCGCAAAAGAGCGATTGTTTCGTTAGCTGTGTGGCACCGTCCTGTTGAAAGCACATATCGTCCACATCCATATCTTCCAATCCGGGCCATATAAAGTTCGTTATCATCTCACGATAACGAACACCATTCACAGTAACTGCCGGACCGGCCTCATTTTGGAAAAAATACGGCTCGATGATGCCGCCAGCCCATAAGCCACACCAAACAGTCACTCTTGTGAGCGCATTGTTTTATCGACAATCACTCTTGGATTATCATTCGCCCAAATGCGGCAACTCTGCTTATTGCCGAATACACTGAGGTGAAAATGTGCCTCATATTAATAATAAGCCATAATAAGGTGAGGTTCACATTCAACATTGGCCCTTTACAAGGTTTGCTCGCTTTATTCCACTCTCATATCTTTTTACACACGTTGTCATTGCTCTCGCTTCTTTTGCAGTTACATAAGAATGGTAACGGGATCAAAAAAAAAATTCTTTTGCTTTTGCTTGTGCGAAAAAACATAACAAAAAATGTTACTCCTTCTCTTCTCTGTTGTCATAGAAGGGAATGTGGAATGTTTTATATTTTATACGAAAGAGCCGAGGCCTTCTTACTAATGCTTTGGATGCTGCTATGGTGTATGCCAGGAATTTACACTGCATGCTAAGAAAGCCTGAAGGATCTCCAATCATGAGTCAATTTTATTTCATGTGAGCGTTATTGAAGCATTGGTGTAAGAGAAAAAGTTGTCACAATTGCACAAGAAATGGCAAAGCGCATGGAGAGCTTTGACCATATGATAAGCCATATTATTCAGCTTGGCCGTTTCGGACAATGTGAAGCAAAACTGAGTTTGGTTGTACAAAATGCAAATTTTAGTTACACCCAAAGGCTTGTTTTGCACATTTTCATGCTGGTGTCCCAAAAAACATTAATAATATAAAATTATCTCAATAATCGACCACAGTTGTGATATTTATTTCTTTATTTTTTACTAATAAATAGTTCATTTTACATAAAACATCGCATTTTTACTTGCCAAAAATTAAAAAAAAAACTATGTGTTTTGAACCCTCTGACAGCGAAGAGGGTATTTAAATACCCATGTCATTGAATCAAACCTGTGGTCAACGTTATTGGCCCAATTTGGCTAATATTTTTTTCTAAAGCAGAGTACACCTAAGGCTATAAGTCACCAAGAGGGTTTTCCGATTTTCCACTCTCCCAATTTTCCAGAGCCGTTTTCGTTCACTTTTTCCAAATATTAAAAATTGCTAACTTGTAAGCCGCTAACTTACCCAATTAAAAGGGGCAACATTTAATTTCAAAAATTTGTTTAAGTAGTCTTATCCCTTCTTTATCTATCTGTAAAAACCAATTTCCGATACCTCTTACCTGAAGTTAGCCAGAATTTTTCTACGAAGGCTCTGTTTTTGGGTATTTAAATACCCATCCGTCCTTAATGGGTTAATATAAGTTTGTTTTTTTTTCAATTAAAAACACAAATGATTCAATTAAAACATTTATTAACAACAGTAATCTCAAACAATTTCTGTAATTTATAAAAAACAAATGAACATTTTTTCTGTGAAAAAATCAATTGATTTGCCTATATGATTAGGAATTATCAAGATTTCATTTTAATGTGATAAACTCCCAATTCGTTCTATGATAAACTGAAATTTGTTGTTGGTGGGATAAGCTATTCATATGCACATTTCTCTGGTTGCTTTACACTATTATACTTTGTATTAATACGTGTCAAAAACTCAAGTAATATGTTAAAGTCTAATCGTGTGAATGCATTTGTCATGAAAATGACAAGTATTATAAAAAAAAAGTTTGACATCCCTTACCACTTCATCGTTTTTTGTAAAATTTCTAAGCAATAATACTTTTCATTGGATCAGGGTTGCATTTTATTTCATGTGTGAGTGTTTATACTTTGTGTGATGGCGTGAGCACAAACTGTCATGTTAAATTAGATTTTTTGACAGTCGCAACAAAGCTCATTATATTTCTATCTCACAAAGGATTATGGAATACGTATGACTTGTGAGACAGTGTAATCTAGCCTAAAAAAATGACTTACTTTTAAATGCCTTCATTTTGGGACATCCCTTGTAAAATTCATTGGTTCTTTCAATAGAATTGTAAGTTGTGCTTTTAAGTTTTTGTGATTACTTAACACATTATTTTGTAGGCGAAGTTTTTACTGGGTAGGTTTTAATAATTTTTACATACTTTTTGGTATTAAAAATTTCCTTGGCTTTCAGTATCACGTCTAGGTCATCTCGCAAATAAATTTTTAACAAAAGAAAAAGAATATGGTGAAGTCGCCAAGACGCTTCTTGACAATTGAGTTTCTTTAAAAAATACAAATGACATTAGGTTTACGTCCCAGTAAAAACTTCGCTCACTTTTTCAAAATGAATAGCTTCTTTAATTCATTATAAAGTAGCTTTCTTCTATAACTACAGCTTAACAACTTCTATAACTACTTTTTTCTGGATGTATTTAAGTAAAAAAAATAATGACTTCATTTTTGGACATCCCTTGTTAAACTCATTGGTTCTTTCAGTAGAATTGTAAGTAGTGCCTTCATGTTTTTCTGATTACTCAACACATTTTTTTTTAAGGCGAAGTTTTTACTGAGGTATTATAAATTTTTTTCGGAGTGGAAATAGTCTTGCAAGGTTTAAATTAAATCAAATTATGGTGTTTTGGGAGTAGCGTGTACACTAATTGTAGTTGCAAGTGCCCAGTGAAAACTTCGCCTACTTTTTCAAAATGAATAGCTTCTTTAATTCATTATTTTGTAGTTTTCTACTATAACTACATCTATAACAACTTCTATAACTACTTTTTTCTGGATGTATGCAGGTAAAACTAATTATGACTTACTTTTTAATACGTTCATTTTTGGGCATCCCTTGTAAAATTCATTGGTTCTTTCAGTAGAATTTTCTGATTACTCAACACATTATGTTGTAGGCGAAGTTTTTACTGGGTGGGTAAAGAAAGCCCAAAAATAAAAACAAATTACTCATTTTTCCCCTTCAGTTTTATTTACACTGCTACTTGCATATTTGTTATTAAAGTATTACTTGGGAGTCAAAAATTCATAACCAACATCTGTCCTAAGCAGTGAGATGCGCATAGGAATAGCTTATCCCACCAATAATAAACTTCAGTTAAGCAATAGTACGAATTGGGAATTTAGCACATTAAAACGAAACCTTGAGAATGCATTTTTGACTTTACAAAAAAACTTTGAATAAAAAGTTTGTTGGACTATTGCTAGGGATGCTTTATGTCAGTAAAACTGCACTTGTTCAGGGTTACCCTGAAAAAATGTTGTCAGTCTCTACCGGACATGGAAAACACTTTCTTTTAGATGTCGCTGCATAACAAAAGCGTTTTAATGGTTAATATAGGAACCTACTATGCTTACAGGTAACTGTTGCAGCCTTATTAAAGATACCCCTCAATCCCAGTTCAAGAGAAAAGCTAATCACTTAAAAAAAAACATGCACTCATTAAAGTATGTATTACAGTAACTGACTGTGGGTTATTAAATTCGTTTTTCGTACTGTTAAATTTTAATAAAAATATAGTATTTTACGAATAACTTTATTAACCTTTATGTCAACAGTAGAAAAATTGTACTTACGTCAACAGCAAGCATACCCGGGTATGCAAGCAGATTTTATATGAGAATTCACGTGTTGCTAAGTATATTTTTTTTTTGTTCTATTTGTCTTTTGCTTGTGTTTTTTCCTAGTTTGATCTGTTTCTATGCTTAAAATAACGGTAGCTTAAGAAAAGATTTGTGTATTTTGACTTAGCTTTCATGTATGAAAATTTACAATAAGGGACTTTTTAGCAAACACTTGTTAGTTGCTTATCGTTGCTTGTACGGTGTAGTGTTGGCAAGTGAATAAAAAAATAAAAACTAAAGAAGAAACAATATTGTGATACCGTTAAGTACAATCAATAATAATGGCAGATGGTGAATGGCTTACTCCGCGTCAAGTGAGCGCTCTTAATTATGAGAACCAACAAGAGTATATTCGGCAAAGGCTCCAAGAGTTACAAGAAGATAATAGTGATGATGAACCGATAGCATTCGAAGGTATTGCAGAAGAAAACGAAGCTGAAGTAGCTCCAGATGACTCCGATATTGAAGAAATCCAGCTACCAGAATATAACCTGGAAGACGAAACTGAAGATGATGAAGAACTCGCTGATATACCCCGTGAAAGTGGCACAGGCTATGTTAGCAAAGATGGAACAATTTGGTCTGTCTTACCACCACATACTGCCAGATTCCGTGCTCATAATATTCTAAGATCTGCTAATTATGGGCCAGTAAGAAAAACACAAGGTCTACCAATAGTAGATACTTTCAAATTAATATTTACGAATGAAATGTGTGACATTATCATACGCAAGTCAAATAGAAAAGCGAATTAATTCTATGAACGTAACAATGCGGGAAATCAAACAAGAGAGCAGTGTACATGAAAAGCATTAACAATAATTGAATTTGATGCATATTTGGGTCTCCTGTTGCTTAGCGGCGTGACACATTCCGGCTACGTACATACCAAAGACTTATCGAAAACAACCTCACATCCGTTATATCGTGCTTCAATCAGTGTACGCCGATTTTGGGCGATTAGCCGTTTTATACGTTTCGACAACGGAAATACACGCCAACAGCGTAAGGAAACCGACAAAGCTGCAGCCATAACGGATATATTTTTAATGTTAAACGATAATCTACATAAAAATTACGTAGCAGGAGCCAATGTAACAGTTGATGAACAGTTGTATCCTTTCCGTGGTGGAACTGGTTTTACTCAGTATATACCATCAAAACCCGCCAAGTACGGAATAAAAGTTTGGTGGGTATGTGACTCCGTCTCCTCTTATCCAATTAAAGGACAAATTTATACTGGTTTGTTGGCATCCGGTGAACGAGAGAAAAACGTAGGCGAAAGAGTAGTCAAGGATTTGTGTGTCAATCTTTTTCGTGGAAGTGGACGGAATATTGTTTGCGATAATTTCTTTACAAGTTACAATTTAGCGAATAGTTTGATGTTGGACAGTAAGTTATCGATGTTAGGTACAGTAAATAAACGACGTGTTTTTGTACCACCGCAATTTGTTGTTCCAAAAGGACGTGAAGTAGAATCAACTATTTTTGGTTACAACAACTACATTTCCATGTGTTCCTACATCCCAAAGAAAAATAGATCAGTTGTGGTCCTTTCAACAACGCATAATACAAGCGAAGTGGGGGGTCCAAAGAAGAAGCCACTTTTGATATTGGACTACAACAAATATAAAGGAGGCGTTGACAACATGGATAAATCTTTGGCGGAATATTCTACAAAGCGAAGAACAAATAGATGGCCTTTAGCATTCTTCTACAATATTCTAGATGTGGCTGCCTTTGCAGCGTTCATTATTTATGTTGAAAATAATCCACAGTTGAAGACTTCCACAAGTAGTCGTAGGATATTCTTACACAATCTCAGCGAGCAACTGGCTAAGCCTGAAATAGAAAATAGAGCCAAGAATATCTATATTACAAGAGTATTCTCTACCCGGAATGCAATTGAAGCCATAAATGGAGGTCCTTTAGGCATTGCAGATGCTGCAGAAAGTGTGGTAGAAAGGATAGCACCGGCGGAATTAAAACCAAAGGTAATTGCTACATATGTACTAAGCGTCGACCTACCAGGAAATCTTGCTCATTATGCAAGAAACCCGTATGTGCTGCACATTCCACTGAAATTCCGAAATGCAAAAATTGCATTTAAAAATTATTCAATAATTAAAATTTTTACATGTTTTCTCTTATTATTTGATTAAATTATAATTTATATGAATTAATTTTATTTTATTTTCTTTATATTAATTTTATTTTTACTTTTTTACTTTATTAAAAATCTTAAACCTTATGAAATAAACATGCAATATTATTCCATTTTCATTTGTTTTTATATACATACCCAGGTATGCAGCTGTTGACGTAAGGGGTAGGAATGACAAAATGGCCACATCCATGGTCCAATTTTGTCCAATTTAATCCAAACTTCAGAATATGTTAAAAAACACTTCCAGTGAGGATATCATGAAATTTCAGACCGCTATGATAGCCACTTTCAGAGATACAGAGTTTTTAAATTTCAAAACATACCCGGGTATGTAGCTGTTGACATAAAGGTTAATTAACATTTGTGTTTGTTATTCAAAAAACAAACTTCCAAAAAATTATGTTTTAAAATAATGTTACACTGTGGTTTATCAGGATTGAACCAACATATTTTGATATAAAAAATCTGCATAAATGATTATGATTATGTGACATATTTAGTTTGATTTTTTGTCGGTAAAAATATATTTGTAGCCTAGCCTACAAAAAGTGCTGTGTGTTATTTTTAGAATTTATTTTTATTGCCCTATGCGAATCTCTATTGTTCATAGACACATTTACTAAGCGATCTTGCCATACCTAGGTTAGGTTAGGTTCCATGGGCAGCTATCAACAGATAGCTCACTTGGGTCCCTTATTGGTCCCTTTGTGATACCCAGCGCCAATGCCCATCCTATAGAGCAGTTACTCAGATGGCGTCACTGCAGAATCTAGCCATTTCGTCCTCCTAATGAAGAGAATCAGCGATCTCAAGTCTATCCTGGATATATCCCCTAGGCAGGCAAATACCGGTTTCCCCAGGCGTTCCTCCCTAATACTCCGCAACCCAGGGCACTGACAGAAAAAGTGAAGCACAGTCTCCTCCTCCTCCTCATCCTGACAACTTCTGCAGTAGTCATTAAATTCTAGACCCATTCTTTCAGCATGAGTCCCCACCGGCCAGTGCCCAGTCACAACCGATACAACTGTCCTAATCTGGTCCTAACCAGGCCATCATAGCCTGGATATCGAGCAGGTGGACTCACTAGTCCACCGCATCTGCGCAACTCTATAAGACTCGTGCCTGATAAGTAATTTACAGTGAGCCATTGGAAGAATAACAAATTGATCGATGAATATGTCATCCATGCGACCACCTTGTTTGGCCAGCCCATCTGCCACTAGACTACCCGGGAACTCCGAGGGACCCGGAATCCATATCCGCGTTACCCTTGAATGTTTCGCAATCTCATTCAAAGACATCCGACATTCTACAGTTAACCTAGATGTCGTATAGACACCCGCTAGGAAAGCAAGGTCAGTAAATATACGTATATCACCCGATATGCGATGATACCTCAGCCAATTTATCGCCCGCCTTATAGCCGAGATCTTCGCCTGCAGGACACTGCATCCATCCGGCAGACGAAAGGAAACTCTCACATCCAGTTCCTCTATGTAGATGCCTCCACCAGCTCTTTCACCCTTCCTCGAGCCATCAGTATAAACCCCTAGGCTCAGTTCGTGGTGAGTACCTGACAGCGCATTGCCATGCGCCATCCGTGTCACGAACTCCGCGCCAGTGAAAGGCAACGGGGTGCAATAGTCCACACTATCAGGGACAGTCGAATCTTTGGTTATCCCGGCGTGTTCATAGTCCCGTGCCGACCAACAGAGCGCCGCATTTAGCCGTGTCACCGAGCAAAGAGCCATCTGTCTGGCCATGATGTCCACCGGGAACCAGTTCACTATCGTCAACAGCGCCCTCGTGATACTTTCTCAAGCATTGCCCTGTGCCTGCTCGTATCCAACGCAGGCCGCCATACAACGACCCCGCAATACAGAGTCGGCTTTACTACAGCCTTTAAGATCCAAATGACACACCACGAGCCCATGCCCCAGTTTCTGCCGATTGCACCCCTGCACGCGTATATGGCAACTATTGCCCTTTCCACTCACATCTGGACATTTTGTCCCCATGGCAGCCTACTATCCAGAACCACGCCCAGATACTGGGCACTGCGAGAGATCTGAAGCTTGGTTCCATTTAACCTCGGAAGCCTTAAGTCCTCGGCCCTGTACTTCCTCGTAAAGAGTACCAGTTCCGTCTTTGACGGATTAATACCCAGCCCGCATGATGTGCTGCAGGTGCTAAGTACCTTCAGAGCAGCCTCCATACACTGAGACATTATGTTCAGATGTCTCCCCGTGATGGCTACCGCAACATCATCAGCAAACTCCACTGTTTTGATCCTCATGTTGTCCATCTTCGTCAACATGGTATTCATAGTCAGGTTCCACAATAGTGGGTATAGAACCCCCCTTGCGGAGTACCCCTGTTCACAAGTCTGTGAACACTGGTCTCACCTATCGTATAGCAAATGACCCTATTCCTGAGTAGATTGTCCACAAATCTACATACTAAATGGAAATGGCCATACCTAAATGGACTAAGAAGTAATATACAAAATATTCCTGTACGCAAAGAAAAAACATGGCTGTGGTAAACATATTCTAAGAGAAATATATTATGATAAGAATTATGATTGTAGTCACCATATTACGGTTGAATCATATTACGACCAAATGTATTCGTAATACTACATCATAATAGTATTCCTTTAATTATATTCTTATCATGATCAAAAAGTAATTTCAATTTTTGGGAATACAAAATTTTAATTTCAAAAGATTTTGTTATTCGTGCTTAATTCCCAGTTTTAATTCTTGATAAAAACACTTGAAATTTATTGTTGATGGGATAAGCTATTCCTATGCGCATTTCACTGGTTGCTTAGGCCAGATCATCAGGAAACTTCATCCATAAAGATTTTAGAAAAACTAAAGATACCCAACCAAATAAAACTGTTAAACGTATAAGACTTATAAGCAACAGTTCTACTTGTAACAATATCAAAGTTTAAACAAAACACATCAACAATAAACAGTGGGTTTATCTCATCTTACAATCCCCACTACAATTAGTTGAAATTCTCTCAACATTAATTGTAGTTGTAAGTACGTTAAGAAAAACAAAACAACAACAACTTACAAAAGCATATTGTCAATTAAGTGTTTTTTAGGCCGTTCACTTGCCTGTTTATTATCAAAAAGTAATTTCAATTTTTGGGAATACAAAATTTTAATTTCAAAAGATTTTGTTATTCGTGCTTAATTCCCAGTTTTTATTCTTGATAAAAACACTTGAAATTTATTGTTGATGGGATAAGCTATTCCTATTTAAGTGCACGGCCTAAAAAAACACTTAATTGACAACATGCTTTTGTAAGTTGTTGTTGTTTTTATTTTGTTTTTTTTTCTAACCTACTTACAACTACAATTAATGTTGAGAGAATTTCAACTAATTGTAGTGGGAATTGTAAGATGAGATAAACCCACTGTTTATTGTTGATGTGTTTTGTTTAAACTTTGATATTGTTACAAGTAGAACTGTTGCTTATAAGTCTTATACGTTTAACAGTTTTATTTGGTTTAATATCTTTAGTTTTACTAAAATCTTTATGGATGAACTTTCCTGATGATCTGGCCTAAGCAACCAGTGAAATGCGCATAAAAATAGCTTATCCCATCAACAATAAATTTCAAGTGTTTTTATCAAGAATTAAAACTGGGAATTAAGCACGAATAACAAAATCTTTTGAAATTAAAATTTTGTATTCCCAAAAATTGAAATTACTTTTTGATTAAACAGGCAAGTGCACGGCCTAAAAAACACTTAATTGACAACATCTTTTGTAAGTTGTTGTTGTTTTTATTTTGTTTTTCTTAACCTACTTACAACTACAATTAATGTTGAGAGAATTTCAACTAATTGTAGTGGGGAATGTAAGATGATATAAACCCACTGCTGTTTATTGTTGATGTGCTTTGTTCAAGCTTTGATATTGTTACAAGTAGAACTGTTGCTATAATTCTTATACGTTTAACAGTTTTATTTGGTTTAATATCTTCAGTTTTTCTAAAATCTTTATGGATGAAGTTTCCTAAACAATAAATTTCAAGTGTTTTTATCAAGAATAAAAACTGGGAATTAAGCACGAATAACAAAATCTTTTGAAAATATTCCTATCATGTTAATCATAAGATAAGAAGTAATCATATTATTGTTATGTTAATCATAATAAGTTACGAAGAAATCATTGTCATGTTAATCATAATAAGGTAAGAAGTATTCATATAATTATCATGTTAATCATAATAAATTTAGAAGTAATCATATTATAATACAGTGGTCCTGTCACAATAATAAAAAATAAATTGAAATTCTTTTGCATGAATTATTTTGGCATGTGATGTCAACAAAATATCATAAATGGTTAACATAAACCAGCTATTTCGCTCTCCTGAAAACCTGTTGAAAAGCACATATGTAGCTCTACTTGCAGGCTAGATGACGAAATGCTGTTTAATAAATAACAAATTTAAAAATGAATGTAAATTTCACTTATTTTAAATGAATTGTAAAGAACTCATTTTTGGAATAAATATTTATTTGTTTAAAATTAAATTTATTTTGAATTTTGCTACGTAATTAATATTAATAGTGTGTCCTTTAAATTAAAACAAACAAAAAAAAATATTAATGAATTAATAAATAAATTTGTAGTAAGTTAAGGATTAAAGCATGGCTGCTTATCTTGAAATTGAGATATGATTTAAAGGGTTTCCGTATTTTTATTGTATCAATGGCAAGGAATAATAAGCACAAAATACGACTTCAGATAAAAATGGAAGCTGGAAATCTTATTTTATTGGAACAAATTCAAATAGTTTTAAGAGCAATGCAAATTTAATTTGTTATTTTAATAAAACTAATTTCACTTTTACTAGAGCTACAAAATCTTTTAAAACATCCGTATATTTCATTGCAATGTAAACTTCAGGATATTATTATATTATATTTTTATATTTTCCTTTATTTCATTTATTTCAGTTATCTTGCTTTTGTTTATGTTTGCTTGAGCATAATGGTATTGTTAAAAAAAAAACTGCTTCCTGCTTTTTGCCTAAAGTTTCTATGCAGTGCGATATTGTAATGATAGAACAAAATTTCATTAGGTTAATGTTGCGCTAATGAAATGTTAAAAGCCCTTTTCTGTTTTGTTTTAGATTTTTGTTTCTTACAAAGATCAAAAGCCAGCAAAAAATATTATTTTAAAAAGTTTTGCTGGTGTGAAAAAAATATTCACTACAAGGGAAACATTCACAAATTTATAATACTTTTACAAAAGTTTATTATTACAATATTAATTAACGTAAAAAAATTGGTAATTGCAAAATGGGCATAAAAAATGAAAACAAGGGGATAATTCAGACTTTAAGGTTTTATATATTGAGTTAAATTTGTAAAACATCGAACTGATAAATGAATTTGAAAATTATCTTGAGATTTAAAATTTCTTTGGTCTCTCCTTACTTTAAAGCAGGGCTGTGGAGTCGGAGTCGGAGTCGGAGTTGAAGAGTCGGAGTTGAGGTTTTTGTACCGGAGTCGGAGTCGGAGTCGATGTACCCACAAACACTAATGACTCCGACTCCGACTTTTTGGCATTCAAATTTTTTCTAATATTTTTCAAAATAAAAAAATTTTAATGACCAATTTCAGCAATTCTTTTAAAATATCAATTCATATTTAAATATAATTTTTCATATAATTTTATCTTTATTCCACATAAAAAAAAAGATTTTTAAACATAAATTGATATTTAAATAAATTGGTGGAATTGGCAATAAGAGGGTCTACTTTTTGAATTTGTGAAGTCAGAAGATAATGACCAGTATACTTTTCATATGAGTAGGGGAGTTAGAAAAATTGAGATAACATCTTATTTTGACAGTTCTTTTAGCAATTAATGAGAAATATATAGATGGTATCGAAGCATGTCCTTTTCTATGTTTTTAAGTGGCCTAAAATTTCTGTAACAAAACTCGCTGGTTCACTGTTTGAATTTCGCCAAGATATCCCTAATGAAGTAGAGCCGAATTAAGGAAGTTAAAAATTTTTTGTTTTTTATTTATCGTATATTAACAAATATTTTTGTAGCCATGTTCCGATATATGACTTGAAATCTGCTGTAGCTCCTGTGGTGAAAGCATTAAGTAAACTAAATTTTAAGTTCTAACCTTCAAGGTGAATTATAATAGAATAAAAGGAAAAGGAGCTCGGAAAAATACATGACATTGTTCTAAATATAATTCCCATCAATCTGGGGGTAAACCCGAAAAATGATTTGAGAATTCTTTTATCTACTCAATTTAGGAAAAATTGGAGAGATAATAAAGACTTGCAATTTCAAATTTCGGTCTTTGACAATAATAATGTTGAGCTTGGAACGGAAAAAAGCAATGGTGTACTGAAGAAAACGATTTCAATTTAGTTGTTTAAAAATTCATATTTTTTTAACTCTGCAAGCCACATTTTGAAACACGTTGAAAATCACAAATGATGCTATTTCTGTATTAAAAATTTGCCTTTGTCCGAATATTTGAATGATCCTTACATTTTTTTTTATGTCAATGATAACCCTAAAAAATTATATCATAAAAGGTTCGTTACCTTGAGACAAACAGCACCAAGTCCAACAACAAAAGGTGTGCTATTTCCCAGAAATAATAGAACTTTTTACGGTACGTTTCTCTTCAAAATATGTTATAAAAATTGTAGAAGTAACAACTGAAGGCGCATCTGCATGTTTTAATAAAAATATATTTAATTTTCCTGAGAATGATTAAAAAAGTTGGTCTAAATATTTGACTTAATAAATAAAACAAGACCAAAACGGCAGTGTTTGAATTTATGTATATTAAAAACAAAAGACCTCACTTCACAATTTACAAAAAAGAACTTATGATGTTCTTTGTCTCTACAAATTCTGTGGTAAACAATACTTAGTACACTTGGTGCCCTTAACGTCTTAGCAAATTGGACTTGGCATTGTTTTCAACTTTTCTATCTCGAAAGCTGCATTAGATAGAACTTATGGAAATTCGCACATCTATAAATTCCAACAGATGTGAATTGGTTTAGTTTATCTCTTCCCTACACAACTATTGTTACATTTTTTAGCACTGTTTGCATATATTTAATAAATAAATATAACTTTTAAAATATACTAAAGTTTAATGATCCCATACGGTTTGAATCAAAACTCATATCTTTCGAAAGTTCGTAACAAAACTCGGTGGTTCCAAAATTAAATCCATTATTTTTCTATATTACAGTTGGCTTAAAATGTTCAACTGTTGAGTTATAAGTCAAGAATGACATAACACTGTAGAATCAAAAAAGTAGAGCTCAGTTGGTCTATTTAATCGGGCGCTATATGTTTTCGAGCTTTCCTACTCATATGTTAAAGCTCAATGCGGCACGTTAGAATTAAAATATCGATTTGAAAGTTTTACAGAATAATTTTCTTGCTATATTTAACCATTTAAAAGGTACTGAATTAAAAAACAAATTAAAAGAGTTTAAAGTCAAATAAGAACTAGTCTCATAAATAATGATAGGTTAGAGTAGTAGTCGGAGTCGGAGTTGGAGTCGGAGTCGGAGTCGGAGTTGGAGTCGTACTTAAAAAATTACAGCAAAAGGAGTCGGAGTCGGAGTTATAACTATTGCTTGACGACTCCACAGCCCTGCTTTAAAGTTTACAGTAAAGTTTGATTTGGCTAGGCCGGACTTAGAAATTTGGAATTTCATATTACGGGCAAATGACCTAAACACCAATGTGTTTGTAGTTTTGTAAGAATTATTAAATACAAATTTGAAAGTAAAAATTGGGTGATTTTTTCATTGTTTTTTTTTTGAGATTTTTGGAGAAATTTTGGGCTGTAGGAAAAATCGCCCAAAGAAAAATGGCAAAAAAAAAAAAAAATCGCCCAAAATAATTCCATGTAAAATTGGGCCTGAATTATTTTTCGTTATTATTGGGTGATTTTTCGTTTTTTAAATTTGGTGATTTTTCGTTATGAAGGATTTTCTCCTCTTTGGAAGGATTTTCTTGTCTAGGGTATAACAAAAACCGGCTTCGCTAACTAAAGCTTATCTGCATATCCGGCCTTCGGCCGGGCGCATGGATTTTCTCCTCTATGGTATAACAAATACTGCCTTCGCTAACTAAAGCTAATCTGCGAAGTCGGCCTTCGTTCGGAAACAAGGCAGATTTTAGAAGCTTTACTTAGCAAAACCGGTACTTGTTATACCATAAAGCAAAAAATCCTTGCGCCTGCCCAAAGGCCGTCTGCGCAGAGAAGCTTTAGAATTCGGCGTATAGTAATAATGAATGATTTAGACAAATAGTATGTAAGATTTTGACGAAATTTTAAAAATGAAAAATGGGCTATTTTTCATATAATATTTTTGGCTGTAGGAAATATCGCCCAAAGAAAAATGGCCAAAAAAAAATAAATGAAAAATCGCCCAAATGAAGAATTGCCCAAAAGAACATGAAAAATGATCCAAAAAGTTATATATGAAATTTTGCCCAAAAAAAACGAAAAAGGGCCCAAAATAAAAATGAAAAATGACCCAAAAAGAAAAAAAAATAGTTTTTCCCAAAAAAAAAAAAAAAAAAAAAAAAAAATTTTAAGATTTACCCAATTTGCAAAACAGTGTTTATTATTAATATAAATTTAGTAACATACAAATGTAAGTTTTATGTAAAAATTGCATTGCATCAACAACTGCGCGGCAATATGGACAGTAATACCTATTTGAGCCCTCCGCCAAACTTTGTGCACTGTTCAATAGTTAAATATTAATTAATCACTGCATAGTTATAATCAGTTACTGAAAACAGAATATAGGTTTTTGCAAGGTGGCTGTCATAAAGTCCAGTGTCGTAATGTCCATGGACACTGTGACACGTTTGAAAATGTCATAACGTCCGTGGGCTTTAAGACACTTTGGAAATGGACATTATGTCATTTTTAAAAATGTCATAAGGTCCATAATTACTAAAGATGTTTAATACAAAAAAGATCTACATACACGCAGAGAAATACCTGTTTTATTATGGCCACAACCAACAAAACTATTTTTAAAGAAACTTATTTTACCATAATATGGTTGTCGGTGACAATGATATGGTTAAATTAAACATTTAAAAATGGTTTTGTTGTTTTTTCTCTGCATGCAAATATTAAACATATAACGAAAACACTTTTGGGAGCAAGGATTTTCTCCCCTATCGTGTAACAAATACCGGCAGCGCTTACTAAAGCGTCTCGGCATAGCCGGCCTTCGGCCAGGCGCAAGTATTTTCTTCTCTATAGTATAACAAAAACCGGCTTCGCTAACTAAAGCTTCTCTACGCAGACGGCCTTTGGGTGCGCGCAAGGATTTTTTGCTTTATGGTATAACAAGTACCAGTTTCGCTAAGTAAAGCTTCTTAAATCTGCCTTTATAAGCTTAAGTTAGCGATGCCAGTATTTGTTTTACCATAGAGGACAAAATCCTTGCGCCCGGCCGAAGGCCGGCTATGCAGAGAAGCTTTAATTAGCGAAGCCGATTTTTGTTATACCATAGAGGAGAAAATCCTTGCCCTCGGCCGAAGGCCGGCTGTGCAGTGAAGCTTTAGTTAGCGAAACCGGTACTTGTTGTATCAAAGTGGAGGAAATCCTTGCGCCCGGCCAAAGGCCGACTATGCTTTCGAGTTTGTAAGCTATGCTTTCAAGTCTGTCCACGGGCACTATGACACTGGACGATATGACATGCCACCTTTTTGCAATATGTCCCGTTATTTATAAAAAACTTTCGACGTATAGTAATAATGAATGATTTAGACAAATAGTATGTAAGATTTTGACGAAATTTTAAAAATGAAAAATGGCCTGGAAAAATGGGCTATTTTTCATATAATATTTTAAAAAACGTAAAATCACCCAATAATAACGAAAAATAGCACAAAAATTTTGGGTCACTTTTCATATGAATTCAGGCCCAATTTTACATGGAATTTTTTTGGGCGATTTTTCATTTATTTTTTTGGGCCATTTTTCTTTGGGCGATATTTCCTACAGCCAATATTTTTGGGTGATTTTTCATAATGCCAAGACGCTTTAGTAAGCGCTGCCGGTATTTTTGACACCAGAGGGGAGAAAATCCTTGCGCCCAAAAGTGTTTTAGTTATTTGTTTAATATATGCACCCAGAGAAAAAACAACAAAACCATTTTTAAAAAAATTTTAACCATATTATGTTTGATTTAACCAAATCATTGTCACCGACAACCATATTTTGGTAAAATAAGTTTCTTCAAAAATAGTTGTGTTGGTTGTGACCATAATAAAACATGTTTTTCTCTGCGTGTATGTAGATCTTTTTTTTTGTATTTAACATCTATAGTAATTATGGACCTTATAACATTTTTTATTGGAGAACAAATCGTTTGTGCTTTTTGTGTATTTTTTTTTTTTGGGCCTTTTTCGTTTTGTTGGGCAAAATTTCATATTTAAATTTTTGGGTAATTTTCATGTTCTTTTGGGGGATTCTTCATTTGGGCGATTTTTCATTTTTTTCTTGTGCCATTTTTCTTTGGGCGATTTATCCTACAGCCGACATTTTGTGCAATTTTTCGTTTACGTTGGACCATTTTAAACATATTGCTTTAGGCGATTTTATTTTGGGTAATTTTACTGTCAGCTTTATTTCATATAAGTCCCCAACAAAGTTTATCTTGCTCTCTGTAGATATTTTGGGACTTTTTAGAGACTAACACTTTGTTTACCTATTTGGTAGGGACTTATTTTAATGGCGCCTTTTTGAAGTACGTACAATCCTATTTGTCCTTCAAAAGCGGTCTGCGCGTCATGATATCGTCGGCTTAATATGCAAACCGGCTTAGTTCACTTTTTAAGTAATTGAGATTTAGATGCCGTGGGGTAGAGAAAGATACGCCTCGTCAACCAGCATGTAGTTTTTCTTCAATTTGATTCTTGAAGTCTGTTTAATGAACTATACATTTGGTTTTTCTCTCAAGCTGCACATATAAAATGTAAAATTTGTTAGTCTCTCCTGTAAAATTAACTGAAATACCGTCTCTGTGATTTTTTTTTTTTTTTTAAGAGAAATTTTAATGCAGACCAGTCAATTAAATTTGCACCACAGTGGTGCCGAGATCAGAACGTCAAAGAATTCTGATTAAAGAATGTGGCGATTCTTGGAACATGAAAGTTCAACCCGAGCTCCTCCCCCAGCTCAGCCAAGAAAAAAATTAACAATAAATTTTAAAAAAATTTTTCCTTCAGTAAAAATAATTTAATGAAAATTATATTTGATGAGCTCGAGCTTTACTAAAAATATCAAAAATTAAATAAATTATACAGGTATGTGATGGAAATCGATTTTAAAAACGATACGATTTGAAACCGAAAATGTCGTTTTCAGTATCTTTTGAAATGGATTTCAAATGCATATTCCTTTTATTTTCAGTCTTTATTCTTTCAAATTGTATATTATATACGTTAACTGAAGCGTATTCTGAACGAAAATTTAAGACTATAATTCAGAAATAGATTTTTAAATCCTTCGAAATTCATCACACCTTTTAAAAACGTTCGTTTTGAAATCGATCGATTTTCATCACATACCTGATAGAATTTCTAGCAAAACTTCCAAAATAACGTACCAGTTCAAAAACATTTGTCATTTTATTTGTCGTCTTAACCACATTTTTATTTATGCACAGTTATATTAAATACTTAAAATTTGTTGTATTTTATGCAGACTGGCATTAAATGTTATTAATTATCTTCAAATTTTGTATTAAATAGACACAGTAGATGAATAATTTAAATAATAGAATCAAGAGGAATGAATATTTAAAGAAATATGACTGCTCTTGTTACCGCCCAATGATGTGCTACTGTGCTAATGTACAAATGAATCAGTAAAACTGACAGTGACAGCAACAACATTGTTGCTCTTCTCTCAAAACTGTACAACTGTATGTCAAATTGAGTGTATGTGTGTGTGTGTAAAAATGAATTTTCTTAAATGATAATATTAAATTGTCTGAGAATATTCTTAAAGATTAATAACGTGTTTTACAACAACAAAAACAAAAGTCCTCAATGAATTCCAGCTAGAAAACAAATTGTTTGTTTCTGCCTATTTGTCGATACGTCCATCATTCGGGTTTAGGTTTTTGGAATGTATGATGTCTATTAAATGATATATTGTAAACATTTTGGTAAAATGTCTATTAAATGTGACAAAATTATTTAATTTGTACAAAATAAATAAGGTCTGTAAATAATTAATGACATACATAAATACATGGTTTAATTAAATTTATGATTTTTCATTTAACATTTTACAATATAACAAAATCTTTGTGTTAATAATATAAAATCTTTAGTGTCTTAATTAAATTTCAAGTGGACAATATTCTGATGTAACATTTCTGTCTGTTATGCGAAACACAGCTTTTATATATTGCATTATAAAAAAAAAAAAATTTATTTATTTAAATATGCTTCACTTTCAGGTGAGTTAACAGTATAGAAAACTTTTAAGTCATACCATATCCTACATTACTTAAGCATTTATAGATTAGGTCCTCTTCGGGTATAAAAAATATTATGACTCACCTTGATACCTTGTATTTATTAAAAATACTATAAATCAATGTGGTAAGATCGATCTTTTAAAAATAATCTCCTAGAGGGTGGAACAAAACTGGGTCTAACTGGCAGCTACTACTTCCAGAAAGTTAACGACCCAAAGCATACAGACCACAACGTGACAATGTGGCTTCTGTATAACAACCTACATATGCTTTTAACACCTCACTAAAGTTAATACCTTTATCCTATTGATCTCATATGGTAAATTTTTGAAAAATGGGCGAAAACATTAAACCAGAATTAAATCCCAACTCAAAGAATTCCTTTTAGTAGAACAACAAAAACTTTTGGTAAATTTAATGAAAAAGGTTTAGAAGCAGCTGTAATAACAAAAAAAAAAAGATTAAAACATAAAAATTTCATTAAATTTTTTAAATAAAATAGTATAATTTAATGGTTTTACAGGTTTTCCCCAAGTTTTGCTGTACCAATTGAACAGCAACACAATTTTTTTATGTTTCTTTCTTCTTTAAATCAAATGTTCTTTTTTTATAAAACAGGATTAAAATACTATTTTTTGTTTGTTTAAAAAATAATAAAAATTGTACTGCTGTGTCCTTAGTTTTGCTTGTTACTGTATGTAACTCATCAAATGTCAAAATATAAATGACAGCCAGAGTATAAATGAAATGCATACATGGTGTTGCCAAACATGCAAATAGAAACTGACACATAAAGTCTGTCGCAATTCACACACATACATACAAAAAATGGAAAAAAAGGAATAGGAAATGAGGACAAGAAGGCAGAGAAACAAAAAAGTAAACCAAAACAAAAAATTGTTTTTATTGTTGAAAATTCCACGTAAAATATTGTTTACGTGGGATAATATGGGCACATCCACAGAAGTTTCACTTTACTTCACCAAGTAAATGATCTTGTATTTTATACTCAAGTTGTTAAAATTGTTCCTCTCTTTCACTTAATTGCGTTTTACACGAAAATACAAAAAATTTACATAATAGATAAATTATTCTTTGAGAAACAATTTAAAATGCTTGGTGGCGTTACGTGACAAAAAGAAGACTTCGCTGTGGATATACCCATATCCCAAAATTCTTCCAACAATCCAATTCTTTAACTTTGGCATGCCACGAAAAATGTCAGATGTTTTCTTGCTATAACTTTTCTCTAAAATATTTCGTCTTCTTTTTTCGAAAAGTCACACAAAAATGTTTGGTATATTTTTCCATATGATTTTTATACAGCAAATAAAAGCTTAAAGCCGAAAAATATGAAATAAAAGTAGACAAAAAATAAGGAAAAATACAAAACTAGAGAATAAACGGATAAAACTAAGTAGGACTGTTGAGGTTTTAAAGGAAAAAGTAGTCATGCAAATAAGATTGGAAGTTGTATGCAAACAAATGCTTGTCATAGTCATCATATTTTTTCCGCAAGGAATTCAAAAAAGAATTTCTGCACAGCAGGAAGTTGTAGCACATCAGGTTTACACTTATATATATCCATTATTATTGTGAAAACAAGATTATTGTCAGTGTCTCAAGCTTGTTATAAGTAAAAAGGAAAATTGAGAAATGCTTACAAAAATGTCGATTGCAATAAGTTTGTTAAATCTAACTATTCTAACTATCTAACTAAATTTTGAAATTTAAATTTTACCTCATTTAAAGATTTTTATTACACTTAATTACAAGCATAAAGAATGTATCCTGGCAATTAACAAGTAGACAACTAACGAAAGTGTATGTGTTTTTACATGCAGTCTTACTGTTTGTTAATAAAAACGATGCGCAGTCAAAATGCAGCAATTTTTGTATTTAGGTTCATTTGTACGAACAGACACACAACTTTCTGCTTTGTAATTGGTAGGCCATAATTTGTATTTTAACACTAACGAAGCAGAAAGACACTGTTTTGTGTTCGTGTGTAAGAGTGTTCATTTACTCATGCAAGCGCCATTGTTATAAGTCAGTGGTCACAATTCAAGTTTTAGCAGCCACATGAGTCTTTAACTGCTTAAAAGAGCAAACATGCGTGGATATGTCTTTGTTACAAACAATCACATATACAAAGACACATTTTAGCCAACGACAAATAAAAAAAAGTTTTGTAGTTAAATTAAAAATGTGAAAGTGTCATCTTTTAACAGTCTGGGCTCTTGAATTTGGAGTGTGCTTAATTAGAATTAATTAAAAACAAGTATGAATGCTCTTTTTGGCAATGCCGAATTTTATATACCCTTGACCGTAGTGCCATTAGAACAGAAAGTTACATAAATGAATACCAACTCACGTTGCTAAAAAAGCATTAACTTAAAATCTGGGTTTCAAAAACTTTAGTCGAAACCAACAACTTTCGAACAAAAAATATTTGTGTACCACTTTTCGCTTTTTTAGTTGGTTTAACAGCAATTAATTCCACCGAGATAAGTGAACTTATTCCACCCGCCCAAGTATTTCTTCGTAATACTCGCTCATCCAGTGGATCACATCCGTTTGTAGTCGATTGTCCTGTGTTTCGCACAACGCATTATAGAGAAAATTCGTTTTTCAGTCGAACTATCCGTATGTGGAATAAACTTCCCGCAGAGGTCTTTCCCGGTACTTATAATTTATTAAGATTCAAGTCAAATGTCCACAAACACTATTCCCTCTTTCCTCCTTCCCAAACCTTATTTTCCTGATCAACACAATGCACTGCATATATAGGGGGCATCCCCTGAGTGTTGGTTTATCGTTAAAAAAAAAAAAAAAAAAAAAAAAAGGATAAAGGATAAAGGGAACACAACAGTAGCTTTAGAAAAAGAGGATTATGACAAAAGAATGAGACAAATTATTGGTGATATTATGACTTATCAGAGAGTAAACAGGGACCCCACAAGTGGTTTTCAAAGAACAAACAATGATCTCGTAGAAGAACTTTATAGGAACCAAATAATAACGCCTATTGAAAGAAAACAATTAAAAACAGAGATTGCCATATCGCCAAGGATATACGGTCTTCCTAAAATCCACAAGGAAGGATATCCCCTTAGACCGATCGTTTCATGTATAAATTCACCATCTAGTCAATTATGCAAGTATATAACGAATATACTTAGGAGAATAACTAGTTGCTCAAAATATAATGTTAAAGATTCTATGGAATTGAGAGACAGAATAAAGAACATCACGATACAAGAAAATAAAAGACTTGTCTCATTCGATGTAATAGCGTTGTTTCCTAGCATTCCAGTTGATTTGGCTCTAAGCATTATTGACGACAGATGGTACGAGATATCTGAATACACAAATATGAGTAAAATATTGTTTTTCCGTATTCTTAAATTCTGTATCAAAGATAATCGCTACTTTAAATATGACAACAAAATTTATACGCAGCGAAAGGGCTTGCCAATGGGATCTCCAGCATCTCCAATAGTCGCAGATATTGTGATGGAAAAACTATTAGATAATTGTATGGAAAAATTGATTTACAAACCAAAAATACTCACTAAATATACTCACTAAATATGTAGATAACCTTTTCAGTATTGTATGAAAAATCAAAACTTTTTAATGGAGAAAGATATAGTATGGCTTACAAAACCTTCAATACACTAGGGAATTTATTTAGTAAGACAAAAGACAAAATTGACAACCTTGAAAAATCAAATGTTGTATATAAAATACCCTGTAATGGCAACAATGCCAATAAATGTAATATGGTTTACATTGGGACAACTAAAAAAAAACTTAAAACACGATTATCCGGACACAAATCAGACCAAAAATCTCAAACTTATGATGTTACACATAAAACAGCATTAGCGGCCCACTGTGCAGTTGAAAATCACTCTCCAGATTTTGATGGAGCACGAGTTATTGACAGCGAGAATAATTACAAGCGCCGTTACATGCTAGAAGTAATCCACATTATAAATACACCAACAAGGGAGAAAATTAACTTTAAGGCTGATCTCACAGAGAACTGTGCAGAATTCTATCGTCATTTAGTTAATAAGAACAAAGGAACCCAGTGCAATAATTAATATACGTACAGTGCAATATAAAGTTTAAAATCAGTGCAATATCAGAAGAAGTAGTGATAACTATTTTTTTAACATTTTGTTTTTTGAAAAAAAAATTGTTTAAATTATATGTAAGCATTGTTTTTGTTGCATTGAGTGCTTTTTGTTGTTTTATACTTTTTGTTTTGTGCGTAATTTTCTTATTGGTTTGATTGTTATTGATGTTTTGTATTCATCTGTTTTTATATATTTTTTGTAGCTTTAACCCTGATGATGCTACTCGAAGTTTTGTAGCAAAATATTGGAAAAATAAAATATGATTTTATAATAAGAAAACAAAAAACCTGGACCTCGAGCTTAATTAATTGCTTCTTTTATGTTAGAATAAAAAGGTCGAATAAAAATAAACTGAAACAATATTGTTTAAATATTCTTTAAAAATAGTTTAAAAATTAATTTGAAATTTTTTGTTGTATGCTTTTTAGGTTGGCTCCCATACAAATATTGCGTTTCTTAAATTAATTAAAATTTGTCGTATTTTGTGAATAAAATCTAAAGTTGTTAACAGATTTGAATTATATATGGCTTGTTTTATTTGAAACTTCGTTTTTTTTAAATACGCGTAGATGCATTTTCCATTTTTTTTTTATGAAAATTTCGAAATGTTGCTACAAAATTATGAATCGGAAAAAGGTAAACTTCACTTAAAGGTACTTTTTTTCAAGGTATTAGCACTATAGGTACCTTACTTGCCAGCTTGAAAAATCTATAAAACCAATTTTTTATAAAATCACCTTCACAAAATGTTTCTTCTTCTTTCATATGTACATATGTATGTTTCTACTCATGTATATTAGTTTACATACATACACATCCATTTGCAACAGGTAGTAAAAGTCAACAGTTTAATTCATTTGCATATTGTATTTTTATTTGTGTTGTATTCTCGTCTGATTGTTTTAGAGGAGTAAGATTCTGTTTACGTGCAATACATATTTGTATTTAAGTTGAATGTGTTAGTTTAAATAACAAGTCTGTGTTAGTATTTTCCTCAGCACAATAGTTAAATTCGGTCAACTACTAATTTGTAGACGTACATGAAATGTTTACTTTAAATCTATAATTAATTCATAACTTAATCTAAACTTGTTGGCTGTGGTAGTTTCGGTACGTTATTACTACAACTAGATTCAATTTTGCAATTAATTTCGTATAACAGTTTTCATAAATTTTTAAATAATACTTAGTGAAAGTGTATTTTTTCACTTTGCATTTCAGTCACATCATCTTTTTTGAAAACACAAATAACGGTTATTTTGGAATATTCTACTTTTGACAATTCCGACTTCATATTCGGATTCAGCGGAATATTCTACATAAATATTAGCTGTCAGATTCATTTTGTCAAGACTTTTTGTAATTTTGCAACGTAGTGTAATTTATGTAAAAAATTCTTTTAAAACAAAGTAATACAAAAGTTACGAAAGTTTTGATGCAGGCGTTCTCATATAGCAATTTTGTTTTGTTTTAGTTGAAGTAATCTCTTCATTAAAATGCAGGCTTCCAACAGGATCCCTTCAAAAAACAACACGAGTTGAAGCCAAGACACGTTAAAAAAGTCATTTTTGTAATGAAGCATTACTGGCGATAAAAAAAGTGCAGCCATTGCAACGTCTCGAACCAAAAAAATCGTATGTGAAACCTAGTCTACCAGCAGAATCAACTGAATATATGTCAATTGCGCCAAGGTAATGATTTGAAAGGTCCGATCTGTCGTAAGCTGTTAAAACCGGGCCGAACGATTACAGGGAACTTATTCCTTACAAAAACATTAAGTCAAAATATTCCATCATGATAACGCTCAGTCACATGTTGTAAGACCATTTAATAAATATTTCGAGACTAAGAAAGTAAGTTGAGTCCGATGATTCCTTAAGGATGAGAAAAGTTCAAAATTTCTGATAGCAAATATTTAGGATAAGCTTAAATTTAAATTTAAATTATTTCTCTGAAAAAACATGAAATTTTAATCTCGAGGTAGTAGAAGAATGCGTCATTAATATGGATAATAACATCAGTCTTGAAATAAGATAAAGGATAGTGCTACGAACATGTGTTATTATGAACTTAACAAGCATTTCAAAAGTAAGCCATCTCCAGGCAAACGAAAATTAGGCTCTTTAACACGCTTGTGATACCCGTGCTGTTATACAATGCCCAAAACATGGATTTTTGCAACAGATGAAGATGTGTAAGCCATTTTCGGAAGAAAAATACTTAGTGAGAACATAGTGAGACGCATCAAAGAGGCAAGTTAAAGAATACCCTTTGTGAATGAAACTGGAGATAACGAGCAATGATCGAAGCGCATCGGGAATTTTTCTTAAGCGGGCAAAGACTAACTAGAAGGTTGTAGTACCATCTAATTAAGAAAGTAGGTTAGTAATTTCTCTAGTATTTTTTAGTTGAAGCCTTTTTTGTATTAGCTTATTAATATTGTTCATATTACTTAAAGACATCTGATTTAATAAATCAAGCTTTTATCTGAAATATCGTTCGGGAATAAAAACTAAAAACGTCAAAGGCACATTGCAGCAATTTCTGTACCAGCTTTACTAATAAGGCTACTTTGGCACTTTTCCAACAATTTAGAAATATAGAGGTAAATAATAGAGTTGTCAACCGATTAAGAATAATTCGATTAATCGATCAAACAAAAACAAACTCGTGTTCGAATAATTTTAAAATGGCGATTTTCGAATAACGAATAAATCGATTAAATTATGTCGATTAATCGAACAATTTTTTATTATTAAAAAATAAATAAATAAAAGACTAATAAGAAATAAAAGCTTAGAATTTGATTTATTCTCATACGTTTTTAGCGATTTTATACAAAATGTAGAAAAAATAAAAAAAGAAATAGTTGCTATAGCCCTCGTTGTAATTAATCTCAATGTTTAGTAGGCAAAAACCATGTTAAGTATTCATTGTATTTCAAAAATGTATCTGATGTTCGTATTTAACAAATCTTTGATAAAAAATTGTAACAGCTGTTTTCTTTTTAAATCAAACGTTAAACAATTTTCATGAAATGTTGATTAAGTTAATCAGAGCCGTACAGATGATAAAGAAAAAAAAAAAAAAAAATGCAACAAACAAATTAAAATTTCTTTAAATTATTTAAAATGGATAACAATACTTTAATAAAGTGATCAGAACATCATTTTAAACAAATGAATTATGGAGATGTGAAAATTTACGAATTATTTAAAGTCAAATAAAAACATTAAGAAGAAATCATGGTCGGTTGTACACGCGAGGGGTACTTACATGTTGACCGATTCTATATTATACTCAGTTTGAGGTATGTTCAGAGGATTCGATGTGGTTAACAGCGATGCTAACTTAGTGCTTTTGGCACTATTTATGGTGCTTTTTGATTCCTCAAAACGGCAAAATTTTATCCTTAGTGCCAAACTAAGAAAAAGCACTAACTTGGTGCTTTTTCAATTTTTCGTTAGTGCCTTTAGTGCTTTTTACAATTTTTATTTTTTTCTATGATTTTTTAAAACTTTGATTATAAAGAGGATGACTTAGATGAGATTTGCTATTTGGGGTAAAATTTTTAGATTTCAAATGATAAAAAAGTGATAAAAGATAGGGTATTTACGATGTTAGAGCTAGGCTTCCTAGAAACTTGTAAATTTTACAAAACATCACACTTTTAAGCGTTGACAACATATTAAGCAATCGTAATAAAAATTATGTATATTTTTTCAGTAAACATTTTTTTAAAGATGTAGACACTGTTTCAAAAATAGAAAAAGGACGCAAAGGCTTTAAACACAAAAAAGAGCCTTTACTTGATATAAGCAAAGTGTTTAATAAATTAACAACAGCTGACAGAAAATGCTTTTATAACGAGCGTTGTGTAACCTGCCATTTTTCATGCGCTTTAGTTTTCAAATACACGACACTCGTCTCCGATTAACCGCGTGTTGTACACTTCTACCTCTAGTGCTATTGCAAAAAGGTTGACAAAGTATGAGAATACAAACATACACGTTTTTCTATTTCGCACCTTATGTGTGTTCTTCATTCAGAAGCGTACATAGGTTAAAATAAGTGGATAATATCATACGCCAATTGTTTTATAAAACTCTGCACGATTTTAATATAGAATTATTTAAACGATTAAATATAAGGTTTTTTATTAAAATAAAGAATGGTCGGTCATTGCAAATTTTCGGTAATTGCAACAGGTACGATTTTTTCGTGTTACGAAAATCGACCTCGCACTGTATTTAACTTTAAAACTGTTTTATGGCCAATTCAAACTCAGCTGATGGTGATACAAGATGATATTTTTATTGAAGATAATAATTCATTAAAAATGTTTATATACGAATGTAAATATATTTTTTTTATTAAACTTTGAATGAAAATCCCCCATCAAAGCCGTCGCCTTTTTTTTAATTTTGGAGGTATGTTTTATTTTGCACAGCCGAATGCAACTTGTTTTGTGTTTAATTAAATTGTCAAAATGGCTTAGTGCTTTTTAACGCTTTTTTTTTTGTTTGAAATAGTGCTTTTTTTAAATTTTAAAGTGCTTTTTGCTCTTAAAAAGTTGGCATCACTGGTGGTTAATCAAATGATTAAGTTGTAATCATGTCAATTTGAAGTGATTAACAAATAACTTCAATATATGGTTAATCATCTCGATTTTGATGTGATTAGAGCTTAGTCACGCTCGAGTTGCTTAAACGCGTTTAAAGTGTGAACATAGCATAAGTTTCACAATATTACAATAGAAAACGATGTAGTAGAAGATAATCCAACGACATCAAAATATGCCGAACTTCTTCCAATGGAAAAATACATACAGAGAGACAGCGGTTGTTTTATAGAAGAAGTTGTACGCAGAAGTTTGGCTGAAGATGGAAGGTCTGCAAACGCCTTTCGAAAATCCAAAGTTGTATCGGATTATTTAAGAATTTAGGATTTAACGATTCCTTTAAGTAATACAACGATATGGAGCTAAGATGAAAGTTGTACGCATCAAAAAAAGAAGTCATAGTGGATTTGAGAAAAAATAAAGAAGAAAATGGAAGATTTTCCATAGTTGTAAATAAACGGACGGATGTATCTTATTTAAAATATATATTTTTTATTCGTTATTCTCATCGATTAATCGAATAATTTTTCAGATTTAATCGTTAGATCGAACGAACAAAAACAATTATTTGAATTATTCGAACAAAGCTGAAAGTAAATATATAATTAAGTAAGTGCAAAACATGACCCGCTATAAGTGGAAAAATCAACTTGTAAAATTTAAATTCCGTCTATTCCACTAGAATAAATTTTTTTTTATTTTATATTATGTGAGTTTTTCACTTCCAAAAATTGTTTCATAAGAGCACAATAATTTCTGGTGCTAATGTCAGCAACATTTGTTGCATGCTTATGTTTATTATCCTTTAAGTTTATATTGCAACTCTTACTACAATAACCACACTTAATCCAATTCATATCCACACATGCAAAAGAGTACAGGCAAACATAAAATTGTACTATGAAATTAAGTGGATGAAAGGCGTTAGGATAAACCGTACGAATTTCAAAAGGAGAAAAAAAAGAATTAGCTTTTTATTGTTGATTTATTGCAATAATAATTTAGCATTGCAAAAGTGTATTACAATTTTATGATTTACTAAAATCGAGCTCTGTAATATACATATGTAATTTGGGTGACCCTAAGGTTCGTTTACTTAGTTATTATTAGGCAAACATTCAAACGTATACAGTTAATAACCTATTAAAGAGTAACGCTATCATTAGTGATGCTGCAAAATTACAGAATTTTTGTTATATCTTTCTACCACAGGCAGTTGCATTGCAGATGACGCGCATATTCACATTCAGTGGTAGAGCTGGTATAACACAAGAATGATAGAAATAAAGATTACGCCTTGCGCATGTTTTACCGTTTGATGACGTAGTAGTTCCCTTGTTAAGATTACCAAGTCTCTTTCATATGTGAAAATCGCAATTTCTTACAAGAAATGTATGTATTACGTGATAGTTGGCAACCCTGCAATTTATTTACTCAGAGAGTTCAAAAAAAAAAATTATATTAATTGTCAAAAAACTAAGAATTTTGCTTAATATTTTATATTAAAAATATTATTACAATAAATAAAATTTATTAATTTATTATTTTATTATAATTAAGAAAAATAAAATCTAAATAAAAATAGAAGAGAGCAGAAATGAGAACAAACATAAAGTGTGCAGTGCGCAAATGCCAACAAATTAGCCGCAAAAAAACAAATCGGGAAATTGTAATTAAATGTTTATATTTTTAACTATAGCTAATATATAAAGGGTGGTTAAATTTCAAGGGCCGATGTTGATTTTGAATAAAACACAAACTATTTAGGAAATTATTGTAATTTTATTTTATTATGATATATTGGTATTATTCAATTATGTATGGAACAAAATATCGGTCAAATGGGCGCCGCGACCACGGCGGCACACCTCCATTCCATGACCCTGAGGCATAATGGAGGTTCTTTGCCGTTAATGTGCCGAATTATCTCATCCTTTAGCTCTTGAATTGTTGCTGGCTTATCGACGTACACCTTTTCTTTCAAATAACCCCAAAGAAAAAAGTCCAACGGTGTCAAATCACATGATCTTGGCGGCCAATTGACATCGCCATTACGTGAGATAACACGGCCATTGAATTTGTTGCGCAAAAGAGCCATTGTTTCGTTAGCTGTGTGGCAAGTGGCACCGTCCTGCTGAAACCACATATCGTCCACATCCATATCTTCCAATTCGGGCCATAAAAAGTTCGTTATCATCTCACGATAGCGAACACCATTCACAGTAACTGCCTGACCGGCCTCATTTTGGAAAAAATACGGCCCGATGATGCCGCCAGCCATTTCTTGCCACCATTCTGCCCATTCACGACGTTTGGAATGGTCAAGAGGCTTTAGTTCTTGAGCCAATTGCACCTTGTAAGCGTGTAAATGCAAGGATTTATGCATAATGTTCATCAACGACGAGCGTGAGAGGTGCAATTGTTGGGCACGACGACGAGTTGAGGTGGACGGCTCTTCAGCCACACTATCGCGAACAGCAGCAATATTTTCTGCAGTACGAGCTGTACGAGCATGCACTGGTGTTCTCACATCTTCTACAGACCCGGTTTGCTCGAATTTTTCCACGATTTTTGCGATTGTACGCACATTTGGACGATCAAATTGACCAAAAAAATCACGAAGTGCACGATATGCATTTTGATTTGAACGCCCATTTTCATTATTAGTCTGGATAACTTTAACACGTTGTTGGATTGTGTATCTCCATGGTTCAAATTGAATAAGTCTGAAATAGAGAAATGTCAAATAAAATTCGGGAAAAAACTTGGCGTTTAGGTGTGGTTCACATTCAACATCGGCCCTTACAATTTAACCACCCTTTATTACATCTTTCATTTTTCAAATTTATTCTATGAGCTAAATTTCAGTTATGTTTGTATTTTATAAAGCTTTTTTGTACACAGAAAAAATTATTGCCGAATTATTTTCAAACAAACTCATGTTTGAAAATTTTTTTAATTTCTATAAATTTTTTTACTGATTCAAGCAATATTTTTATTTGATTTTTATTTAACCAACAAAAATGTGGACAACTCTTCAAAAATATAATAAACGCGTTATTGGTGTCAAGTTTTCATAATTTTGTATGAAATATTTAACGCTCTTTAATGTTGTCGTCTTTTTGCATTTTTTTATTTTATCGTAAGCAACACTTCTTTATGTGAAATATAAGAACCACAACAAAAAATACACACAGCCTATTTTTGGACACTTTAAAAAAGTGCAACTATAAGAAAAACAATAACAACATTACAAGAAAAAAAATCCCGTATTCAATTTTTTAAAACTGTTTGGTTAAATACATCAAATACAAAAATAAAATGATGACGAAAAAGATATCGAGTCGGTCTGCTGCCGGTTTTGGTTACATTTCTTCTTTAGCAAAGGAAAGGATACAGCAACAGAGAGTGAAAAAGAAAAACATTGTGTTGTGTGTATAAATAAGACTTCGTTCAAAAATTATTCCAACAAAAAAAATGTGTCTCAAAGCCAGCCCGGCGGCTATGCTCTGCCGTCATCTTCTCATACAGTGCTTACTTGTGTACGCGTCATTGCTTGTGCAAAATTTTTTTTATTTTGAAATTCTGTATATGAATTTCAGTAAACTTTTTGTTTGATTCAGTTAAATTATTTGTTTGAAAAAATCAGTGTTTCTTTTCAATAAACAAAATGCAAATAAATTGTTTGAGTATGCAAATTTGTTTATAGGACCGATTTCAGATAAAAAATTGTTTGATTCTACAAATTTTTTGTTTGAATTGGAAAAATAATTTTTTCTGTGTAATAGTTCTATTCCTTCAATTTTTCAGAAATGACTTTATACACTACCAGACTATTATATTGTATTTTCTTTTTAAATTTTACCTTAGCCTTCCTTTGTAAAGCAATGAGGTATATTGAATGTACAGACAAATTTACAATTATTAGAATCTAATGAATTTTCTGGCCCGCTACGGCCTTCGTCAACATTCTTTGTGTCTCATAATTTCTGCTGGTGTCTAATAATTGTAAATTTTTCTGCTGGCAGTGCGTAAGTAATCATAAGAGATCGGCCTCTAAGTCACCCCTTATACGTTCTCCAAAGCGCCAACAACTCGATGTGCGTCCATCGACTTCAAACCGCTTCGTTGCTCTTGCTGATGATATCGAAGAAGACGATATGTCCGCAAAAGAAGTTCAACCACCTAAACCTCCCCCAATATTTATTCCAAATGTTGATGATATTGGTAAAATGGTCATTAAAATAAGTAAAGTTATACCTAGTAGCGATTTTTATTATAAGTCATTAAGGGACGGACAAGTTCGTTTAAATATCAAGACAGTTGACTGTTATAGAAAAGTTGTGAAGTATTTTGATAATATGAACATTAAATATCATACATATCAACTCAAACAAGAACGTGCATTTACTGTAGTGATTCAAGGTCTGCATTCCTCAACGCCAGTTGAAGACATTAAGGCTAAACTTTTGGTATTAGGACACCAAGTCAGAAGCATTCGCAACATTATAGGTCGTTCATCAAAACAACCGCTCCCAATGTTTTTTGTGGTCTTAGATCCCAATTCTAACAATAAAGATATTTACAACATGCGAGAATTAGATAATGCAATCATTCAAGTAGAAGCTCCGAAAAAATTCAACGGCATTGTTCAATGTTTTAGATGTCAAAAATTCGGACATACGAAAACGTATTGCAGAAAACCGTTTAGGTGTGTAAAATGTGGTCTAACACACTCAACTGCTGAATGCTCTAAGCTTCCCAACACCCCACCTCAATGCGTACACTGCTTAAAAAATCATACAGCGAGCTACAGAGGGTGTGAAGTTTACCAAAAGCTCATTAATAAAAATGAACATAGAACGGCAGAAATGTACCAGAAACACAAAACTATAATAACAATTATATTTTCACACCCAACCCAACCCAGAATAATGATCGTTTAACATATGCTCAAGTTGCTGGTACAAATGACGGAGTAACTAATGTACTTCAGAAAATAGAGTCAATGCTGGAGAAACAAATAGAGCTCACTAGTACTTTAATGAACATGATGTCAATGCTTATTACCAAACTATGCAAATAGATCTTAATATCGCAGAATGGAATGCTTATGGTATTCTAAATCATTTAAATGAAGTTGAAATTTTTCTCAAAAATAATTTTATAGATATTCTATTAATATCAGAATCACATCTTACCAGCAAATCTTATTTACGAATAAGAGGTTATGATGCAATAACAGCTAATCAACCAAATGACAGAGCACGTGCTGGTGCTGCTGTTTTAATAAAATCTACAATTAAGTACGAGGTTCTCGAGTCTGTAACCGAAATATATATGCAGGCAGCTGGAGTTAAGATAACTTGCAATAACAATAGTGTAGCAATTTATTCCGTCAACTTTCCACCTAGATACAACATTTTATGTGAGCAATATGAAAACTTTTTCAAAAATCTTGGACACAGATTTTTAGTAGGTGACGACTTTAATGCAAACCATACTTGGTGGGGCTCACGTTTATCTAATCCGAAAGGAAAAGAACTTTTTAAATGTGTATCCAGAAACCAATACAACTCTCTATCGACAGGCACACCTACATATTGGCCAAGTGACAGCTCTAAAATCCCTGACCTCTTTGATTATTTATATACAAAGGAATTCCCGAAACTGCTCTTCAGATTGTATCGAGCGATGACTTAAGTTCCGACCATAGTCCTATTATTGTCAATTTCACTACCAACGTAAAAACTCGTCTAAGCAATGTTAAACTCTTTTCTTCGAAATCTGATGACCCTTTTCAAAAACCTTATTGAAACTAAAATTGATTTGAAAGTCTCACTCAAAACTGGGCTTGAAATCGAACAGGCGGTTGAAAATTTTTCTCAAATCATACGCGAAGCTGCATCGTTGTCTACTCCTCAAAAAACAAATGACTGTGCTTCAAGATTAGAAATTTCAATGGAAGTCAGACAACTAATTAATATGAAAAGGCAACTGCGAAATATTTGGAAAAGAACCAGACATCCTTCCGATAAACGTAATTTTAATCGATCAGTTAGTCAACTGAAGAAGAAACTTCATGAGCTAAAAAATAAGTCAATCCGCAAGTTTTTAATAAAACTAGATCCTGCAAACAACAATGAACACAATTTATGGAGAGCTACAAAATATCTTAAACGATCCCAGACACGCAACATTCCAATAAAAAATAAAGCGGAAACCTTTAAAACTTTTCTCGAAAGCATTTTCAAACCTTTTTCTTTCTGCTCGGCCCAAGAAGCAAACGAAATAAGTAACTTCATTGACGTCCTATGCCAAATGAGTCGACCTATAAAACCTTTCAGGCTTAAAGAGGTAATGGCTGAAGTTAAAAAGCTTAATACGAACAAATCCCCTGGGTATGACCTTATAGATTCTAAAGTCCTTAAAGCCCTACCGCAGAAAGCTCTGGTATACATGACAACTTTATTCAATGCTGTATTAAGGCTTTCGTACTTTCCCACACAATGGAAGCACGCAAAAATAATAATGATTTTACAACCGAATAAGCCAGAACATTCTGCTGAATCTTATAGGCCTATTAGCCTGTTGCCAATAATTTCTAAAATATTTGAAAGACTAATTAGAAAACGGCTCTCTCCGATTCTTGAATCACTGCAAATTTTACCCGATCATCAATTTGGATTTCGAAATAATCATGGGACCCCCGAACAGTGTCACAGAGTTGTAAGAGTCATAAGAGATGCATTAGAGAAACAACAATACATCTCAGCAGTATTTCTTGACGTCAAGCAAGCTTTTAACAGAGTCTGGCATAATGGTCTGTTATACAAATTAAAACAGATACTTCCAGCTCCATTTTACGTTTTACTCAAATCTAACCTGAATGATCGTAGTTTTTATGTCAATGTCAACGATGAAAACTCAGAAATCGGCTCAGTAAAATCAGGTGTTCCACAAGGAAGTGTACTAGGTCCAATTCTCTTTACTATTTACACTGCAGACTTACCAACAAGAAGTGATGTCATGACAGCCACATATGCTGATGATACTGCAATAATTGCAACTAATGAATCGGCATCTGAAGCTTCATCACTTGTTCAATCACAGCTAGACTTAATAAACAAATGGCTAAAAAAAATGGAACATAAAAGTCAATGCTGATAAGTCAACGCATGTTACTTATGCACTTAAACAATCCCTGATTCCCAATTCAAATCATGTGAAATATCTAGGTCTAAATATTGAAAGACGTTTAAATTGGAAAAAGCATTTGCTGCTGAAAAGAAAACAGCTTGATATAAAAACAAAAAAGATGTATTGGCTATTAGGTCCAAACTCAGAACTGAGTTTAAATAACAAATTAATAATATATAAAACGGTTCTGAAGCCTATCTGGACGTATGGCATTCAGTTATGGGGAACTGCGTCATACTCTAATATTGACATTATCCAAAAATATCAGTCTAAAATTTTAAGACTCATAACAAAAGCACCTTGGTTCGTCAGAAATAACAACATTCATAGCGACCTTGACATTCCCAAAGTCAAAGAAGAAATTAAAAGATATAGCAAAAGTTATATGAACAGACTCAGTTACCATGAAAATATTCTTGCGATAACTCTCCTTGACGATACTAACGAAGTTAGACGGTTAAAAAGGCGACATATATTAGATCTTCCTTTTCTACCCTAATCAAAATTTGTAAAGTCATTTTATATGCAATATTGATCTATTATCATTATATTTCTGGTTATTATTAATTGCAACCTTATTCTAATCATTGAAATAGAACAACTTAAGTAGCTAGATTCGTAATATTAAATACTGGTTAAGTTCAATGGAACTTAACACTTCTGTAATTTTAAATCTTTATGAAATTTGCCCATTATTTAATTGTTTTTAAATAGATTGCAAATAAATAAATGAAAAAAAAAATTTTTTTCCACCATTTATGTTAGTTTTTGTCACAAAATTATCAATTTTTTTAGGTGGTGGTTCCACATTTTGATTCATAGCTCTGATCCTACAGAACCGATTTTGCTGGACTTCAATCCCAAACTTCTAAGGATAACAACAAGCAATTTGACACCAAGTTTGTTTATTTCTTTTGAGTTTTTCGAAAGTGAGCGTGTTTCAACAAACGGACAGACGGACAGACGGACATGGCTAAATCGACTTAGAATTACTCAATTAATTAATTTATGGGGTCTGAGGTGAATAATAAAACAGTTTCACACGAAATGACAAACTTAGTATACCCTCTTCACAACTAATTTTGGTGGAGGGTATAAAAATAGAAAATTCGTCTATCAGAGACTACCTCCAGGATCCCAATAAATGGCACAAATAAAAATAAAAAGAAGTATGACAAGCCATAAATTAGAATTTAAAAAGAAACATAGAACAACTGAACAAATGTCACAAGAAAAGCCTTTGAAGAAAGAAAATATGGCTCTGCACTAAAGAAAAAACATGTTAAATATGGTCACCTCCAACAACACTATTTTTAAAGAAAATTTTGAACATATTTATGTTTAATTTTACCATATTATTCTCACCGACACCCATATTATGGATAAAATGGTCCTTCATCAGGAAGCCACAACCATATTATGGTTGCATTCGAACATGTTTGGTTAATAATAACTAAAATATATTTAACACTTATAATAGAGTGGTTGGTTTTCAACCATAGCATGTTGCTCTTGGAAAAGAGGAAAATACTATTGTTTATTTTAAAACAAATAATTGTCATATTTAACCATAACATGTTTACAGACAGACATGATGGAGGACTAATTATATGGTTATCGGTGAGAAAAATATTGTTAAATTAAACATTATACAGTGCCTGACAAAACAATAGAAACTTTTCTCAAAATTTACTTCCTTACTGTTGGAGGTCTCGAATCTAAATTATTTCTTGAAAAAAACTAACAAGTGTTTCAATATTTTATTTTATAGATTGTTTTTGATATATTTACTAAAATTCAATAACATAAAATGTCATATATCTAAATTATGAAGCGAAAGTAAAAAAACTCAATATTTGGGTATTGACAAAGCAATGGAAACTGAAATTTTACTTCATCAAAACTTAATATTTTGTTGGATATCCTTTATTTTTGATAACTGCATCACATCGACGATGCATTGATCCAATCAATTTGTCAACTGTGTCTTTTGAAACTTTTTGCCATTCACTTAAAACTGCATTAGATAAATCCTCTTTCCGTGTGTAATTATATAATCTAATAATCTTATTTGGCGATCTACAATTTCCCATAAATTTTCTATGGGATTGAGATCTGGGAATTGGGCGGGCCTTTTCAAAACACGCACCTCATTGGATTGTAACCAGTCAGTCACAACTCTAGAGGTATGTTTTGGATCATTGTCCTGCTGAAATCGCCAAATTAGTGGCATGTTCTCTTCTGCTTATGGATACATTATGTCGTTTAAAATAGCTTTATGGCCTACACCAGTTAATGTGTCTTTTATGACGTGAATTGGGCCCAATCCTTGCCCAGAAAATCACCCCCAGACCGTAATATTGCCACCTCCAAACTTGACTGTCTCACAAGTATATTTTGGTCAAGTCTCTTTCCCTTTGGCCGCCTTACAAAGGACCTTCCATCATTTCCTTAAATTATACTTAGGCTCGTCTGAGAAGAGGACAGTGTTCCATTTCTGCCTAGACCAATTAATATGCTCCTTAGCTAATTTTAAACGAGCTGCGCGGTTTTTCTCAGATATCAGAGGTTTTTCACAGGGCGAAAGCATCCGAGACCAGCCTCGCGAGCTCGACGAGAACATTTTTAACCTCTGTCGATGTCACTTGCGGGTCTTTTTTAAACTCCCTTGCTATTAATTTATCCTGTCTTGCGTGGTCTTCCTCCTAAATGCAGAGTTTTAACAGTACATGTTTCACAAAATTTCTTAATTATCTTCGAAGCTGCTGATTTGTTCATTGAATATTTATCGCAAATAGTTTTTTGTCTTAATCCGGAATTAAAAGCATTTATTATGTTTACTTTAAGGTCTTCACTTATCTTAACTTTAGCCATTTTCACTAATTACGTACCATAATTTTTTTTGTAAAAATTTCCATTGTTTTGTCAATACCCAAATATTGAATTTTTTTATTGTCGCTTCATAATTTAGATATATGACATTTTATATTATTTAATTTTAGTAAATATAAATATTATTTTTCTTTATTAATACTTGACCTTCAGTTCAAGTGAGCTGAATTTTAATTTTTATTAATTGTCAAACACAATTTTTTGTTAATTTTTATAAATATAATATCCTGAAGAAGATTTCCAAAGGAAATCGAAATATCGATACAAAAAATAAACTAACTATTTGAAATAAAAGAGACCTTAAGCTCAAGTATTTATAAAGAAAAATAATATTAAAAAATTCGAAGAAGTTAGAATAAAATTTTTAGTAAATATATCAAATACAATCTATAAAATAAAATGCTGAAACACTTGTTAGTTTTTTTCAAGAAATAATTTATATTTGAGACCTCCAACAGTAAGGAAGCAAATTTTGAGAAAAGTTTATTGTTTTGTCAGGCACTGTATGTTCAAAATTATCTCTAAAAATCGTTTTGGTAGAGGTGACTATATTTAAAAATGATTGTCACTGCGTGTATTTAGATGTTTGTTTATATCTCCTATTTCATCTTCTTCATATTTAGTAAGTATTTTTGGTTAAATTTTAATTCATTTCATGTTGTAAAATTAATTTCTTCATAAAAATAATTTAATGAAAATTAAATTTGATGAACTTTAGCCTAATTATTGTCTCCAGGGTTATGTTTCCGAACTGGTTGTTGGTGAAACAGATGTAGTTATGATGGAAATAGCGTATAAAAATTCCATGTAGATTTCGGCTAAGTATTTTCTATTAGGCTCGCTGTATACTTTTTTATTCCATAATAATTTGTTATATTTTTGAAATAATATATATATAATAAATATATTTTCTATTTACAATAACTTAAGGTTTATTTAATTTAAGCACTTTTGCGCTAAGAACTTTGCAATCAAATTTTGTTTATTTTTTACATTTTTATTCGTTCTTTAATCCAAACTCTTATTGTTATTTTTCATAATTCTCAATATCGAAAATACAGACGCAAAAAAACCTCATTAAATTGAGCCTGCCTGCTGGCAAAAAGTATTTACGGGTATATATTTTTCCAACTGGAAAAAGGAAGTGCTACAAAGCAAAAAATATGGTAAAATATTTAATCTACTTAAAAGTCACATACACACACATTTCACCACAAATTTTTTTGCACGTCTGTTATCGGTTTTATTCGTTGGAAGATTAACACAAAACCAAATTGTAGAAAAAACTGATTTTTGCAAAACCACCTTTGCCGTCAAAAAAAAGCTACTACAACTACTCAAGACTTACAGTAAAACCAACTTTATTTCCTTGCCTCCTCAAATCTCCTGAATGTACTTAAATATTTTGCAATAATTTAAATAGAAAAATATGTATTCTGTACACAACACACACACGCACACACATTTACAAAAAAGCTGCACGTGTTTTGTACTTTTATCCATAAGAACTTTTTTAGTACTTCCCCTTAAGAAATAAGAAGGATAAAATATAAATTTTAAATTTTATTGCATAAATTCACATAATTTACCATATTATTATTGTGACTTGTTTTCCGGTGTGGCAAGCAGGAGGTAGGATATTAAAGTAAAGTGATAACTGTTTACAAGTTAGAAAATGTGTGTGTATGTTTGTTGGTACATGTATATTAGAGCAAAGCATCTGAACACCTGACTTTGTAATGCTCCCGTATCGCCTCCATGTCAGATCATGTTTTTACGCATTGCCTGTGATTTTATTCTTGGCAATATTTGCTGCTGAAATAATAAAAAGGAAAATATTATTAATAATATTTAATGGTATGTATGTTCAACAGTGTGAAATGGTAGGCAAATTTAAATTTTGGATAAATTTTTATGATTCTATGACATTCTATGTTCATATATGTATTTCAGAAAATCTCTTTAGATTTTATGTCTTGTCAATTTTGTTTGGCAAAAAAAGTTTCTGAAAAAAACTTTTTAACAGAGAAAAAAAAAATAAAGAAACCTTATGAAATTTAAGAAACCAATAAAAAAACCGTTTTTTTTCAAAATATATTCTTAACCCTCAAATCACCCTTAACCCATATCGTCCCAATGTTCGATTTTTCGAACAGTAAATTTAACGCGTTTTTATAATTTTTTTACTCTTTTTAGGTAAGACAAAGAACTAATTTTTTTAAACAATAATATATTGTAAATAATAGCTACAAATATAAAAATAAAAGTTTTTACCCACTTCACTCCTCCCTTGTATAACAAGGGGGAAGAAAAAACATTATTTTTAGCATAATTTTAAAAGGTGAAAACTTTGTATAAAATATAAAAAAATTAAAAAAGTGAAAATACAGTTCCATTGAAAAATTATTAAACTTTCAACAACAGCAAAAACATTTCCTAATACTAAAGGTCAACAATTTTATAACTTTAAACATATTTAACGGGAGGCACACCGCAACATATAGTCATCATGACGATATACACAACTATTAGACAAAAATACAACAATGATACGAAAAACATCATCAAAAACTATTCGAAACATAACAAACAATTAGCTAATTTAAAATCATCAACAACTTTCCTTATTAAATGTAAACAAATTGGAACTATACCAAATTTTATTAAAAACTCCACAAGAAACATAAACAACATATTTGAAATCAACAACAAAATCCCTCCAAATATTGAAAAAAGACTACAGAAGTACATATATAACTTTCACGTACATTTCCTTGTTTTTCAATTGTGTTTTTGATATTTGACTTTAAAAAGCAGTGTTCGATTTTTCGAACACTGGGCACTATTTAGCACTTTTGATTTTTCTCTGAACGGCTAACTGAATCATCGCATTTTACAATTTTTCACGCATTTGAATAATCGGAAATAAATTTATTCTGTTTTTGCTGAGAAATAAAAAGGTTATGAACAATCCGCGTTCTGTGAGAAATATTTTTCGTGCGATTCGGGTAACTTACGGTGCGAATAATCGGCCTTCTTAAGCTGTAGCTGAGAGTATAATCATTGGTCCAATTTTTTTTAAATTGAGGCAAATCAGAATGTTACCGTCAATGGTAACCCCGCATCATAGGACTAGCAATCAGGGGATAGCCCCTACTAATTTATTGCATTGGGTTAAAACTAGGGAATTAGGTTATGGAAAGGAGAGTAGAGGTAGAAGTGCCTGTGAATATTCGACTTGAATTTATTCATGTTGACAGTAAGAGGGAAGACTTCAGCAGAAAGGTTATTCCACATACGAACAGTCCGGCAAAAAAACGAATTTTTCTTGAAATGCATTGTACGATTTACCGGCCAATCGACCACAAATGATGGGCTCTTGAGAAAAAACAAACGTACGGGTTTCGGTCTCGGCCAAGCGTATCATTCATGTTCTGAGGCATAGCACAAACATCGGATACTCTTGGTCTATACTCAAATGATTACGAATGGCAAAGGTTGCTGTCATTTGCAAAAGAGTAGATAGAGTTAGAAGTTTGACATAGGAGGTCATTTAAAGAAATAAAAATAGAAATAGTAGGAGAGAGAACGGAGCCTTGCGGCACCCCTTGAATAAATTTTGAAATCGTTTGACGAAACCCCATCTAAAACAACTCGTATAGTGCGATCTCTGATAAAATTCAATATAAATCGAGAGAAATTCTCACTGACACCAAATCAATTTTGACAAGAGTGCACCATACCAGACTCTGTCAAACGCCTTGAAAATATCTTAAGCAATAACCTTACTTTCGTCAAAATATTTAATGGAACAGCACCAGTATAGCAACCTGAAAATCAAGCGTATGGTCGCTGTGAGATCTGTTTTCAACAAGAAGGCGCTATGTGTGGTGAGCACATAATTTCATGTTTTGATATCGTTAATTTTTCACATAGATCTTGCGATATCACACCTTAGACCATTTTCTCTGGGGATATGCAATAACTGTCTTCAGAAATAAGTGGAAGCTTTCATTACTCGTGTTATTCGCGAGATACCAGCCGCTATGCTCGAATGAGTCGCCCGAAATTGGACCTTCCAAATGGACCACCTCAGACGAAGTTATGGAAAACATTTCCATGATATCGTTTTCGTTCAGTTAATGCCATAAATTATTCTTTTAACCGATAATAAAAATTTCAAGTTTACTTTAACATTTATATGTTTTATTTTACATTATAATTTAAACTTCACGATGAATCACCCGATTTATCTATTAACTATTTTTTTTTATTATCAACGCCTATCCCGGTCCTGTGCGAGTCTGATAATCGAGGTTCAACTGTATATTTTTAATTTTAATAAATGCCTTGTTCTATTTTTCTTTAATAAAATAAAATTAATTAGTTTCAGCTTATAAAAAATGTAGGTTTTCTATATTTACATTCTATAGGAGCAAAAAAATAAAAATGCTTAATAGTGCCCAATGTTCGATTAATCGAACACCATTTTCTCAAAAACAAAAAATTTTAACAAAATTTGGACTTCAGATTCGTGTTTTCTAGTCCCAAATTATCTATAAACCATCAAGTTTTAAAAGGTTACTCAAAAAAAAAAAATCCCTGGGACGATATGGGTTAAAAAAACTTACGAGGGTACATCGTGTGTGGTTTTTCACATACATGCAATGTCTGTCTACTTTACTTTTAAAAATTGTCATACTTGCCGACCGAAAATTTTGTCTCTCGTGCAAATTTCATAGAAACTACATATGTGTGGAAAACCACACACGAGGGTAACTTACGTAAGTTCTGAAATATTTCTTTACTAAAAAATAGTTTTTAATCAAAAATTGTGTTTTCAGTACTAAATTTATACTGCTAACAAAGTCAAGAAGTTTCTCAAGTGTTCCTCAACAATTTTTTTATTTAGCGTGTAAAAATTATTCCTTCTGGGTGGTTTTTTACACAAGGGTGACTAAAAGGTAGAAGCAATACCTAGCGACACCTATATACACATTAGAGAACAACCCAATAACATTTTTTTTTGTTTTGTGAAGCAAACTTTTAAAAGTAAGCGCACATTTATGCGCTTCGCATTAAGACGTACAAACATGCAGTATTGTAAGTAAACGGATTCTTAAAAAAAAATTAAAAAAATATATATAACATTTGAAGAGCCACACTATTCCTTTACAACGACACATGTTTTTAAGCGACCACATTGAAGAATAACGGTGGAAACTAAAAACTCAGTTCGTAAAGTTGATAATTACATACACCAATTTTTATACGCGCTGATAAAAGCGCTTTCTGTGTCAAAAATGTATTGCTCACATTTGAGAACTAGCCATATACAATTTATGTTTTCCGAAAGCGATATGATAAGCGAAACTCTTACGATTCTCCCTTACAAACCTGATACGTTTGAAGCTGTAATTTTTATTTATAGCGCGGCCAAAAAGGGTTTAAAAAGTCTTTGTTTTTTTTTTTTTAAACAATTACACCGCATTAATAAATATGGATATTAATTAGTTAATTTCGATAAAACAAGCAAAAGCGCTCAATTCGGCTGGGCTGAATCTTTAGTACCGTCCACCGATAGTGGGATTACTTCAGCTTTATATGGGACCTATGAATTATAATAATAATATAATAATAATAAGCCTTGCTCTAAAATTATTTTAGAGCTACCTCATTGTGGGCATAGGCTCTCAATAAGAAATCTCCATCTGGAGCGTATATTTGCAATATTTTTCAGTTCCGTCAAGTTAACTATCTTTCTATCATTAAATTCAGGCAGCTTGTTAATTTCGTTTAATGTTGAACGTCGCCAAGAATTGTTCGGCCTTCCTCGTCTTCTTGCACCCTGGGGGTTATCTGTTAGCGCTCTTAGGCATATGTTGTCATCTTCCCTTCTAAGTGTGTGCCCTATCCAGCCAAGTTTACGTCTTCGGATTTCACAATTTATGTCCTTCATATTTGTTATAGCGAGTAGTTGAGCATTTGTAATTGTATTAGGCCAATAAATTCCAAGTATTATTCGGAGGCATCTGTTGGTAAAAACTTGCATTTTACGCTTGATTTCTTCAGTTACAAGCCACGTTTCGCATCCATATAATAAGATGGGCAGCACACATGCCGAAAATATATTTAACTTAGTCTTTTTGCTATATTCGAAACTCGTTCATACCATGCGTATTATTTTATCCGGTACGCCAAAGTTGGCTAACTCAGCCCAAATACAGTTTCTGTTTATTGAATCAAAAGCTTTTTCATAATCAACAAACAGCATGTATAGGGGTGAATGCATTTCCAGAGATTGTTCTATGATTGTTCGGAGCGTGATTTTGGGCCGTACAGGACTTAGCAGGTCCAAAGCCGGCTTGCTCGGGTCTTAACTTGTTATTTATATGGGTCATCATTCGCTCTAATATTATTTTCTTGAGTATTTTCATCACAGCTGGAAGAACCGTTATACCTCGCCAGTTGTCACATTTAGTCCTATCGCCTTTCTTTGGAAGTTTAATTATAATTCCCTTCATCATATCCCTGGGCTAGCGTTCTATCTCCCATATTTCTTTAAAAAGTGGCTAAAGCATTTAAGAGAACATATTGGGATCCATTTTAAATACTTCTGCTGGGATGTTATCATATCAATTTGCTTTTTGCACCCTTAATAGGGTGAATAGGTACCTGGGTACCTGTATACGTTTTATATTACAATTTTTTTTTTTTTTGGCTGTAGGATTTTAAAAAATATATGAAAAGGGGAAAACCAGAGTAAAATTCTAATATTTTATCATTAACCATCGATTTTTTGTACAATACAAGACAAAAAATTAGATTTCTCATACAATTTGCATGAAGGTACCCAGGTACCTATCCACCCTATAGAAGGTGTTTTTTTCCACACACATAAGGGTTAGGGGTATTTATTGACTTATATATTTCTGATTTAGAAGGGGGGTTGTTTGTATGGGAAGTGGTTCGACGTGTTCGTAATGTGTTGCTGCAATTCCGGAACGCTGTATATCGTTTCCAAAAAGTGTTCTTTCCATCTGCAGAGCTGGGCTCTTGAATTTGTTATAATTTCTCCGTTTTTGCTTCTAACTGACACCGATTTTACATTGCTACATCCATTGAATTTCTTCGTAATATCAAAAAGCTTTTTCATGTCGTGTGACTTTGCTGCTTCATCAGCAGATATAGCTAGGCGTTGGATGAACTCTCTTTTATCGCTTCTAATTTATCAAACTGGTTATGTTCTTTTTGAGCATTTTTCTGTTTTATAGCATTTGTAGCAGCGTTTACATTGTTCTTCAATATTCCACGTTCATTAATCATATTCCATGTGTTTTCAGAGATATATTCATCGTTTTGTTTTCGGGCTTTACCAAGTGTATTTAGGCAGGTATCTTTTATTGCAGTTTTTAGTTTGCACCATTTCTGGTTTAAATCTGCTTCGGGAAGTTGGTTGCTTACTCGTTCGTTTAATGAGTCACAGAACAGGCTCTTGAAATGCGGTATTTTTAGATGATCTACGTTATATCTCGTACGTGATGTCTGTAATTTTTTATATTTTGCTGGTAGTTTCAAGTGTAATTTACCGAAAAGCATGTAGTGAGCAGATCCTATGTCTGCTCCACGTTTATTACGAACATCCCATAAACAGTTACTCCACTTTGATGTTACACAGATGTGGTCAATTTGGTTTTGATTTTCGGAGTCTGGAGATTTCCATGTCGTTTTGTGGTTGAGTTTGTGGGGAAAAAGTGTACCGCCAATTTTTAGTTCGTTTAGGCCACACATTTCTAATAAGAGCTCACCATTACTATTGATGTACCCAATACCATGTTTGCCCATTATTCCCTCCATTCCATCGTTTTCAGCTCCAACTTTTGCATTAAGATCGCCCATTACAACTTTTAAGTCTTTGTTAGGGACATCTTTCAAAGTTTGATTAAGTGCATCATAAAATTTAGTTTTCTGATCTTCATCAGCGCCTTCAGTTGGGGCATAGCATTGCACAACAGTTATACTTTTGTTTTTACATTTAAGACGGATAGACATAATGCGCTCGTTAACAAATTTATAGTCTTGTAGAAATTCACAAAAGTTCGAATGTATGAGAATTCCTACGCCATATTGGTGTATGTCGTTTTCGTTGGGCATACCAGACCATAGCAGTTGATGTCCACCATCAGTTTTTACGGTACCATTTTGGTTCCAACGCCAAGGAAGGCGAGATTATAGTTTTTAAGAATTCTAGTAACTTGATCAAGTTTGCCTGATTGATAGAGTGTTCTAACGTTCCATGTAGCGAATCGAAGTCCTTTATCATTGCGGGGGGTCGTCATCGTTTGTTTTTCCGTTTGATTTTTTCTTATTGAGTTACTGGGAATTGTTTGTAAGGCTTCGGATATAATGAGGAATCGGCACAAGATATCCTAGTCTGATGATGGGGCTGCCATCTAAGCCGTCAGACCGGCTCTAAATACTGTGCTTCAGTGACTGAATCATCACCTAGTTGCCTGAGATGTCTTCTAGACCATCAGGCTACACAGTACGCCTTCTCACGTTAGCCAGTTCTGAAGGGTATCAGAAACCATTGCCCGGGGAATACCTAGCCTAAGGCTGGCGGTGTGAGCTGCTTTAGCAATTAAGCAGAAGAATCATTGAATTCTCATGAATTATAAAACAATCTTAATTTAAACTGTGATTTAAAGCTATATGGAACTACCAAAGATCAAATTTTACTGGAAGAGTGCGCCCTATGGAAAATAATTAACCAATAATAAAGGAAATTAAGTAGTTTGATTTCTAGTTATATAAAACATATTTCGGGTTTCAATTTTAAACTGCTTAGAATAACTGGAAACAATTTGGCACCAATATTTTTTATTTTTTTTTTTTATTTTCAGTCGCTAGAGAGTGGGCGTGATTTCAACATATGGATAGACAGATGGACAGGCTATATTTGGTCTTTTGAATGAATAAATGTTAAAAAAGTTTCACATGGAATGACACACTTAGTAAATTTTCTTATACCACTATAAATAAACATCATCGGTGTGCAATTACTCCTTCTATTTATGTCCGTTCGTTATATGAAATAACGACACTGTAACGCCCGTTTTCACAACTCACCGATAGCTAAAGGGCGTATAAAAAGTGTTTAATTATTATTACTTCTTTACTTTTACCTAGCAGGTAGGTCTAATCTACTTTATCGCTCACTTAAGGTTAAAGTAAAATTTTAATAATGGAACACTTTTTATAAGGCCGGTTAAAGTCTACTTTTGGCTATCGGTGATTTGTAAAAACGGGCCTAAGTCGCCTATATGCTTTCTATTCTCAAACGCATACATTTTTGATGTTTATTATTTGTGTTCCAAGACTTTTTTTAAAGATTTTAGAAGCTATTGCTTAAATTTCCCCTAAAATACAATATGCTACATGTCTACGTTGCTTTTGCCCGAAAATTTAAGTTAGTATTTAATTGATAATTGTACTTGCAACATATGAAAATAATTAAATAAAATTATATTTATATTCTATACATACTTAACTATGTTAATTGACACTTCGTTTAAAAATATTTTAAACAATTTAGTTCTAATTGCAAAACAAATAAATTTAATTAGAAAACAATAATCGAAATCAATGTGTAATAAATATGCAAATATTGACTATAAAACAACAAATTATTTAATGGATAAGTTTGTATATGTTAATACACAGATAAAATTACAAAGTATGACCATTAGGGGTATGACTTTTTTGTCACATATATTGTGCATGGCCGTACATGATGAGAAATGGCAAGAAAATAATAACTGCGTTTTTAGTTTTTTATTTTATTAAAAAAAAAAAATCCCGCACCGACCAAGATTAAAAATTGTGGGTCTTAAACTGAAATAAGAAGACAACTCAATTGAAAAGGCCTAAAATTTTTTTGTAATGTACAAATATTCTGTTTATTTATGAGTTCTTTTTTACTTTTTTATTTTCAAGATAAAAATATAAATCAGAATTATAGCTTGTAAATAGTTTTATTTTTTAATTTTTTCATTAGATGCAATAAATTTCAAGTTCAAAGTGCGTTCAGTTTTACAATAAGTATAGATTTCTTGAATTACTTTACTGGCTCGTTCTGCACAAATATTGGTTCGTTTTAAATTTAGAATAGCGAAATCTTCCTCCACCCAGTGTTTAAGTAAACATTTATGAGCATTTTTGAAGGGCTCTACAGATGTTTCCAAATTTTCAAAGTTATTGTGGCGAAAACGTTGATCTGAAAACCATATATCGTACCATGCGCTGCATATAAATTGACAAATTGTCAAAAGTTCTGTCCTCTGTTCGGGTTTGAGTATAAAAGTTAAAAGTGCCAGAATGATAACGCTTTGCTTGAAGTTTTGTTTAACATTTTCGAATTCGGTAATCAATTCTGTAAAAATATCGTACGAAATATTTGGTGATGTTGATTTTGCAACAAGCATTTCATTCATGACATGCTTTATAATCAAATCTAAGACATGATGTTGACAACCAACATATTTCGGAGGTGAACAAGATTTTTTCTGAAACGATGTCTGCAGTAAATGAACAATTCCATTTTTTTTATCACAAATAATCATTTTAATGAAATTCCATAGTTTAAATTTATGTAAAATTTTGTTGATACCTGCAATATAATATCATAGTTAGTTTTCTATTTAACAACTTTTTATTTAACCCATTAAGGCCCTGCGTTGCGTTTTCGCAACGTTCACTTAAACCTCCCCTCAGGCGTGATATTATTATAAAGCACGGTGAAATAAAATTTAACTTAATATCTAATCGACCTGTTTTTGGATTTGTATCATACATAAGTTTTTTTTAAAAAAATTTTTGATTTAAATTTTTAATTTTTTCTGTTTTTTGGGTACTTTTGAAAAAAGTTAAAAAAAGTAATATATATAATATGCATATCTGAAACTTCTGAAGGAGGTAGCTAACATACGAACATTATTATTTCTACTGAAAAATCCAATTATCGTAGACATTTTTGAGACTTTGTTTATGATATGATATATATTCGTGATGCGAAAACGCAACACTGGGCCTTAACCATATATAAATTACATAAAATTATCAAATAAAACCTATTAATAATTACAATCACTTGCTATTTAAAACAACATAATAAAAACATGTATACATGTTAATTATAAGTTGTTGTTATTTATGTGTTTTGAAATTTTCGATAATTTTTTCACCTCTTTTAACTAATGGCCAATTTTCAAAATGCAGGATATTACGCAGTAGGCAAATTCTCTTTGTCAATTTCTTTTGTGGTCTTATGCACAAATTGTGTTATTTTCCTAGAGGGAAGCAAACTTACACCAAAGTAGTCTACGATAGGTCTTTGGTGGTAGAGACCGGTTCTAGTTCTTACACTTTATATGAACCTATAACTTTTACATGGGGTTGTCATTGGTCAATTGACACCATTTGAGCAGACTAACATCTATTCTCGATGAACTTGTTTAGTGTTAGTTATAACAATGTAAGATTATTTCGATACAATGTAGTATAATTTCAATAAAACAAGTCCACAGAACTAAATTTAAGATCGAACTGTTACAAAGTCCCAAATAAAGTGTCACACCATCGGTGAAGACTGTACTGTAATTCATTACTTTTTTTACCTTCTTGTTCTTTATATACCAGTTAGATGATTAGTTCTCCTTTCACTGGTCATGAGTTCTGAGTCTTTTTGAACTTGCTCTATTTTCACAAATCCCCGGACCAGTTTGTTGGAACAATTGACACAAATTTCCCGCAGGAATACTTCAATAGCTACAGTGAGAGAAACCCGAACAAGTAATGTGAAATTATGCTCTCCCAGGATATTAAAGAAAAACCAGTTAGAGTGATATATACGGCTATGCCAAATATTTGATACCATCGACTGACTGCTAGGATATTTCAGGAGTGGGCGTTATATTGGACCTGTGGTAAATTATGAACCGATCTTTACGAAAGTTGATAGTGTGATTTCTAGTCATATAAAACTGTGACAGAACAAAATTTATTACAATAGAATTATTTGTAATGGTTTTAGGCGTACTAAAGTGTTATTTGTGAGTGGGCTTTATATGAGGCCTTTGGTTAATTATGGTCCGATCTATTTACAAATGTGAGAAATGTGACGTAGCAGTGCACCCAAAGTGCTTTGGAGCATATCATAATTTAATTAAAAATAAAATGTATATAAATATATTTTTTCCTAAAGACGTGAATAAAATATTTTAATATAAAATTTTTACAAATGCGCTTAATTTTTATATCGTTAAGGCCCAACGTTGCGTTTTCGCAACGGGGGTTATCTGGGCTCCCACGTATCCGATTTGTCCAAAATTTGTTTTCTTTCATATTTAGGTATAAATAATCAAGTTTTAAAAGTTTCGTTATTATAGCTCAACGTGATCATGGCTCGGGCCTTAATGGGTTAATTAGCAGCTGCAAATATTGTCAAACTTTGTCCATTATAAAGCTTCAGGACCGCCAACCTGACTTCTTTAAGCTCGTTTGTCAACACCACTAACTGCACTTCGTGTTTACCATATTTCTTCCCATCAAAATGCATGCACCAATTTTCTTCTTTTAATGTAGCCATATACTTTTCTTCCATACGTTCCGCTGCTTTTATTGAGGCCTTATAGACACCAGATTGTGAGGGTGTTGGAATATCAATACCCGATTTCACCAACTCTTTACACATTGTATGATCTGACCATCGTCTGTACGAAGCTTTGCTTTGCAGTCACACAGCAAAACTAAAAGCCAAACAAATCAGAGAACGTAAGCGAGAAACCAGTGGTGGTTATGCTTGTCTTAAAGAATTTACATGTAAACTTTAATCTTAGTCGGTGCGGGATTTTTTCTAATAAAATGAAAAACCAAAAACGCAGTTATTATTTGTTTGGCATTAAAAAAAAAAAAATGCAAAAGTCATTTCCCTAATGACCATGCAACAAGTAAGAATACTATATTCGGTTATGCCGAATCTCATATACCCTTCACCATTGTGCGTTTAAAACCGAAAGTTATATATAATATGCAAACTTGCATATTATCCTCCTCTTTACAGGAGAGACAAAAATCTTTTTATATTTTATATGTGCAGCTTGAGAGAAAAACCAAATAAATAGTTAATTTTACAGACTTCAAGAATCAAATTGAAGAAAAACTAGATGCTAGCCGACGAGGCGTATCTTTCTCTACCACACGGCATCAAAATCTCAATTTACTTAAAAAGTGGATTTAGCACGCTTGCATACTAAGCCGACGATACGTAAATACCGTTCCCCAATCTCGCCCACATTTTGGCGGATGTTGTGTATGTATTACCAAGATGCTTGTTTATTCTTCAGATATACATAAGCTTTCCTTCGATGAAAGGTATAAAAATAGTTTTATTATTTAAACAATATACAATATACCACATTACAAGCAAAAAAAAAAAAAAATAAGTGCTCCCTACACCCCCTACTATAAAGTATTTTGCCAAGGTGGTTCCCAATTTTTTTTTTTGCCGAACGTAGTGGTCGCCTTTAAGAATGATATATTAAACGTTTTTGTCTTGAGATAATTGGTCTGCCACAGTTTTATAAGACTAGAAATTACACTATCAAATTTCGTGGAGATACGTCCATAATTCACCGTATGGCCCATATAAACCACACTCTCGGAAAACACTTAAATACGAATACAACCCTAACGAATGAAGCTATTGTAGTAAAATTTTAAAATCGAAATCGATGAACAGGCTGTAAATCTTTAAAATTTAGCTTTTCGAGACAAAAAGTTTTATATATCATACCTTAAGATACGACTTTAAATGCCAACTATATAACTAAAAATTCAAAAAGCGATCCCTACAATTTTTTTTTTGCGAAACCGCCTCACAAAAATACTTAGTAAAAACTTCGCCTACAAAATAATGTGTTCAGGAATCAGAAAAAATAAAAACACTTCTTACAATTCTACTGAAAGAACCAGTGAATTTTACAAGGGATATCCCAAAATGAACGCATTCTAAAGTAAGTCATTATGCTTTTTTAACTAAATACATCCAGAAAAAAGGAGTTATAGAATAAAGCTACCATATATTGATTTGCTGGGCCTGTATCTGAACACTGAATATTTGTATCCTGTAATATTAAAAAGGAGTATTTGAAATAAAACACGTTTTACTTTGGGTTTTGGGTATTTGGTTTTCGGGCAACGTGTAGTTGCTAGAGTCAAGAGTAGTTTTATTCTCTTCGTTTTGACAATATTGTTTAGCTAATATAATAATTATAAAGGCTCTACCATAATGTGCTTAAGTTGTATTAAGCAAATGTGCGAATACATATAAATCATATAAAGCAAACCATGTTGAACTTACGGATGCTTTTTGTTAAGTTTTATGAAACTGTGATTTGCTTAAGCAAAGTGTGAAGCTGATCGCATATTCCGTACGGAATCAAATCGATGGTTTTCTTCCGCAACCACGAAACTCGATTTTTTCCGATTTTTTTGTTTTAACCGGAAAAGTAATCAGTAAATACCGCGTTACAGTTTTGCAATTTTTTTTGTTTGGCGGAATATCGGAATTTTTCCTAGTTCTTGGATTATAAAAGAATATATAGCAAAAAGTTTCAAATATTTGGTAAAAAAAAAGTATTTTGTCTCTCCTAAAAAGTAGTTGTTCTTGAGTTACGAGGTTGCGGAAGAAAACCATCAAAAAGTTTTTTGATTTTGTTATGGTTCTTTTAAATACTTTTGAGGGACTTTTTGTTAATCTTTGACAGTAAGTTAAGCACGGCTATGCATATTATGGTTGGGCCTTAAAAAGGTTCTAGCTTATGCAATATGATAATTATTTAAAATTAAATAAGCGGTAGGGGAAATAATGGAAAGCTTTGAACATTTAGGGAAATTGCGATTACGTCGATATTGTATTGGGCGTGCGATATGTATCTACGTTAAAAAATCCTAGTAATTTATTATTGGTCTTAGATCAGTAAAGGGCACACACATACTATCACATGTATGCTTGAGTTGACGAAATAACAACAAAGCAACAGCCGAACTTACATTGTCACAGACCACACAAAGAAGTTTATAGTGTACTGGTGTCGACGTCACACAAGAAATATTTTTTTCCTGTGCACGCGTACATAGGATTTGCAAATGTGCCCTTCACTGTTTTAGATATAATAAGTGAAAATAAAAAAAAGGACCAACCCTTTTTTTCTTTTTTGTGTTTACTTCGCTTTGTGTAACAGGAGATTTGGTGGCCTAAACAAAAACAAGTAGTCTGTGACAAAAGTTTACAAATTAGCACTCTATTAAATTATTCTAGCTGGGCAACAAAGAAAAAATATAACAAAAAACTCTTTCTCGTAGATTTGTAAAAACATACATAAATTAACAATAGTTGCATTCACACTTCACTTAGTAACAGCTTTATTGTTAAATTGGCAAAAAAAAAATTTAAGTTTACATTGTAGTTTAAAAATACAAAGGAAAAGAGAGAAACGCAACAGTTTTTAACAATACGGTCAACACTAAAAAAACTATGACTGCATTATTTTCACTAGCAGCCATATTATGGCTTAATACCAAGTTAAAACTTCAGTTACTTTTTCAAAGTGAAAAGCTTCATTCACTCATTATTTAGTAGCTTTCTTCTATAACTATTTCTATAACTATTTATTATACCCACACCACAATAGTGGAGAGGGTATTATGCATTTGTGCTGATGTGTGTAACGCCTTAAAATATTGGTCCTAGACCCACCTTAAAGTATACCGATCATCTTAGAGTCACTTTCTAAGTCGAACTAACGATGTCCGTCCGGCTGGCTGGCAGGCTGGCTGGCTGGCTGTCCATGTAACCTTGTGCGCAAAGTACAGTTCGCAATTTTGGAGATAATTTGATGAAATTTGGGTCATAGGTTTTAATAGGCACAAGGACCAAGCCTATTGAAAATGGGCCGAATCGTAGGACCACGAGGGAAGATAGAGGGAAATTTCTTCCTCTTAGAAACTATCAAACCGATTTCAATGAAATTTAAAACATAGATAGAACCATATCTACATGGCCACAAAATGTATAAATTTTTAAAAAAAATCGGACCACGAGGGGAGATAGGGGCAATTTCTGCCTCTCAAACCGATTTTAATGAAATTTAAAACATAGATAGATCCATATCTATAGGGACACATTAGCTATACAAATAGGACCACAAGGGGAGGTAGGGGACAATTTCTACCTCTCAAAAACTTTCAAATCGATTTTAATGAAGTTTATAAACATAGATAAATCCTTATTTATATGGACATATAAACATGATGTGTTTTTAATACTGTGGTGTAGGGTATCATATGGTCGGGCTTGACCGACTATACTTTCTTACTTGTTTTTCGTATGTATGTAGAAAAAAAATTGTGACTTACTTAAGAATGCGTTCATTTTGGGACATACATACCTTGTAAGATTCATTGATCCTTTCAGTAGAATTGAAAGTGATATTTTTGCTTTTAACTGATTACTCAACACATTATTTTGTAGACTAAGTTTTTACTGGGTAAGTCCTCCATCAATAAGCCACAATTATATTAAAGTTACCTCTGAATCAGTGTTGCTAATTGAGAATTCGGAAATTACACATGAATGCAGTTAAAATCACACATTTTAAACAAAACTACACACATAAATCGAAAAACTAGCTTTGATAGAAAGAACTCAACTTGCAAAACCTTATTTATATTCCATATTTGCAATAAAACGGTTAGGTTTACAAAAAAGCAAAGCTTACCAATTTCTGTAGTACGAAAAAACTAGATGAACATCAGGAAACGGATTTGTGTGATTGCAAAAAATTCGCATTTTATTAACACTATAAAATACACTCTTTTGCGTTCATACAATTAAACTTGTTGAGTCACACACATTCACTGCTGGTTTTAAATAATTTATATAATGCACAGCATGTTCTGCGGGCTACATATGGACATATGGTGTTAGTCTGGGTTTACACTATAAAAGTCTTCTTGCAGACAGTTTATATTTATTGTTGAGAGGGAAAGAAAACGTGTAATGGAAAGTTAAAATTTCTTTTCTGAGAAAAATGTTGCATTTATATTACATGTTCTACATTTTTGTGTTCGTTTGTACATAAAATACAACTATGGGAAAAAGTTGCAAGTTCTTTTGTGATTATGTTGATGAAAAACATGCAAAACATGTTGCATGTTTTACCCTTACTTTAACTTAAGGTGTTCAACTGCCCTGTTCTAAAACTTTGGTGCTTACTACTTTGTTTGTACAACAAATGTTTTATTTTGTTCGTCATAATTCATACCGCTCATAATTTTGTTAAAAATTGATTTTAAAACAAAATATAAAAATATTTACAAATTAAAATCAAAAAAAGTCTATTTATATTATAATCGTTTTAATTTTTATAAGCCATTAGTGATGTTAATATTTGTTTCCAACCCGTAATAGCATGCAGAAACTGCTTAAATAGCTTTAAAAATCGCTTATTAAGTACATTAATGATGAAAGTGTAATAGTTGTAAATAAAAGCACTAATTGTGTTCTATTGAAATTGCACAACATGTAACACTTCGAGTGATTTTAGGTAACATTAGAAAATGTTACATGTATGTACTGTAACATATTTTTCTCAGAAAAGAAATCGCCATTAAGCTTAAAATATGTAACACTCATAAGAGTATATTTATTTTATGACCATAACTTGTTGTTCTTGGAGAAAAGAAAAGGTTATTGCTAATGGGCCTTAGACTAATTTTCAAGCGAACCAAGTACAATTATCTGGCATAAAATGTAACCATAAAATGTTTAAAAACTGTTCGTTTAAAATAGTTTTGTTGGAGGTGACCATATCGAAATATACGTTATTTTGTTTTATTAAAATATTTTCCGATTGATAATTATTTTTTAACATTTCTTTTGCATTTCAAAATTTTTTTCGTTTTTCTAATTTACCAATTTATATGTGACGTTGACAGTTCTAACAATTACGGAGTTGGTGTGAATCAGAGAACTGCAAAATCCACTATTTTTGTTGATTTACTCAAACGCTATAATTTACATTAACTCTATGCCTGCAAAACAAAGTTCAACGTTAGTAATTTTGACATCGTTTTGTACACATTTGATTTGTGCATGTGTGAGTTTTTTATTGAAAGTGCTTTGTTTGCATTTATTGTTGCGCACGCAATTACACAATTTCTTTAAGCGGAATTTATTCGTTTTAGTCATTGTCCACTCGATGACACAACGATAAATGTAAATTTGTATGAGTACGAGTCGCTTTGTTGGTATGATTGTTGTAGGCATAAGTTCAAATAAACAAATTATATTGTCCAATTTGTTTTTGTGTTTACCCTGCAAATAATATTGGACCACCTGATCCACCTGATTTTGATCAAATGGACTACTCATTGGACTAGTCCGATGTAATGCAAGCATGGATCATGTCATTGTTAAAAAGTGTTTGTTGTGAGACGACATGTCTACGTTTTTTAACAAAATGTGTTCGTTTTTAAACGACTTCAAAACTAAGCCTCTTGAGTATACCATGGAGTAGTTTTAAGACTACTCCTTTGTAATCCAAAGCTGGGTTTAATGGTCCTGCCCTAGCACATCGTTATGTTAAATAGACCATTTTTTCCCCAAACGTTTGGCTTACTTTTGGACTAGTCCTAGTTCCTTGTGGGCTACATTTTACTAGTCCTATTATTTGCAGGGTATTTTTTTAAAGCGTAACAAGCAACATTTACAACAAAAACAACAATACATTGTACATACAGAACTACTGTACTTTTTAAGAAATGATAAAAAATAGGGTAAACAGAAGATTTACACTGGAAAGCCTACGAATACAGGAGAGACTTAATACAGCTGTAAACAAAAAAGATGACAAATACCGAACGAATGCAAATTACACGATTGCAATATTATAATTTGGTAAATTTTCAACTGTGATGCTGACATTAAGAAAAGTTTAAACTGTGATATTTTTTATTAATTATACATTTATATTTTTGTTTTATGTGTGTGTTTAATTGTACTGTGTGTATTGTTTAAAACCACATTTAAATTAAAAAAATGGAAATTGTTATTTATTTGTTATTGTATTTTTTTTTTGTTAATGTACTAAATATTATTGCTTATTATAATTTGTTGTTGCCAGATTTTAAAAAAAATAATACCTGAAGAGGTAGGAAAACAACCTACGAATCGTCGGAGGAAAATATTTTTTTTTTTTTTTTTAATATATTTTTATTATTGAATCTTTCTTATCGAAATTTACAATATGTATTCAAATCTGAATTCTACTTGTTGTTTAAAAGTTGTTACCAGTGTAACCACTAACTGCTGTATTCAAATTTTAAAAATGTCTTCTAGTTAGGCTCAAAGTATCGGTTCTTTTAAGCCTCTGGTGACCTTCGAACTGAAGCACACCCCGAGCGAGGTAGTTAGGGTGATGTTATTTATTTTTACAGCTGGGCACGTTTGTCTTCTGAGCGTGAAAGTTAAGTGAGCACATTTAGCCGGGTTAACCTTTATTCTCCATTTTTCTAGCCAGGCCTCTAGTTCATTGATGTGGGACTGCAGATTTTGCGATGCGACTTTTGGGTCATGGTTAACGCTAATAAATGCTGTGTCGTCTGCAAATGTAGAGGTATGCGTGCTCGGGTTTGTTGGCATATCTGCTGTGTATATTATATATAGAAGCGGTCCTAATATGCTGCCTTGGGGGACACCAGCAGTAATTTTCTTGAGGGGGGAGTATTTATCTTTCGACCTTACTATTAATGTTCTGCCTGTTAGATAGCTCTCCAGAAGCTTGTGAGTGTTTTAAGGAAGCATTCGTGTTATTTTGATGAGTAGCCCATCATGCCAAACTTTGTCAAAAGCTTGGGAAATGTCTATAAACAGTGCTGAGCAGTATTGCTTTTTCTCAAACGCCGATCTAATAAGGGTGACAATTCTATGCACTTGTTCTATTGTACCATGTTTCGCGCTGAAACCGAACTGGTGATCCGGGATGATGTCGTGTTCATTTAGATGAGGAGTTATACTTAAAACGAATATTTTTTCGAAAAGCTTCGATAGGATTGACAATAAGCTTATCGGTCTGTACGACGCGACCTGGCTAGCATATTTTCCTGGCTTGGGAATCATCACAATTATAGACCTCTTCCATGAGGATGGGAAGTATCCGACTCTTAATATAGCGTTAAAAATGAGCAGCAAGATTCTGGAAGCAGACGATGGTAGGTTTCTTATCATGGACCCTGTGATGCGGTCAGGTCCGGGAGATTTTCTAATATTCACTTTTTCTGTTGCAGATTTTACTTGAGTTATGTTAAATTTTAATGGATGGTTTACCTTATCAGGAATGATTGGACGACAGGAACAAGTATGTGTATCATGTGGCGTGAAAACTTTCTCAAGGTGGCCCGCGAAAGCGTTCAATTTTTCATGTGTGTTTCTGGCCCAAGTGCGGTTTTCCAGTCTTAATGGAGATTCTTGGGTTATAGGGCATTTCATATGCCGTACAGCCTTCCATAAGCTATAATTGGAGTTTTTTGTGGCGTTTAGGCTGTTTAGATAGCCTTCTATTGCAGACTCGTGATTCTGTCTCAATTTGTTGCGAAGAGTGGTCAGGCATAATTGTAGTTGGGCCTTAGTGGTTGGGGAACGATTGTTTTGCCATTGTCTTCTTAACTTCCTTTTTTCTCTGATGAGGGGCTCTATATCCGTCGATGTATTGTAAGGAGCACGTTTAATTTTCCGCTTGATTGGGGTTGCATTTCTTGCTGCAGTATCCAAGACTTCTGTAAATCGGTCGACAGCTATTTGGATGTCAGATGAATTTTTTAGGGGAATGCACTGTGATAGGTGAGAGCTCACACACATTTTATACTTTAACCAATTTGTGTTTCTGTTTGGATAGGAAAAAAAGTTTGCAGCTGCGGCGTCAGAGTTACCTTTTAAAATGAGGATTGAAGGTGAATGATCAGGAAAATATGAAATAAATATTTTATTTACATATAGGAAATAATTAGACCTTGAAAGCCTGTTTGCGAAATCCCAAAAAACATTAATATAGTAGAAAAAGGTCGATAAATATAAAAAAAACAATAAAAACTTCCTCTGTTTCAGAGCAATGATTTTTGTGTATTTTTTTTTTGTATATGTTTTTTACCAAAGCAATAATTGGCGAACGAAGCTAAACATGATATGAATAGCAAAGCCAATACGCTGTACATGACTTGAATGAATTTTAAAACAACACCGATGTGTGTGGCTGAGAAAGTTTGATTGCATGAACACAAATGAGTGTATTTGATGTTGTTGATTTAATGTGAATTTTTTGCAATCGCACAAAGCCGTTCTCTGGTGTGAACTCAACTTTAGTAGTAAAACTACAATGTTTTAGAGGTGTATCAAGTGTTAAGTTTTTTACAGTTGCATACAGTATTTAATAGAGTATGTGCTAGCAGTAGTTGTGTGTATTTAAAGAAACTTGCATGTTAATATATTGTACTTTGATTTAATGTTTAAATGTGTACCTAGAGGATAACTTAACTTAATTTAGCTGTTAGCTTGAAAGAAAAGCCAAAAAAGGATATAAGTTATCACGTCCATACACACACTCATCCTCTTCCTTAAAAAACCATTCATGAACATTTTAAAGCTTCTTTTATGTTAAAAAGCAGAACCCCAATATTTTCAAATGACTTAAGCAAAATATAAATGTCTATATGTTGATACATACAAATTTACGTAAATTTTACCTGGCTGTTTGTGAGTTTGTGACTTAAGTAAATTTGTAAGCTTGTTATTGCATTTCGTGTTGTTCCTTTACGGCCTTAAATACCAACTTAAGGGAAACTTAAGATTGATAGAATTAAGAAAACTTAAGCAAAGCATTTTCTGATTATAAGGGGTACGATTTCCATGCAAATGCATGTTTTTTGCGATAGTCTTAAAACTATGTCGACCATTTATCTTTCCGAATTGCATTTTTTGGTGAAAATGCATACTTTTGCATATTTATGTTTTAAATGCATATTTTTGCATATTTTGAAAATTTTGAGTGATTGATACATTTTTATTCTAAGCATCCATGAAGAATTATTTTAAATACAGCATCGAACTTCATACGACGAGTTCTTAAAATAAGTGACACGGAATTCCATAAAAACAATATAACAAAAATAACGAATATTTTAACCATGAATGACTTCCCAATAACGACAATTAAAAATTTTATAAAACGTGCAAAAAACCACAGGCAACAGTTGATAAGAGAACCAAAAAGATATAAAAGCATATCATATGTTTCTGGACTCTCGGAAAGATGGAAAAACTCAGATATTTATGACGAAGAAAAATTTGAGCTAGCATTTAGAACGGACAACACTGTGAATCAGTTATTTAGCAAAACAAAATCAAAAATTAAAAAGGAAGACAAGTCAAATGTGGTATATAAAATTCCCTGTAGTGGTGACGGCCTCTATATATGCGATAAAGTATACGTTGGGACGACAAAAACAAAACTTAAGACAAGAATTTCTTCGCATAAATCTGACCATAAAGCTATTGACAAACCTATTGAACAAAAAACTGCACTAGCAGCCCACTGTACACAAAAAAAATTATTGCCGAATTATTTTCAAACAAACGCTTGTTTGAAAATTTTTTTAATTTCTATAAATTTTTTTACTGATTCAAACAATATTTTTGTTTGATTTTTATTAAACCAACAAAAATGTGGAAAACTCTTCAAAAATATAATAAATGCGTTATTGGTGTCAAGTTTTCATAATTTTGTATGAAATATTTAACGCTCTTTAATGTTGTCGTCTTTTTGCATTTTTTTATTTGATCGTAAGCAACACTTCTTTATGTGAAATATAAGAACAACAACAAAAACACACACAGTCTATTTTTGGACGCTTTAAAAAAGTGCAACTATAAGAGAAACAATAGCAGAAACATAATTGTTTACATGTAATTATCTTTGTTATATGATGTTTTGTTTTTTGTTTAATGTTTATAATAATTATTATTGTATTTATTTATTCAGACCCCTGAAGATGGTTAGCGATGCTTACCGAAATATTGGGAAAATAATAAAAATATAAAAAACGAAAATATCACAAATTTTTACTTTTTATTTTATTTATTTACGAGGACTACAGCCAAACAAAAACAACTAATAAAAGTTCTTAAAAAAATGTTTAAATACACAAAAAACCTACTAAAAAATTCCTTAGGAGGTTTGCTTTAAATACAAGATTTTCACGATTTCGGCAAAATATACTTCTATTTTAAACCGATGCAGCTTCCAATGGGCTTAAAATATTTTATCCAAAACTGTTACAAATTACTTGCTTGGTACATGGGTGATACCGCGTTGCAGAGGAAAATAGAAGCCAATTCGATATGATATGTACCCATTGATTCCCCTTCCACCACAGCCAGTAGTAACAAGATGGAGCCTGGCTAGATGTTTCAGAATTCTAATCAAAAAACTTTAAGTAAGTTAAGGATGTTTGAAAAGCTTGTTTATACCAAAGATTATGCAATTGATATAACATCAGAAGTCAATAACCATTTGTATTTCTCAATTACGGATATATTGGTGAAACAACAAAATTACAAATTAAAAAAAAACTCGCAAACGTTTTGCAAAAAAATTTAGGATTTTAAGAAAATAAAATAAATTTAAAATATTTTTGATTTGATCTGGAATCAAAGTGGGATCTAAAAATAGAATTTTTCAATTCTGCAAGTACAAGACAAAATTGTACTTTTAATAAAACAGTACTGATTTATTTAAAGAAATACAAATTTAAATTAGTTATTTAAGTTTTTTAAATATATTTGAATAACAATGGACTAATGGCCGTTTTCTCATTACGCCATTGTCTTTTTACCCAACGAAAAATTCTGAATGTCAATTCTTCATATTAACCATACGTCTCTGGAATCAACTCCCAAATAATTTGCAAACCACTAGCAACGCAATAAGGTTTAGAAAATTACTATTAGAGTATTTTTCGTAATAATTGTTTGTTTAAATTCTAACGCAAAATTATTTTATTTATGTTATTATTTTTTTTAATTTATGTCATTATTTTAATTAATTATTTTTTATCTTTTAATTCTGTAGCTTAAATTTATATGCACTGTTTTTGCAGTTTTATTTTTAAATATTCAACTAAATTTGTTAAACTTAACGTGTCTGATTCTAATACTATAATTTATAAGATATTGTGTCTTGTTGTGTTAGAAAATCCATTTAATAAATACAAATACAAATACAAAAAAATTCCACATTAAAGATATTTGGTTTTCTTAATGTCTTATTTGCTTCTATTTTGTCGCAAAGCTAACCAGCACTTATCTGACAATTATTTGTTTAATTTTTTTAATTTGCCGTGCAGATAAATTAAGTCAGCTGACTCCCAACTTTTACATCTATTTTGAGAGGTGTTGCCAACTGAAAACCATATCTTTTGTCGGTATATTGAGAAACCCAAAATCGTTAACGGACAGATATTTTTTGCTATTTACAGACACAATATTTTCCTGTATGATTTTATTTTCATTATTATAAAACATAAATATATCTGTGGCAAAAAGTGCTTAAGTTTACTTAAGCTGAATTTGAGTTAATGGCAACTTTGAGATCTTCCGGGCAAAATTTTGATTATAAGATAAAAGTTTTTAGGAAGTTATAGCAAAATAACTTTTTTTTTTATTTTTCAATATTTGGAATTGAAACTTTAGTTGTCTTCCTATCTGTGATATTATAGAAATATTAATAAATATCAGTGATGTCATAAATATATTAGAAAAGAAGTAAATTTTCAAAAATTACCTTAAAAGTTTAAAAAACCTCACGCACAAAGATAAAAAAAATAGAATTTAGCACTTTTTCCTAATCGCCATAGATATTATTAGGCTCTAAAATTTAGTAATTTGTTTTTTTTTTTTGGTAAAAATATTGAGAATTTTTGAGAATTTTATAAGCCATTGGAACGCAATGTGAAATATTTTTACTTAGAATAAACACGATTTATACCAATATGTATTTTTCTTTTTTTACATGTGTACATCATTGAAAGTTATACGCGTACAAAACACATGCACACTATTATCATTTTTAAATTAATAGTGTAATGCATATATAAATCTTCTCCAAATACTGTGCGTAGTCAAATGAGTAGAGGAGAAGGGAAAATGCAAACAAAATCAAACAATAATGGATTACTCAAGAACCTCGAAAACAGAAACAAGAAAAAAAAATAAACTACACAAAATCTGCAATGTAGCATAAAAATAAAATATGTAAAACAATTTTTGGCATAACCTTTAAACGCGAGGAGCAGACAAAAATTTTTGGAATAGGATTTCAAGTGATGTTAATGTAGTTGATCTCTATGCTTTGTCATCAGCCTACCCTGCAAACAGTTTCCATCGTCGAATCATCGCCCGCGAATCGCCGGCAAGTTGTCTAACATCGCTGCGATGCATCGCGTGGAAACTAAATGCGATCCTCTGGCGATTCTGCCGCAATTCTGCAACGTTTTCGCGATTCGCCAGAGGATCACATTTAGCTTCCACGCGATGCATCGCTGCGATGTTAGACAATTTGCCGGCGATTCGCGGGCGATGATTCGGCGATGAAAATTGCTTTCAGGGATATATTAAATATTATTTACATGATATTTATTCTTATTTGACCTTTATTTTTTAATTACTTGTAATTATTATTTACATGAATTACAATAACACACCTTACACAAATCACTTGCTCAACTGGAATGACAATTTTGCTAATTGCCCTTGAAACCAAATATATATTTTCCCGTTACCTTAACAAAACAACAAGACAAAAAAAATTCTATCGAAAGTTATAAAAAAAATCACTGATGATTGCCGCTACTTGTGTGCGCTTGCTTATTAATCGCCTAGTTGTAAAGCGTAGGCGATGGTTAGTGATTCGTATTCCCTGAGAAGGATCGCGTAATCATAGCCAAACAAGCAATCACCAAAAAATTTCAAAAATGTATATAGGGTACCGTCGTATAACCTTTATCACTTAGAGTACGAAGCTCGATTTTTGACATAAAGTACGGACTGGGGTCACTTAGGTCCCCCAAAGACATATGAGCTTTTGTTGGTTATATGTTGGCATAATTAATTGTTAGCATAACTAATTGTTCATCGATAGTTATTTCACCAAAAGGGTTGAATGACTTTCCGCAATTATCTACAAAATGATCCCACACTTATCTAATGGCAGCTAGCTTATCAGACTCTTTTCGAGCTTGTCTTGTAGTTTTATCATCAAATCTAATATACTTTGGCAATGCAATAAATCTATCACGAGAAAAAGATGCAGTAAATATATTTTTCCGAATGGATTCATCAGTACTCCACATTACTTTTACATTTTCTCTTCTACAATGTAGCGCTCCAGCTGTTATAAGTACTCCAAGAAATACATCCCATTCACATTGAGTTACCAGTTTCCAATTTGTTTGCCACTGGTGATGTTCTTCATTATACTTTTCAAACACTCTTTTGGCTTCTTCGTTAGTATGAAGAAAGATTTTCTTTTTGATAGTTGGTGTCATAAGATGGTTGAATATTTCATCAATTTCGCTAGCGTCACTCATGTAACTAGTTACTCCTGGGGTAACATTCACAATATTGCATGCAAACCTATGCGTTTCTGGCAATGGCTTCAAAGACCAAACTCTGCCAGACTAAGCGGTGCAATATTCCGCATTCAAAGGAAAAGCAACATAATTTTCAATTTCGTCAATATCCGGAAGAATATCTTCTGCTTGTTCATGCTCTTGTTCCTCAATCTCGTCTTCTGTTTCCCTATCATCACTAACATAATTACTAGGTAAATAGTCATAGTTGTCACTGTCCCAATCTTATTCTATATCATTAGGATCCTTTTCACTGTCATTTATATAGTTTCTATCGCTCGCTGGGACAATTTTCTTTTGCAGTTTTCCATTTTTGTCCTAAAAAAACAACAAAAATTTGTAACGTAAAGTACGACGCGGGTTAACTTGGGTACCCCAAACGAAAAACTTACCTTCTAATTACAAACAGATTAATATTTAAATGCCACTTATAAGTTTTTATATTGTGTTCTAAATAAAATTGGACTACCTAAAAGGAAAAAGCCAGAAAAAAATTATTTGCGAAGTTATTAAAGAAAAACTAAGATACTTTAAGGGTTATACTAACTGCATATGGCTTTGTACACTAGTATTTATGTACCCTCAAATAATTCGGTATCGCGGAGGTAAGAAATTGTTATCTTTCGTCAAGAAGATTTGTTGACCTTTTTTTTGTTATTTTTTCAAATTATTTTTGTATAATTTTCAATTTACATATTTCTTACAAATAACGACACACTCCACAATATAACGTTGTAAAACTGAACTTGCTATTTCGTTTACAATTGTTAACCATCAAGCTTTTTTACATTCTTAGTGGAACAAATAAAAAAGTCGAGTTTTTATGTTTGAAACTCAAAATAAAATCCTTAGTTAGTTTAAGAGTTTTCATTTAATATACTACATTTTGTTTAAATTATATGAATACAATTATTTTAATATGATTCCGACCTACGTAGAATATTTAGCATAAATCACATAAACTAAGTGCCCAATTACATTATACGATTTCTGTCGTTGCGATAATTGTCGTTTCTACGTTGAAGTGGGTCTTATATTTACATTGTTCAATTTTTGACGTTAGAACTTTTTCTATGCCACATTTTTCGTCAAATGGTAATGGTTAGAACCGCAACGATAAAAGTCGTAATGTAAATAGGGACGTAGTAGTTTTATAAGGTTATAGTATGAGTAACTGTATTACCATATTTTAACATAAAGGTACGAAATTTAACTTTGTTTTTCTCATATGTTCAGAATTATAAACATCCCAATTTATTTACGCTCGGAAGATTAAATGGCAATAGACATGTATTTATTTGGTTTTCTAAAATGCGTACTCTGTTCAGAACATTTTTTGCTATGTTTGGAACTCAAAATATAATTCTTATTTTAATTTAAGGATTCTTATTTTAAATACATCATTTTATATAAAGTATGTGAACTAAATACTTCTGATTTTATTCCTGCCTTCATAAAATAATTCAAATGTAAACTAACAGCCTGACCCACGATGTCGATCGACAACTTAAGCAAGCGTCAACAAGTTACACTTTATAGTTCTCTTAAGCGGCTCACTAACTATCAACTTGTCGGTCGACAGGTTTTACGTTTGAAACGTAATCTTTTTATTTATGCATTGGCACATCAGCAATTCCACAAATGTAACGCTTGTTTGTAAATTAAGCCATATAAATACAACTTTTTGATACAAACAAAGCAGAATACAAAACAAAAGAGTAAACAAAAAAATTTTGTTTTTTTGCTTTCCTTAAGAGTTTAACTATTTCTAGTTCATTGCCAGGTTATCACACGATTTGTTTGGAGCCTCATCCACAAATCCTCAGTCGACTGCCCCTTCGTACAGAAGGCGAAGAGCTTGCAGAACCCGCATCAGAGTATATTGGTATCAACTAGTAAAACGTCACTCTTTCCTTGGTTTTCCACCATATAAAACATGTTAAAATTTGTTTGTTATAATGCTGAGACCGGAAGAATTGTAACTCGGTAAAGACGTGCGAGCTGCTTATCCTATTGGAAAAGTCTACTTACCTCAACAACAATGAAATAAACAATAAAGAATATAATTAAGTTAAAATCTATATATATAAAATTTTTATAATAAAAACGTTTGTGCTGGATATGTGTTCCTAAAACTCACGAACAACTGGACCGGTTGACACCAAACTTGGACAATAAATTAGTTTAGCCTAGAAGCCCGAAGGATGGCGCTGCTGTCGTGATATTTAATTTATGGTACGATTTCGCTGAAATTCACAAAATATATTTATTAAAACAAGATAAGTTTGCTGATAGATAGCGCTGGAGTCAAGCTATTAACAAAATTTTAATTTTTTATTTTTATTTCGAAAATCCCGAGGGTTATAACCTAATTCGAGTACGCTGAATCCAGTGGTGCTTGGCGTTTTTTAGGTTGGCTCTGGTATTCTGAAATGAAGTGGGTTGGTCATACAGGGTGCCCCTCTAGGCGTTGCGGGGGCAAAATTTAAGAATTTTTTATGAATTTTTAAAAACAAAAATTCGAAATTTTGATAAAAAAATTATTTTTTTTCCAAAAAATAAAATTATGTTTATAAAACGACTGCGCATATTAGTCTGTCTGTTTTTTCAACTAGCACAGTGTAATTATAATGAAAAATTCGTGAAGTGCTGCCCGGTTTCTACAATATTCTTAAAGTCTTTTAAGTGCTTGCAGGGTAACTGAATATATACTGCGTAAGAATATACGAGAGAATAAGAAATAGGTTTTCAAATGAAGACACCTGACATGTTATTAAATTTCTTACAGTCGTGAAGCTAAAAGCACTTTTGCTTGTTTTATCACACACTTGTAATATTGAAAAAATGTGCACGTTTCATTGGAAAATGCAAATGAGATTATAAAGATGGAATTTTAAAAAAATGTTTATTTTAATGCATGTGTATATGTGTGTGTGGGTTAACAAATTTTTCCATTTGCCAAAATATTTTCTGTTAAAATATAATGATAAATATTTTCCACCGTTATTTTTAACTTTCTTTTGTTATATTAGCCACCCATTAAAATTTTAAAATAGAGGAAAATGAAGAAAAAATGTTAAAAGTCAATCGGGTCAATAATTTTAAACTTTCGTTAACGCGGACAGCAGTCACGTCGCAAACTCATCTAATTTGCATAAAATCACAAACACACACACATACACAAGTTAAACAAGTGGCAAAGAAGAATGCTAATTAAGGTTCTTAAATATTTAAATTGTTCTTTAATTTGTTATTAACAAATTAATGTTCCTTAAGAGTTTTTTTTTGTTTTGGTTGTATGAGATATTTTTCCGGCATCGTTTATAATTTGAATGTAAATTCATGAATTAAATTTGTTTTTAAAGTTGATTTTAGTCGAGGATATTGTTTTTGTTGTTGTGAACGAATTTTTTCATTTATTTGCTAAACATTTCGCACTTGATCACTAAGACGGTATTAACTCAAAATATTAATTTTTCCACTTTTCGAAAAAAATTTACACATTATATTCATATTTAATCGCTTTCAAAATATCATGCTATTATGCCTACTTTTTGGTACTGAAAAGGTTGGTTAAAAAAGGTTTTTTCATATGCCTTCATTGTAAAACTAAAAATTATTTTGATTCTATTGAAAATTTTTAAATTTTGAGTTAATACCCTCTTGTTGATCAAGTGCGATTTGTTTTTTTTTTATCCGTTTATTATTTCTTTTATCAGAAGCAGTTTCTTGGCATACATTTTAAATTTAAAATAATTTTAACTTTTGAAACACGTTTACCAAATTTGTATTCCAATACCTTTTTATTTAGTTATTTTTTGGGCTTTTTGTTGTTGTTTGCAAATAATAAATTAAGAACGTGACTGTATTTCAATTTAATGTATTCTGTCTATATTTCTTTTAGCACTTACATCCACTCACACACTGACCAATAATACCGCACTCCTATCCCAGCAAACACAAATCGGACATTGACTTTTATGGTAACTGAATGTCTTTTTAAGGAACTTAAAAACTAATTTTCCTTTTCTTTTATTCTTTAGTAATTTTTTGTATCCACACCACAGTAGTGGAGGCTGAATTTTGCATTTGTGCTGCTCCTTGTAACACTTAAATATATTCTTCTAGTACAGCGATCAATACACAATCACCGTTTTAATCGACCTAAAGATGTCCGTTCGTCCGGTCGTCCCTTCGGCTGACCGGCCTGATCTAAAGACACACTTAACATTGGCTTCTGATCCAGGAATAAAAGCAAAAAGAGTGTTATGGTAAATCAAAAGGTTTAGTAGCCGATTTAAAAAAGTATTAGGTTAATATTAGTTTAAATTATATTTGCTTTATATAATTTTCTTAAAAAAATGTAAAGAAATGAGACGTGCCATAGTAGCAAATTACCTTCTTTAAAAATTAAATAACAAAGAAATCTTGTATTCAGACAGCAATATTAATTTTTTAGTTTGGGCAAAGGTTCAAGTTTTGGCAAAGGTTCAAAATTTGTACACAAACTGAAAGGTATATTCTGAGATCTTTGGTAGTATTCACTAGAGTATCCATTTTACCGCCATTATTTGATCGAATAATTAAAATATCCAATTTCGATTTACGAATAACTCGAACAAATTGTGTCAATTAAACGAATAAAATTAATATTTTAGAAAATAAAATTTTTTAATGTAAAAATATTTTTTTTTAGATTTCTAACTGATTCAATACCATAAATTACATCTGATTTGTTTTTTATTTAAGCTAATAGGTCCTAAGGTTAATTAATGTAAATAAAAAGTAATTTTTTATTACAGTTTTCCGGACGTGCCCCGGTAGACTAGCTGGTAGAGAGCTTGTCTATCAGCGCCTGGGTTGCGGGTTCGATTCCCGCCAGAGACTCTGGTTTCTTTCCGGCAGACAAGCGTAGAGCTTCGCGGGATTAGCGTAGGGAATTAAAACAAAAATAAAAACGTTTCGTCGATTTTTTGTCGACTTTTTCAAGGGAGCGTAATATGAGCTTTTCACATTAAATTAAATTTCTCCTTTTACATGTTACATTAAACATATAAACATAAAACATAAACTTAAAGTTAAACACATATCAAAACCAGTATCACTGTAATGATTTAGTAATTGCAACCTCTTATTTGCTTCTGCATTTATTTTTATTACACATTTTTCTAAGCATATTTTAGTCCTTCTTTAGATTTGAGCGTGTGTGTAACAAATTATATAACTTACTATAAACGTCAAATTTCATAAGTAAGAAATTTCGCACTAAAATAGATAATTTTCATATTCATTTTGCCGTTTATTACAAAAAAAAATCATAAGCAGTTATAAATGTACTTACCCAACTGTCAATTATTTTATTACAGTTTCCTTTAATCGGATGGATGTTGACACTTAAGATATCCTTTGAAACCGAAGTATCGGCGCGAATAGTAAAATAAAGGAAATTAAAATGGGATTACAAAAATATGTGTAGAACTTCTCTTAAAATCAGGATAGACTGCGGTGATTTAAAAAAAAATCAACTGAGAATCTCCATCGACTTTAATTTAAGTCAACTAGACTTCCAGAAATAATAAATTGGTTCAAATGTTTTTCATAACTTGCTGGCACCTCTCAACTCTGTTTATCAGTGTTGCCAAAACTTTGTGACCAAAAATGGCTAAATTTACGGAAGAAAATGGCTAAAAAATGGCTAAAAGTTTTTTTTAAATAAAAACTCATTAAAATTCAATAACAAAACAGAAATAATTAATTTAAAGTTGTTTACGATGATACTGTAAGTTAAGATCAATTTGTTAAATAAGAATAAACGTAAATTAATATTTTGATAGATACTTAAAAAAATTAAATCATCGATTAATTCGATGTCGTTATTGTTCATCTCATCACTCGTGTCTATTAGTTTTAAATAATTTGAAGGTAAATCATAACCACGACAACATTTACCCAACACCTTTTGAGTCCAGATCTACAATAAAAAACAAGTAAGAAAGTATAGTCGGTCAACCCCGACCACATTAGAACCTACGTACCACATTTTATTAAATTATCTGCAAATTTGCGACCTGTACTTTGGCACAATGTTTACATGGACAGCCAGCCAACGGAACAAACATCGTACAATTGACTCAGAAAGTGATTTTGAGTCTATCGTTATAAACATCAGCACAAACGCATAGTTCCCTCTCCAATACTGTGGTGCTGGTATAAATATTGTATTGTTATGGTAAAAATATTTACTTTATTGATAAAATCGAATTTACGATTACTAAATGTAACCTTTTTTCTCAAATTACTTTTTACGATGTTTACTTGGCTAAACACTAGGGTATTCATTCGGTTAACCGTCAACCGGTTAACCGATTAATTACTACCCGATTAACGATTAAACCGATTAATTTCAGTCGATTAACCGATTAACCGATTAACCGAAGTAACATAACTTTCAATACTTTGTAGTATTATAACATGATTTTTTTGTATTTGTTTAGAAAATATTTTTTCATACAAACAAACAAGGTGTTCAGTGATCTTCATTTTAACCCATTTCCCGCCGACCGATGACTAAAATTACAATGTTTTTCAATGCTTTTTTATCTTCATCATCGATCAACAGGAATGTGGCGAAAAGTGGGTTAAATATTTGCTTGCCAACACCTTTTTTTTGTTTCACGTACTTTTTATATGTATGTGTTTAGTTATTTGTTTCTTCTCATATATTCTCATATCAGTCTATATATCAGTCTTTATATCTCTAACCGAAACAATTAGAAGTGTTAATTTTTAAATTAAATTTTAAAAAACTCTAATGGCATAATCCTGGAATAGGACTAAGAAATTAGATATTCATCTACGATAACACTAGGCAACAGCCATTTTGTTATTTGGTTCTAGCATACTTTTTCTCATGGATTTGGACCTACTGAACACGAAAATGAATTTTAAAAATTTTTCTGTCGATTGGTTTGCGAGATACAAATTTTTTAATTTTTTTTTTTTAATTTTTGGAGGTACACTTACTATTTTGAGCATATCTTTAGTCTTCTTTGACCTATTTTATCCTACTACTACTCAAATTAAAGACAATTGAGCCGTCTACAACTTATTTTCAGAAAATTTTCAAATCGGGTTAGTAGTTTTGATGTTGGCGGCTTAAAAAGGTTAAAAAACTGGGTTTTTTTAGTAAAAATGTGGCTGAAAAATTCATATAAAAATTCATATAAAATATAAAACGCGATGTTAACAGCGATTTTAATTTTTTTACGTATAGCTGACACTTTTCCAAAGAAAATAAGCCCTTACTTAACAAAATCTGATGACAAATGGCCGACTTATTATTTTTTTGGTAAACGACCGAAATTCCTCTATTTCACGATTTTTTGATTTTCATTATTTGCACAGCTTACCTACCCAACGCAAACGAATAAATACATTTGAACTTAATTTAAAATAAACAAATTAGTCTTCGTATATTATTTTTTAATTTATTTACAGCACTACATGCTCATACATATTTAAACATAAGGAGACACGGTTATCAATTGCATTTCAAAACTGTCTGTGAAAGTGTAAAGAAGTTAATATTTAGAAAACGCAAGGAAGACAATGAGTAAAAGACTACGTGTGTTCGAGTGTTTGAACGATCCAGACAATTTCTGCAATGTTTGTGGCCAGTTTATAAAAAAAAATCACGCACACAAGTTTACTCCAGCAGTACAATTGCACTATTTGAATTATTTTGGTATTTCACCAAATATCACAGAACCATGGACACCTAAGTCGCTGTGTGATCTTTGCTATATAATCTTAACCAACTGGGCAGCTGGCGGAAGGTAAGAATTTTTATTTAAACACATTATACATAGCGAATATAGTAATTTATTTTAATTTTAGCCGCCATATGAAATTCGATACACCAATGATGTGGAAAAAGCCGCTATGCCATTCCACAGACTGTTATTTTTGCCTCACCACAAACAGTGGGGTAGGAAGATTTTTTAAATGGAACTACGCTCAAGTGGGATCGTTTGCGCTTCCAGTACCACATTCGCATGATGTGCCATATCCAGTGTGCCCTGGTGCATCTCTTCAAAAAGCAGAATCGTCAGAAGAAGAGTCCGAGTCAAATGCAAGCGAATTTGAGCCGGGTGCAAAGCGAAAATTACTGTCACAGGCCGAACTAAACGATTGGGTGCGCGATTTTGGTCTCACTAAGGAGAAATCCGAACTTTTTGCGTCTCGGATGATAGAGTGTGGATTTGCGGCTTCAGAAGTGAAAGTATCAACGTACAGAAACCGTCACAAGGAGTATGCAAAATTTTATACAAAGAAAGACCAAATATGTTTTTGCAGCGACATTTCAGGCTTGTTCCAAGAGCTTCACCAAATTCACAACCCCAACGAATGGAGGTTGTTTATTGACAGCAACAAAGAGAGCTTGAAGGCAGTTCTCTTACATAATGGGAATGAAAAGCCATCTGTTCCTATTGCTCATGCGGTTCATTCAAAGGAGAACTATGAAACTATGGACATTTTGCTGAAATGCATAGAGTATAGGAAATACAATTGGAAAATATGCGCCGACCTTAAAGTTGTGGCCATTCTGTGTGGACTCCAAGGAGGCTATACGCGACATTGCTGTTTTCTGTGCCTTTGGAATAGCCGCGCTGATGATCAGCATTATATAAAAAAAAAATGGTCGGTACGAACGAAACCTGTAGTTGGAGAAGCGAATGTTCAGCGCAAACCACTAATAGAGAACCGTGAAAATATAATACTTCCGCCGCTGCACATAAAATTGGGTTTGATTAAAAATTTTGCCAAAAAATTAGACAAAGAAGGTGAAGCTTTTGCCTATTTACGGTCAATTTTCCCTTACCTTTCGCTGGCAAAAATTAAAGAAGGAGTCTTCGCAGGACCCGAGATAAAAAAAATTTTGAAAGATGAAAAATTCCCAAAGCTGTTATCACCCATCGAAGCCGCAGCATGGAATTCCTTCAGGCTTGTTGTGGAAAACTTTTTAGGAAACAACAAAAGCCCGAATTATAAGGACATAGTTGAGGATCTGGTAAAGAACTATGAAGCCATGGGAGTGCACATGTCACTTAAAATACACTTTCTGCATTCTCATTTGGATTTTTTCCCTGAGAATTTAGGAGACGTGAGCGACGAACACGGCGAGCGCTTTCATCAGGAATTGAAGGCTATGGAACGACGCTATCAGGGCATGTATGACACGGCTATGATGGGTGACTATATTTGGACCCTAATACGTGAGACCGATTGCAGCGAATACAAAAAACAAAGAAGAAGTCAGCAGTTTTTCCACATGGCATAAAATGTACACTTATATCTTTGTTTTTACTAATTTTTTTTGTGCGTTGATTTGCTTAATTTAATTAGTTAGTTTAATTTCGTTAGTTTAGCTAATTGTGCGATACATTGAGCATGTAGTGCTGTAAATAAATTAAAAAATAATATACGAAGACTAATTTGTTTATTTTAAATTAAGTTCAAATGTATTTATTCGTTTGCGTTGGGTAGGTAAGCTGTGCAAATAATGAAAATCAAAAAATCGTGAAATAGAGGAATTTCGGTCGTTTACCAAAAAAATAATAAGTCGGCCATTTGTCATCAGATTTTGTTAAGTAAGGGCTTATTTTCTTTGGAAAAGTGTCAGCTATACGTAAAAAAATTAAAATCGCTGTTAACATCGCGTTTTATATTTTATATGAATTTTTATATGAATTTTTCAGCCACATTTTTACTAAAAAAACCCAGTTTTTTAACCTTTTTAAGCCGCCAACATCAAAACTACTAACCCGATTTGAAAATTTTCTGAAAATAAGTTGTAGACGGCTCAATTGTCTTTAATTTGAGTAGTAGTAGGATAAAATAGGTCAAAGAAGACTAAAGATATGCTCAAAATAGTAAGTGTACCTCCAAAAATTAAAAAAAAAAAATTAAAAAATTTGTATCTCGCAAACCAATCGACAGAAAAATTTTTAAAATTCATTTTCGTGTTCAGTAGGTCCAAATCCATGAGAAAAAGTATGCTAGAAACAAATAACAGACAAAAGTTTGTTATTTGTGACCTAGTGTAAGTGAAAGAATTTTTTCCAAGTCAACTTTTGCCAAAACTAAAGAAAAGAATCGCTTTAATCCTAAACATTTAAACCAAATTACTTTTCTAAAAGATTATTTTATAAGATGTCCTTTAACTATTGAAATAACTAATAACATTATTGCAGTTTTATTTTGTATACATATGTAAATATTTGGGGGATTCACCTGGTAGTAAATATAAAGCCTTATGTCTTAAAATAAATACAGGAATATATATCGTCGGCTTAATATGCAAACCAGCTAAATCCACTTTTTATATAAATTGAGATTTTGATGCCGTGTGGTAGAAAAAGATACGCCTCGTCGACCAGCATGTAGTTTTTCTTCTATTTAAGTCTTGAAGTGTGTAAAACTGACTGTAATTTTATTTTCTATCAAGCTTCAAATAGGAAAAATAAAAAGTTTATTTTTCTCTCCTGTAAAATGTGCTGAAAGTGAGTTAGCAGGTTTGCATATTAAGCCAACGATATGACTGTTGTAAGATACCGCTTATAATTTAGATTTCTACTATACAGTCATGACGAATCAATGAACACAGCATTACAATTTTTATTTTGTTTGAAACACAACAATATTTAATTTAAACAATCTTAAATTTATATTTAGGATATTATGACGATATGACTTGATACCACACCTTGTGCAGTAATTAAAAAATGCATATAACATACATATTTGTGAATTGCTTTTTTTTACATGCTCGTTTTAGTTCAAGAATTGTGACGTTTGTTACCTATGTTATTGTTTTCGTATTTACTTATAAACTCCAAGAAATAAGCAATTAATGCATTTTTATATACTGAAATTACTTAATTTATAAAAAAACTTTATTAATCGGTTAACCGATTAAAAACAAAATTAACCGATTATAAACCGATTAAACCAAAACCTCGGTTAATTAATCGAGCGATTAACCGATTAAAGCAAAAGGTCGATTAAATGAATACCCTACTAAACATCCTCTCTACTTCAGCATTAGACCATGGAAGTGAGAAAAACCTTAAAGTCAATTCTGAAATTTTTAAAAAAATTTTGTTGCCGCCTGCATCTCTTTATTGAAATACTTGCAACCAGAAAGAAACACCGATGTTTGTGTTAATCTATTTTATAAATTTAATATTGGAATACTGTTCCTTTATTTTGAAAGATGTTTCATGATCATAGCGATTTTTAACATTTGTAAAAGTTGTGATTTAAATTAAAGGCGTTTTAATTGTTAAAAATGTTTATTTAACTTTTATAAATTTTTATAATAAATTAAAAATTATTCTTTGAAAAAAAAGGCCAAAAAAAATTTTTATGGCTAAACAAGTTGAAAAAGGCTTAAAAAAGGCTAATGGCTAAACAGGGTGAAAAATGGTTAGATCTAGCCACTAAATGGCTAAATTGGTAATGAGTAATGAGTTCATATGGACCTATGTTTTTTCCCATTGGATAAAATTATTTGAATTATTCGAGTAATTCGAACAATTTAAAACCTTTATTCGATTAGTCGAGCAATTTAAGAATTCAAAAATCGATTTATTCCTTACTCGAACAAAACCAAAAGTCGAATAATTGGATATTTTAGTATCTAGTCAGTTTTGGAAGTTTAATTAAGCCAAAACCATATTTTTCAAATTTCAAGCTTCGATTTCAAACAAATTTTTTGCACTAATTAAAAGGTTTATTCTGAGATTTTTGGTAATATTTCGTCAACTATGGAAGCTTAGTTTATCTGAAATAATATTTTTTTTGAACATGGATATGTGAAAGCTTTGATTTAAATAACATTTTACAAACAAATTAAAAGGTATATTCTGAAGTCTTTGGTAGTATCTAGTAAAGCCCTGCACGAATGCATTTGAAAAAAGTTTCAAGAAATTCGTTTATTTTTAAAATACTAATTCTCGATTGCTCTTTGCTAATGAATCAAATACTATCTTGTGAAAAACACATAAAGCACAACAAAATATAAACACACAAATGCAAATGGTGTTAACACAACAACGAAACAAAAAATCACACTAACTTTACCAAATCACACCAATCACACCAGCCAACAGTAACAAAAAAGCTCATATGAATTATCTTACTCATATATGGTAATAAACCTGCGATCGGCAAATTTCGGGCGCCGCGTTTTCTCTTTTATTCTCTTTTATACTCTTTTATTACGTACGTTTGAACACATATTGAAGAAAATTAAATAACATTACCCAACAAACACGGAGGTTTGATTTCAAATTGAAAACGATTTGAAATCAAACGTTTTCCCAAACGACAAACGTTTGACAATGATTTGAAAATCATTTGAAAATCATAGCGTTCTCAACAAAAAGGGGAAATTGTTTTCAAATTGAAAAATGCATTGCTTTCAAACGTAATTCTCAAATGTTTTTCAAATGTGGATTATAATACAATGTGGAATATAATCAAATTTTTTTTTTTTTTTTTTTAATTTGAATTTATTATTTATTTAAATAAACTGTGAGATTAACATTCGGCACCATAGCTAAAAGATGAAATAATGTTCTTTCCGTCCTCTAATCATGGAAAGACATACTACTTGGATCCCTTTTATTTTGACTTTCCCGTTTTATTTTCCTTTTTTTCGTATTTTTAATCATTGTAATTATTCACAAATAATTTTTATTATTCACAAGAAATAAACTGTTCACTTAATATTAAAATTTATTTTTAATAGTAAAACACATGTAACCACAAAGTAAAAAATTTAACTTTAATCGCCATTTTTAGTGATTATATTTATTTTTCGCTTTAGTATTGCCAAGTTTATTTTTGATTTGAATATAACATTTTACAAACATTTGACAGCAAATTGATAAAACATTTGATATCAAGTTTTTATTTTCAAATCATTATCATTCAAATTGTTAAATCAAAATCAAACAATTAAAAAACGTTTGAGAATTGTGTTTGATGTCAAATGATAAAGTCATTTTATATCAAAAGTTTGCCTTCGTGTTTGTTGGGTAGCAACAACACATGTAAAATTCATTCAACGCATACGATCGCAAAATGTTATAGTAACGGTTGCCGATTGCAGCAATAAACATACTGTCATCGAGATCACACAGTGTGTATTGAAAAGTTGACCGTACATAACTGTGTTATAGACTCACAATAGACTACATTGCGTTGTTTTGTTTAAATAAAACTACTGCTTAACACGGATTTATTTGAAACCAATTACTGTTTTAACATTGATTTTGTTCTTCATAATGTATAACATCAATAACTTGGTGTGGATAACTGTGAACAAGAAACAAATCCATTCGTGCAGGGCTTTAGTATCTAGTCACTTTGGAAGCTTACAGCCAGGCCCACGATGTCACACGTTAACGTTCACATAGAAAATTACATTTAAAACAAAAACAATTTCTAAAATTTTTTTTGTTTTATATGTAATTTTCTATGCGAACGTTAACGTGTGACATCGTGGGCCTGGCTGTTAGTTTATCTGGAATGTTTTTTTTTTAATTGATAAATGAGAGCTTCCCGTTTCGATTTCCATTAAATTGTGTATACAAATAAAAAGGTATATTTTGAGACTTTTGGTAATTTATCGTCACTTTCGAAGCTTAGCTTAGCTTCAATCATATTTTTTCTAAAAAGGATATATGAGAGCTACCTGTTTCTCTCCTTAAATACCAATAAAATTATTTACAAAAATGTAAAAGCATATTCTGAAACTTTTCGACACTTTTGAAAGCTTAGTTTAGCTAAAATCATGTATTTTCCAAAAAGGATATTTGGGAGCTATTTGTATACTTGCTTCGATTACAATAACATTTTTTACACAAAGTGATAATGATATTTTGAGAGATTTGGTAATATTTAGTTACTTTTCGAAGCTAAATTTAGCTGAAACCAATTTTTTTTTCTAAAAAGGACATATGAGAGCTATTAGGATACAAATTATAGCTACATATTTGTATCCTTGCTTCGATTTAAATAAAATGTTTGACACAGATTTAAAGGTATATTCTGAGACCTTTGATAATATTTCCTTACTTTTGGAAGCATAGTTTAGCTGACATTATATTTTATTTAAAAATGATATTTCAGAAATACCAGTTTCCTTTGTTAACAAAATAAAATGTATATTCTGAGACCTTTGTTGATATCTTGTCACTTTTGAAAGTTTACTTTTGCTGTAATCATACTTTTTCTGAAAACAATGAATGAGAGGTAACTGTATCCTTTCGCGAAGTTTTTCCGAAATCCGAATATTTTCATGGCTTAAACCTTTCAGACATTAAATAGAACCATTTGAGATAAAAATCTGAAATTTTCAGTGTAAGCTAATTTGGGAGTGCTGATTAAGAATCTGGAGTCAGATTACAGGTAGGTTGTCTCACCTGGCCGCAAGGTGTTGTCCAATATATTGGACAAAGTTACTCGAAGGACATGGTTCTTCTAAGTAAACTTAAGGTCAAAGGGTGTAATTTAATGAGACAAAGGTATTAAAAAAAATCTATTTTGTGTGATAGTTAGCAAAGCAGGTTTTGCAAATAAAAGATAATTTTTTTGAATAACCGACTATTTTGTAGCGACCAGTGTTTGTATTTTCCTTAAATTGGTTAGTGGTTGTGAACATCGCTTGTTTTTTTTTTGTGCTTGATTGAATTTTGCAATGGCTAAGTAGAAAGAAATACATTTTGCTTTGAATGGATTCATTTGCTCGTCCAAGTAAATATTTTCCTACACGGGCAACTGGTAATTACGGACCATTTTGCATCATTATATGAAGTCCAAAAAATACACGTATTTCATCAGCGCTGGATGATTTAAAAGATGACTTGCTCTGCTGAACGGCATATAAAATTGTGTAACATGTGACATTGTCAAAAAATTATTGTCGATATACATATTTTTGGAAATATTTAAAATGGAGTTTCTATAACAATATTATCATTTGGCGGAACAAATTCGACTAGTTTTTGAGCATGAGCCTATTCTTCCATACAATAGATTTTTAGTAAATTTCATTTTGGTGGTTTCATAATTTTTGGTTGTGGTACTTAGTCCACAATGTGGGTCAGCTCAATTCTCCTTAGATTTCTTCATCCTCAATTTCTTCTGGAAATGCTTCATGGTCTTGAACCACCGTTTCAAGAAATTAAGGTAAGGGTAGGCCGAAAGGAGGACAACGCATCAAGGATGCAACCTCATTTCAGTACGATATACACCTAGGCCACTACTGGGCCTGTTGTGCACTCCTTAGGAAACATGGGGATTTAGGTGGGTACTGCTACCACCATCTATAGGGAGGTTATTAATGTCTGGCGTTAAGAAACTCAGTTTCCCGGACGTAATTCATAAGGTTTTCCAGTCAGCGTTCCTCAGGGATCCTAAGTCCAACATGACATCGCTCCCGAGGTGTTCCAATCTTAATTCGACGAAGTCCTGACAGTGGCTGTAAAAGTGTTCAGCGTCTCGCTCTCCTCACCAAACGTTCTAAACTCGTCAGATTCCTAGCCTTAAGCCTATTAACTGCTATCGCCCTAATTGCCCTTTGGCTGTCCATTCATCTCATACATTCCGTAATAGCATGGACTTCACCTGGAAGCTTTTGCCTTTATCCGGCAGACAGAAGAATATCTAGGTTTCTGTGTTTACAACATAGACCCTCGCTCTATCCCCTAGCTTAGGGCCATCCAGACGCGTCTGTGCATCAACAGAACCCCACAGGAGTTTGTACTAAATTCAAGAAACTTACTAAGAGAAAAGCTCATCATCTGCTCTAGCATCGCTTACATCAGAAGATTCTTCTACAAGTTTCAAGATTTCTTCTTCACTAAGCAGTAGTTTTAAAGCCATTTCGTAAAATTAACACCAGTACTGGCAAAATAAATGTTCTCGCCAATTCCAAAAACTGCAACCACAAAGTCAATTTGTCCAATATAATGGATGTGCATTTAAAAGCGTCTAAAGGCTATATTATTTTAAAATTAAATGGAATTAACATTCTAATAGCTTAAGAACTACTCAAGTGATACTAACAAATTTTTGTCTAAGTGTAAAATAACGTTATTATCACTTAAAACTAGCCCTGAAGAGTACTATATTTCACAATAGCAAAGAAACTTTTGAAAATCACTCAATTTAACACAAATGAATGAAAAATATCACTTCTAAAACACATGTGTTTAAAGTATAACAAACACTCTTTTTATAACGGTAAATACTATAAAAATCGGCTGATTTGTGTCAACTCTACATGACTTCAAAGAGACAAATTTAAATTTCCAATATATTAACAAAATGTCTGAAAGGGTTAAGGATAGCAGGCAGCGCGCCAAATAGTTTTTACCTAGGTCTTCTTCTTATTCTAATTATGTTCCACAACAAAGCACTGTGCGGTCGGCTGTCTGATTGTCCATGTAAACCCTGAGCAAAGTGAAAGTTTGGAGATGATTTAATAAAATGTGGTACAAAAGTTCTAATAATCATTAGGACCAGGCCTATTTAAAATGGTGAAAATCCTTTCACACAGCCCCTAACAAGCTCCTTTCCGAAATAGAGTCTTTGTGACCAATTTATAAAGATTAAATTTTGGTCCAAGCTTTGCAGTCTTAATCAGCTTATGAAATTTTTTAGGAATCGGCTTATATTTGACCATAGCTACTATACAAATACTACTCCTGCAAATAGATCTTAATGCCATAAGTTTCTTTGAAATATTGGCATTGCCAAAAAAAAATGGCGACAATGGCTTTTACGATAATTCCTAGCTCCTGGGACATAATGTTGTGCTGGTGTGACCAAAATTAGTCAGAAGTCCCATATCTACTCTATTCCTTAAATCACTTAAATGCAAACAAATCTCATATAGACGAATATATTTAAATAATATATGGCACAAAGAACTTTTACAGGAATCTTAACCTCATAATATAATATTGTTTTGGCCGGTCCTTGATTGCCCACGAGTCGAAACTTTGTTTCTCAATATTGTGGTGAAGGGTATCATATGGTCGGACTTGACCAACTATACCTTCTACGTTGTTTTTTCCTGACACTCTCTTTTTTTTTGAATAATTTTTTTTTCGACTTTTTTTAAGAATTTTAAATATATTTTTTCTCTTTTTCGGAATCTGACTTGGAAATGATTTATTTTTTCTTTTCTAGTTTTACGATTTTTTTCAGCATTTCTTAATTTTATTGTATTTTGATTTCTTATTTTCAACATATTCAGGTTTTTAAAGATTTTTTTTAACTTCTGCTTCTAACTTGGTACCACTTTTTTAGTTTTTTTTTTTCAAATTTGCATTCTTTTAATTTCGATTGGAGATAAAATATTCACTGGGCTATTTTTTAAATTGTGCTGAGAGTTTTGCGAGTTGAGAAATTACCTTTATTGTTATTTATGATGGCGTTAAATAAAATGAAAAGGGTACCCAAAATTGTGTCCTGCGAATATAAATAAAAACGAGTATCTATAAATATAAATTTATAACCCTTTTTCAACCATGAGCAGTTTTTTGCCATTTGCTTTTTTGATTAGCTTCAATTTTTTATATTTACTTGGGTTTTATTCTTGACATCTTGTCATGCATTTTTAATGATCAACCATTAAGAAAAACGGAATCGAAATATGGAAAAACGTTAAATAATAAACAAACACACAACCAAAGGCACATTCCATAAAAAAAGGGCTGGATTTCTATCAACAAATTTGACGATGTGTCCGTAAAAGTTTAACTGTGTTTGTGTGTATGTGCCCTGCAAATAATAGGACCAGTCCAAACACGCGTGTAAAGTGTAGCCCACAAAAGACTAGGACTAGTCCAAACGTATGGAAAAAACATGGTCTATTTAGCATTAAGATGTCCTAGGGCAGGACCATATAACCCAGCTTTGGACTACAAAGGATTAGTTTTAAAACAACTCCATGGTATACTCAAGAGGATTAGTTTTGAAGTCGTTTAAAAACGAAAGTACTTCGTTAAAAAACGAAGACATGTCGTCTCACTACAAACACTTTTTAACAATGACATGCTCCATGCTTGCACTACATCGGACCAGTCCATGGAGTATTCCATTTTATCAAAATGGATCAGGTGGTCCAATATTATTTGCAGGGTTCCTGTGCATTTAATAGGCAAAATGGTAATAAGAAATGCGAGTTTATGATGTCATAAAAATAAGCAAAAGTACGAAACAAATTTCTTTAAGTACCACATTAAACCATTTTTTTTTTTTACTCTGATACACATTCAGTACACAATACTTTACATGAATTTTAAACATTTTGATAAGTCCCTCATTAAAATATAATGAGGGTTTAGGTAAGAATTCAAATCTTTTTTTCCTGAGAGGATCGCAGTGAAGCAAAAAAAAAAAAAAACAAATACATACAAACTTATTTATATCACAGTATAATATCATCCATTCAATATATGTAACTTGACATGCTGATTAAACCTTATCTTAAACTTCATCAAAAAAGTATTCAAAAAAGAAAAACACAATAGAATATTAATCATGAGTTAAATGATTGAACACGACATGAGGGGTAGCACTAAAATAAATCAAATGATAAAATTATAGTTGGCCAAGTTTGTTTATAAAGTTTTCTTTAGCAATGCTCATAAGATAATAAGACTATAAACAAACAAGCTGTCATTAAAGTAAAGAAACAAGTTTTAAAGATTGTTGAAGAATATATTTGGCAAATTGAAACCAAAGAGGTGCATTTTAATGACGACACTTATTTTCATATAGTAAGCGTTTCAAAATTTTTAAATTTGGTATTTTGAAATTTAGGACTTTCAAATGCGGGATTTTGATGCGGGAATTTAAGAATCGGGAGTGGGTGATTTTCATTATTTTTTGGGCATTTTATCAACATTATTGAATATAATTTCCATTCTTATTTTTTTAAGGCCATTTTTCATTTACGTTGGGCGATTTTTCGTTTGGGCCATTTTTCATACATTGCTTTGGATCATTTTGTTTTTGATCCTTTTTGTTTTCAGCCGCCAATGGTCAAAATGATATAATATTATAAACATACAGTAAAGAAACAGGTATTTCAGATTTTGTAGAGAAAAATCAGCAAATTGAAAACAAAGATGAACGTTTTAACATAATGACGAAGCTTATTTTCATTTAAGCGGCGTTAGAATATGAGAAACGGAAAATTGTAGTATTATTTATCAGAAGCAGTCATGAAAAGACGAACTTTGAAATAACTCCAATTTTAAAGAAATAACCTCCAGTAAATTAAGAAAAATATCACGAATAACTAGGCTTTAATGTAATAGGCTCTTTCCACAGATGAACATCTAACAACTACCATCAAAGATGTAGAAAATGTGAAATACTCATTGACATTGTTCACACCCTGCAAATAATATTGGACCACCTGATCCATTTTTAAAAAATGGACTACTCCATGGACTGGTCCGATGAAATGCAAGCACGGACCATGGCATTGTTAAAAAGTGTTTATAGTGAGACGACATTTCTTTGTTTTTTAACGACGTGCTTTCGTTTAAACGACTTCAAATCTTATCCTCTTGAGTATACCATGGAGTAGTTTTAAAACTACTCCCTAGTAGTCCAAAGGTGGGTTATATGGTCCTGCCCTAGGACATCGTAATGTTAAATATACCATGTTTTTTCCATACGTTTGGGTTACTTTTGAACTAGTCCTGGTCCCTTGTGGGCTACACTTTAAACGCGTGTTTGGACTGGTCCTTTTAAATGCAGGGCAGCTAACATCTACCCTCAAACAAAAATTTCACCATTTTTGAAAAAAAAAAATATTAAAAAAGCCTTTATTTCAAGTTCAATTTGTTTAAAAATATTAAACAGAAAAAAATTCCAAAAAAGGGGAAACCTTGACATATGGTAACGCTGCTTTTAAAACAAACATCTTTTTATTATAATAATATGACGTATTGCCACTTTTCTAGGGAAGACACTAAAATAATCGAAAGATGTAGAATGAAATAAAAGGAAATAGGAACACCTTGTAAAGATGTTAGTAGTTAGCCCTATATATTTCTTATAGGAAGAAGTGTAAAAGCCTTTTAAAAGAAATTGTTCAAAAATAATAATAAATAGAAATAACCCGCAATTAAATAAATCCCAAAAAACAAAATACAAATAAAACAGAAAGTTTTTGTCCCCAGCCGCCTATAGCTTTAATTTGATCAAAATAATCATATACAACCATATATAAAGTGATTTTTTTTAAAAGCTGATTTTTTACTATATTTTTATAGAGAAATATTTCGATTTTACTAATTTTATAAATTTACTCATAAATTTGTTCACTTAGATGAACAATCAGACTGAAAAGTTGTGCAAACGTAATTTCTTATATGTGAGAATGTTTTATAGTATGTTTTCTTTAATATTTATCTTTCTTAAAAGAGGTGATATTTGATAAAAATTATTCCAAAAAAAATGTTCCTACATGGTTTTTAATCTAAGGAAGGGTTCAAGGAGAAATATTTTATTCGGATTAACGGTAAATTTTTATATTATTTAAATCATTATTCAGTTAAATTATTACGGAAAAAATTTCACGTTCGAAATGCCACGTATCGACCCAGATTTTGGCTTAAAAAAAATAAAATACAGAAGATTTTGGAATCAAACCAAGACATTTTAATGTTACATTGCTACGTAAAATTCTGAAAGTAGTTTGACTAAAACATTGTGCCAGGTTTCGCTGAATTACGCCTTTTTATGCATGGCCACAAAAACTACTTGTATTTTTTTCACGTTCGAACCGCTTCTCCTTTTGCCATTATCTTTGACCTATAATCGCACCCTCCATAAATTTTAGCATAGATAACAGTGCTTTCTTAGTGCTATAATTTAAGGGTTAAGAGAACGTAAAAATATTTGTTGTTTAAAATGTTATTGCATTTTTGATGCTACCGACTGTCACGTTCAACACTTTGGATTTACCCATATTTGTTTGAAAAGTAAATTCCTTTCTTCAAGAAAATTAAATTTGATGAATTTTAACCCAATTAAAATATCAAAATTTGGATAAAAAACCATAAGCAGTTCAACAAAATAACCACAATACTAATTATTGTTTTAAAAATATTTATAAAATTGTTCCAAAGTAAATTGATTTATACGTTAAATGTAAATCCACATACCGACATATCTAATAAACTTGTATTGTGAACCTTAAACATTTCAGTAACTTGTTGCGGAAAATTTTGTAAACATTTTGTAGTATTGATAAAATTCGATCCCTTTCCAAGGATCGAAATAAAAAATAAATAAAACTGATCAACTTTCTTTCTCCCTTCTTAAAGAAGGGAGTAGTGAGTGTGTACTGAATATTTCAAAGGGTCTTTCTAAAAGAAATTTATATAAGGCATTCTTCTGAAGGCAGGATATCATAGGAAGCGAATCTTTTAGAAAGGAGTATACAGATTTTCATACAGACCTGCCACTTGCGGTCCTTGCAATATTTACCGCTGGAAATTATTTTTATTTAAGTATGTGTGTTACTTCTCAAAACGATTACGTTTGTTAAAACATTTTTACAAATATACCCTGCAGAAAATGTGGGATCAATCGTCTCAAAGTCGCTACTTAAATCGATTATTTTCGAGACTTTTTGGTGACACTTATACACTTTTGGCTACCTTTGATAAAAAAAGAGAAAATTTTTACACTTATGCGGCTTTTCAATACATTTTGCACTAATAATATTCGTACATAAGGCAGCTAATTAAATCCATATATGTGAACATATTTTGTTTAAAAAAATTGTTAAATTAATAAATGGAACTTATAGATAAATATTTAAAAAAAAACCGAACTTTTACTGGCTTTATATATGGGCGTTTATTCGATATCTTTTTAGACTATATGATTTTTTAATTTTCTTTTAAACATGCTACCAAAAACTTTTGCATTTTTACGTTGTCTTGCCAAACTTGTCTTGGCATACATGTCTGTTTTTATGTCTTATTGTCTGATATACATATCCATACATACGAAAACTCATTTCGGGTCTGTTTGCCTACAACTCTTTCTACTCTTTTACGATCGCCAACAAACAAAACAAACGTGTCTGTTAGACATGTCAAAGAAAAACATTCTATAAATGCCGCCAGTAAAAGTTCGGATTTCGTTTAAAATAATTGTAAGTTCTATTTATTAATTTAACATCTTTTTAAACAAAATATGTTCAGATATTTGGATTTATTTAACTGCGTTATGTACGAATACTGTTAGTTCTAAATCTAGTAAAATATTTATAAATGTAGACTAGAAGAACGAAAAAGTAATAGGAATATGGGCATTTCCATTTTGACGTGTCGTGATATTTGTACAACAAAATATAAAAAAATTAAATGAAGAAGTCAAATTTGTAAAAAGGGTTTTTATATATAAAATAAAGTTATGAAGTAGCACTATATTCAGAAAAAAATTACAGCAATCGACGGTAAGGATTTGCAGATATAAGAAAAAATATGCGCTGGCGGGTTTAGTAAGCTTTGGACTTATATAGATTTATTTTTCAAGCTATTAGAATTAAAATATTTGCTCGTTTAAAGGCACATATGGGCATTTTGAGCAAAAAGTCTACTTTTTTAATGTAACGCCAGAATGCAAATAAGGTTGTATATACGGACCATGTTGTTCAACCGTTATCCCTTTTGTTACTGAATGTAGAGCTAGTTGCGCTTTACACCACAATATAAAAAAAGTAAACTATACATATACAATTTTTTGAGAAATAATTTAAATTATTTCTGGCGTTACGTTACATAAAGTAGACTTTTCGCTGGAATTGCCCATATACAGTTTCAAATTGGAACTTCCGATGTCTCCATATGGTCCTGCAAGAACTACATAGTCAAAAGTAGGTATTGTATTGTAAATTCTATCGATATCGAATGGCGTAATCTGGCCCCAGCCTAGAACATTTGAATATAAAAAAAATTATAGAAAATTTTTAAAAATCCAACTTATTAAAAATTATAAATCTTAATTTATTTTTTTATAATAAGTTTTATTTAAAAATATCTAAATATATCAGAATTTCATTTGATTTTATAAAACTTCATAACACAAACATTTTAACCAAAAATCTAAAATTCAAATTGTTTTTATTTTCTTTTCTAAAACAGAAATTATAATTAAAACAAGTTAGAGTGCTATATTCGGCTGTGCCGAATCTTTGATCCCCTCCACCGGCACTTCGAATGTTTTAGGAGTAGTAACTGTATGATGTCTATTTATTATTATAATCTTTGTAAAAACAGACATCTGCATTAAAATTTGTTGCGGTTTAGACCTATAACAATTATTGATCGACAATCAGAATCAATTTTAAAAAGTTTGAGTAGAATATCAGTTTAAGCTGAACTTAAATGATTTTCAAGGGAACAAATTATTTAAAAGCCATGGTAAGCTATGAACCAATCATCCCAAATTCTGCAGAACGATTTCTGGTATTAAAAAACATAAATTTCAATACAGCGGTGCAATTAGTTTAAGCGTTTGCAGTAAATTTCAGAAGGCTGCTAAAATGGAATCTAAGGAAAATTATGGACCGTAAATCACAAAATTGCATAACATTTTTTCTGGCCATATGAAGCTAAACTGGAAGAAAGTTTACCGCGTATTTAATTATTTTACCAGAGTGGGCTTTATATGAGGCCTATGGTAAGTTATGCACCGATCTTTACCAAATTTCACAGTGTCATTTCTAGTTCTATAAAACTGTGATGTATCAAATTTTGTTATGATAGCGTTATTTTTTACGTTTTTAGGCGTACTAAGCTGTTTTCCGGGAATAAGGTTTAAATTGGGCCTAGGGTAAAATATGAACTGATCTCCACGAAATTTCACAGTCTTATTTCTAGTCCTGTAAAATTTTTATGTTCCCAATTTTGTTATGATAGCATTATTTTTTACGGATTTTGACGTACTAAGCTGTTTTCCGGGAGTAAGGTTTATATGGGGCCTATGGTAAATGATTGACCGTTCTGCACAAAATTTTAAAGTCTTATTTCTCTTTCAATAAAACTGTGATGTACCAAATATTGTTATGATAGCATTATTTTTTACGTTTTTAGGCGTACTAAGCTGTTTTCCGGAAGTCGGTTTTATATGGGGCCTATGGTAAATTATAGACCGATCTTCACGAAACTTAATAGTTTCATTTCTAGTCCTATTTAACTGTGACGTGCGAAAATGTTATGATTGCATTGTTAGTTAGGGTTTTAGGCTTACTATACTGTTTTCCAGGAGTAGGGCTTATAAGGGGCCTAGGGTAAATCATGGACGGATCTTCAAGAAATTTTACAGCGTGATTTCCAGTTGCATAAAACGAACTGTTGCGAAATCTTATATCATTCTGTGCATTTTTCCACCATTTATGTTGGTTTTTGTAACAAAATTATCAATTTTTTTAGGTGGTGGTTCCACATTTTGATTCATAGCTCAGATCCTATTGAACCGATTTTGCTGGATTTCAATCCCAAACTGCTTAGGATAACTACAAGCAATTTGACTCCAAGTTTGTTTATTTCTTTTGAGTTTTTCGAAAGTGAGAGTGTTTTCAACAGACGGACAGACGGACAGACAGACGGACATGGCTAAATCGACTTAGAATTACTCAAGGACCCAGAATATATATACTTTATAGGGTCTGATATGAATAATTAAAAAGTTTCACACGGAATGACAAACTTAATATACTTTCTTCACAACTAATTGCGGTGGAGGGTATAGAAAGTATTTTAATTTTGTATACAATTCGTATCTTACAACTATGACAAGAATATTCGCACATGGTTGAATATTTTGCATAAGCAATTACATTACTGCCGTGTAAAACAATCTTCTTATAAGAATATTTTTGCACCTATTTTTACTATTGGTGTATGGCAATATATTTCTTGTATCAGTTTTTAATTTTTTATAAAAGGTTTTTTTATACAGAATACTTTTTAAGTTGACACATAGCACCGTGTGCTTTTGAAATACTTTCCTTAAGCGATTTTTGTTATATGAGACGTTCATTTATCCCTTATATATTATAATATATTGCCTGGTCTAAAATTGGTCCGTAGTACTGGTGACCAAATCAATAGTGAATCAGTACAATTTCATTAATGACGTTTCCCAGAGGGCATATTCCTGTTGTGCATGAGCACGTGTGTGTATGTTTTTTTATTAATAATTTTTATTTATTTATGGCACAAAATATTTTTACAGTTACTTCTGCTGATTCTCATTGATATCTCAGCATATTATTTACATAAATTTCGCCATATTTATGTTACTATTATGGCCACTGCTAAATTCACCACTTGGCCAGTAACTGCAAAAAAAAAAACAACCAAATAAAGTCAGCGGCTGCAAAAACATCGAAAATAAACTTAATTTAAAATCTATAGAAAATTAATTTGCAAAATAAATATAAGAAGAAAATAAAAAACTGACAAAAAATAATTGGATCATAAACTAAAGAAAATTATTTTGTAAGTTTATTTTATTGTTTTGGCTTTTGTTTGATGTGTCTAATAAATTTTGATAGAAAAATATTGTAAAAATATAAAATAAATTTTTCATATCTCTTTGCTTAAAACAAAAAACATTTTTAATGTTTATTGCACTTAATTTCATTTTATGATTTGTTACTATTTTATATTGTTGCAAATTTTATTTAATCATGTGAATGATTCAATGAGTTTTTTTCGTTTAAAAATACTTTTAAGTTCCCTAACTTTTGTATTATATAAAAATACTTTTCATTTGGCATCATCATTATTTGTTTTATTCATGAAGTATTTGCCACTTAAAGAAAAACAATCAATATTGTTTTCCCTTGCGAAAATGGTACAACTTAAGATAAGAATAGTCAAACAGTTAATAGCACAGTAAGAGAAAGAGAGAGAGGGAAAGGAATACAAATAAAGATCTAAAGGCAAAACCTTAAAGATTTTCATGTTTGAAATTTTTTACGACAATAAAGCCTAGAAATAAAAAACCATAAAACTTGGTAAAGATTATTGTTGTTTTTTAATTTTTGTTTGGACCAATGACCTTAAACCTAACCCTAAAACTAACAGCAAACAAGCAGATATTTCCAGACAACAAATAGGCTACTTTTGTTAAAAAAAAAACATTAACAACAAAAAAACTTTTAACTTTGTTTTGCAAAATTTAAAAAACAAAAGAAAAAACTTTGGTTTGTTGAAAAAATATATCCCTGTCTTAATTCAAAATAGGTTTAACTCAAAAATCACGATATTTTAGCTAAGCATGCAGAAATGTGCGGAATGTCGTGATTGATATTGTATTAAAAATACTTTCTAAATCATTTAAAATGTACGGCTTGTGGTAAAAATGTGTTATTAATCTTTTTTATTTTTTTATTGTTATTAATCTTTTTTTTTTAGAATACACGATGTATTTGCAGAACAAATGATATTTTTTAAATATTTTTAGTCAGAAGCTCTATACGCTTTACTGAAATTGTATTTTTAAAATTCTGACACTATTGAAGTAAATGAGTGATATGCACTTCTGTATAGAAGCATACCATAGGGTAAGAGCAATGGACATTGGATATCTGACTTGAATTATCAATAACAAAAAATAAAAAAAAGATGGCATTGAATCAAGATGTTTTATATTTGATCTATCGAAACAATTGGCAAAGAGCAAATAAACCTTTTACAGATTATCAAAGTAATTTTTGGGAATACAAAATTTTAATTTAAAAGATTTTGTTATTCGTGCTTAATTCCCAATTTTTATTCTCGATAAAAAACACTAAAATTTATTGTTGATGGGATAAGCTATTCCTATGCGCATTTCACTGGTTGCTTAGGCCAGATCGTCAGGAAACTTCATCCAATAATTTTAGAAAAACTAAAGATATAAAACCAAATAAAACTGTTAAGCGTTTAAGAATTAAATGCAACAGTTCTACTTGTAATAATATCCAAGTTTAAACAAAAACATCAACAATAAACAGTGAGTTTATCTTTTCTTACATTCCCCACTACAATTGGTTGAAATTCTTCCAACATTAATTGTAGTTGTAAGTTGGTTAAGAAAAAACTAAATAAAAACAAAAACAACCTGCTTTAAATAATAAAGTGTGCCAGTTTTTTTAAGCCGTGCACTTGACTGTTTATTATCAAAGTAATTTTTGGGAATACAAAATTTTAATTTAAAAGATTTTGTTATTCGTGCTTAATTCCCAATTTTTATTCTCGATAAAAAACACTGACATTTATTGTAGTGGGGAATGTAAGAAAAGGTATACTCACTGTTTATTGTTGATGTTTTTGTTTAAACTTTGATATTGTTACAAGTAGAACTGTTGCATTTAATTCTTAAACGCTTAACAGTTTTATTTGGTTTAATATCTTTAGTTTTTCTAAAATCTTTGGATGAAGTTTCCTGACGATCTGGCCTAAGCAACCAGTGAAATGCGCATAGGAATAGCTTATCCCATCAACGATAAATATCAGTGTTTTTTATCGAGAATAAAAATTGAGAATTAAGCACGAATAACAAAATCTTTTAATTTTTTACAGATATTTAACTTAATTTACAACAAAGATTAATTATTATCTCATACTAGAAATTTAATATCCTTGAGGCTCAATGCATGATGTGGTGCCAATTTTTGTATCTGCAAAAAGTTTTCTTTAAAAAGTCTACTAGACTTAACAAAATAATTAAGATTAAATCACTTATTATGAACTTACGTTTGATTGCTAAATAGTGCCTGACCTGAAATACATAATTTTGCGCTTATGTCCACACAGGTAATAATCCTTTAACATTTTCTGCATCCAAACCTGTGCAAATATAGTTTGCCGTTTAAAAAAGCCTAAATTATGTTGTGTTTAAGCAAAAGCTTACATGATTATCTCGCGTTTATGTATCACTATATAATGCAATTTAAATAAATTGCTTTAAAAAAATTCTCATCGTTTCAAAATTGAGTTTATATGTATATAAAAAAAAATTCTTCCATCAAAACTAAATTTTCCAAATTTTAAATAAACTTCAAATTGTGTTATGCACTCTTGGTGCAAATAAAATTGTTTAGGCGATAAATCCTACTAATTTGATAAATTTTATCAATCACGCGAAATCGGCATAGTGGATTTGGATTAAATTTGGTAGACGGACAGCATGTGGACCATTGTAAGAGGTAAATGGGGGGAAAAATTGGTACTTTGGTCCTTTTTTTCTTTTTGATAAATTTGGTATAAATGCAGACTAAAGCTTAAATTAAAATAAAGTGTAATTTCTGGGGGACTAAAATAAGGAAAAGCTGGCTACTTTATTTTTCCGAAAAATTTGGTAGGGTAGTTTTTATGATGCAAAAACGGAAAAAATTGGTACTTCTGATACCTTTGGCTTTTTTGATAAATTTGGTATACAGATTGCATGTGATTTACTGGCCGGAATATACATATTTAGATACACTTTGAATGAAAGTTGAATATCGTTTGCTCAAGAGTATCAAGTGCTCGAAACTTATAATTATGTGTTGGCGAAAAATAATAATTCCTATCATGTTGTTTTTTAAAATATTTTAAAATAAAATAAGTATACCCAATAAAAAATGGAGCTTCCAACGAAGCAGGTTTCTAAGGGAGAAACATAAGGGGTTCGCTTACCATTGCGCTTACGAAAGACATAAATTTTATATGGCAAGTTCCCACTTTGAAGCAATACATTTTTGATACATAAAGCGCATTCATTATTCAGCGCACATAAACATTGTTGGATGTAACGATTATATTTACACACTGAATGTTTTGATGTAGTTATTTTTTAGTATTCTCCCTTACAAACCTGCTATTTTGTATCTTTAGTGCTTCGCAAAATGATAAAATTTTTTATTGGGATAGGTAGATGTAAAAAACTACGTAAAATTTCTCTAAATTTTTTATAGGATAAACTCTTTTACTAAAATCTTGCTTTAATTATTACGTGAACGATGTCACGAGTACTCTATATATAACGATATTCATTTCTTAGTGTATGTAAAAATAAATTAAAATTAAAAATAAAAATGAGCATGAACGATTTATAAATTGATATAGCATATATATATACGATATAGCACTAACAAATTCGAGAATCTGACCTTAAAATTAAATATAAACTTAAACTTAACCACGATCTGTACATGATTTTTCAATGGGGATCCGCAAATGGATTACGACTAAATCCAAACAAGTCAAAATGTCTTATAATCGGTGCGAGGTCTAACACTGACATTATAAATGACATTAATGTTAATATTGATGGTACTCGAATCGAACTAGTACATACAGTAAAAAACTTGGGTGTTACTTTTAATCGTACGCTTACTTGGTCGGATCATATTAACCAAGTATGTGGCAGAACAACATTTAATAACATCACTCGTTACATTTTCGGCTTACAGAGATTTGATCATGTATCTCCATATTCCAAACGTGTTTTTGGCATGCGCTTTGATGACTATCTCAAGTTTAAAAGTTAAGTCTTTTTGCAAAAAATAATAGTAACAAAAGAGCCTAAATATCTATACAACAAGTTAACATTCACCTCATCCTTAAGAAACAATAGCATCCACACCTTTAGATTTCGCAAGAGTGCTTCTTATAACCAATTTTATATAATATATCTCTGGAACCATCTTCCCACTGAAATACAACTCACCCGCAACGCGTTAAAATTCAAAAAATTGTTAATAACTCACTTTGCTAATAACCAGAACATTTAGGACCTAGATATAAGTTTTTTTTAAATTTTGTGTTTGATTATTTTTATTTCTTAAATCATAAATAATTTAAATGTTAAATGTTTATTTATAATGTTAAATGCTAAGTTTAAAAATTGTTTATGCAAACCATGCCCTATAACGTATCTGATTCTAATGCTGTAATTTAGAAGATATTGTATATTGTTGTGTTAGAAAAGCAAATAATAAATACAAATACAAATATACAAATACAAATACAAAATATAATTAATATCAAAATTTAATACACACTTTGTACACAAAATTTTCAAATGTGAATAAATTTCCATCTGTATCATTTGTCAGCGCAACACCGTTTCTGGCACTCTCAAATTATCTTTAATTTTTTTATATCGATTTAATATTTAATTTGTTTATAACTTTTCTTCCAAACTCCTCAAAAAACCCTTGGTAAGTCTTTCGTTACAATGTTTTAGCAGTTTATTTGGGTTTTTGGCCTTTTTTTTATAGTTCCAGCAAGATTGCATTAAAATTAAACATTTCTACACACAGAAAACAAATTGGTTGGGAAACGGTTGCAGTAATAAAATATTGATCAAGTAACATGATTTTTTTATTGCAACCATTAAAAATGTATAAGTCTAACTGATTTTTAATTCTCTTGATTATAAAAATGATGTTCCAACTGAAATATGATTCCTTCAATTCTTTTATTAGTTATGATAACTAATTTAATTAAGTTCTAAAAATTAGTACAAATGGTAAGAATCACAACCGAATTTATTACAGGGCAATACTGAATATTGGTCATTGCAATCAATAATTTGCTTTCGTCAATAAATTTTGTAATATAAATGTTTATTCATTTATTGCAGCTAATAATTGATTGTTGGAATATATTCAATTCGAGTACAACAAATGAAAATATAATTATTCGGAATTCACAACCAAAAAATAGTTAAAAGCCCCAATTGCTTACTAAATTTCCTGTCAAAACATTTGATAGATTAAATTAATTTTAATATTTTTTTTTAAAAAATATCTTTGCGGTCAAAAATGGAAAATGTGAAAAACTTAATAAATAGGGGTAAGTAATTTACGTATTCTTATAGGTATGAACATAAACACGTACATACATATGTTTGTATGAATGTATGTATTATGTTTTATACCCTGCAAATTATATTGGACTTCTTGATCCATTTTGATCCTGGACTGGTCCAATGTAGTGCAAGTATGGACCATGTCATTATTAAAAAGAGTTTGCAGTGAAACGACATGTCTTCGCTTTTTAACGACATGTTTTCGTTTTGAAACGATTTCAGAGGATTGGTGTATACCATGGAGTAGTTTTAAGACTTCTCCTTTGTAATGCAAGTTATATGGTCCTGCCCTAGGACATCGTACTGTAAAATAAGCCATTTTTTCCATTCATTGGGATTACCTTTGGACAAGTCCTTGCCCCTTATGGGCTACATTTGACCGGTTAAAAAAATATATATATGATTACGACAATCGAATATCTTGTTATGAACACCAATTATGTGTTAATTCAGTTGCAGCTATCATTTATTCGGGTATAAGCACAATTTTGTTTCTAATAATCATACTAACAACTAACAATATCTGTTGTTATGACTGATAGTGTACTAAAATTTAGATGTTGCTTTCAAAACTATTAGGCTAAGCAACGAAATTTTCAGTAATTGGAACCGAATTGTGTGATAGTACATGCAACCGACGAAATTCGATTGGCGCCAAATTCGGTTGTGATCACGAATCTGTTTTCTCTGTGTAAGAATACAACTTAATTCATATTACTTTAATAATTGTACTTAAATTTAAACACATCTTTTTCTCTCTAGAACTCTTGTATGCATTAATTTGCTGTGGATGCTGAATACATGAATTTCGTTTTTGAATTAATTTCTTTTATTCCTTAATCCATTATTCCTGATTGCTGTGCTTCTAATGCCACAACGACAAAAATTAACTGATTTATTTTTGTTAGAACAGGGATTTAAAAGAGAGAATTAATTAGTTTAATAAAAGAGACTAATTGTGGTGTAACTGTGAAATCCCATTCCTATTTGTCACCTTAAATCTAAAAAACTTAGAAGAAAAACATTGCAAAAAAGTGGCAGTATCGCAAAACAGTTAAAATATAAGCTGCAGCAGTAACATTGGTAACACAGTGCAAGCAAACAACGAGCCAAACTAATGCCGCCATTTACTTAAGTGTGTGTCACAAAGTGCTGCTTTTTGCAGCACTCAAATGTCAGTGTTAAAGCGTGAGTGTGCGTGTGAATGAAGGGGTGTTGCCTTTTTACACAATGAAAAATCTGTTTAGCAGCAACAACACTATTTAAAGAATATATTACATTGACTGGCATTTGTGGCAAACCCCGAGTATACTTGATTTTTATGGTTGTAAGAGATTTCTTCATCCATTTGTTTTAGTTTGAAATTGTTTGTAGGAACTTGCTCTTGCTTCATACTTCATTGTGATTGTTTTTTTCATGTTTGCATAAATAACACCATGTTCGTTTGTTGAATCGCTTATATTTTTCTACTTGAGCTTTTTTCCTACATTATTTTTTTTCTTTATTTCCTTGAGCTATGGAAATAGATTGAATTTGTCTTAAACCGCGTAAACCTACACAATCATAACCAACTATACCAACACCATAAACACTGACACCACCAGCATCTGCTGACTTTTATTTTTTAACAACTGCATCTTTAAATAACCCACCACCAACACTTTTGTTTCCTTCCTCTCCTTCTCTAGTTTTGTCTTTCATAACAGCAAGCAGCTCATATTATGAAAAAAAGAGTTTTATATAAATTTGCTGTGATTTTTTCCGTTTTTCCTCAAGAGCCACTAGTGGTATGAAAATGTCTCACAAAAAATCTGGAAAACCAAATGGCACAACAAAATTTCAATTTATATATAAAACACTTACAAAGTTACACATTAGGAGGGGGAAACGAGAAACGTTAGCGAACATCTCGTTTGCCATAAACCCTTTAATTTTTTTATTTTGTATTTGTTTTTCTATTCTTTACTTTATTTCGTTGTCACAGTCATTTTTATATGCTTTAGTTACATGATAAAATAATTTCCGGTTGTTGTTTCATAAAACAAGGGACTCCCCTAAAGTTGTTATTTGAAATATTATTTTAAACGAAGTAAATGCTATTAATACATCATTTAATCTAAAAATATCATACGCTATAAAAGGCTAAATCACGGCACATATAACACTGCGGAACAGACATTTTGCGTTCTGGAATTTGATTGGAAATTTTTACTAATTTGAGGTCTCTTATTTCAAATCTAAATCGAAATCAAAATTTAGTTTTCTCAGTAAATTGTGAATAAAATCAAAAGTTGTGCACCGATTACAATGAAATATGCCTCATTTCATTCGAAATATGCCTCATTTCATTCGAAATATGTTAAGCTAGGTGTTTTTTTAGACCAAAACTGTTATTTTTGTCGCATTTTAATTTTTATTTAATTTTTTAAGAACAAAAAATTTGTTATTTTTTTAAATATTCCTTTGTTTTTTCTTTAAAAATACAACGATATCTCTGAAACTACAGGGCAAATTTGAAACTAATGTAAGCGCGGCTTAAAGATAATACTGTCGCTGAGTTTCGGATTTTTAAGGTTAACTAAATATGGTCAACCGTTTTTATGTTTTTTCAATATATGTAGTGATAGTGCCATAACTTTGGACATAATGGTATGTCTCGAAAAGTAGAGCTGATAGAGACAAATGGAGACCGCACGAAAAAGTTTAAATTTGTTGCCTTGCGTAATCAGCGAGTAAGTGGCTCTAAAAATAACATCAACCTGATCCTTTCGATAAGAAGGGTTTCAGGAAAATTCCTTTCGATAAGAAGGGTTTCAGGAAAAATACATATGTTATTTTTTCGTGCTCATCAAACATTTTATAGCTATAATATTACTAAAATTTTTAACAGCATATTGGCAACCAGGTTTCAGAAAATCCTTTTCAAAAATATGAATTTTGTCAATTTGGGACGATTAACCTTGCATTACTTACCTTAAATCATGTCGCATAGTTACTAACTATGAATTGTATTACCTATTGAAATCGTCTCAACTTATAAATTGATAAAACGTATACTTCTTTTGGTAGATTTTAGTCTTTTATTGTTAAATTTTAATATACAATGGTGTGTTAAACAACTTATATATTCAAATTGATTGAATTAAGTTTGTATTTATTACAACTAGCTAAAAAAAAGTGATAAAAAAGTAATCCAGCCGAATTGCGCATACAATTATGAGTTTTTAAGATATTGACGTCAAGTAAAGTGCATTTGAAACCTGAAATATAATAGTAAAATGTTAGAAAGAAATATTGGTATGGCTAAAATGTATCCTTTGTATAACGGTATAGTTAATCTTTGTAACATTATTGCTAACTATGGGTCTAGTCGACCCAGGCTGTTTTTTTAAATAATTTATAGTATCATAAATATGCCTTAAGTTTATGGTTTATAAACGTTTAAATATAAACAAATTTAGATTACACATTAGACCGGGTCGACCTCCATACAAAAAAAAAGTTGTGCCAGTCACCCCCTAGAATAAAAGACATGTCAGTGAAGTTCCTTAAATAGGAAACAATTTTTTTTTTGCCACGCCCCAAACTACAGCACTTTTGGTTTTTTATATGTAGCGCTGACTTTTTATGTCCAATCTCATCATATCGCATATCGTTGTTCATGGCTTGACAGTGGCTTAATTTTTTAATTAATTTTGAAGCACTTTAAAAAAACTGTTTTTGCCACGCCCTAAATTACAGCTCTTTTTGCTATATATATGTATATCGTATCGTATATCATTGTTAATGGCTGGAATATGGCTTAATTTTTGTATTTTATGCTTTTTTTAATTTAACTTAAAATTCTAGATGGATTGTTAATGGCTAGAATATGGCTTATTTTCTGTATTTAATGCTTTTTTAATCTAGATGACATTTATAAAATATCGGATGCTTCCCCTCTTATGTCCAATATTTCATATATAGAAAAGATTTCCTTCTAAAACTTTATAAGTGAAGTTTTTTATATTCTCACTTTTTCCTCACGCCCTAATATTACCCATTTTATTATTTCATCATCAGGCCAAGTTTTTATGGTATATTCTACTAGCACTGTTCTTCCGTATTTTTTTTATTTATTTCAATACCACAAATAGGACCTATTATAACTATATTTATTTAAAAATCTTAATTAAGACATTTTTAAAAGCAAAAATAATGTTAAATATGAAACCATGGTACAGAGTTAAAATAAGAACTAAAAAATCTAAAGAAATTAGTTAGTTCTAAAAATGCAAAATAATTTAAATGCATAAAAATGAATGCCGCAAAATATATACATATGAGAAAAATTATAAATGGGGTAGTCGGTGTATGTACATCTTGGCGAGACTCAACTTGGCTAGGTTATACTGTAATGGCAAGGAAATTCTATAAATTAAGTTGAAGCGCGGCGGGTATATTAAAAGCTATTCACACTAATATTTAGAAGGACTTTCTTGGCTTGTAAAAAACTTTAACCATCAGAGGGGAAGGATCCGAGATACCATAAATCCCATCTAGAATTTTAAGTTAGTTTAAAAAAAGCATTAAATACAAAAATTAAGCCATATTCCAGCCATTAACAATGATATACGATACGATGAAATTGGACTTTAAATGACGATGCTACATATATTTCCTGTTTTAGAAACTTCATTGACATATCTTTCATTCTAGGGGGTGACTGGCACAACTTTTTTTTCGACCCATCTTATTACACATATATCTTGAGTTAAAATATCGTCTCGTTTTTTTCGATTTAAAAAGTTTGCGTGACTGGGTCTAATCGACCCATAGGTTAGTAATGGAGGGTTAAGAAGTTGACTTGTTTGTAACCAAAAATAAAAGACATGCTAGTATTTTGCAATATGTGCTTTCTTTGAATTCTATGCTTCAGAGGTGAATAATTTTGAGCTTAGGATATTGTGTCTTGAAATTGCTGCTTAAGCGTCATATATAGTTTTTCTCGGCATTGAATTGTGACTGAATGAAAAATAAGACTACAAGAATAGTGCGAAACGTAAACAGGCATTTTTAAAAAGATTAATTCAACGTATATAAAAACTGGTAACTGTAGCTTAACAAGCTGAATTTTATGTATAACTTATTTTTTAGTATTCCCCCTTATAAACCAGCCTCGTAGAATGGGAATGGCCTGGAACTTGATGTTGTTTGTTTTTTATAAAGGTTGTAGAGGATTCGTCCACTTACTTTACAACATCTCCGTTTCTATTATTGCGAAGCGCATTAATGTGCGCTTGCTAATGAAAATGTACTATTAGTGCTTTCCAAAATGATACATTTTGTTATTGGGTAGTAAACATTATAGTAAATGCAATGGGTTCACTCAAAAACAGCAAGTCTCCAGGATTGGATGATAAATCGCCGGGTTTCCTTATGGCCTCTCCATATGTGGCAGCGCATAGAGAAAGGGACCAGTAAGGTATTGGGAACAGTAAAAACCAACTACACAAAAGAAGAGTTAGGGATGACCTACGCGCGTTTTCAAGGTTGACCAACAAGGTTGAGATGTGTCGCTGTTAAATAAGTCCAATATACCAACACGCTCAGTGATGGTACACCAAAGATACACGTATTTAAATCTTTAAAATGGCAAAACCCTTAGGTACCTTTCTATATATAAATTGTCTTGCCCCTTATTAGCGAACTTAAAGTAGGCGTAATTTTTAAATCCCCAAAAAAAGGATACCTGAAGGATCGAACTAATAGGCATGGAATAACAATTCTCAATAACACTTAAAAATAATAGCCCATATTATTACCAAGCGAATTTCTGAGGAAGTAACACCATCACAAAGGAATGAATGGGCAGGGCAGGCTAAAGACCCCATAAATCGTGCATTGTTCATGTCAGTTTGATTGTCATAACTGATCAATCTGTTGAATGGCGATTGTCCCTATATCTCTGTTTTATTTGATATACTAGACCACAACGTTATGTGAAGTACGTTAATATTTTGCATATGTCATATTTTGCATACTAACGCACTCCATATAGCGTTGGATCTAGTGTATCACATGTTTACTTAAAATCGATAAAACTGATTTATAGTAACGATTGCCACTCTACAGATTGCTCAGTTATGTTCAGCGATATTTATTTTCCTGATTAAAAGACTATATGACAATGCAACGTGCCGTATTCTGCATGAAAAGAAATTAAGCAAACAAATTTCAGTACTAAGCCAAGGATGTGTCTTATCACCACTTTCCATCTCAATTCAGGAAGGTACGGGTAAAAGATTGGGGTCTGAATGGAAGCTTGACCGACCTAGATGATGGAAATGATATACGCATTAGGGCACACAGCTTCAACAATATGACGGCAAAGTTGCAGAAAGTAGTAGTGATTACATAAAAAGTTTGTCTGAAGATAAGTGCTAGCAAAATAAAACGTTGCGTGTTAATACATCAAAGCAAGCTAAATTCCGTATTTACAACTTTGAATTGGAAGATATGCTCTGTTTTTTTCTTCTTGGGTAAAATTATAACAAAATCTGGTGGCTCTAAAGACGACATTTGGTATGCTGAAACCCGTTTAGAGCTCGAGTATTATATCCCAACGAGTAAAATTTAAAATATTTAATACACACCTACTATCAATTATTTTCTATGGCTGTAAAATATGGGACGCTGCACCTCGAAATATCCAAATGTTGCAAGTTTGTGAGCCAGTGCCACCAGAGACTAGTTCGTGTTTTTTTTTTTACCAAATTTAATCATACATGTAAAAAAGGGTTATCACCACTGGATTCAGCGTGCCCGACTTAGGTTAAAACGCCAGGTACAGGTACATAACTTTTTCTTTAAAAATCTTCAGCTTGGAAGTACAAATTGTCAAATCCTTTTTTAAGCCAAAATCGTTAAAAGGAGGAAAATAGTATATTCGCAAACCGTACACAAGAGCATTATTTCCATTAAAATGTTCGCGCCTAAGTGTATGCTTCATTATTTTATATACGCCACAATAAACTCTGAAAAAAAAGTGTTTAAGTAAGGCAATTTTACTAAAAGCCAGGATCTTTTAATCAAGAACTGAGATCATTTAGAGGATTTAATACAAAATAGGTTGCCTTTCTTTGAAAGTGTCGCAGTAGTTAAGGGACTCCCTTCAATTTTGTCGCAGTTATGTTGTTCTTTGTCATCTATTAATTTGTTCATTTATTCTACTTGTCTCTGTTAAGCATCGAATATTGAACGAATGCGGGTCTGTAGACGATCCCACTTTAGCTTCTTATAAAATTAACAAATATTTTTGTTTTTTTTTTAACCGCGTTTCTTCAATTCTCAAAAGAAACACACCCTACTAAAGAACAAAATAGATGAATATTATTTTTTATAACACAATACTCTTATATAAAAGGAGATCTGTAAAAATAGAAATAAGAAAAGTGTTTTTTTTACCATACAATTTTGGCATGAAAGTAATTGAAAGTGATTTATTGTTGAATTTGCATAAAAATTTTTTCTCGATTTGTTTCCCATGAAATCTTTTATTAAGCAAAATATTTCGAAACTTTCATATATTGGCAACTGTTTTATACGAGTAGACACAAATTTAATCTTAAGATGTTGTTGGCTTAATGTTTTTTAGGATATAAATTTTGTTGTTGCAATAGTTGAAAATCATATGTATCGATTTAATTCATACATCTAGTTAATCATTTAAATCTTCAATTTCAAAAAATAAAAAAAAAACATATTAAAACAAAAGATACTTTGGTTTAATGTTTTAAACAAAGTCATACATGTTTTTGTTGTTTTTGTTGCGAAAGTGAGTTTTTATTGGTGTGGTGCTTAAGGACGAGTGTGTTTTTAAATGCGTGTTCATCAAACAGTAGAAATACCCAGCAAAAACTTGGTAATGACTTGCCATTACTGAACAACTTACTTTTCAATGACTACTTCATACCATCTGCATTACATAGAAGTAGTTTGGTAATGGCTGACATATAATCTGATACCTAAGTACTTGTGTATGAGTTGATTAACGAAATTTATAATTCATTCGTAATAAAATGCATCTACGGTTGAAGTTTTTTCAAATCTAATACAAATTGATTTAAAATATTTGTTCTTACAATTTGTTTTTTTTTATTATAAATTTGTAATAAATTTGAATATGAAAAATTATGCTGTACTGAAATTTTATAGTCATGACATGTTAGTTGTAATTTTGGTGACATCGGAGTAATAAGTTATTTAAGTCCCTATTTGTAAGCGAATGTGGTAATGACTTATTTAACTCCCTATTTGTAAGCGAGGGAGGTAAGTACTTGCCTCCAATGACATCACCGTGTTAAAATAATGAGTTAAAATGCCAATGTATAAGTAGTGAAGAGTCGTTATATTAGCTTTTTAACTCATTACTTTGCAATGTAAGTTTTTGCTGGGTATTTACACACAAACTTTCAGAGAAAATGAAAAAGTTTTGAAAAACGTCAACTTTTATAACATCTTTTTATCTAAGTTTGTGTGTGTTTGTATATGTGCTTTGCATATAGTCAAAATTAATTTTTGAACTGCTACAAGTTCTTCCTCTCTTTGCAGACAAAATTCATTTATATGAAGTAGGTCTATATAATTTGTAATATTTTGTTTGATTTACTATGCCATAATTCCCGATTTGATTTTAAAGTTTTAATTAAAGTTGGTAAATACAGTTACACTTAATCGCAAAATAAGAAATTGTTTTGCAAATAGAAACACATTCTGAACATGGTGACTGCTTTTTAAAGCCTTTGTTGTATTATATCAATAGGAAATAAGTTGAAGTAGTGTGTTGTTAGAAATTCGCAATAGTTTAAAACGGGTGAAAAATGTTTGGATTTGTTTAAGAAGATCAATAAATGGGTAGGTTTTGATAAAAAAAAACTTCTATTTCTAAAAGAATTTGTCCATGATTTTGGATTTCATATCCTGCACAGGGTCATATCTATTACGAAGAAGATTTAGTTCCTGATCTGGTTGTAGGTAAGAGCGATATAATTTTGCAACAGACCAACTTAAATCATCACGCAAGGTTTACGATTTTTTAGCGCCTAGCTTTAACGCAGCAATAATTATCATAAATTAGAGCGTGAACGCTGTGTCATGAACAGTGATGTTAACTTATTGTTTAATAAAACCCACAAAATAGAAATAATTAAGATGCTAAATTGACAAAAAATAAAAAAAAATAGCTAGACTGCATTTACTTTTTGCCTATAAACGCCAACAACACTACTTAACGCGCTATCAAATTCGGATTTTCCAATTGCAAAGCGTTGATGCCGTGCTATTTGTTTGAACTTAAAATATTTTGTTTGACAATGAGAATTTTGAATAGAAAACGTTTTACGCGCTGATTAAGGTTGGTCTGTAAGTACACTTTCGCAGTGTGCAAGTAGGCTGTGGTCTATACTCGAATACTGGACAAAGAGAACCTACAAATTTCGTATTAGCAGATGACTTTTCATTTTTATGTTTGTCTATTTATAACAAAACGGCAAATGATAGTTTGCTTTCCAGCAGAAAGTATTTTGATCTTGAAGCATTTAAAAAATAGATATTTTTTGAATAAGGAAAACATTCTTTCTTTCAGTGTAAAAAAAACCCGCAAAAAGTAACCATAAACGTTTTTGCACTTGTACATAAAATATTTGCCATATAACAACTTCACAGCATGAATGTTTACGAGTGAAAGTGTAGACTTTGTACAAATACCAAACAATACAATCATCCCATCAGCATCGATAATAAAGAATATAGTTTTTACATTATTTTTATAAATGAATTTGCAAGTACATTCACTTAAGGCCAGTTTACACGGTAATACAATGTATTACGACTTTGTAGAACCAAAATATTATGAAATTCTCTCCGTGTTTAAAAGAAAAAAAGAAAAATCTTTTGTAAGTATAATTCATGTTTACACGGATGGTATAAGTAAAATCAAAAATAATAACAAAAAAGCAGATGATTGCAGTTTTAAATTTTTTCAAAAACAACATGAAAATTTCCTGAGTTGATTTTAACTGTTTTTGTAATTGTATAAAAATGTTACCACCTTCAATATACTCTGTGATGATAATACATAAGTTTCTAAAATGGTTTAGAAAAAAAGCATTTAACGACCGCTTGTCAGATTTTGTATTCGTATTCTCTCTTACTCAATACTTTTTGCTTTTAGATGATAAGATTTTTCTCATTATACATAATTTTTTGCAATGTCGTAATACATTGTATTACCGTGTAAACTGGTCTTTAGTGATACTAAAATGTTAACTGTTGCCATATGAATATGTTTGGTTTAACATAGTTTTACAACAATTCATTAACTAAGGCAGGTTGTTGGTTGAAATCATTTAAATCGATGGTGTTAGCAGTTTTAGGTGTAAAAGTACAGATTTATGTGTATGTAATATTATTGAAATAAACTAAAAATAAATTCTTACATAAAGTCCCTGCCGGAGATTGAACTAATACCTAACAAGTACAAAACTAGTACAAAATATCCAGTACTAGTTCTCAACTGTAAGCTTTTCTATACCAGCTTTATGCTCAAATTAACATTGAGTGTGCTTGTAAAATCACGTGTACTACTGGTTCTAGACGTGTACTAGTAAACTTTGACCATAATTAGTTTTTTACTAGTGTATAGAAAAAATAAGCATTTTGCATTTAAATTTTCTTTATAATAGCATAAATAAATAATTTTAAATCAAATTTAAGGAGAAGTATCAGCAGTATATGTATTCGAATTTTGGTTTTGTTACACAAAAACTTTATCAGTCTACCAAGTGGGGCCTTTGTTCTACATCCAGTACTGGTTTTTTTTTAAATAAAAACTCTAACCCCGTTAGCACTAGTATCGCTTGTTCTCGTATTTGTGCCAGTAGCATTTTTACTATTCACTCTTAGTACCTCTTTTTAGAACGCGAGGGCAAAAATTATTCGTTCAACTAACATTTAAAACAAAAACAAAGTTCCAAAATTTGTTATTGTTTTAAATGTTAGTAAAACGAGATACTTTTGCGCTCGCGTTCCAAAAACAGGCAGGTAATCTCCTTTTTTTTTTTTTTTTAATTCCCTAAGCTTATCCCGCAAAGCTTTACGCTTGTCTGCAGGAACCAGAGTCTCTAGCGGGAATCGAACCCGCAACCCCGGCGCTGATAGACTAGCCCACTACCAGCTAGACTACCGGGGCACTCAGGGATAATACATAGCGAACACTACATCGTAAACAGACACAACTTAAAATTCTGAGTTTCATAAATGTTAAAGAGGAAAAGTAGTAAAGTAGTAGTATTAACGCAAACGTAATATTCGTGGTTGCTATTTACGAACTTTAGCCAACAGAATTAAACAAGTTAGATGGCGATATTCGGCTGTGCCGAATCTCTGATACCCTCCACCGAAGGTTAGAATATTTCAGGATAAGGCTTTAATGGTTCCTATGATAAATTATAAACTGGTCTTTACGAAATTTAGCAGCGTGTTTTTTAGACTTATAAGACTGTGACAGACCAAAATTTCTTATATAACATTATTCGTCAGTATTTAAAAAACTTAAAGTACTCTAGTACATATCGAAAATTTTCAATACCTATGCGTACTTATATCTGTTTATGCTCATACTTGTGTATATCACTGCGCATTTGCTTTAATTCATGTATGTTATCATACTCTTTGCTTTTCATACTCGCACATATTCAAATACACCCATAGTCATATCATGTACTTCAAAACTTTTTATTTGCCAATTTTCTTTCATAAATATTGGCAGAAAAGTTTTTTGTTATTGCTGAATGACTTATAAATACTTTCTTCAAAATCGTTTTAGTTAAGTTCAACAAAATTTTATTGAAAAAGTTCTTCTCTAAATAGAAAAACATTTGCAAGATAATCTGAAAAAACGACAAAATGAATTCAAATTAAAATACGTCGTCTTTTTTAATCTTTCTTTATAAAAACAAAACAAAAAAAAAAAAAATAGCCGAGTACCAAAAAAAAAAAAAAAAAAATCGAACATTCGCGAATAAGAATTGAGATATCACTGGCAAATACATTCCAACATTTTATGACAAATTTGTATGTTGGCAGTTACATTTTTACTGCGCTTAAATTTGCTTGATTTTAATTTGTTGCAAAGCATCCACGGTTGTCTAAATTATGATCAACAATTTTATTAACTCCTGCCATCAGCGCAGATTCAGAGCGATTTTCCTCTTTAGCTTGAAACATTGTCACGAAAGAAACGAATACAGCCCAAAATAGTAGATAGCCCTCTTTTTTAAATCCTTTTTATAAAATACCTTGGTTAAAGAGATTATAGGTATTTTATACTTATTTATGTTCATAACTATTGATATTATACCTGTGCTCGGTGGCGCATAAATAAGTAATAAGTGGGTAATTCCATGTCAAAACGACCAAGAGTGGGACACGACTCATTCCGATTTTAATGAAATTTGGTGAGAAGGTTCCTTTTATCCTACAAGGAACATATATGAACGAAAAAAAATTAAAAAATGTTTTTTTCAAAAGTTATGTCAAATTCAAAATGCCATAATTATTTCTTCAATATCTCGAACACTACTTGACATACGAAGATGATTTTAATTTCATCTTAATTTTTTCGTTCATATATGTTCCTTATAAAATAAAAGGAACCTTCTCACCAAATCTCATTAAAATCGGAAGGAGTTGTGCCCCACTCTTGGTGGTTTTGGCATGGAATTACCCAAGTATTAAAAATTTAAAAACTGTTATTCCCTAGCACTTTCATTTATAGGATAATTATCTTATTTTGCTAGGAATCAACTAAATTAAAATAAAAAAAATGAAAGTAAATAAATATGGAGATCATGTTGAATTATTGACCGACCTTAACGTTGGTAGTGCGATTTCTAAGAACTTCGAAGAATAAAGGGGTTTTTCGAGAGTGGACTTTATAATTTTCAAATTGAACCAAGTAGCTGTTTTTTATCCTTGCAATAAAATATTTAAAAATATTTAGAACACAGCAATGTGTTGATATTATCTACACACACAAAATTAGGATGATTAAAAAACAGATATTAAATTTGATTGAGTACATTTTAAACATGACTCACAGATATACATACTTAGCGTATACTTGATAAATAAGATTAATCATACGTCATCGTATACAGTTTTCATTTAGTGAAATTTTATAAGTGACTTTAATTTTTAAATTTTTCTTAAAAAATCTAAAACATTTGTCATTATTTCAGTTAAATTTGCCATTAAAACAAAAGGCATTGCAAACTGCGAAAATTAATAATTAAAATTGTGATAAATTTGGAAAATACTAACTATTAGCTTCAAACTGGGGTTCGATCAGATTTCTACGATAAAAAAGCTATGTTTTTTTTTTTGAAATTTTTGGCAAACTCATATTAACAGCGATTTTCATATTAATCGATTTCGAACGTCAAATTTTTTATCTTTGAATATTTAAAAATATTAAAAACAAAATTCGAAAATTTGAAACTTACTGCCTGTTTAACGACTTCGAACGTTAACGTTCGCATAGAAAATTACATTTAAAAGAAAAACAAATTTTAGGATTTGGTCTTAAATATAATTTTCTATGCGAACGTTAACGTTCGAAATCGTTAAAAAGGCAGTAAGTTTAAAATTAAAAACAAAAAGTTTTTATATTCCTCAAAGGCTCTACGGACGCCCATTTAAAAACTTTTCGCCTTGTGTTTTCAAACATCGGAAGCCGTTAAATGGTATTTCGGTTACAGAAACCCGACCAGTTTTGACAGACTGGTTTTTATGAATCGATGTATGGCGTTTTTATAATTTTTTTATTTGTTTAATTATCTTCGAAAAGAGTTAACAAAAAATGCAGAAACTAAGATATTATTATTGCAATGTATTAAAAATTCGCCAAATTCACCAGCCAGTATGCACAAATATCATGTCTAATAATATCTGCTCGTATGTTATGGTCACATCTGACCATTTTGTTAATCACAAAATACTAAAAACACAAACGACATTCAACAATAACTGGAAGAGGTGTTTTTTTGTAAATGCAGTATTTCTATCTCTTTGATAACATTCGTGTAGCATATTGCTGTGTTTATCGGGCAACACTATTTGAAAAACATAATAAAAGAGACCTTTCAGGTCAAGAAATCGTTTGCAAATTTTGCCCCAAACAAAATAACGCATTTATTATTATTTTTTAAAACATATTTTTACAATTTTTAATCAAAACAAAATACAAATTATTATAACGTGTTTCTACAAATTTTTGCTGAAGTTTTTAATAAAACTTTAGTTACATTTTTGTTCAAAAATTAAGGAACAGATAAGATAGAAGAAAAGCGAAGCGAAGTGCTATCATAGTGAACGAAGCTTAATACAACTTTTTTTTAGAAAAGCATACAAAGTAGGATAAAAGGCAGAATATAAGCAAAATGTGAAAATGTGTAAATTTTGAGTTTACTCTTTTGAGAAGAACCATTGCCATATACACATGCTGATGGCGAAAATTATATGTTTTTTTTTTTTTGAATAAAAAATATTTTGTAAAGATGTCAATATGCACTCCCTGCCACATGAATATAACAGCCTAAGACAATTATTTATGCTTCTTGTAGCACTCAAATATAGCAATTAGCGTTCTTGGTGCTGGACAAAAATTTCAGCTAGCAGGTACCAGAATAGGATATGGCTCCCCACACTACAATTCCTCCCACTCTGCTATGCAATCGATCCAATTGATGCTCCTCTATTCGAGGATCGTGAAAAATATTAATTAAAGCAATCAAGGTCTTCTAAATTAATTTTTTTTTCATCTGAAAAACGACACGGTGCCACTCGTTATTCCAAGCGCTTAATTTTTAGAGCATCGTTTAGTGTTTGCTTAAGCTTTAATCGCTTGAGATGTTTATCCTTCGGAATGACACGCTGCACTGTTCTTACACTTGCCAAAACACCAGTTTTAGCTTAAATTTGTGCAGACGAGTGGTAAGAATTTGATGCTGTTCTGAAACAAGCACGTTTATCAATTGCCGAAAGTACACTGTAAGTACGTAAGACTTATTCCTTAAAAAAATTATATACCGTTTTGTGGATCGATTTTCCAAATTTTTATTTTTCAGCCTCTGTTAAGGTTTTTCTCGACCCATTTAAAATAAAATAAAAAAACATTAAAGTAATTCAATTTGCATTAAATCAATTCTATTGCACTTGCTTAATGGTGTTTTCTTTTCTGACAGAAATGTTCCATGTATGCTACCATTCGCGCGGGTTTTTGGTCTATTCTAAAAATATATCGTTGGTCTCATGTAGAAAGGCCCTAACTCACATAAATGCAACTTTGCAGGAGAAGGCAAAAACATAATAGAAACTGTATGTATCATAATGTAAAATGGCTTCTGATTGTTTTTAATTTTAAGCTCCAGGTCTTTTTTTTTTATATAAAAAATATTAATTTATTTAATTATTATTTCGATATTTTGCTAACCTTTGGTTAGCATCCTCAGGAAATTAAATTAACAATATTTTTAATAACACAAACAAAAATAATTAAATCATGGTTTAGTCTAGCCACCATACCAATGTCCTCCCAGAATAGAGCCAAACTGTACATAGATCTTGTTTAAATTAAAATCTGGATATATTTGATATAAAAGTTTATTGAACAAAGGTGAAAAACAGAATGAAAAATTATTTAATTCTAAATACATATTTCACAAAGAATAACTTGATTATAAAATTCAAAGTACAAATATGCAAAGTAAATTATTTATGTTGGAAATAAAACAATATATTTTAACACGCCTCCTCAACTTAAAAGGTTTCTTGAATACCCATTGATGAAATACAGAAACTGTGTTTAATATTAGGTAGCGGCTTTGTTAAAACATCCGCCACCATCTCGCTTGTAGGTTTGTATTGAACGTCTATTATTTTTTCTTCAATTGCTTGACGTATAAAATGATATTTGTAATCAATTTGCTTGGTCCTTGAATGATGGCCTCCAAAATTAGACATTTGCTGAGCACTTTGAGAATCACTGCATAGTAATGTGGAATAGCCAGAAGAATAACCTAGTTCAGTTAACAAATATCGCAAGTAGTATGCCTCTTTAGCTGCTTCTGCCAGGGCTATATATTATGACTCTGCGCTGGATGTTGCTACAACGCGTTGTTTCCTAGATTCCCAAGAAATTACACCACCTGCTAGAAAGAAACAAAAACCAGTTTGAGATTTTCTGTCAATTATATCTGTGGCTCAATTCGCATCAACATAACCAACTAACGGACCATCCAATTTACGATAAACCAACTTAAAGTTTTTTGTTGTATTTAAATATCTGACTATTTGCAATGCCGAATTCCAATGCTGTTTACGTGGATCTTGACAAAATTGCGACAACAAATTTACTGAACAAGCTATATCAGGACGACTAAAAACAGACAAGTGTAAAAGCGAACCAATAATTTCTTGATATTTAGTTTTATCAACACTTTCTGCCTCTCCTGAAATTTTAGGTTCCTTTTCTAAATTATGTTTAGGTTGCATTGGAACTTTCGTTGGTTTTGATTTTTCTTGGCCATATTTTCTTATAAGATTTGCAGTATATCCAGGCTGTGATATTGCTATCATTTGTTTCCCGATTTCAATTTCTAAACCAATGCAATGTTTAGGTTTTCCCAAATCTTTGATTTCAAAATTACACTTCAACACGTGTATTAATTTGTTAACTTCTGATTCATTATTTGATGCTATCAGTATATCATCAACATAAAGTGTAACTATCGTCATACTATCACCATTATTGAAATAAATACATTGATCGTATTTGGACTGAATCAAGTTGAAATTTTTGAATACATCATCTATCCTCTTAAACCATTGACGAGCTGCTTGTTTCAATCCGTATATAGCCTTATTTAATTTGCACACTTTATTTTCTGAATGCTTAAATCCTTCAGGTTGACACATGTATATATCTTCTTCTAAGTTACCGTTTAAAAATGCCGTCGAAACATCTAGTTGACGTAGTTTTAAATTATTTTGGACTGCTAGTGCATAAACGAGACGTATCGAGCTTTGTCGAACAACAGGTGCATAGGTATCCATATAATCAATACCATATTCTTGCAAATAACCTTTAGGTACAAGTCGGGCCTTTCGTTTATCAATTGTTCCATCCGTTCTGAGCTTGGTTTTATATACCCATTTACAATTTATAGGTTTTCTGTTACTAGGTAAGTCTACTATTTCCCACGTTTTATTTTTAATTAACGCACTATATTCTTGATCCATAGCATCAATCCACTCCTCGGAATCTTTAGATTTCATTGCTTCTTTAAATGTTTTCGGATCAGTTACATTGTTATCCTCAACAGCATTTGCCGCTTCTTTTCCGCGAGTCCGAGATCTTAAACGTTGCTTAATAGGAATGTCAATAATTTCTATTTCTTCTTGTCGTTGTCTCGTTTGTGGTTCAAATTGTTCTGAACTATCAAAAAATTCTTCCAATTCTTCTCGCTCTTCTGTACTTGATTGATTTTCTTTATTATGTTGTAAGTTTTGGCTATTTCTGTTTATAGTAGTACTAAATTCATAAAAATTTATTTCAGATTTATCTTTAACAATTTCTTTACTATTCACTTCATGTTCTATGAATTTCACATCTCTACTCTTTAATATTTCAACTGTCCTCTTTTTCCATAAGATATAAGCTTTAGATTTTTCATCATAACCCATTAATACGTATTCATTACTACGAGATTCAAACTTTGATTTTCCTGGCTTATTATTTAATGCAAATGCTTTGCAACCTATTTTTCGAAAATGACGTATAGTTGGTACTTTTCCAGACCATAATTCTTCTGGTGTTTTATTTTTATTTAAGTTCGTGGGGCAACGATTCCTTATATATGCTGCTGTACGAATTAACTCCGCCCACAAAACTTCTGGCAAGTTTGCTTCTATCATAAAACATCTAACCATTTCAACAAGGGTCCTATTAATTCTCTCAGCTACTCCGTTCTGCTGAGGGGTGTACTCTACCGTTAATTGACGCTGAATTCCACAGTCGTTAAGGTATTTTGAAAATTCTTTCCCAACTAATTCTGGTGCATTATCACTACGTATGCATTTGATTTTCTTGTCTTTAGCCAATTCAACATTTGCTTTAAACTCTTTAAATGCATCTAGGTACTCACTTTTCTTTCGAATAAAATATACCCAAACCTTTCTTGAATAGTCATCAATAAAAGAAGCAAAATAAAGCTTTTTCCTGGCAGATTCTACTTCCATCGGTCCACATAAATCTGTATGGATCAACTGTAAAACATCTGTAGTGGACTTTTCTTTCTTTTTAGGGAAGGGTTCTCTAGTTTGTTTCGCCTGTATGCATATAGGACATTTTACACTAAATTGTGTTGTCAATTTTGGTAAGCCGTGTACCATTTCGTGTTGTTTCAAAAATGCTTAGTCACCCGCATTAAGATGTCCTAATCTCTTGTGCCATATTTCTAAATTGGATTCTTCAGTTTTTCTGCAAACAGTGTTCAACGATCTCAGTGATTTTATTAAATACAGATTATTCTCTTTCTTAGCTTCGACATATAAATTCTTATGCTTTAAAATTTGAGCCAGATTACCTAACATTAAAATTTGAAAGCCACTATCCGTTAACTTCGTTGTTGATATTAAATTACTCTTGATTTCGGGAATATATAAAGTATTATATAACTTGAAATAAGTCTTTCTATTTTTATAAATCAAATTTAACTGGACTGTACCAATTCCTTTTACATCAAGTTCTTTTTTATCTGCTAACTTAACTTTTCCTTTGTAATCGTAATTTATTTCTACAAATAATGAGTTATCAAAGGACATGTGTGATGTAGCCCCACTATCAATACACCATATATCAAATTTATGACTTTCCGTATTTTTGACGTTTAGCTCATTGCAACCTTGAGCACAATCAATTACGACACCTAATTCTTTTGCAACTTGATTCTGTTCCATTTTAGTTCGACAATCTTTTGCTTTATGCCCCTTTCGGCCACATTTATAGCACTTATATGGAATTTGAACATCAGACATACGTGTTTCTTTTAATTGATTCTTAATCTGTCTCGGCTTCCACTTCTTTACCTTCAATGCACTTTGTTTATATTCTTCACTCTCAGACTTGTCTCCAATTTCTATTAATCTTGATCTCAAGATATTTAATGAAGGAAATTCATTGGAAGTATCGAATGCAGCACGTACTTCTTTATACTGATCACTTAAACCACCAAGTAGAATTACCACTAACAAACTCTCATCCAGATTTATATTCATTTCAGATAAACATGAAACACAAATATCAGATTTGATTAAGTAATCCGTTATCGTTTCTACAGATTCCATTTTTAAACTAAGTAACTTACGAAAATGTTCGGCTTTGCGCCTAGTTGATTTGCGGTCATACGTTTCTTGAAGATAATTCCATATTTCACGAGATGTTTTAAAGTTTTTTACCATTCTTATAATGTTTGGTTCCATTGCTATTATTAGCTCTGAACGAGCATCCAATTCCAAATCATCAAATGTACATTGGTCTTCTATTGCTTTTTGATTCGCACGCCTTTGTTCTTCAGTAGCTGAGTGAGATATTTCACAAACTACAGGTCTTCTTAAATTGCCCAATACAAACTGCAACAATCTTGCCTTGTGAAGAATTGCTTCCATTTGGGGTTTCAAAGTTCCATAGTTTGCACCATTTAATAGTTGAATCCTACCGCTTAATGTAGACATTTTTGACAAATATGTATTTAATTTCCAACTCTTTTGTTTTTCTTTACAATTTTTTAGTTTTTGCAACTAAAATCCTTTTTAACAATGGTTACATGTGTGGCCCATAACCTGTTAAAATTAAAATCTGGATATATTTGATATAAAAGTTTATTGAACAAAGGTGAAAAACAGAATGAAAAATTATTTAATTCTAAATACATATTTCACAAAGAATAACTTGATTATAAAATTCAAAGTACAAATATGCAAAGTAAATTATTTATGTTGGAAATAAAACAATATATTTAACAGATCTTTTAGTTATGGCAGTTTTTGTATTTGAATATTGGTCCCATTTAGGAATATTTTATTTAGCAAATCACTTTCAATGGCATACATTTATTTACTTGAAATGTTGTGATAAAACGTCTAATTTCTGTATGGACCTCATTCCTAAAAATAGTTTAACACAAATGAGTAAGTCAAATAAAGATCTTGGTATTTAAATAAAGTGTGGCGAGAAAAACAACACTTATCTTAACCTATGTGTCAAGTTTAGGGCGTACGATGGTTTGCTAGCCCAACTATACTTTCATACGTGTTTCTTTTTAAAAATGCCTAAAAAATTAATTAATTAGAAAAAGGAATTTTAAAGTATCGTTGTAATTCAAGAACGATAATTAAAGATACAATCGTTTTAATCTGAGACTCCCATGTATATTTCCTTAATTAAGCGCAAAATGGATAGATTTTCCCAAACACACACAGAGGTATTAACTTATAAAGAGTAAACAGAAATGTTGTTTAAAATTAAATATGCAATTTAATCTAACATTTCGTTTTATTATTATCAGTTGAAGGATATTTTCTTCTTGTTGTCTGTTTCTAGGAATTTGAAGGGGCTTTGGAGTTTAGTGAACTAACAAAATGCAAACATATTATATCTTCAAATAAACACATTGGAGTATTCTTTTTATGTAGAAACACAGCTTATTGTATGTTTAATTAATTTTTACAGGGATAAATATCTGTTTGTTTATTTTATTAATTCTTTTCTTATAAAAGTCAAAAATCCTAATTCTTGCTGCTGCCACATTTGTTACAGGTATTTTTAACTTTTTAAAAACGTCGTGTGAAAGAATAAAAAAAAAATTGGGATCTTTGACAACAACACACAATCATGCATGCATTGGAGTTTAATGAATGTGTTGAAGTAAAAAGACAACAAATATCTTTATATTCAGAAACTAGAACTGTGTTGCTTTCAACTTTATATAAACAAACTTATTGTTTTTTTCGCTTTTTACTTATTTCTAGTCCCACTTGTATTCTTGTCATCGGTTTGTATTTTTTTTTTTTTTTTTTGTGTTTTTACAAAGTGTTTGCATGATTATGAGGGGGATTTTATTTTAAGTAGTTGTTTGACAAGTATTCTTAATTCAACCAATTTATAAATTTTAGCATTCTACAACATTTTATAACCACATATTAGTGACGCTCTGGCAAATGAACAGTTTCCAAGAACATGAATTAAGCCTTCCAAAGAAAAACGATCTGACAAACTGCGATAATTGGAGCGAAATCACTCTGCTTAACACCATTTATAAAATAGTTGCTATAATTATAAATAGTAGACTGCAATACTTTGAGCAGACATAGCGAGCCGAACAGGAGGTTTTTCAGCCACATACACGCAGAAAAAAATGTGGTTTGAGGTTACCATATTCTAAGAACAACATACTTTGGTTGGATTTTAACAATGTTTATATTGCATGTTACCATATTATGTTTAAATATGACCATAGTATGGTTAAAATCAACCAAAATGTTCCTGAAATCAACCATATTATGGTCAAAATTAATCATATTTTGGTCAATATTAGCCATAATAATGGTCAAAACTAACCATATTATGTTCAAAATTTCCCAGAATTTTGGCAAAAGTAACCATATTATGGTCAGAATTAACAATAATGTGGTCAATGTTAAACATATAATGGTTATTTATTTCATCCATTTTTTCAATTCGTTTGTTAAGTGTCAAATTATAATTTTATATATTATACCTACACCACAAAAGTGGAGAGGGTATTATGCATTTGTGCTGATGTGTGTAACGCATTTAGAGCTAAATGCGTACCATCAAAATGAATAAACCTCATCAAGGCTATATACATCAACTCCTTCCTACAAGTCCTTCAGCACAAAAGCAGGGGTGGAACAGGGTTGTGCCCTCTTGCCATTGCATTTTGCCCTGGTACTTGACGAGATAATGTTAAACCTATGCGCGAAGAAAAGGGGTATTGTTTGGGGCTTTCGCAAACATCTGGAAGTCTTGTATTTCGCAGGCGATATCTGGCTCTTTTCGCACAAATTCAACGACATGCAAAGCAAAGTTGGTTTAGAAATAAACATTACAAGAACTCATTCAAAGCGAATAAATAATGCCACTGCTAACCAATTCAAAATAAAAAACCAGAGGATTAAATTTGTAAAACACTTTTTTTTTAACTGGGATGCATGTTGTCAATTGATGGTGGGCTGGAGTACGATTTGTCTAGTAGACTAAGGACAAGATCAGCATTTGGTCGCCTTAATAAAACGTGGTGGGCCCCACAAATATCACTTAACAAGAAAATCCGCATATTGAATGCCTGCGTGAAATCAACACTGCTTTATGGAAGCGAAACTTAGCTGATGACTAACACCATAGCACGGAGACTCCACGTTTTTATTAATAAGTGCCCAACAATACTATGTCTAATATATTTTGGCCACATAAAATCATAAATACAGAGCTCTGGAGGCTAACAAAGGAAGAGCCAATAGTCCGGCAAATTACAAGAAGTAAATAGAGATGGATAGGACATACTCAGCGATACTAGAGCCGCCTTAGAATGGTATCCCCAAGAAGGTCGAAAAATAGATGGCTCCTGAAAAATACATGGCGTAGAACAATTTGAATGAACTCAAGGAAGTAAACAAATTTTTTGATAAAATTAAAATAATTTGTAATGATAGAATTTATAAGAATTTGATTGTAGAAGCCCTATGTTCCCAAGTGGAATAAATAAAGGTAAAAAAGGTTTTAAAAAGATTTAGGTTTAACTGTCTCAACTCGACTTATTAGAGGGCATGCCAAAAGCAGTGCCTTCCGAACTCCAAGTAGCAGCTACACTGTCGCTCTTAAACCTATGTATGTATATAAGAGTAGGTGAGACACAAAAGTCGTTCGTTCAACTTAATTCCAATTTTGGGAAAATGAAAAAAACATATAGCGCCCGATTAAATGGACCAAATTAGTGGAACTTTTTTGATTCTGAAATGTTATGCCACTCTTGATTAATTAAGAGCAGTCGTCGATGGCTGCGAGTGTAAGACGGCAAATCCATCTGAGGAGATCGAGTGGTTGCGATCGAAACATGTCATGGTAACCTGCCGGCCAGGGTTCGAGCCCGAGCCACGTCAAGAATGAAAGATTATCAATAACAATTTAAATTGATTTTCATGTTGTAAAATTCCTTTCTTCATAAAAATAATTTAATAAAAATTAAATTTCATGAACTTAAGCCTAATTAAAAATATTAAAAATTTGGATTAAAAACCATAAATAGTTCAACAAAATAACCACAATACTAATTATTGATTAATAACTCAACAGTTGAAAAATTTAAACCAACTTAAATATAAAAAACCAATAGATTCATTTTGGAACGAACGAGTTTTGCTACAGATTTTCGAATATAACGAGTTTTGCTACAATCCATATGGCATCGAACTAGTTTTGCAACACACTACCCGCCAGGAAAATTAATCATTGGACTTTTGTATATATTAAAAGTTATATTAATAGAATAAAATTATGCAAACAGGTCTAAAAAAGGTAACAATAGTTCTGTAGGGAGAGATAAACTTATTATACTGTTGGAATCAAAATTTTCTTCTATATATGTGTGAATGCCCATATGTCCACATCTATTGTAGTTTTCGAGAGAGAAAAGTTGAAAACAGCACCAAGTTTGGTTAACCACTGAATTTGCAGACTATAAGGAGAATGTATTTGTGAAGTAAGGTCTTTTGTTTTTAACCCATATTTTACCAAGCTACATAAATGGTTGAATAATCTAATGATATTTGCATGGCTAGCTAGAAATCGGCCAAAAATAACTTCTATAAGTTTTTTTTTTGCCGAGAACTCCCTGTGAAAACTGCTGGTCGAGATCTCGACCACTGGGATAATTAAAGCAACAAATTTTCTGTGTGACATCATATATTATGATAAGAAATAAAATAAAATGAACACGTAATGAAAGCAGATTACCTAAAATAGGCAAATATAAAAGTTCCACTGATAGATAGTCAAAACCGAACTTCAAAATTTAAGTACGAATTGGGCGGTTTTTTTTATGAGTGTAAGCCTGAAGAAAAATAAAAACTTTGAACAACTTATTAAATATTTTAATTTATTGAATAAACAAGTTATTTTAAATTTTTGTGGTAAGTCTCGAAGCAATTTCAGGGCGATAGCAGCGCTTTACACATACAGACATGTGCATACCATTTACTTTGGACAGTGATACTGGGCGGCTTATGAGCCCTTCTTCACTTTCGATTTCTGCACTGGACGAAGATATTTCGTTGTTTGTTAATTCGGCAGATAGCAATAGCGTTTTTGTTATTGAATTTTTAAAATCCATTTGACTCATGGGCTTATCGTGGGTTTTTGTCAGTAATCATGCAATGCAATTACCATACATTTACACAGGCGCTGTCTAAGCAAGTAACCTAAAGTGGCCACCAGCACATCTTACCTCTTATTTTAATCCGGTAATTAACAATAATAATATCATGTTAGTCAACGCCTCTCATATAATTATTATAGTTGGCAATAAGGTTGACTTGGGCACAGGGACCCGTTTTTTAGTTTTCTGTCGAATCGCATTAAATTTTTTATCGGATCGATATGATCATAATTTTTAGCCAAAGTGACCTCTACATTATCTCTCCATCGAACCAATGCAAATGTTCATGCTTGCGCCTACCAATATGTTCGCGCGGATTGTACCAGTTGCACGAAAACCTTTTTCTTTTTGAAGGCAAAGCAATGGTATGCGGCCATGGATTCTCACAATCACAACATCACCCTTATACCCAGCAAAAACTTGGTAATGACTTGCCATTACTGAACAACTTACTTTTCAATGACTACTTCATACCATCTGAATTACATAGAAGTAGTTTGGTAATGGCTGACATATAATCTGATACCTAAGTACTTGTGTATGAGTTGATTAACGAAATTTATAATTCATTCGTAATAAAATGCATCTACGGTTGAAGTTTTTTTCAAATCTAATACAAATTGATTTAAAATATTTGTTCTTACAATTTGTTTTTTTTTTTATTATAAATTTGTAATAAATTTGAATATGAAAAATTATGCTGTACTGAAATTTTATAGTCATGACATGTTAGTTGTAATTTTGGTGACATCGGAGTAATAAGTTATTTAAGTCCCTATTTGTAAGCGAATGTGGTAATAACTTATTTAACTCCTTATTTGTAAGCGAATGTGGTAATGACTTATTTAACTCCCTATTTGTAAGCGAGGGTGGTAAGTACTTGCCTCCAATGACATCACCGTGTTAAAATAATGAGTTAAAATGCCAATGTATAAGTAGTGAAGAGTCGTTATATTAGCTTTTTAACTCATTACTTTGCAATGTAAGTTTTTGCTGGGTAACACTAGCAGCAAGGCCCAGTTGTTTATCACAGGTAACCGGTGATTCAGCATATGGTTGAAATTGAAAAAGATATCCTTTGGAAGAACACAAACACCAATTTTTGTATCTGAAGCGAATTGGTTTCCCCCTGATAAACATCTTACAGGTATGACGACCAAAATATGGTACCATTTGCTCATCAATAGAACAGAGTATTCAGAAGATCGAACAGCAGCTTTTGCATGGACTTGTTCGAACCAACTCTAATGTGAACAGTGTTGATATTTAATATTCGCATTAAAAAAAGTACTACAGTTGATATAAGCTCATTTTTTCAACAAGTAATCAAAAATATAATAGATAAGAATAAAAAAATTTAGTGCACTAATTATCCCAGTGGTCGACATCTTGACCCGCTATGTTCAAGGCTGTCTGGCGGCCAGCAGGATAAGCAAGTCAATATTAATTTTTACATCAAAATTTATTTGAACTGTTGGCAATTTAAAGCAATAATTTTTTTTAATTTTCAATCGTTACAATTGGGTAACCAATGGCCTATTTTTTGTCTATTTTTGTGCTCCCCAGAAGGTTTCTTAAAGGGGGAGAGGTTTGGTAAAAAAAAGTCCTGATCAGAAAGCCAACAAGCCAAACTTAATTAATTATAATAAAAAATAATTTAATTACACTACCTAATATTTAAAATTATTTAATGAAAAATGGCTAAAGTTTGTGGTCGACATCTCGACCGCTGGTACAAATAGATAAACGCTGGGTTAATATACTGTGAGCGCCAAAATAAAGTGTACAGCTTGTTTTACAATACAAAAAGAGTTATGTTAGTTATAAAAAGTTAAATTTCTACTTTGCCAAATTTGATCAGACTTCAAGCTTGCTGTCATCTGTGAAAAATACGTTGCTCCAAAAAGTGACAAAAGCAAGTTTGACAAAAAAAAAAACGTGAGAAAAGGTAGAAATAAGAAATTCAACGGAAAAAATATAGTATCTAAAGTGAAGCGTGATAGGGTTAGCTTCTGAAAACGTCCTAAAATAGATGGATCAGCCCAATAGTCGCTCGATATCAACTCAAGTAAACATCTGGAAACATTTGGACAGACAAATTAAGAAAAAACATTAGCAGCAAGCACTCTCTGAATAAAATGCTGCAGGAAGAGTAGCCAAAATTGTGTACTGAGCTAACTTAAAAATGGGTGGAATTGATGCCAAAGAGACTAGAAGCCGTCCTAAAAGAAAAAAAGAAACCAATCAAAGTATTAGCCACTTCACTTTTATTAGTATTTTAAAACTGTACACTTTTTTTGACGCGTTTGAAACGGAGTATATTAGTTTTTTTATTGTATTGTTTTTGTTGTTTTTGAAGTATTTCAATTTTTTAATTTTAAATTGTAATAACATTGTCCAAAGTTTTGTAAATGATAATAAACTTCTAAAAATTTTAATTCTTTCTTGCTAAAATAACACTTTTTATATTGGAAAACCAGTTGTACACTTTATTTTGACGCTGACAGTAGATAAATTAAATCACTGCCGTTTTGGTTTTATTTTATTTGTTTAGTCAAATATTTCGACAAACTTTGTTAATCATTCTCTGTTGTTACTCGTATAATTTGATTAACACATTTTGAAATCAAAAGTAAGGTAAACAAAATTGTTGTAAACTTTGTATTATTTTTGAGAAATATCAGAGCTTGTGTTGTTGGTGATGTTTGTTTGGAGGTAAAGAACACCTAATCCAATTTAATAAGTAAAGGGATCTTACCTTATATGACGGTATTTTATTTAGGATATCATCGATATAAAAGATACATCTTAAAGTAATATAAGATATTCGGACAAAATCAAATTTTAAAAACATGTCTTTGCCGTCTGTTGTAAAGTTTATAAAACGTTGCTTGGTGTTTTTTATCTCCCACCCGCAGAGTTAAAAAACTGTGAATTTTTAAACAAATAAATTGAAATCTTGTTCTTTATTGTACTCGCCATTTCTTTTTTCCGTTCCATAATCAATATTATTATTGTCTAAGACCGAAATATGAAACTGCAAGTCTGTATTTTCTCTCCAATTTTCCCCAAAGTGAGTGATAATAGTATTCTCAAATCATTTTTTGAGTTAACCCCCACATTGATATCATGTATTTTGCCGAGTTCCTTTTTCTTTTTTTGCATTATCATTTAATTTGAAGGTTGACATTAAAAATGTAGTGCACCACAGGAGCTACCTATATCAGATTTTCTGTCATACCTGTATATATAAACATCGCTACAAAAATATTTTTCTATATACGATTTATAAAAAACAAATATGTTAAAGCGAACTTGTTTACAAATTCTCAATTTCATCAACGATATTATTGCTCACTTCAAACAGAAATGTTAAAACAATGAACCAGCGAGTTCTGTTATGTAAAGAGATAGTTTTGAAATTGTCTGATAAGTAGAACGGACCAGTTTTGTTACCAACTGCAATTTTCGGTCACATAAAAACAGAGAAAAGGACATGATTCGATACAATCTATATATTCATTCTCATAAAGTGGTAAAATATCTGTCAAAATCAATTGTTATCTCAATTTTTCTAAATTTTTGAAACGAACGAGCTTTGCAACTCACCTACTCATATGTATGCATGAATATGACCATAACCACTACGTCCTAGAGGAGCTTTTGTGCAGCAATATATAAACCCTTTGAAAACTCGCTTAGATAATAAATAAAAGTATGTGTTCCAAAAAAATAAAATGATATTTCAAAAATCGGAAAATACTTTTTTAACTTTTAATTCTTAAAAATTTTTTAACTTATGGTGTTTTCTTTTCTACAAAAAAAATATGACATTTTATTTAAAAAAATGCAATTTGGAGTCTGTTTCTTAAAAATTTTGCTCCCTAAAAGAGTGAGTTTTTTTGAATAAAATAAGCCACATTTTTCGGGGTCAAAATTTTTAAGAAACAGACACCAAATTGCATTTTTTTTTTAGTAAAATGTCACATTTTTTTAGAAAAGAAAACACCATTACACTTCATCCTTTTCACCCGGCTTTACAGATATTCCCATTTATTTTTTTAATATTTGTATGTTAAATATGTTATGTTAAAATGGTTTTAAGAATAAAAAATATTCGAAACCCACGTTTAATATTGAACTGCCTTTGTGACGGCTTGGTAACATTGTGCTTAGTAACATGAAACTCCCCTTATTAAAATTGGTGTACTTGATTTCTTATATTTTTTTTTTTTTCGTTTAGTGTCATGTCAAGTATAACAAAAATTTAACTACCATGTAGCACACAATTTCTTTCCGTTACGCCATATTATGTTCCTGAACATACTCGTACGCGTCGTTAAATGTTTTTTTTTTAATTTTTTCCTCTTATGGGTGTATTTTTTACTTTATCTGTCTTTCTTTTTTTGTTTTTGTTTAGTTCAGGAAAATTGTTACGTTTTTACATATTGCTAATGTCATTGCTGTTATTATCTGTTATTGTATACAACTGCTGCTGTACTACTATGTTGCTACAGATAATGTTACCGGTAGACGTTGTTGCTCCAGCACCAACTCCTGCTATTCGGTACTATGAACTCGTATTAAATTAATGCTTTGCTAATTTAGGGATCTTTTTATGTTTGAAATTTCTCAATCTTTTCTAACATACATTTTGTGTATGTTTAAGAAAATGGTTTAGTTCTCATATTACATTATTTTTGAGTACCCCAGGTAAATGTTAATTTATTTAGTTTATTATACCCTTCATCGAAGGTAAAAGTGTATAGATAACTTTGTCATTCCGTTTGTAATTTCTACAATTTTGATCTTAGACCCTATAAAGTATATACATTCTGGATCCTTATGAGAAGGGAAGTTCAATCCGGATGTCCATCTGTCCGTCTGTCTATTGAAATGGGTTTTCCGAAGCCCGCAGATACGATGGGGGCTTGGTTGGTATTTATTTCTGTCAGCCAGATCGGTTTAAAAGTGGCTGACATATGAGAAAAAAACCACGACTACCTCTTATTTTTTCCAAGAATCCCTTGTTGTTGTATTGTATTCTTTTTTTTTTTTTGTATATCTGGAGAACGGCAAGAGCCAAACTTTCCAAATAAGGCACACACATTTAGGTTGTCAATAGACAGCATCCCACAAAATGTGGGTGGGATTGGAGAAACTCGGAAAAATCGGTTCAAATACGAAAAAGTTATGACCAAAATAATTGTTTTTTAAATACGCATTACCGTGAACCAAAGATCTTCCCGAGTCCAAGTTTTATAGCCCAAGCTAATAAACATTTGTTCTTAAACACGTCGGTAAATAAATTTGTCAAATCGGTTAAAAAATGGCTGAGTTATACTCAAAATACTGAAATCCACAAAAATCACTTTTTTTTACCCTTCACCACAGGTAGTGAATAGGGTATATATAAGTTTGTCATTCCGTTTGTAATTCCTATAATATTGATGTTAGACCCTATAAAGTATATATATTCTGGGTCCTTATGAGGAGCGAAGTTGATTTAACGATGTCCGTCTGTCCGTTGAAATGGATTTTCTGAAGACCCAATATATGATGCGTGCCAGGTTGTTATACATTTATGTCACATATGGTCCGGTTTCAAGCCAGCTCTTGACGAGTACGGACGTGTATCAGTGAGTAAGAAAAATAAAAAAATTCGAAGTGAAAAAAAAAAATATTTGTAATAGCTGAAAAAAAGAACAGTAACTAAGGTGCCCGAAGAGATTTGTGAATGAGCCTCACAAATACTCCCAATGAGGAGAGTAGGCCCAGCACAAATAGCAGAAATGCGTATATTGTGGTAAGCTCCCCGAGCATGAGCAATGAAAACATTCGATACCCAGAATTAAATAAAAATTATTTAAGTGCAAAAATTGCCAGCGCAACTGGTTTTCCATACAGCAATTTAAGTGCAAGTGTGCCCAACCTGAGCAAGTGTGTTGATCCGACCGTAAATGTGGTTCAAAGTGTGAAGGCGTCTGACCAAAGGAATAATAACGAAAAACCTGGAACATCACGATTTGCATTAATAAATACAGGAGCTGTGCCAAAAAGTACTAAAGTGCAAACAGGCATGTACAGATACATTACAATAACTAAGAGAAAGGCTAGCCCTAGGTCCACCCAACAGGAACGCATGGCCAAACATTACAAAGGCTCTAACGTAGTCTCTTTGCCAACAAATGGTAACAGATTCTCTGTACTATCCATACCTGACGATGAAGATGCAGAATCAGCTAATGGAACAGCCACTAAAGAAGTTAAACCGCCACCTATCTATCTGCGGGCGCAAACATCAAATAGCATAGTCAACATGTTGATTCAACTGGTAGGTAAGAATAATTTCTACGTTGTTTCTATACGACGCGGGCAAATTCAAGAAACCAAAATTCAAGCCAGTAGAGAAACGAACTTTCGTATTATATCAAGACACCTGGACGCAGAAAATAAAAGTTACTATACATATCAATTAAAAAGTGCTAAGGGATTGATTATTGTCATAAAAGGCATAGATAGTTCTGTTCCTACAGAGGAAATAAAATCTGCCATAGAGCTAGAGGGGTATGAGGTAAAATCTGTTCATAACATTTTGAACAGGAATAACATTTCTCAACCAATGCACCGCGTTGAAATATCGTTTGATTCATCGGTTCTCAAAACCAAAAATTCAGTTCATCCCATATACAACTTGCGCTACCCACTCAACGGAAGAATAACTGTTGAGGAGCCATTAAAACGAAAGGGTCTTTCCCAATGCACAAACTGTCAGGAATATGGGCATACAAAATCATATTGTAAATTGCCTCACGTATGTGTTGTTTGTGGCGACGCTCTTAAAACCGCCGAATGTAATCGTTCTAAAGCTGACGCGAATGTTAAGAAATGCAGCAACTGTGGCGAAAATCACACGGCAAACTATAGGGGTTGTAGAGTCTTCTTGCATTTAAAAAAACCTGCTTTAGTTCAAAAATATACTCACTCCCAATATGGTCCGTCACATGCGCCCAGCCAAGCCGCTGGCTCTATTGCTAGTACTTCACAAACAAACAATCAAAACCAATCATATGCCCAAGTCTTAAAAGGAAACCCTAATGCGAAAAATCCCCCGAGTACTTCTAACGCAAAGCAACCTCCATACGCTAATGTTCCTAGGGAAGGTCTACAAATGCCTTCTGGAAATATGCCTACCTCAATTGAACATTTAATTCAAACTATGAATAACTTCATGGCCACTATGCAGAACATGTTTCAGGAAATGACGCGAAAGCAGAACATGCTCCTGCAAGTTCTACTCAACAAAAAATGAACCAGTTAAAAATATATTTCTGGAATGCAAACGGGTTATCCCAACATAAACACGAAGTTGCAAACTTTCTTCATAGGCATGAAATCGACGTACTTCTTGTCTCTGAAACACACTTTACTCATAAAAACTGCTTTAGGGTAAATGGATACCTTACGTATGACACAAAACATCCCAGCGGACGAGCTTGTGGTGGCACAGCCATAATTGTGCACAAACACATCAGACACTTACCATTGCCAGAGTTCGAAGAAGATTGTATCCAGGCCACATCTATAAATCTTTCTGATTTCAATCTAACGTTAACATCTGTTTATTGTCCCCCGAGGCACAAAATTGTACACGATAAATTTCTCAACTTCTTCTCCACATTGGGCCAGAATTTCATTGCTGCTGGCGACTACAACGCTAAACATACATATTGGGGCTCCAGACTTATTAGTCCTAGAGGTAATCAGCTATATAATACCGTAACTGCAAATAATTTTGATGTGGTATCGAGTGGTGAGCCTACCTATTGGCCAACCGACTTCAATAAGCAACCAGACCTTATTGACTTTGCTGTAATTAAAAACATCAAGCGCGATCAGATACTAGTTTCAGATACTAGTTAAAGTTTGACGCCGCAGCTGCAAACTTTATTTCCTATCCAAACAGAAACACAAATTGGTTAAAGTATAAAATGTATGTGAGCTCTCACCTATCACAGTGCATTCCCCTAAAAAATTCATCTGACATCCAAATAGCTGTCGACCGATTTACAGAAGTCTTGGATACTGCAGCAACAAATGCAACCCCAATCAAGCGGACAATTAAACGCGCTCCTTACAATACATCGACGGATATAGAGACCCTTATCAGAGAAAAAAGGAAGTTAAGAAGACAATGGCAAAACAGTCGTTCCCCAACCACTAAGGCCCAACTACAATTATGCCTGACCACTCTTCGCAACAAATTGAGACAGAACCACGAGTCTGCAATAGAAGGCTATCTAAACAGCCTAGACGCCACAAAAAACTCCAATTATAGCTTATGGAAGGCTGTACGGCATATGAAATGCCCTATAACCCAAGAATCTCCATTAAGACTGGAAAACCGCACTTGGGCCAAAAACACACATGAAAAATTAAACGCTTTCGCGGGCCACCTTGAGAAAGTTTTCACGCCACATGATGCACATACTTGTTCCTGTCATCTAATCATTCCTGATAAGGTAAACCATCCATGAAAATTTAACATAACTCAAGTAAAATCTGCAATAGAAAATGCGAATATTAGAAAATCTCCCGGACCTGACCGCATCACAGGGTCAATGATAAGAAACCTACCATCGTCTGCTTCCAGAATCTTGCTGCTCATTTTTAACGCTATATCAAGAGTCGGATACTTCCCATCCTCATGGAAGAGGTCTATAATTGTTGTGATTCCCAAGCCAGAAAAATATGCTAGCCAGGTTGCGTCGTACAGACCCATAACTTTATTGTCAATCTTATCGAAGCTTTTCGAAAAAATACTCGTTTTAAGTATAACTTCTCATCTAAATGAACACGACATCATCCCGGATCACCAGTTCGGATTCAGAGCGAAACATGGTACAATAGAACAAGTGCATAGAATTGTCATTATTAGATCGGCGTTTGAGAAAAAGCAATACTGCTCAGCCCTGTTTATAGACATTTCCCAAGCATTTGACAAAGTTTGGCATGATGGGCTACTCATCAAAATAACACGAATGCTTCCTCAAAACACTCACAAGCTTCTGGAGAGCTATCTAACAGGCAGAACATTCATAGTAAGGTCGCAAGATAAATACTTCCCCCTCAAGAAAATTACTGCTGGTGTCCCCCAAGGCAGCATATTAGGACCGCTTATTTATATAATATACACAGCGGATATGCCAACAAACCTGAGCACGCATACCTCTACATTTGCATACGACACAGCATTTATTAGCGTTAACCATGACCCAAAAGTCGCATCGCAAAATCTGCAGTCCCACATCAATGAACTAGAGGCCTGGCTAGCAAAATGGAGAATAAAGGTTAACCCGGCTAAATGTGCTCACTTAACTTTCACGCTCAGAAGACAAACGTGCCCAGCTGTAAAAATAAATAACATCACTGTTCCGGTAGAAAACCATGTTAAGTACTTGGGAATTCATATAGATAGACGCTTGACCTGGTCGCGTCATATTGAAGCGAAAATAACGGCTATGAAACTTAAAGCAGCTCAACTACATTGGCTTCTCGGTCGAAACTCAAACTTGTCCTTAGACAACAAAATTCTCTTATACAAGTCCATCATAAAACCAATATGGATATATGGCATCCAATTATGGGGTACTGCATGCGCATCTAACATCCAAAAGCTTCAAAGAAGACAGTCGAGAATATTACGACAAATTGTCTGCGCCCCATGGTATATACGTAATGATATTATCCAGAGAGATCTCAATGTCCCCACTATACAGGAGGAAATTAAAAAATATTCAATAAGTTACATCGATAAACTAATGGCCCACCCTAACTACCTCGCTCGGGGTCTGCTTCAGTTCGAAGGTCACCAGAGGCTAAAAAGAGCCGATACTTTGAGCCTAACTAGAAGACATTTTTAAAATTAGAATACAGCAGTTAGTGGTTACACTGGTAACAACTAATAAACAACAAGTAGAATAAAGATTTGAATACATATTGTAAATTTCGATAAGAAAGAGTCAATAATAAAAATAAATTTAAAATAAAAAAAAAAAAAAAAAAAAACATATGGTCCGGAAGTATTTGCTATTGAAATTCAGCAAGATCGGTCCACAAATGGCTGAGATATGAGTAAAAAAACAGCCGTCTAACCGTCCAATTAGACGTGATATAACCATACCAACACTGTATTACCAAAACGAAATAAACATACCATGCAAACCAATTCAATTTTGGTTTCTTAGGTCATACAGTGGCTATGGTAATACAGTGTTGGTAATATGTTTTTTTTTTTTTGTTGTTTTTTTATACCCTTCACTACAAGTGGTGGATTTTATTTGTAATGTGTTAAATTTTACGCATACACATTAATGCATGTATATGATATGCCGCTCAAATAAAGTAACAAACTCATGGACTCAATATATTTGAATTTAACGCTTGTTCAGTAAAATCAATCGTAGCCGAGTTGTTAAGTTCTCTCCTGAGACTGATGATATTGCCAGTTCAAATCCCAAAAATAATTTTTTTTCATTTTTTTTATTTAATTATATTATGTTCTAAAAAACGGTTTTAAGATTATGAAACGAATTTCAAACATCAACTTTGGCAAAAGAAGAAACGGGCTTAGGTACATATATATGTAAATTTGACGAACTGAAAAGTTGGCGTGGCTCAATTAATATTTATTTATACCTATCTATAGAATCTATCTATGGATTAAAAACCATAAATAGTTCAACAAAAATAACCACAATACTAATTTTATCTATATAGATAGATTCTATATAGAATGTTATTTTTGTATATAACTTTTTGTTCTTATCTCATCATGGTGAAGGGTATATAAGATTCGGCAGAGCAAATATAGCACTTTTGCTTGTTTTTGCAAACAGTTTGTTGTGTTTGATAAGTAATGAAATATTTTTTTGGGGTAAAACTTTAGGTAAAAATAGTTTAAAATAATGGAATAATAAAATTAATCTTAAATATGTATGTAAGTAAGTTTCCTTGTTTTCGATATATTTTTATTAAAATGAAAAGGTTTCGATGACAGTAGGTGCAAGACTACAATTTTAACTTAATTTGTAACTAAGTCGTTGTATGCCTTTATGTTGAAAGTATTTTGTGCCTGATGTTGTAAGATGTTTTGTTAAATGTTTTCTAATTTATTTGTATGTGTAAATGTTTTTTATTATCTTTAAGATTAATGTTTTCACACTAAACTACATGCTAAAATTTTAATGTGATTTGTTCGTTTGTGTGCATAATGACGATCGTAATTATTATGATTATACCAGCTACGACTGAATATAGATACAACATACAATTACAACTACAAGTACGTGTTAGCCCAGTTACCGTGTGACAATTATAGCGATGATGGTGGCGATGTAGATGATAATGATTTTTAGTAAAACATTGCATGCCAGCTCATAATAACCTTTAAATGACACCATTACACACGTGATAATTGCGCTGTAAAATAGATACAAATGGCGCTCATAACACACACGGCTACAATTTTTTTTTTTTTTTTTTTTAACGATAAACCAACACTCAGGGGATGCCCCCTATATATGCAGTGCATTGTGTTGATCGGGAAAATAAGGTTTGGGAAGGAGGAAAGAGGGAATAGTGTTTGTGGACATTTGACTTGAATCTTAATAAATTATAAGTACCGGGAAAGACCTCTGCGGGAAGTTTATTCCACATACGGATAGTTCGACTGAAAAACGAACTTTCTCTATAATGCGTTGTGCGAAACACAGGACAATTGACTACAAACGGATGTGAACCACTGGATGAGCGAGTGTTACGAAGAAATACTCGGGCGGGTGGAATAAGTTCACTTATTTCAGTGGAACACCTCCCATGGTAATATCGATAGAAAAGTGTCACACAACCCACATTCCGACGATGAGTCAATAGAGTTGGATACCCTACTGTCATTGATGAGCTTCACCGCCCTCCTTTGTACACGGTCCAGAAGGTTCAAAAAAGACTTTGAAGCCCCTGCCCATATATGGGAGTTGTATTCCATCTTCGGTCGGATATAGGTGGTATAGATAGTAAGGAGATCGGAGGAAGTGAAGTAAGTCTTGCACCGTTTTAAAAAACCTAAACACTTGAATGCCTCTTTCGACACTTTAAAAACGTGTTTATTCCAGCGGACATCGCACTGTATTCTCATGCCCAGAACATCAAGAGTATCCGATTCCTTAATATCAATGCCACCCATTAATACAGATGACATAGTTGGTCTTACGGCCCGTCTGTGGGTCAACATACAACATTGGGTCTTGCGTGCATTAAATTCGACCCTATTCGCTTGACCCCACTCAGAGATTGCAGCTAGGTCCTGATTAAGAGTGTCATTCATATTTTGGCTTTTGCCCCCAATCTCAACTACAATAAAGATTATAATAAAGATTATAAGGGTATTCATTTCAAAATTTTTTTGGTTGGAAAAATGGAAAAAAGGAAAATTACACCTTATTGACGTGAATGGTATTTTTTTAGTCAAAGGTACAAAACTGTCAAAAACAAAAATCTGTCATATAATTCTTGGAAGTAATTGATATTTTTCAAGATGCCAAATAAAAGAGTTAAAATTGAATTAATTGATTATTTAATTGTCACGTCATTTTTATGTTTTTTTTATATATTTTTTTGTATAGAATTAATTTTTAATTTAGTTTTGAAAAACGACGTTTAAAAAAAAGTAAAATTTGATTTAATAAAAATGCAGTTTAAAGAATCATAGTTGATGATCTTAAAAAGAGATGTAAATTTTAGTGCTTTTTGTGAAAAATAACAACATTTTTAATATGGTGGCAACTACACTCAATAGGACGTTTGTGAATTGCCAACTCTTTAAAAATTGTAAAATTATAATTTTCCAATCTGATTTTTTTACACTTGGTTAAAGCTTGTTTAAATTGCAACTTTCGGTGGATAAGTTTTTCCTTGTGTTTGTTGTAACAAAAATTACATTTTTCCACTTTTCCATTTTTCCAACAAATAAAAAAACTGAAATGAATACCCTTTATAATTAATTTAAATAACAACTTGAGCTTTGTCTATTGTATGTTAATGTAACCGTATTATAAGCTCATTTTATTAATATTTTTAGGTTTAGGATTTAAGAATCAGAAAAGTTAAGTTTTGAGCAAATATATGTTGTGTTTTTTTTTTTAAATTAAAATAGTCCCCACCAACTAACGCTTTTGTCAAAGCCAAGTGAAAATATATTCATATTATCAACAAATCCATTATTAGATTATTCAACACAGCGACTGGTAAATTAGGGTACGTTAAGTTTGTCATTCCATGAATAATAATTAAACAAATTCCCTTAAGATCACATTAAGATCAGGTGCCGTACATCATCATTTTGGCGAAAGTAAGGTTATTGCTAAAGATATTTCCAGACAGAGTCTGGCATGGTGCTCTCTTGTCAAATCTTATTGCAATTGGTGTCGGTGATAATTTTTCTCGATTTATATCGAGTTTTCTCAGAGATTGCACTATACGAGTTGATACAGAAGGTGTTTCGCCAAACGAGTTCAAGATTACTTCAGGGGTGCTGCAAGGATACGTTCTTTCTCTTACTCTATTTTTTTTTCTTCTTAATGACCTCCTATAATAAACTTCTTACCCTTTTCACTCTTTTGCAGATAACAGTAACCTTTAGAATTTGTTTTCATTTAAATAGACCATGCAGATCCGATGTTGTTGCCAATGAGGCAAAACCTGAAGGATAAGCTTGGACAAGACCTTGATATAGTCTCGGAATGGTGCCAGGGAAATAGCGTCGATTTGTATGCCTGAAAGATGACCTGTTGCATGGTAATGCATAAACGCGTGACGGATTTAGCTGCCTCATCTGTAGATATGGGTGGTATAATTATTGAAGAAATATAATCTCTTGATGTTCTAGGCGTGAATATACAATGTAATGTCCGATGGAAAAAACATATATTCCAGGTTTCGAAAGAAGCATTAAAGTGCCTCGGGTTTTTAAAATGGTGTAAGATATACTTCACTCCCTCGATCATCCTACTATTTATACCACCTAAATATATCCGACGGCGAGTGGAATACAACTCTCATATATGAGCCGGTACTTCAAAATTTATTTTTGAGCTTCTCGACGGCGTGCATGAGAGGGCAAAGGGCATCCAATTCTACTAACTTCCTGGAGCACCGTCACAATGTGGGTTGTATTTGCCTGTTTTATCTTTACTACAAGGGGTGAAATAAGGGATCTGGTTCTCGAAACCCGTACGATTATTCATGAAACACGTTTTACCTCAAGAGCCCATCCTTTTGTGGTGGATTGGCCGGTGAATCATACAATGCATTACACGGAAGATTTGATTTTTGGCCGGACTGCTCGCATGTAGAATAACCTTCCTGCTGAAGTCTTACTTCACACATTCAACATTAATAAATTTTCATTTCCCTAATCTATTTTCCTACACGGAAAGAATTATTTACTAAATAAGGCTTGAACTCTTAATACCTGTGTGGCTTGGTCCCTTAAGTACCTGAAATTTAAATTGGTAGTTAGAAATATATATGTGTTTTCGCATCAAAGTTCTGACATGAAAGATAACTTCTTCCACACTATCTCAATCATTCAAGTCAATTGGTACCGGTATACTGAGGATTTTATAATCATTTAAATTTTTTGCATCGTAACAGCGTGAAGTTAATTAACAAGGGGAATTGACTAAAGAGCGACATGGAAATAAGCGAGTAGAGGGCTGATCGATGAGAACAGGTAGTTGAAATTTAGATTTTGGACAGATAATTACATTATTTACATTAAAAGATTTAGCACGCAATCCATTTACAATTAAATAAAATTTAACTCTTTTTAATTTAAACAAAAAAGAACATTGGTTTCATTAAAATCCTACACTCACATAAAAACCCCCTTTGGGAAGTGTGATAAATTAGTTCTACGATTACTTTCGTCTATTTTCAAATAAAAAAACAACTTATTAGTTGTTAGTGAAGTCATTTGAGAAATTAAATTTATGATTTTATTTACCACAAGAATGATACTTTTCAGAAAGCATCATATGACGAGTATTCATGACAACTACATCACAATTTCTATTGTGGTCGTCTGTTTTAAGTACTTTATTATTTCATTGTTAATACAAATAAATCAAAAACAAATCTATCGTCTACATTCTTTTGTATAACTGTGTGTACATTAGAGTGGGTCAATTTGTTCGGGCCCAAAAAAAGTGACAAAGCGTATAGCAAAATCGTAATCTACGGCAATTTCTAAGAATTTTCCTAAAGAAACCATGGTTCGAATATTAAAATCGAGCTTCCGGTTTTTGACTTGAAAGTTTGGTGCTCAGAAAATCTAAAAAAAAACAATACTTTTTTGGAAATATTTATTGGAGTTGGTGAATAGTTGGCCTGTATCGCTGAAAGAGGGCTTGTTTAAAAGGAAATTTTCTCAGCTTTATATATCTGTGCTCATTTTTAAAATTCTGTACATAAATAATTGGTTAGGAGAGTTTTGTCAAAATGTTCATAGTCGAGCTGGTAAAATAAAAATAAATGTATTTTATTTTTTTTTTTTAACCCAATTTTCTATTTTAAATTTACTACCTTTTAAAAAAAGAAAATAAATGAAAAAAATAAAATGAAATTACACAAATAGGTTCATTTTAAAAAAATAAACGCAATGTTATGCGCTACGCAATAAGAAATGCAGTAAAGTATGTAAGTGAAAGAGCTCTCAACAACTTAAAAAAAAATAACATTTCAAGAGAATGCTAAAAAATAACTGTATCAGTGTGACAAGCTGTCATAAATGTACTGCTTCAAAGTGGAAACTCGCCATATAAAATGCATGTCTTCCTTACAAACCTGCTTCGTTTGAAGCTCCATTATTTATTGGGTAACGACTTCAATAAAAATGTGTACTGGCCAAACCAGAAATTAAACCATTACATCCTGGGCCACAAGGCCCAACATAACCTTTAAACCATAATAGCACTTATTAACTTATGCGCTTAATACGAGTTTTTGAACATTTTTTTAATATTGCTGGCTATTCTTGAAAACGCATCGAAAAAGTGAAAATTTTTATTAAAAAGAAATTTTTTTTGTTTACCATACATTTCTAAAATGGAATAAACGTGAGAATTTTACCGGTAAATTGTGTGAACGATAGAATTACGAACTTTTCAGTTTCTCATTACCTATTTTTTTTTTTTTTTAATTATGGCCCTTATTATGTTAAACGTAACGCAAAAGAATAACATTGAAAGCAAAACAAATTCATAAATATTTTGTAATTTTGTTGTTGCTTTCTACAAAAATTCATGAATCGTTTTAAAATGTTCAACCTATGTTTCTTTTCTAACTATATTTCAGGAATTTCCAATTTAACTTCAAAAATTTTCAATTGCAACTTCTGAAAGAGTCAAATTGTGTTTCAGAAATGTATGTTTTTATAGCTGCTAGAATTGTACTACAAGCATCTACCGGTTACTAGGGTTACCGGCACATATTCATTGAACCGAGCGATTTGTACAATTGCTTACCAATGTTTCCCACGTGCCAAAGAATGTAATCGAGATGATATTTTGGCAGTTACTATTAAAAACCGCAACAGAATACCACGAATTGATAGCAAAAAATACATTGTATGTAAATTGCAGCTATAGGCCGAAACTAAATTTATTTACCTCCGGCTTCGCCAGTATTTTTTTTATATTTTTTTTATTTTTATCGGTTCCTTTTTTTAAGTTGTGAATTTTCCAAAAAAATTGCGTTTTAATAAAAAATAGAATAATAATAAAAAATATTTATTTTTTTATTTTTTTATTTTCAGTTTTTGCTGAAATTTTATTTTAAGAAATTTTAGTTTAATTAAGTTTTGATTAATCAATTCTATGGCATTTTGACAAAATATCTTAGGTCAATATTAAAAAGTTGAAAAAATGGTGTTAATCGTACGAATTTTCATTAAAAAACATTTTTGCTTAAATTTTTAAAATTTTGTATTATGAACAGAATTTTTTGTTCAATTTCGGTTTATTTTATTTTTTAACAAAAATGCTTTTTTCACCGAGTTTTTCTTTAATCTTTTCTGCTCTCTTATCTCCACATAAGATGTTTTGCCAAAATGCCGCAGAATTATTTTATTTTAATCAACTTTGAATTAAAATTTAGTCAAATTATTTTATTTAACTTTTGTATATCAAAACTGTAACAGTTTTAGGTGTCCTATCAACTTGACTATGATTATTTTGACAAAAACCTCTTAACCAATTATTTTTGTACAGAATTTTAAAAATGAGCATGGATATCGATGGTTTTCTTCCGCAACCACGTAACTCAATTTTTTCAGATTTTTGGTTTTAACTTGGAAAATAATCAGTAAATACCGCCTTACAATTTTGCAATTTTTTTGTTTGGCGGAACATCGGAATTTTTCCTAATTCTTGGACTATAAAAGAATATATAGCAAAAAGTTTCAAACATTTGGTAAAAAAAAGAGTATTTTGTCTCTCCTGAAAAGTAGTTGTTTTTGAGTTACGAGGTTGCGGAAGAAAACCATCGATGTACAAAGCTGAGAAAATTTCCTTTTAAACAAGCCCTCTTTCAGCCCTATTCATCAATTGCCAAAAAAGTATTATTTTTTTCAGATTTTCTGAGCACCAAACTTGCAAGTCAAAAACCGGAAGCTCGATTTTGATTTTCGAACCATGGTTTCTTTGGGAAAAGTTCTTAGAATTTTGCGTAGATTACGATTGTGCTATTAGCTTGGTGGGCAAAAAAATTGACCCACCCTAATGTACATACATATATAAAAACATGTGCTACGTACATAATTGAGTGAGTACAATTTAAATGTTGTACAAATTGATGTTGTAGTAAATTTGAATTCCTTTGGAATTGCTACAATGAAATTTAATGTTTCACCCCAAATTTGTTGTATATGTGTAGAATGTGTAAATATGTATATTGATTTTCTATTTAGAGCTGTAACCACTGACAAGAACTTTGTCTTAACCCGAAAAAATCGAAATGCATTATTATTCATAAGCGATTGCTTAATCTTGATCGTGTTTTTGACGTTAGACTTAACAACAAGCAAATCGAAATCGTAACTTCTGTCAAAAACCTGGGAATTATATTTAACGACATTCTCTCCTGGACTAATCACGTCAACAGTGCTGTGGGACGAACATATGGAATGTTAAGAACACTCTGGGCCACTCAACATTGCACCCCTTTAAATATTAGAATGCTTCTTGCTAAAGCTTATTTAATACCATCTTTGCTCTATGGGTGTGAAATTTTCTCGAATTGCGATGCTGTTAGTAAGCGTAAACTAAAATCCATCTACGGGAATATTGTGAGATATGTTTTTGGTATCAGAAGATATGGCTCAGTATCCATGTTTAACACAAAACTTTTTGGAATCTCATTTGAAAACCTCCTTAAACTACGAACTCTTTTGTGTTTGCACAAGATTGTCTATGAGAAAACACCAAAGTATCTATATGACTTACTTAGATGTGGGAGATGCAGTAGGAGTAAAAGAATTATCGCCATAAGATATAGAACGCTTGTATCTGAATGGCAATTTTTTATCAATGCCATACGCCTCTGGAACGAACTACCATATCACATCCAGCTATATAGTAACGCATCAAAATTTAAAATTGAAGTTCTAAAACTGTACGCTTAGCGTCTCGATTTATTGTTTAATGATTTGATGTTTATGATTTTGTTTTTATGATTTTGTTCTTATGATTTTAAATTGTTCAATCACTTTTAATATTATTTTTATGATAATTTATTTATAATTTTTGTTAAAATGTTTAAATTAGATATTTTTACTATTTATTATATGAGATTCTTTAAGTTAATTCTTATAAACAAATTAACCTGTTTAGCTTTATAAAATCCTATGCTGTAATTATAAGATTTAATCTTGTAGCATAGGACAGTCAATGAAATAAATAAATAATAATAATAATAATAATAATTATAATCGGCAACAATGTCAAATGTTTATGTATTGTCTCCATTTTGGTGTATTTAAAGCCGCAGCATTAAGCCCTTAGTTAATTATCTCATTTCAAATTTAAATTGAAAAATAGTCAAAATTTAATTTTCTTTATTTGCTAATATTTTATTATGAAATGATAATTTTTCTTTTTATATTTTGTTTGGCTCATTTATTTGTTACGCTTTATTATGTTCAATGTCATTAGTCATATTGTGATGAAAGTGTGACAAAATACAAAATTAAAATCTACTCTAAGCTTTCAATAGAGGTAGCAAACGGCGGAAAAATATTATAGAAATTCTAAATTAAAAAAAAAAAAACGAAATGAAAATAATTAAAGATTAAAACGAATGAATATTGTTATGAAATGAAATTCATGCTGTGAAATGCTTCCAGCATTTGCTTTTACTTAACTCATTTTTCATTTCATTTTTTTGTTTTTTACAAGAACACAAACATTAAAAGAAGCTATCGGAAAAAATATGCCAAGAACAATTGTCGCCCCACAAATACAAAAGGCCTTTTTGAAAAAATATCAACAACAGTGCGAACAAGCAACGCAAGTCGTCGAATCATCAAAAAATCTGTTGTAGCAATAGTACAAATATTTAATACCACTACTGGTAGCAGCAGTAGTCGTTGCTAGTTATTCTTTCATTTCGTATTTGTTGCTGTTGTTTGCAGCAGAAGTATGAGAGCAAAGGATTCTGATTCTCACTAATTAAAACTAATTTTTATGATAAAAGTAAAAAACAAAAATAAATCTATGAAAGCAACAATAAAAAATAATGTCTCTTCAAAAACAAACACATTCTTGAAACAATATATCGTCGAATACAACGCAAAAGACCCTATCTAAAATTTTTTAAATTTTACAGGAGAAGAAATTAACTATTTACCCCCGATTTGAAAGTATCAAAGCTTTATAAATTGCAGTATGACTTAGAATACACAATCGAATTAATATGTAAAATTTATATACTTTTATAAAGATGTAATTTCTGGTGATACTTCGAACTGATTTAAAAGGCAATAGTGCTGAAAGAGCCCTAAAATGATAAGTTGCAAAGGTTTTTCAACGTCACGACTTATTAATCACCTTTAATTAGTCCATAAGCTTGACATAAATATACGCCAAGTAAAGGTTAGGTTACCCATTCGCGAGGGAGCCACAAATGAATCATTGGGTGAAATATTTGCCTGTTGTGTTGCCGAGGACGGAATGCCCGTTTAGGCACTAAAAACTTTAAAGTAGATCTAGAATATCTTCATTCTTAAAACGACAACGTACTGGCGGAATCAACGATTTTGGAAAATTCGTCAGCTTTATTTATTAAAACACGAAGAACTTAAAACAAAATTGAAGGAATCAAATAATGTCATGGAAGGTTTTAAACTGTGATCGACGAATTGACAGATATTTGATAAAATAAGCATGTTTATATTACTATTCGTTTTTATAGTGCTGAAACAAAATAATTTGAAACATGTTATCCTGGCTAAGAGGTTTTGTTTGCAACTTTTCAAAAATATAGTTGAAGTCTACAGATTCCTATAGACATAGTTGAAGTCGATCCGTACGTTCGCGACCGGCAAATAGGCCAATTTCACTACTGTCAGCCAAAGTTAACTTCTATTTTGCATACGTTCGTGACCATACGTTTGTAACTTTTATTATGAAAACTTAAACTCGATGAAATCCATCTTTTGCACTAAACATACAGCTACCCAAATGCTGTTGAATCGAAAAAAATGCTAGGAAAAGTTTTGTTTTCTATATTATTTGTACATCAAAAGCGAACGCACGTACGTTTGTGAACCCAGGCAATGCCCATATATATAAAAGCAGTTTCATTATAATATCCTAAATTTGTATCTTTGAATTAAAAGAAAAATATGTTAAGATGGCTCAATTATTTAACGGCGTAAACAAACTTTCGTGGCGCCATTTTTATTTTAGTTTTTATAACAACTACACTGAAAGAATTTTCTTCGCAATACCAATGAATTTTGACATTAATCCCATGAAAAATTGCATTAAAAAGGAACCCATGCAGCGCTTCGTTGGATCAATGAAACCTGTTTCATTAAAATGTATTTAATGAAAGATTACATTAGATCTATGAATATTATTCATTGGATGAATACTTTCAATAAAGTAAAAATATTTTTTTTTTTAATTTTATTTTTTCTTATTTTATTTTTTATTTTTTTTATTGTCTCTGGCAGGAATCGATCGCGCAACCTCGGTGCTAAAAGACTAGCTCACTACCAGCTAGCCTACCAGGGCAGTGTAGTTTTTGGATAAAAAAATTATGTTTTTTACTCAATTAAGCGTAAATATGAGATTAAATTGTCCATAACAACAATAACAACGTTGCTTGAAAGTTTTTGGTTCATTACTATAATGACATTTTTCATTGTCATAATGAAAATCTAAATTTGTGAAAGCTTTATTGAAATATGTTGCTTTTATAAAAAAACTTTTGATTTCATAAATTTAATGGCATATTACATTAGATGTATGAAATAATTAAATCTTACATTGTTTGATTAACTATTAATTATTTTTTTAAGGAAACTATAATTTTGTATTAATTTGTGAATATAGTTAGGTTTGTATATTGTTTTTTTTATGTTCCCAATTAAAATTTTCTGTTTAACTTGGACAAACTTATGTTTTGATATATCCAATGAAATTTTTAACGTAATTACGAAATCTAATGAAGCGATTTTAACGAAAATACTTCATTATAACTATGAAATTCCATTTAGACAATGAAATTTTCGTTTACCCAAGGAAAATTTTTTATGAAAATGATTCATTAAATATATGAAGCATTTTTCTTTTAGTGTATGAGGAAAAAACAGACACAATGTCAGAAGCAAATTACATGAACATTAGACTGGTCGCATCTTGTATGGGACATATTTTTTTTTAAATTTAATTGTTTGCGCTGCTTAAAATATGAGGTTTGGTGTAAGAAATCATGATCTCATTTTTCAGGTCAATCCGACGGTGCCTAGTCGTGCCGGGTGGGGCCCAAAGTTCCCCATATTATAAAAAAAAAAAAAACATCTTTTCTATCAGATCTTTATAGTTATAAAGCCGAAAATCAAAAATATGGCTTCGTTACGATCTTCCGCAGAGAAAGTACTTCAATTGTGCCAAATTTCAGCTTCCTATGTCATCAGATGGCTTCAGAAAGTTGCGGAAAGAATAGGACATACATGCAAACATCCTGACATACTAAGAAATTATATATTGTATAGATAGATTAACATAACATATGTTCGCGCAACTTAAAAATGCTTTAGCTTATTGAAAAACTAAAAAAAACCGAAATTACGCAATAAAATTTACTTTAAGAAAGGTAAAACGTTTTTCTTATATGCGCAGTCGTTTTAGAAACATAATTTTTTTTCTGGAAAAAAAAATATTTTTTTTTTTTAAATTTCGGATTTTTTTTTTCCATTAAAATTCATTTATTCAAATATTTAATTAATTCAAACAAGGTATTGCCTCAGCGACCATAGGACATTATTGAGGCCAGTTGGCAAAGAACTTCATACTAAACAATAAATACAAAAAATAAAATTTTCATACATATTAATAAAAAAGAAAAGAGAAATAAAAAATAAAAAATTAAAATAAATTTTTATGATATTATTATTTTTGTTTTTAAAAATTCATAAAAAATGAAAAATGAAGACATATTAAAAACAACATTGCAAACAAAACAAGCTATAAATGATTAAAATCTGTAAACAACTTTTGATTTTATGTATTCACAAAAGATGTGGCGGTTTAATAATATTCTTAAATTAATTAAAATTTTTCGTCTTTTGTGAATACATAAAATCAAAAGTTTCTTACAGATTTTAATCATTTATAGCTTGTTTTGTTTGCAATGTTGTTTTTTATATGTCTGCATGAATTTTTTATGAATTTTTAAAAACAAAAATTCCGAAATTTTAATAAAAATATTATTTTTTTTCCAGAAAAAAAAATTATGTTTCTAAAACGATAAGAAAAACGTTTTACCTTTCTTAAAGTAAATTTTATTGCGGAATTCCGGTTTTTTTTTAGTTTTTCAATAAACTAAAGCGTTTTTGAGTTACGCGAACATATGTTGTGCAACCTCCTTAATTTTCGAAATAACGGTATATCTCGAAAACCAAAGCCAACATAACGAAAAAAGTTTTAACTTTCTTAAAGTAAATTTTATTGCGGAATTTCGGTTTATTTAGTTTTTCAATAAACTAAAGCGTTTTTGAGTTACGCGAACATATGTTGTGCAACCTCCTTAATTTTCGAAATAACGGTATATCTCGAAAACCAAAGCCAACATAAAGAAAAAAGTTTCAACTTTCTTAAAGTAAATTTTATTGCGGAATTTCGGTTTTTATTTAGTTTTTCAATAAACTAAAGCGTTTTTGAGTTACGCGAACATATGTTGTGCAACATCCTTAATTTTCGAAATAACGGTATATCTCGAAAACCAAAGCCAACATAAAGAAAAAAGTTTCAACTTTCTTAAAGTAAATTTTATTGCGGAATTTCGGTTTTTATTTAGTTTTTCAATAAACTAAAGCGTTTTTGAGTTACGCGAACATATGTTGTGCAACCTCCTTAATTTTCGAAATAACGGTATATCTCGAAAACCAAAGCCAACATAAAGAAAAAAGTTTCAACTTTCTTAAAGTAAATTTTATTGCGGAATTTCGGTTTTTATTTAGTTTTTCAATAAACTAAAGCGTTTTTGAGTTACGCGAACATATGTTGTGCAACCTCCTTAATTTTCGAAATAACGGTATATCTCGAAAACCTAAGCCAACATAAAGAAAAAAGTTTCAACTTTCTTAAAGTAAATTTTATTGCGGAATTTCGGTTTTTTTAGTTTTTCAATAAGCTAAAGCGTTTTTGAGTTGCGCGAACATATGTTAATCTATCTATACAATATATAATTTCTTAGTATGTCAGAATGTTTGCATGTATGTCCTATTCTTTCCGCAACTTTCTGAAGCCATCTGATGACATAGGAATCTGAAATTTGGCACACTTGAAGTACTATCACTGCGGAAGATCGTAACGAAGCCATATTTTTGATTTTCGGCTTTTCAACTAGTTAACTTTAAAGATCTGATAGAAAAGATGTTTTTTTTATAATATGGGTAACTTTGGGCCCCACCCGGCACGGCTAGGCACCGTCGGATTGACCTGAAAAATTAAGTCATGATTTCTTACACCAAACCTCATATTTTAAGCAGCGCAAGCAATTAAATTAAAAAAAAAAAAAAAAATTGCGACCAGTCTAATGTTCATCCGTTTGTGACCGAATATTATAAACCTTCTGTAAAACAGCCATTTTGACAGACATGCACAATTACATGTGACTTGAAAAGTTGACAAGTCAGATGTAAAAAGCATGTCGTCTGCATGCACCTTTAACATTTATCAATTTACTGGCTACATAATTATAAGTGTTGTTCGACCTTTTTAGATTACTCTAAATAGTTTATATAGTTTACAATATGCATGCTTTTAAGGTCACTCATTTGATTTTTGTATTTTTATGTAGTCGATATAAAACCGGTTATTTTTAAAATGCTTAACAAAAAAACGGGGTTTCTTGAAACAGCAGCTTTTCGGAATATTCGAAACCCGGATTTTGAAAAAAGTCGAACAATCGATCTCCCTAGTAAAAATTTACTTTGCCGCAGAAAATAAAAAGTATGTAAAGTAGCAGAGCCCCTGCTGATTTAGCTGCTTTTTTAACCAAATTCATATGAAAAGTAAATGACTACATATCAACTTATCTTTAACTTAAAATTGCTTCTATTGCAATTTCTATGATCGAAGCTTTATTGTGATTTGTTGTTTTTGCTCCTACATTTGCTGTGTATTTTAAAATATTTCTGACATTTAAAATCTCAGCACTTCTTTTCTATCTATAATATAAAAATATTATTCTTTATATTAAGTTTTAATTTAAATGCAAAAGTCCACTGAGAATTTGTTAAGGATAAAGTTCTATCAGGTTTTGGTTTCCCTTTTCTTTTTTTTAAAGAAAGGACATTTTAAAACAAAATGCAATGAAAACTTAAATAAGAAATAATTTCCAACAAAAATAAAAGCAGGAAAATAATAAAAAAAAAAGAGAAAATTATGCAAAAATCTCTGTTTTATAAATTAAACAGAGACTCCCTTAATAAATAAAATACAAACTTAAATATAAAATATAAAACTCTCCGTGGAGTTACTACTGACTACGCAATAGACAAACAAAACAAAACCAAACCGAACTGAACCAAATGAAACCAAACCAAACCAAAGAATAAACATTTTACTTGAAATTGCTCTGGGTTGGCAACCGAGATAACGAGAAAGTAATTTATGAACAATGGACATTTAATGGAAACCAGAGGAAAAAAAAAAGAACTTTGAAATGAAAAAAAGCGAAATACAACCTCAACTCAAAAACAAAAAAAGTAAAGAGCTCATAAAACAATATGAAATGAATGAGTTAAAATTACGAAAGAACAAAAAAAAAGTGTTTATAAATGAATGAATTTAATTCGAGAAAACTTGTATGCACATTTTTAATATTTTATGTTACGTCAAGTAATATTCGTATATTGAGGTTAAATGAACATTTAATATGTTTTAATTTATTTTGCAATCTTTATGCATATTGAAAGTCTTCTCTTTTTGTTGAGGGTATTTTTAGAACTGCAACAAGATCCCTTCATATTTGATTATTTACCATAGATGGTGAGCAAATAAAATAAAAAATCTTATAAATGTAGCTTTTCAATTAATGTCGGTGCAAAGTAGTTTACTATTAAACGATTAAACATAAAAATACTAAAAATTTATTTAAATTTTATTTTTGTCTTTGACTTAATTCAAATTGCAATCTATCTTTAATGTAGATCTTTAACCCTTGAGTGTATACTTGGTCTAGGCATTTTTTTACTATTTTCCAGTTTTTTTTCATATAATTATACAATATATTAGAACGAAACGTTATGCATTCCTCAACCAACGTGTTTTTTTTTTAAGAAAATGAGAAAAAAGTGTAAATTTAAACACTGTTGGCGTTGCATTTAGCCAAATAAAAATTGTATGCATATTGTATCCAGAACCCGCCCTATTATATATGTATGTGCTGTAGTAAATAAAACAAAACCTACCAAAAACATGCCCAACACATAAGAATTCTTTCTTTACTTTTTTCGATGAACTTTCTATTTGACTACAAAATGTTCCTGCTATAGCCATAAAACTCCATACATATAAAAATAGTCCCAGCTAGGCCAAGGGGTTCGTTAGTGTGAGTTTTTTGTATAGCCACAAAAAGCTCCTTACAAAATACAATTGATCCCAGCCAGGCCCAGGTTGCAGCTTGTGCCACACAAATTAGGTGTCTACTTCCCTTCTAGCATTTGGAAGATTGTTTTATCAAAAATCACCTTACTAACCCTTCCTCGATTAAGTAATTTTGTAATTAATTCAAAATACAATATTAAAACATACAGCAATCGAAAATGGATCATACAGGTGTTTGAAATATGACTGTTTTGAAGTTTTTTATTAATAATATTTTGATCATCTAGATAATGAAAAACTGATTTAAATTCTGTTATTTTTATTTATTGTATTTATTTTTATTTTTATTTATTAAATTTCAGTAACCTTGCCTATTGGCCATTATCGGCTTACAAAATTCTACTTAATAATAGAAAACAAATTTTAAAGATATTAAAAAATTTAAAATCAAATTGGTACATAGTACACACAACAAAAAAATAAATTATAAATTTAAGTAAAAAAAAAAAAAAAATTTTAATAATAGAAATAACATTTAATAATAAATTCTTAATTAAAAGGTCAATCAAATTGCACAAAAATTAAAAGCAAAACCCAACAATTCCAAAAAAATCTAAAATACATAAGGCTATTAACTAAAATGTCAGACAAAAGTCCTACTATGTATACCTTAGGGGTCTTACTTACGGGTTCCATTAACCAGATAGGAACAGCATTTACTTTAAACAGACAATGCAGAAAACTCACGATAGAGTTTAACCTTAAAAACATCAAGGGAGACAGTAAATACCCTCAAAGAGCCTGGCAACTTATTATATAACTGAGCCACTCTTACACAAAATGAGCGCTCCAAAACTGAAGTTAATCTTGGTATTACCAACTGCTTATTTCTGTTAGATCTATCAAATTCAAACAAATCAACCAAATATTTAGGCGTCAGCAACTTATATGACTTGTAAAAATGCAATAACGTCCTAAATTTAACTAAATCCTCAAATGAAAATCCAAGAAATCGTACAACATACGAAGAAACATGCCGACATAGTCTAAGAGAAAACAAATATCTTATAACCCTATTGAACACCAGCCTTATCCTTTTCAAAATATATCCCCACGTTCCCGAGTACACTTCCAAGGCATAAAGAAATAATGGCATAATAAGGCTATGAACAATCCGCCTTTTAACAAAAAAAGGCAACATTAAATCCAAACTATACAACTTACGCAAAGAAAAGTTAACCCTAGAAACTATAGAATTCACATGGCTTTCAAAACTTAATTTTTTTATCAACAATAACCCCAAGGCATTCCAATTTCTCAACAAACTCAATCAAATGACCATCTAATGTAATAGAAAAAACAACCCTATCACTTTTACCAAACATCATTGCCTTAGACTTTTTCGCATTAATAGACAGGTCGTTATTACCTGTCCAATCAACTAATAACCCAACGGTATAATCAATCATGTTCTGCAAAACTCCGCAGTACCACTGAACAACAGCTGCACATCGTCAGAAAATGCAAATGGAATACACATTCTATTAGCTATGTTCCCAAAAATATCATTAACAAACATGATAAACAGAAGAGGACCAAGAACAGAACCCTGTGGGACACCACTATAAACCGATAGCAAACCTGAAGCACGACCACTACTAAATACATACTGCCTTCTTTGCGATAAATAAGAAAAAATAAGCTTACAAGCCGATACAGAAAAGCCATAATAATCATACAGCTTTCTTACCAAAATCGAATGGTTCACCCTATCAAAGGCCTTAGCCAAATCCAGCGACAATACAACACAAACTCCACCATTAGAAACATTCTTCCTAATGCTGTCCGTTAAACCCAGAAGTAAATAAGTAGTACTTATATTACACCTAAATCCAGACTGACAGTCATGTAACAACTGCCTATCATCAATATGCTTGACAAGTTGGATCTTAAAAATATGCTCCACCATTTTTGACAAAATTGGCAAAATAGATATCGGCCTAAAATCATCACTCCCCTTTTTTCCAATAGGTATAACTTTCGCTACCTTCCACTGTATCGGAAAGCTTGACGTAGTCAAAATTGTATTTACCAAATATAACACATAACCTCCAATAATCGGCATCAAGAGTCTAACAAACTTAAGTCTAAAACCATCAAAACCAACAGCCTAACAAGGAAAGTATCCCGGGAATAAAAATTAATCGGACACGAATTTTTTTTTGCTGCCCGATCTCACATTAAAGGGTAAAAAGTGGGATCAACAATTACCCAATTATATACATTTTTGTCATAATAAAAGTCTTGGGACATTTTCGAGCCCATAATTAGAGATACAGCTAAAAATGACTCGATAAAGACTCGCAAATCATTAGAAATACAGCTAAAAATGACTCGAAAGAGATTCGCAAATCATTAAAAGTATGAGTCATAAATGAGTTGAAACTCATCAGAAATGCGGGTAATAAAAGACTCCCCAAGAAGAGTGCGGGTAGAGTACTATTTTCTCCCGATCTAATAATCATTTTTATTAGAAAATAAGCTCATATATGCATATTTTAGTCGCGCAAAGGAGTTATAAATGACTCGAATATGATAAATTTTTTCATAATTGTTGCATAAATAAATAAATTTTAATTTAATAATAAATTTTAAACTTTTTGACCTTAACATACATACAAATGTACACTCAAAATATTATGTAGTTAAATTCGAACGAAAATTCATTTTAAACAAATTAAAATTAATTTTACAATTCATTTAAATGACTTTTTCATTATTTTTTAAATGTTTTATTTATTGAACAGCATATTCGTTTTACTTTTAAAAAATATATTTCAACCGACAAAAATTAACAAAAAAAAAAAAAAAAAACATTATGTTTTCGTAGTTTGTTTTTTGAATAACAAACATAAATGTTGAAAAATAAAATTATTCGTAAAATAACTATATTTTTATTAAATTTTAACAGAACCGAAAACGAATTTAATAACCTACAATCAGTTACTGTAATAATTTTATGAGTGTACATTAGAGCGACTCAAGTTGTATGGAAGCAAAATTCGTGCTCGATGTACCCTCCTTAAAATGAACCTTGGACTTTTTTAAGATGACATTTTAAATATTTCGGCTCCAGGGTTGACCTCTCGTGAGCTGGACCAGTTTGAAAAAGGGTATATTTTTGCATGTTTCGTTACTTTATGAATCTGTTTCCTTACCAACATATACAAGTTGGGTATCGTAAGAAAGGTTTTTTTAAGGCGCGTCCAACTGTATATAAAATTTGTCCAATGACGATCATCCATGTCCTTTTTTTTAAGGATTTTTTTTAAAAAAATACGGTTTTTGCATTTTTTGTTCGGGGTTGTTTGTAATAAAAGTGCCAAATTAACATATTTTAATCTTTAATCGATTTAATTAAATACGTGTCTCAGCTTTTTTTGAAATTCGTGCTAGTTCGCGTTTTGACAAAAGTGCAATGGGGTGGTAACCCTTCGTTTTAAATAGGGCAATATGGGTATCAAATTTTATCTTTGGCAAGTTTATCATCCTTGTATGTAAATAATTTAGATTTGTGCAAATTAGATGCATTTTACACGGTGCTCTGGAATAAATGCAATTTTGTAGTAACGCTAATATGATAGCGGATTTAGTTTTTAGAACATTTATGGATGAAAATATGACTAAAGAAAGAAAAAAAGAAAAAGAAAAGCTGAGACTAAAGATTTAAATATGTTAATTTGACACTTTTATTACAAACAACCCCGAACAAAAAATTCAAAAACCGTTTTTTTACAGAAAATCCTTAAAAAAAGGACATGGATGATCGTCCTTGGACAAATCTTATATACAGTTGGACTTGCCTTAAAAACCCCTTTCTTACGATACCCAACTTGTATATGTTGGTAAGGAAACAGATGCTTAAAGTAACAAAACATGCAAAAATATACCCTTTTTCAAACTGGTCCAGCTCACGAGAGGTCAACCCTGGAGCCAAAATATTTAAAATGTCATCTTAAAAAAGTCCAAGGTTTATTTTTAGGAGGGTACATCGAGCACTTTTTTTGGTGAGTCGCTCTAGTGGACATATATTTCATTGTCGTTATCTACTATATGGTAGATCCAAAATATGGAATCGTTTCAGTCTTCGTATCTCGTTTGTGTCATCTAGTAAGGCAATAGCCACAGGGTTAACATGATCACTTATTCTGTTCAGATACCTTTCGCTTGAGTCCTTTAACAACCGTATCTTGATATCGTTATGAATAGCTTCGTTTGTTATGAACCATGGTGCTTGGGTTTGGATCGCCATCGTTGTGTTATTTCGACGATTAAATTGAAACTTGTGTGTCATGTTGAGTTGTGATTTTTGGTCGAGTGGCCACCATTCTGCTTTTAATTATACCCACACCACAATAGTGGAGAGGGTATTATGCATTTGTGCTGATGTGTGTAACGCCTTAAAATATTGGTCCTAGACCCACCTTAAAGTATACCGATCGACTCAGAATCACTTTCTGAGTCGAACTAACGATGTTCATCCGGCTGGCTGGCTGGCTGGATGTCCATGTAAGCATGTGCGCAAAGTACAGGTCGCAATTTTGAAGATAATTTGATAAAATTTGGGTCATAGGTTTTTATTGGCACAAGGACCAACCCTATTGAAAATGGATCGTAGTACCACAAGGGAAGATAGGGGGAAATTTCTTCCTCTCAGAAACTATCAAACCGATTTTAATGAAATTTAAAACATAGCTAGATCCATATCTATTGGGACACATAAGCTATACAGTTTTTACAAAATAGGACCACATGGGGAGGCAGGGGGCAACTTCTGCCTCTCACAAACTTTCAAACCGATTTTCATGAAGTTTATAAACATAGATAAATCCATATTTACATGGACACATAAGTATGATGTGTTTTTAAATACTGTGGTGAAGGGTATCATATGGTCGGGCTTGACCGACAATACTTTCTTACTTGTTTTTTAATGTTGTTGTTTTATTCTTATGTGTTCCTTCCAAATTAGCATACGGGCTAAAGGCATCTTAAGGTATTTAACAAAATCTTGTTTCGGGATTTGAGTGTTGTTGATTGTAAGATTTGGGCAATCATCCCTTTTTAAAGCAAATGTTACTTGTACCGATGTTTTGTTCATTAACTTTAATTTTCCATTTCTTTAACCAAGTTTCAAACAGGGTAAGTTCATTTTAAACCAGGTTCAAGGCTATACTAGCAGAAACATGAGATGCCAATAGCGCTGTAAAGTCAGTATATGTTGATATACAATTCTTGTCATAAATAGGCATGTCGGTTATTAAAATATGATAAAATACAGGGCTAAGTATACTGCCCTGGGGAACTCCTACTCTTATTTCAAAGATAGATGATATAGCATCTTTGACTCTGACAAAGTACGTTCGATTTTGTAGAAATGCATTTAGGATAATATTAAATGGTGCCGGAAGTAATGACTTTATTTTTGACAATAATCCGTTATACCAAACCTTGTGAAAGCCTGTTCTATATCAATGAAAACTGACGAACAATACTTTTTTCATTAAAAGAGTACCATATGTTTCCTTAAAAACGAACTGATCTTAAGGTATTAAATAAAGATTATCTTATATTGGTGGTAATATTTTTGAAAATAGTTTTTCAAACATTTTGGAAAATATGCAAGGCAAACTTATAAGTCTATATGATTTTATTTCACATTCTAGTTGTTATGGATTTCAATCAATACTATCTCAGGGCATTTCCACTGAGTCGGAAAATGATTTGTGCAAAGTATATCAATTAAAATATTCGTTTAATATGTAATTGCCTTATTGGGTAAGCATTTAATGACTCTAGAGTCAATGTCCTCATGTCCTGGAGACTTATTTTGTTAAAGATTTGAAATTTCCCTCTTAAGCTCTCTTGGTGGAATACGCCTAATTGGTACTCATTTGACAACTAGTATATTTTTATGGATGGGTATCGAACGTAATAAAAAGATGATTTTCGAATGCTCCATTTTTATACCCTCCACCACAATTAGTTGTGAAGAGGGTATATTAAGTTTGTCATTCCGTGTGAAACTTTTTTATTATTCATCTCAGACCCTATAAAGTAAATATATTCTGGGTCCTTGAGTAATTTTAAGTCGATTTAGCCATGTCCGTCTGTCTGTCCGTCTGTCCGTCTGTTGAAAACATGCTCACTTTCGAAAAACTCAAAAGAATAAAAAAACTTGGTGCCAAATTGCTTGTAGTTATCCTAAGCAGTTTGGGATTGAAATCCAGCAAAATCGGTTCACCTAAAAAAAATTGATAATTTTGTTACAAAAACTAACATAAATGGTGGAAAAATGCACAGAATGATATAAGATTTCGCAACAGTTCGTTTTATTTAACTGGAAATCACGCTGTAAAATTTCATAAAGATCCGTCCATGATTTACCCTAGGCCCCATATAAGCCCTACTCCCGGAAAACAGTATAGTAAGCCTAAAACCCTAACTAACAATGCTATCATAACAAATTTTGGCAGGTCACAGTTAAATAGGACTAGAAATGAAACTGTTAATTTTCGTGAAGATCGGTCCATAATTTACCATAGGCCCCATATAAAACCTACTTCCAGAAAACAGTTTAGTACGCCTAAATCCGTAAAAAATAATGCTATCATAACAGAATTTGGTACATCGAAATTTTTTAGAACTAAAAATAAGACTGTGAAATTTCCTGAAGATCGGTCCATAATTTACCATAGGCCCCATATAAACCTTACTCCCGGAAAACAGCTTAGTAAACCTAAATACGTAAAAAATAATGCTATCATAACAAAATTTGGAACATATAAGTTTTACAGGACTAGAAATAAGACTGTGAAATTTCGTGAAGATCAGTTCATAATTTACCCTAGGCCCCATATAAACCTTACTCCTTGAAAACAGCTTAGACGCCTAAAAACGTAAAAAATAACGCTATCATAACAAAATTTGATACATCACAGTTTTATAGAACTAGAAATGACACTGTGAAATTTGGTGAAGATCGGTGCATAACTTACCATAGGCCTCATATAAAGCCCACTCTGGTAAAATAATTAAATACGCGGTAAACTTTCTTCCAGTTTAGCTTCATATGGCCAGAAAAAATGTTATGCAATTTTGTGATATACGGTCCATAATTTTCCTTATATTCCATTTTAGCAGCCTTTTGAAATTTACTGCAAACGCTTAAACTAATTGCACCGCTGTATTGAAATTTATGTTTTTTTAATACCAGAAATCGTTGTGCAGAATTTGGGATGATTGGTTCATAGCTTACCATGGCTTTTATATAATTTGTTCTCTTGAAAATCATTTAAGTTCATCTTAAACTGATATTCTACTCAAACTTTTTAAAATTGATTCTGATTGTCGATCAATAATTTTATATAGGTCTAAACCGCAACAAATTTTAATGCAGATGTCTGTTTTTACAAAGATTATAATAATAAATAGACATCATACAGATATAAGTCCTAAAACATTCGAAGTGTCGGTGGAGGGTATCAAAGATTCGGCACAGCCGAATATAGCACTCTAACTTGTTTTGTATTCGTTTTGTAGAATTGTCTCTGAAAGGAGAATTTATTTCTCTTGGACGTTTTAAATATTTTGTGGCTTTGCAAAGTGTATGTCCATTGTCACAAAAAGTGCTTATGTTATCAAAGATTGCTTTAATGAAACAATTCTTAAGGTTTTTCAAATGTACCTTTAAGTTTTTTGTTAGCCGATTTAATTGACGTTTGTCATAAGGATTACGACTCAACTGCCGTACTTCTCTCAATCTTCTTATATTTCTAACAAGTTCACGCTTGTCTTAAGATAACTGTCGTATTGCACGGTAATTTCAAGTTCAATGTCGTTTCTTATAGGAGTATTTAAATTTAAGTTCCTTTCTATGCAACGAAAAAATGTATAAATATCAGTTCGGCTTGCAAGGATTTTTTGCTCCCTAAAAGGGAAGCATGTTTTATTCTAAAACATTGCACTTATCGCCCCGAATAAAACGAGAGTTTTGTTAGTGCCCTGTAAAAAAGGTGATATGTGATGTATATATAAAAAGTTTTTTTTATAACGGCGACGATTGCCTCAAAGAGCAACAAAGCTACCCAAAATTGCAAAAAATTCGGAAAAGTTTGCAATAAAACGAAATTTTTTTTTAATTCAAACGTGCCATTGATTTAAGATTAAAGAAAATTTATAAAAAGTCCCTAAGACCAGCGGCATGATAGCATAGTCTTATATTTATAACAAATCATTAAAGCTCTTAAAAATCATAAAACTTGCATTAAAAATAGCGTCTATCGCTAAAATTCGCGAAAAATTACAATATTGGAAATAAACCCAATAATTTATTTGTAATAGCTAAATCGGTTAAAAATCAAAATGTCGGAAAATAATGAAAAAAATGCTTTATACGTATACTGATGAAGAATTCTTGTCAGGTGTTAAAAGCTGGGCTTTTCACTTTTTCATATCTTGTGTTTTGTTCCCGTCAAGTAACAAATAACATTATTACAGGGCTGGCAAAACATTTTATACATGCTCCTTTCAAGAAGGCGATATTTGTTGTGTAGAAAAGCAAACACCATAAGTTGGCTATTTTGCGTAAGCAAATACAGTATTACCGTGAAAAAAATTTCATATAGAAAATATTTTTTGTACGCATTATTTATTGGTGTATGGCAAGATACTTCTTGTATCAGTTTTTTTCTTAAAAACAGTTTTCTTTACAGAATACTTTTAATATTGATACATATGTATGTAAAAAGACACGGTGCTTTTGAAACATTCTCTTAAAAGCTGTTTTTCTCATATGGACTGTTCTTATATCCTTTATCTACTGTATTTAGTAAGTGGCAGCGCTGAGTATGAATAATATTTAAATTAATATTAATCATACGTATTGTATTACGATTTATTAACTCTACGGTCAATTACCAACAAAATATACGTTAGTCAATAACCGGGTACCCCGATACACCTTTGTAGATTTTTTCACTTTTACATTAGAAAACATTGTCCAATCACATATTGATAGTGTTGCAAAATAGGCCAATAATAATTTTCCGTACATAAAAATAATCAAATTATGTACATTTTTGTTTTAAATTGCTACACTTCACTTTGTCTACTGTCGCAAAGCTATTTGTAGCTTTCAAAAGAAGTCGCTTAAGTAAACACATAGAAATTTTTTTGTTCTTCTTTGATAACGGTGCTTTTTTTAAATTTGTATAGCTTTTAAATACTTAAAGCATTGTTGCTCATACTTATGCATGTAGGTCGGTTTATAGAAGTATCGCTTCTACCATTATAGGTATAAAATAGAAATAATTGAGAGAGTTTCAGCAGAACATTTTATAGTGCTTGTGGAGATTTAATTTAAAATAAGGTAAGAATGTCGCGTAAAGTGAAGTTTCTATCATAAAGCCAATACAAACATTTATCAGATGAATAAATAGCTAAATATAACTGATCTATTTTTGACGATATCGCGCATGATGAACAGTTGTCGGAAAGAGTAGATATTTACGATGAGTCTCCAGTTGGAAGTTATGGCGAAGTAAATATTTTGCAGTGTGGCAAAAGCACATTTTGTTATCCCATCAAAACTAGAAGTGTTAATATTTTACGGCAACAGCGTGGGCCTGCATGATTAACGGAATTGCTTTCAAAAGCTCAAACTTGAGAGAAGATAGGTGGACATAATAGTGCGTCAGACAAACAAAAAAGTAGATGCCACATATGCAGTCTATATTGGATCTAACCCAACAAAACCACGACTTAATTGGAAATATGTATTAGTAAATGAAATATATGCCTTTACTGACATTTTAATAATGAAACACGTAAATCATTCATGTTATGAAAATACGAAAGATTTATGTGCCATCACATCTTATCCTCTATGTCGAGTAACAATGGCCATTACCAGATTCTGGTCACTGCGACGTTTTATACGATTTGACGATGTAAACATCCAGTGAATGCGAATCAGCCAAATTAGGGATTACAGTTTTGTGGATTTTTGATGCAGAAAACTTCTATGGGTCCTGAGAAACGACAAGAAAAAAAGTGTTTAAGGATCTAACAAGTCCTTTCCATGATAGTTGGCGCGGCGTCACAATAGATAATTTGTTTACCACTCTTGATTTAGCAGAACATGCCAATTAGTCGCCACTATTCAACACGATCTGCTATTAAATGCTGTCAACGCAAGCGATACACACAAATATTACATTTGAACAATAAAAAAGTTGTTAAAAAATTTATATGTATTTTCGATAAAATTTAAAATAACCGTGGTAATTTGTAAGAAAAAACAAATAAAACTTGTAGGGGTACCGCGCTACCCGGTCATTGGCTCGCGTAGGTGTCGAATGTTAAACGGTTTTAAACAAAGATCTGGCTATATGTACACTCATAAAATTATTACAGTAACTGATGGTGGGCTATCAAATTCGTTTTCGGTTCTGTTAAAATTTAATAAAAATATAGTTATTTTACGAATAATTTTATTTTTCAACATTTATGTTTGTTATTCAAAAAACAAACTACGAAAACATAATGTTTTTCCGTATTTATTTTGTTATGTAGTTTGATTTTTGTCGGTTAGAATGTATTTTTTAAAAGTAAAAACTATTAAATTTTAAGGAATATGAAGTTCAATAAATATAAAATTTAAAAATGAATTTAAAAATCATTTGTTTTAAATGAAATGTAAATGATCCGTTTTCTAAATGAATTTTAATTTGTTTAAAATGAATTTTCGTTCGAATTTAACTACATAATATTTTGAGTGTATACATATTTTTTTTCTTTTATAATGCTTTTTAAGTCCTAAATAGCGACGATTTGGAGTTTCATCGCCACATCTTTATTGTAAAAGAATTGCGAGCATTTTTAAGTTGAAGAAGTTACCCGGGTACCCGGTTATTTACCGTAGGGTTAAGAAGGTTAGAAATTCATTGCAGCTAAATAAACTATAACCTTCGCCTTACCAATACCCACCCGGTTGCCAATTTAAATTTTCTTATCAATAAATTAGAATTTTGCTTGTACAAATAGGAATAACTACGGTGGCGAGGGTAGAAAGTAGATAAGCCTTGTAACAGCCCCAATAGAATACCAGTTAATTAAGTATCGAAAAAAAATAATATTTCTGTATTTTGTATATGTTAGTCAGACTAGACAAGAATTGCTGGTGAAAATAAAACACTTTATACAAGACTAAGCTTAGAATTTTGAGTCTTAAGAACTACCAGGAGGGATGTTGGAAAATCCCAAAATATGGCACCTGGGCAGGCGCGGATTCAGGGGGGGGGAATAAGGAAATTTCCCCCCGCAAATTATAAAAATATGTTTTGCTAATTTCGATAATACAAGAATTTCCAATAATAAAATTTTTTTTTAATGTACAAAATTTTTGGAAATCCCAGCAAGTTTTTTTGTTTTTTTTTATGGAATCTTTAACGAAATTTTCAATGAGTATTTTTTTATTTTTTTTTATTGAATCTCTAACGATTTTCAATAAGTATCCATATCTTAATCCTAATAGTTATTTATTAGATACTTCCAAAGAAACATCTAGTTTACCGAATTCCATTACTAATTATTCTACATTCAATCCCAGCAGTTGCCATCTATATCCAACGACTAAACGTTTGACTTGATAATGCGTGCGGTTGAATTATTAAAAAGCCTTAGTATTTGCAATATTTATGTGTTATATGAATCAAAATTCTATTCGATAATTTTTGACGAAAGCACGGATTTGTCGGGGAAAAGCCAGATTTCCTTATGTTTAAGATACAACAAAAAGTTTTTAAGGAAGAATTTATTGGCTTTGTTGTAAACGCATTTGAAAAGGCTTCAAAAGATATTGATGACGTTGATGTGTCAATTGATGCGAAGGCACTATCATCAATAGTTCTTAAAGCTTTGACAAATTTGGTCTTAACCTTAAAAATTGTGTAGGAGATGGAACAGAAGGGTGTCCTCTGATATCAGCAGAAAATGGAGCTGTTCAAAATTTCTGGAAAAGCGACAAATGCAAAACAAACGCCTTGCTATTCCCAGAAATCGAATAACTCAATTTCTAAAAGCATTAAAGTGCCACTAATACAAAAAGTTGTATCATTTGTTAAAGAAACGACAAAGTTTTTTAAATATAATCATCCCAAGCGAAAAACAGTTTTAGCGAAGTATTTGGGAGCCAAACTCTCTTCATTATGCGTCTTTGCAACAAGTGTACATCATATAGTAGAAGTGTTGGAAAAAATATCTGAGTGGAAAGGTAGTATCTCTACCTTTATATTAAGGAACTCACTTAGTACTTTTAAATTTATTTGCGGAATATACATATTAAGTGCGATACCTATTGTAACACAGCCACTTAGTATCATTTTACAAAAGCAAGATACAGATCTTCAAAAAGGATCAAGCCTTATCAAAATTTTAATCATGTGCCCTGAAGAAAAAAGAATTAAAGCCGAAGAACAATTTAAAGCGATTTTAAAAAAAAGTTATTTGCGTTCAAATCGAGGTTCCTATCGCAAAGACAAGATTTAAACGAAATAATCACATCCAAAATGTTGAAGATTACTACCGAGTTGTAGGTTACATTCCTCTTATTGAATTACTTTTAGAAGATCTCATAACAACTTTCCCAATAGATACCCTAAATGTATTGAACATACCTAAACTTCTTCCTCAAAGTGTAGTCAAGTCATATACAGATACAAAACTGTTAAAACCACAACTAGCGGATGAGCTGATTATATTTAATAAAAGAGATAAGCACCTACTAAGATCTTAACTTGAGCCAGATCTATCAGATAACGTTGTAGATGCTTTAATAAACTGTGATGAAGATATCTACCCAAATCTAAGAAAAATATTTCAAATTTTCATTTCAATGCTCGTCAGTAAAGCTACGAGCGGGAGGTCATTTCCTACCTTTCGTCGAATAAAAACATGGCTCAGATCAACAATGACAACAATGTCTAAATTTGCCTCACAAGGAAATCATAAATTTCTTATTTAAAAAGATTAATGTATATTGAACTGATCTTATATTTTAATTTAACCTTTTTGTTGAGTTTTTTAATTAGGGTAATTACATTTTTTGAACAAAATTTCTTCATCCCACCACGCGATGGGAAATTTAGTATTGATAATGAAAATACTTTTTTATGCCATTTTCCCATACACACAATATATGGTACATTTATTGTTTATATATTTTAGCCTCCATATTCATAAATGATTATAAAATTTAATAAACGTTAATTAAGGAAAATTTTCATAGAAGATTTGGCTTTCAAGCCTTTATTAAATTTAAAATATTTTTATGAATACAGGCATAAATACATAAAAGAAGCAACTGTATAACAAAAATGTAAAGCTTTTTTTTTGGTTTATTTATGATATCGGTTTGTGCTTTGTTGCGATACAGACGTGTATTTTTTACCCCGCATACGTTTTGAACTATTAATTAATCATATTTGATTTTGTAATATACGCAGCGAATGGACGCTTAAACATAAATGAGATATTTTGTTATTTAAATTATTTAACATAATAGTAAACAATTAAAACGATAAAATTACATAAAGAAAAAAGGTAAAAATATATACATACGTATGGATGTTCATGCATGTGTATGTATACATATTCTCAACAAAACAATTTAAGTTAAAATTTCTTTTTTTGTTGTTGTTGTAAAATACAATAAATAATACAAATATTTAAAGCAGAGCAAACGGTGAACAACAAAAACAACTCTTTGCATGAGAAAGAACAGTGAAACAACGCTAAGGCAAAATTAAAGAAATGTTTATGTGACTGTTCAGGCGAACGAAAATAATGCTGAAATAAATAAAACAAAACAAAACAATATTAACTACCTAACGGCTAAGCCTATTATTCGAACACGTTCCCTTTCACCCTCGGTGTTCACAAAAACGGTGGATAGTGATACATTAAAAAATATTAATCTATCTTTGGGGACAAGTGTTGCTGCGCCCGCAAGTATTACCGCGGCGGCAAAAACAATCTTAGTAAGAAATGATACCATGAACTCAAATACAGACGCAATGGAGAACCCTTTAGTAAAAAGTTGTCAAAAGCCTCAAGTACAAGTTGGTATGGACAGGTATATAACAGTGCTTAAACGGGGTCGCAGCCCTACCTTTTCAGCAGTTGCTTCGGCCTCAAAAGTACCATCTTTTGATAGAATAAATTCACAAAATCGTTTTGCAATTCTTGAGGACGAATCCCCAGAGGCACCAAACATCATAAAATCTTCTAAGCCACCCTCAATATATCTTAGGGAGCAAAACTCAAGTGAGTTAATAAAAAGCGTGATCTCGGCAATAGGTGAAAATTCGTTTTACGTAGCGGCAATAAAGCGTGGTAATATAAACGAGACAAAAATACAGGTTAATCATGAGAATGATTTTCGTAAACTAACAAACCAATTCGGAGCCCTTCAAAAAGCTTTTATACGTATCAGCTGAAGAGCAGCAAAGGTCTTCAGGTAGTGATCAAGGGCATATCTCGTGCGTGGACCCTGAAGAATTTAAAACCTTTTTGGAAGCGAAAGGCTTTAAAATAAAAAACGTTACAAATATTAAAAATAGGGAAAAAAATCCCCAACAATTATTTCGAGTGGAGTTAGAACCTGGCGACGTTAAGCTTTAAAAAAAATGAAACGCATCCAATTTATAATGTAAAATATATTCTTTACAGAAGAATAACTATAGAGGAGCCGCACAAAAGAAATGGTCCCGTTCAATGTCTCAACTGCCAAGAATTTGGCCATACTAAGGCATAATGCCATTTACCGCCTGTTTGCGTAGTATGTGGTGAATTACATGGTACAGTCCAGTGCGATAAGTCTAAAAATTACCCCAATGTGAAAAAATGTAGCAACTGTGGCTATCGTCAAGCAGTCGGCTGGACCGAAAACTAACCCCCCTCAAATGCAGGTACCAAATCAAGTAAACACTAATGACATTCAGGCTCCGCAGCCTAGTAATAACAGAACCTCTTATGCTAACGTCCTAAAATCAAACCATATGCCAATGCAATGTGCTTCGTCAAATAATGATGAAACTCCAGTTTCTAATTTAAGTCGTCTAGAAAAAACCATGGAAACATTAGTGCAAACAGTAAATAATTTTTCAAACACAATAGGTAATATGATGCAGGAGATCCTTAGAATGCAATCGATGTTATTGCAAGCTGTACTTAACAAACCATGAACTGTTTAAAAATTTGTTTTTGGAACGCAAACGGCATCCGCCAATATAAAAATGAATTAGAATACTTTCTTAAAAATAAACAAATTGATGTCATGATGGTTTCTTAAACTCATTTGACCTCAAGAAATACGTTTAAAATCATTGGTTATACACTATATGACACCAAGGGCCCTCGAGATAGAGCTTGTGGAGGTTCTGCCATTTTGATAAAAACCCGAATCAAACACTACCTGATGTGTGATCATCGTGAAGATTATCTCCAAGCAACGAACATTTGTATTGAAGAGCTGAATCGAAACATAGTAATCTCATATAATAAATATTATAAGTCATTGGGGCCCTGTTTCCTGGCTGCTGGCGATTATAACGCTAAACATACCTTCTGGGGGTCACGACTAATAACACCAAAGGGTCGTGTTTTGTATAATACAATCTCTAAAATGAATTTAAATGTTGTCGCGAGCGGACAACCAACATATTGGCCTGCTGATCCGCAAAAAATTCCAGATGCCATCGATTTCGGCGTGGTTAAAAACATCCCCACAGAAACGATTTATGTTAAAGCTTCGTTGGAATTATCCTCTGATCACACACCTACAATAGCTACAATAACTAACACCAATAGAATTGTATCTCCCTCTGGCTACATAGCGACGTCAGCTTCACAAATAAATTGGTTAAAATATAAAAATATCTCAGTACCCATTGCACAGAAAATATACCGCTTAGCACACCGGAAAATGAGGATCTCTCTATTGTCAATTTCGACAGTTTTCTTAAACTAGCTGTTCAACATTCCAGCAAACCCATCAAAAAAACCAATTATAATAAAATATATTTTACAGATGTCGAGCGCCTCTTGAATGAAAAAAGGAGAGTGCGAAGAGAATGGCAATTGCAAAGATCCCCTGAACTTAAAAATGAATTAAAAGAGTGTACCAAAAAGGCTAAGAAAATTACTGCAGACTTAGAAAACGGCTTCCGTAGAAAAATATCTTAAGGACTTGGATGCAACTCCACAATCAGGCTACTCATTATGGCGTGCAGCTAGAAACCTCAAAAGACCAGTTATCTCGAAACCACCTTTAAGAAACTTGAATGGAAGTTGGGCAAGAAATGATAATGAAAAAGGAAACCTGTTTGTAAATCATTTGAAAAACGTATTTACCCAAAATATACCTGACGATATAGCGGACGAGTTGCCGCCTGTTAATGTTAGAGCAGCTATCCCCCTAAGATTTGAGATAAGGGAAATACAAAGGGCTATTTGTGAATTAAACACCAAGAAGGCACCTGATTTTGATAAGATCAGTAACAAAATGCTTTTGGAGCTACCTCGCATAGCAAAGAAAATTATTCTTTATATTTTTAATGCTATTTTACGCCTTGAATACTACCCTCAAGAATGGAAGGTCTCCTTAATAACGATGATACCAAAGCCAGGAAAAGATCACACAAAAGTTGAGTCATATAGGCCTATTAGCTTATAATCTAATATATCAAAGCTGTTCGAGAAGTTCTTAGCATCAAAATTGACCCCAATTTTAAATGACAATGGGTGTATACCTAATCATCAATTCGGTTTCAGAAGAGAGCATAGCACAATTGAACAAAGCCATCGGATAGTAAACGCCATAGGAAAAGCCTTTGAAGAAAGAAAATATTTCTCCGCTCTTTTCATTGATGTTTCTCAAGCTTTTGAAAAAGTCTGGCATGTAGGCTTGTTACATAAATTGAAGCTTAACCTACCGGTTAATGCACACCAGCTGTTAGAAAGCTTCCTGGTCGGTCGAAAATTTATTATTAAAGAAGGTGATTTTTTAAGTTCTCCTCAGCCAATTGAAGCTGGAGTCCCTCAGGTAAGCATCCATTTTTTACCTTATATATACCTCGGACATGCCAACAAACAATTTCACCCTAACCTCAACTTCTGCTGATGATACACCTTTTCTAAGCGTACACGAGAACAGTCGTGAAGCATCTCGATACCTGCAGGATCATATATTTCAACTAGAACTGTGGTTAAAAAAATGGAGAATAAAGGTCAATGAGCAAAAATGCGTACATATAACATTCACCTTGCGTCGGGAAACATGCCCCCCTATTAAAATCAATAATCAACTAGTGCCTCAACAATCGCATGTCAAATATCTCGGTATTCATCTAGATCGGCGTTTAACACGGAAATGCCATATAGAAGCAAAATTAACCCAAATGAAACTAAAAGCAATTCAAATTAACTGGCTAATTGGAAGAAATTCTGTTCTTTGTCTCGATTGCAAACTACTACTTAACAACGCTATTTTAAAGCCAATATGGTGCTACGGTATTCAACTATGGGGCACTGCCTCGGCCCCAAATATCGAAAAAATTTAAAGGCGCCAAAATAAACTTCTTCGAAAAATTACAGCTACCCCTTGGTATGTTAAACACTGGTAAGGACTATTATTATGAAGTATGCGGTAAAATATTTGAAAAGGCTAGAGTTGCACCCAAATCCACTAGCTCGAAATATTTTAAATGATAGCGGCCACTCTCGCTTAAGAAGAAGAGACACTGCAGCACTTACCCATTAAGATGAGCGATAAACACCTTCATATGTGAACAGAACCCATGATGAAGAAAATTTTTGTCTGGCACTGGCAGAACATAAAATAAAGCATTAGGTTAAGATTTGATTAATTATTGTTAGTTCATATTTAATATATGAAGATTCAATAAATAAATAATGAAAAAAAAAAAATTTTAAGTTTAAAGTGCGAGCTGATTTTTTTGCGGCCTTCTTCCGTACAAATATTCATGAAATTATTAGAGAATACTTAAAATTTTATAATTAAATGTTTATTTTGTATAGTACGGAGAAAAATTTAAATTCAAAACTTTATCGCGTTTGGTGCGGAAACTTTCTTCACGATCGCGAAAAAGTAATACATCATTTCTTAATATTTTTTCACGGTCTATACGGCTATGCGATGAAGAATTTGATATTCGCAAAAATTGCAAAAAGTACTAACCCTAATGCACATATTGTTTTTAGTAAGCTTTTAAAAATAAAATTTTTACTTTTTTGTATCATACAAAATTCCCCCCCCCCCCCCCCCCCTAAGGTTCAAGCTGTTTCAGCGCCTGCCCCTGGGGCATTTAAAACATTTAACACGGTGCAGAATATTTATATTTTTTTTTTTGTTATAAAAATTAAGAGAATTTATATGCAACGCCTTGGAAACAAATGAGACAGTTAAACAACAAAATTGCCGCACTATTTAATTATATTTACTTTTTAAGCAAAAGTTAAAACTCAAAAATAATTGTTTTCCTAAGGAATAAATAAAGGGTGGTTAAATTGTAAGGGCCGATGTTGAATGTGAACCACACCTAAACGCCAAGTTTTTTCCGAATTTTATTTGACATTTCTCTATTTCAGACTTACTCAATTTGAACCATGGAGAGATACACAATCCAACAACGTGTTAAAGTTATCCAGACTTATTATGAAAATGGGCGTTCAAATCATCTTCAGTGATGAGGCACATTTTCACCTCAGTGGATTCGTCAATAAACAGAATTGCCGCATTTGGGCGAATGAGAATCCAAGAGTGATTGTCGAGAAACCAATGCACCCACAAAGAGTGACTGTTTGGTGCGGTTTATGGGCTGGCGGCATCATCGGGCCGTATTTTTTCCAAAATGAGGCCGGTCAGGCAGTTACTGTGAATGGTGTTCGCTATCGTGAGATGATAACGAACTTTTTATGGCCCGAATTGGAAGATATGGATGTGGACGATATGTGGTTTCAGCAGGACGGCGCCACTTGCCACACAGCTAACGAAACAATCGCTCTTTTGCGCAACAAATTCAATGGCCGTTTTATCTCACGTAATGGCGATGTCAATTGGCCGCCAAGATCATGTGATTTGACACCGTTGGACTTTTTTCTTTGGGGTTATTTGAAAGAAAAGGTGTACGTCGATAAGCCAGCAACAATTCAAGAGCTAAAGGATGAGATAATTCGGCACATTAACGGCATAGAACCTCCATTATGCCTCAGGGTCATCGAAAATTTGGACCATCGGATGGAGGTGTGCCGCCGTGGTCGCGGTGCCCATTTGGCCGATATTTTGTTCGATACATAATTGAGTAATACCAATATATCATAATAAAATAAAATTACAATAATTTCCTAAATAGTTTGTGTTTTATTCAAAATCAACATCGGCCTTGAAATTTAACCACCCTTTATAACCCAAAAATAATAAGTTAAGCTGAGTTTTATAATAAAACTTAAGAAAATAAAAATTGATTCATCTAAAATTAGTCCATGTGACAAGGATTACATTGCGGAACAGTCATATTGCGGTCTGTAATTTATTTTAGAATTTTTACTAATTTGAGATCGCTGATTTCAAATCTAGTTTCCACTCTTCTCTATCAGCTCTACTTTTCGAGATATACCATTATATCCAAAATTAAGGCACTTTCACTATATATATTGGAATAACTTAACTTTACTTAACTTAAACTGAATATCGATTTCCACTTCCTCGAAAAGTATAGCTGATAGAGAAAAATGGAGATTAGATTTGAAATCAGCGTCCTCAAATTAGTAAAAATTTGCATCAAAGTTCCAGGCCGCACGAAAAAGTTATCTTCTGTTATCTTTGTGTATTAATTATTCTCGAAGCACTTCTCTTAAATTTAAATTTGTTAAAAAATCGTTATTTAAACATTGGCTGCTTACTGAAATAAGTACTCTTATTTTGTTTAAATGTTGCCTGCTCATTTTGAGAATTGTCTTTGCATTTCTCTATTCCTCATAGTTAAAGCAGTGCAAGAAAAGGTACAAAATAAATAAAAAGAAGAAAAAAATAAACAGAATTTGACAGAAAAGCAAGAGCAGAGTGGAAACATTATAAGCTGAAGATTACTTAATGTCGCCAGTAGGTAAGAGTCAAAAGTGACAAAAAGCTAAGTGAACACTCTTGAGTCAAGAACAAACGTTATTTGCATTTTTAACAGCTTAAATGGGGGAAAAAGACATACAAACAAATATTTTTGCTTATGCAAACAAACACACACACCTGAATATATACCTAGTGAAAAAATAAGGAGTACAGTCACCTTCTAGAAGGCATCTTTAAAATGTAGACAGCCTGCTCGCTCCATATATTTTTTACACACGTTTTCGCTCCGCCAAAGATTTTGAAGGGCATTCGAACTAATGGCTTTTAAAAGACTTTCTAGAGAATTTCTCTGTATATGGTATTTTAATATGTAACTTTGTTTTTATAACTATAACTTCTTCTTTTCTTCCTTCCAATAGAATAAAATGCGGAATGTATGTATACATAATTTTTATACGGAAGAACCGAGGCCTTTTATATGGCATTCTTTAGCAGTAAGAATTGTAATCGAATCAAAAAATGTTAAGCAGGCTTGGTACATTTTTCGCCTGCCTATGTGACAGTGTTTGTATGTGTGTGTATGGTTGTATATTTTAATGCATTTAACTTAATGGGCTTAAGCCAAATGTTAAAATTTAAAAAAAAAACGTGCAAACATTATGTCTTAGAAATGCATTTAAAATGTAAAAATATTTAAACATGAAAGAGTGAAACGTGCTGGAAATACTTAAAATAATTTTCAAGGCAAATAATTTGTTTTTGTTATACCCTCCACCACAATTAGTTGTGAAGAGGGTATATTCAGTTTGTCATTCCGTGTGAAACTTTTTTACTATTCATCTCAGACCCTATAAAGTATATATATTCTGGGTCCTTGAGTAATTTTAAGTCGATTTAGCCATGTCCGTCTGTCTGTCCGTCTGTCCGTCTGTTGAAAACACGCTCACTTTCGAAAAACTCAAAAGAAATCAACAAACTTGGTGTCAAATTGCTTGTAGTTATCCTAAGCAGTTTGGGATTGAAATTCAGCAAAATCGGTTCAATAGGATCTGAGCTATGAATCAAAATGTGGAACCACCACCTAAAAAAAATTGATAATTTTGTTACAAAAACTAACATAAATGGTGGAAAAATGCACAGAATGATATAAGATTTCGCAACAATTCGTTTTATTCAACTGGAAATCACGCTGTGAAATTTCGTGAAGATCCGTCAATAATTTACCCTAGGCCCCATATAAGCCCTTCTCCCGGAAAACAGTATATTAAGCCTAAAACCTTAACTAACAATGCTATCATTACAAATTTTGGCAAGTCACAGTTACATAGGACAAGAAATTAAACTGTTAAGTTTCGTGAAGATCGGTCCATAATTTACCATAGGCCCCATATAAAACCTTCTTCCGGAAAACAGTTCAGTACGCCTAAAAACGTAAAAAATAATGCTATCATAACAAAATTTGGCTCGTCACAGTTTTATAGGACTATAAATGACACTGTGAAATTTCGTGAAGATCGGTACATAATTTAACCTAGGCCCCATAGAAACCCTACTCCCGGAAAACAGTTTAGTACACCTAAAACCCTAATTAATAATGCTATCATAACAGAAATTGGTACGTCACAGTTTTAAAGAACTAGAAATGACGCTGTGAAATTTCGTGATGATCGGTCCATAATTTACCCTAGGCCCCATATAAACCCTACTACCGAAAAACAGCTTAGTCGCCTAAAACCATAACTAATAACAAATCGTCACACTTTAAGATAATAATAACATCATACAGATATTACTCCTTAAACATTCGAACTGTCGGTGGAGGGTATCAAAGATTCGGCACAGCCGAATATAGCACTCTAACTTGTTTTTTCTTAAGTTTTAAAGAAGTCTTTGTTTATTTTCTTAAATTTTTTTTTATAACGATCAGAGTTTTCCTATTCATGATTTTTCATCCTCCAAAATAACTAATGTCGTATCCCCAAAAATTCCCACACTGAAAGAAAAATGCTTCATATATTTAATGAATCATTTTCATAAAAAAACTTTCCTTGGGTAAATGAAAACGATCATTGTCTAAATGGAATTTCATAGTTATAATGAAGTATTTTCGTTAAAATCGCTTCATTGGATTTCGTAATTACGTTAAAAATTTTCATTGGATATATGAAAACTTAAGTTTGTCCATGTTAAAAAAAATTTTTAATTGGGAACATAAAAAAACAATAAACAAACATAACTATATTCATAAATTAATACAAAATTATAGTTTCCTTAAAAAAATGTTTAATTGTTAATTAAAAAATGTAAGATTTAATAATTTCATACATCGAATGGTACATGTATGCCACTAAATTTATGAAATCAAAAAAATTTTTTATAAAAGCAACATATTTCAATAATTGCCTTCATATATTTAAATTTTCATTATGACAATAAAAATGTCGTTATAGTAATGAAACAAAAACATTCAAACCACTTTCAATCAACGTTGTTATTGTTATTATGGACAATTTAATCTCATATTTACGCTCTCAATTGAGTTAAAAACATAGTTTTTCAATACAAAAACTACACTGCCCCGGTAGACTAGCTGGTAGCGAGCTAGTCTATCAGCACCGAGGTTGCGCGATCGAATCCCGCCAGGCACAGAAAAAAAATTAAAAATAAAATAAAGTAAAATAAAAAAAAGAATAGATAAAAAAAAATAATTAAAAAAAATAAAAAAAAAAATTTTTACTTTATTTAAAGTATTCATCCAATGAATAATATTCATAGATCTAATGTAATGTTTCATTAAATCCTTTTAATGAAACAGGTTTCATCGATCCATCGAAGCGCTGCATAGGTTCCTTTTTAATGCAATTTTTCATGGGATTAATGTCAAAATTCATTGGTATTGCGAAGAAAATTCTTTCAGTGCAGGGATCGTAAAAAATAAAAAAGTATTATGTCATGGGAAAGCTATGCATTAGTGTGGCCGCAAGTTATATGGACAATTTTTTTCGTATTTTCACTTGGCAAACCCCTAAGATTGGTTCCAAATTAGAAAAAAATATAGTTTTTGTTATTGGGCGTGCCTTGAGCCCACAAAATTTGCTAAAATGCTATTTTTCTCACTATGGGTCGCTTTAATTGTTGATAACTTCCGTAATATTTATTTTATAGAAAAACCTCATTCACAAATATTCTAGGGCTATATCTTTTGAACAATGTTGCTCTGTATTAGTTTTGTTTAACATGAATATTTAATCCAGAAAAAAACCAAATTAAAAAATAACACCGAAATTTTCACACATCTTCGCATTCATTGCCTGGTGATTACACTACGTGACAAATTTTCAACAAAGTCGTGACAAAATGAATCTGACAGCTAAGTTTTGCGTAAAACTTTCCCCTGAATGCAAATATGAAGTCAGAATTGTCAAAAGTAGAACAGTTTGAAGTTTTGTCCACTATTACTCTGCCATTTAATGACTCATCTCTTCAAATGACCCATGGTTATTTAAAAAATTGTATAACCTCTCAACAAAAAGAAAGAAATACATAGTCCGTTTAAAATTTTTGAAGATATTTGCATTTCAGTCACATTATCTTTTTTAAAATCACAAATAACGGTTATTTTGGAATATCTCAAAAACTGTTCTTCTTTTGACAATTCTGACTTCATATTCGGATTCAGTGGAAAGTTGTACATAAAGATTAGCTGTCAGATTCATTTGGTCACGACTCTGTTGAAAATTTGTCACGTAGTGTAACCACCAGGCAAAGAATGCGAAGATATGTGAAAATTTCGGTGTTATTTTTTAATTTGGAGGTTTCTGGATTAAATATTCATGTTAAAGAAAGCTAATAAAGAGCAACATTGTTCATAAGATATAGCCCTAGAATATTTGTGAACGAGGGTTTTTCTCTAAAATAAATATTACGGAACTTATCAACAATTAAAGCGACCCATAGTGAGAAAAATAGCATTTTAGCGAACCAATTTTAATCATTTCAAAAATTTCAGAATCGAAATATTTGGATTCATCAGCGAATGCGATTTTATTGTTTTTTTTTTCAATTAAACCACTGATCAAAAACTAAATCATCTTTTATGAAGCAACATACTTTTACATTGTTTCTGGGTTTAGGTTTGTACGCCTTTGGTAACGGGAAGGAAAGTTGACACTGTTGTGAAATAGGACTGCATCAATTTGTAGGATATTATTGAAAAATACATCATTCTTTTCCATATTTGAATAAGGATGGTGTAGTCTACAGTGTCGAATGCCTTGAAATTATCCAATAAAACTAATGTTGCAATGAACCCGTCATCTAGTCCATCCCTTAGGTCTTAAACTATGTCGGCAAGAGCAGTGACATAACTGTGATTAGCGCGAACACCAGATTGTTTTGACGTTAATAAATTATTGTCTTCAAGGTATTTAGTTATCTGATGATGAAGAATTTTTTTTTAAGACATTTGACAGGTATGGTAAAATAGCGATAGGACGATATTCTGATGTTGATTTTTGTATACAGTATACTTTTGCTTGCTTCAAACGTGTTGGATAGATGCTAGTTCTTATGATGGAGTTGAAAATGCCCAGAATTAACCATAATATGATCAATGGCAACTATAATATGGTTATTTTTTTCTTAAATTTTTTTAATTTTGTTTTATAAGTGAGTGAATCCATGTCAAACCGTTAAGTCGTTCGGCATCATCACCTCCGATTTGAATGAAATTCAACACAAATGTTGAATGTTATTGGACTTTAACAAAACATAAATTTTCAGACCCCAGATTCTTTCGGCTTCCGAAATATGACGTCATAAAAGATGAGAAAAATGTGAAAAAACCTCAAAAGTCTCCTTACAAAAGGGGATAGAACTCTTGAACTACGCAAGATAATTTAGTTTTATTGGTATCGTTTTAAAGGTGAAAGTGCACCCTTTAAAATGATATGCATATTGTGTTTTTCTAAGAAAAGGTCAAAGCTCAATTATTGGGGTCTTGAGTTCAAAGCTCAATTATTGGGGTCTTGAGTTCAAAGCTCCATATCTAGAAAAGTATATTTTTTAAAATTCTTAAAAAAATATATGTTAAGTACTATACCCTCTTCAACATTTGCAGAAAATTTAAAGGTGGAGACTCGATTGGTGTTAGAGTTATATACCAGAACGTGATTCTAAGTATGTTTTGTGTTCAAAAATCCCTTGTTGTTGTATTTTAATTATTTTTTTCAGTATATCTGGAGAACGGCAAGAGCCAAAGTTTCCAAATTGTGTACACAAATTTTAGTTATCATTACACACCATCCCACGAAATGTGGTCGGGATTGGAGAAGTGGGCGTGGTACCTCCCGTACAAGAAATATCAAAAATTTTTTGTATCTGAACCGATTTTTCCGAGTTTTTCAGAGAATATTTCGTTCTGGTATATAACTCTGACACCAATCGAGTCTCCACCATTAAATTTTCTGTAAATGTTGAAGAGGGTATAATACTTAACATATATTTTTTTAAGAATTTTAAAAGATATACTTTTCTAGATATGGACCTTTGAACTCAAGACCCCAAAAATTTACCTTTGACCTTTTCATAGAAAAACACAATATGCATATCATTTTAAAGGGTGCACTTTCACCTTTAAAACGATACCAAAAAAACTAAATTGTCTTGCGTAGTTCAAGAGTTCTATCACCTTTTGTAAGGAGACTTTTGTGTTTTTTTAAACATTTTTCACATTTTTATGAAGTCATATTTCGGATGCCGAAAGAATGTGGGGTCTGAAATTTATGTTTTGTTTAAGTCCAATTACATATAACATTTGTGTTGAATTTCATTCAAATCGGAGGTGCTGATGCCGAAAATGCCATTTTTTCGTGATGGTTTGACGTGTTTTAACTCAAGTGTCAAATTATAATTCATTTGGCTTTTATAAGCAATCCCATTAAATCATATTTCAGCCTTTGAAAGTGTTCATAAGCACTCCTTTTGTTTTATATTAATACTACTAATTAAATTTAGGCATTTTAATCAATAATTTAAATAAAATGAATGAGCATTTTAAGCACAACCCATTCAACTATTGTAGAGAGCAAACGACTATAATGTTATTTCTTTTTGAACATATTATTTCGAAATTAAAATTAAGCATACAATGTTTTAAGATATTTAAATTTCAGACATATTTGTGTTATTACATATTAACCATAACATGTTTGGAGACAGCCATAATAAGGTTTTAGCTTTTGGATGGATGAATATCACCATAATATGTTTAAGTGTATGGCTGTACCTATATTTGATTAAAACATGATATTGTTTAATTCAACCATATTTGAAGTTTCAAGGGAAGTAAACATTTTATTGTTAAGTAGAACCCAAATATTATCAATCGTAAAAAAGTCATGTTAAAAAACAAGAAAAGTCTGTTTGTTGGCATTGCAGGGACTCTAATATAGTTTTTTAACAAAACTTCAACCATATTTTTTCTCTGCTTGTATGCATGGTGATTTGCGAGAGCCAACACTTTTTACTGGACGCATCTTTTTAAATTTTTATTCTGTGTATCACAAACTGTTGACAATCAATCAATTCTTTTAAACGTTTCACAGTTATTTAAAAAATCCTTTACGACAGTCGTAGCCACTCCATAGCCTCGCGAGGCAGTCAATAATCGTATTTTTCACGCAGACACGGTCGGCAATTCACATGTATACAACAACTTTGTTCGTTTCAAAACATCAGACTATCATCAGTCACTGCGACAGCACATCATATCTTTGTGTGCGTGCGTTCGGGGCTTGGTTATCACTGATTTAAGACAATAATAATTTTAATAATTCAAAACTTTTCTAAGCAACCCAATTTTTCTACACTGTCATGTCCAGCTTTATAGTCCACGTTCTGTTCTAATCTTAAATCAATTAAGTTTAATTGAATTTTATATTTTATTAAAATATAATATATCGCACTTGATCATAAAAAGAGTTTTAGCTCAAAATGTTTTTTTTTTTTACTTTTTTGGTAATAAAGCGGTTGGTTAAAAAATTCATTTACACATAAAATTAAAAATAGTTTTGCTTATACTAAAAATTTTTAAATTATAAGTTAATACCCTGTTTATGATCAAGTGCGATGTGTAAATTAAATTTTATTTAAAGGATTTTTTTTCAATTATTTCATTTGTGGATAAAGTGTGGAAAAATATGAATTTTTATGCCACGTTTGTATATTGGTACTTTTTTCTCCTGCTCTCTCTTTTTATGTTTACTACTCTATTGGTGTAAGGTAAGGAACATCCAACAAACCAAACGACAAACTTTTGAAATAGCCATTTGTTCGTTGTAACTCGTATCAAACTTAAATTATGTGGAGGGCTTACATCTGAAGCGAAACAAGTCTTTTAAAGATATTTTGAAATTGAGTAAATTAATTTCCATTAATTTCTTTAAAAATTTAAGTCATTGATTTTGGTTTTTTTTCGTTACATGAGGAAGAAAAATTTTTTTTGTTTTAGTTCGCTAAAGAACTGAATTGAATTAAATAATGCTTGGATTTGTGTTCAATTTAATGATGAGTAGTTTGAATAGTTTTTGTTTCCAACTAACAAGTTAAGGTTGAATATCAATTCTTTCTTGAACCAAAATGTTGATCAATACAAAAAAAAAAAATATTCTACACCTTATCAAAGTTGTTATTGTTCAACCTTTTCAATTAATAGAGCTCGAGTGCATTTTTGAAAATAATATTTGGGTTGTTCACGGAATGCTGGTTATCAGGTTATATGATTACTTAGTTATATTCACAACAACGAAATACATTTATTAAATTTTTTTTAAACATATTTTGTTGCTCCTAATATAACTATATAACCAAATAACCTTATAATCCGCCTTTCGTGTGTTTGCTGGGATGTGGTTAGATTATGTTAACCCTGCTGCATCCCTTGGATATGTGCCCTTCCTATGATCCTTTGGGTCAATATGACCCAACAATAAAATGTTAACAGCATTTCATATTTAAGTATAATAAAAACAAAAGCGATTCTATTGATTATTTGACCGAAAAAATTATTGATCGATGATTCTGAATGAAGATGAACTCAATTCAATAGAAAACAAATTTTAAAGTGGAATTAAACTTGCAATATCGCTTGTTGGGTCATATTGACCCAAAGGATATTAAATGTGTGTAAATCGTGTTTTTTGGAGGGGGAAGGAAAAACTAAAATTTTATTTTTTTCATTTAAATTTATAATTTTTGTCCCTGTAATGGATAAATTGAAGTTTCACGTCCATATCTTATATTAAAAGGAAATTTTGCGTTTGAAAACCAAAATTGGGTCAAATTGACCCAAGGAGTGCAGAAGGGTTAATAGGGGTGTGTGCAAATTTTTTTGTATACAAATTCAATTAAATATAGAGATTTGTTCCTTATTTTATTATTTCAAACCCGTCCTTTTTTATTTTTCAAATGAATTTTATTAATATTAACTTTTAATAGGAATGGAGGGAATATAAAGCCATTAAAAATAAGCGCTACATATAAAACAAAGTAAAAATTACCAAACTATACGAAGGATATTAAAAGAAAATAAGTGTATTACAAAGCAAAAAAAAATATTTATTTATAAATTTGTTACAAATTTTTCACCAGACTTAAAACACCTGTTAAACCAACAAAACAAATATTTAATATGAATTATGAAAAAATGTAAAATCAAGTTGAATGAAATGAAAAATGTGTTAATTTAAATAACTGAAAAAATATAAAATGCTAATAAATACAAATACAACAACCTAAATATTGAATTATTTTTAAATTAAAATTGTTTGATTTAAATAATAATTCATAAAGCTATAAATATTAAAGGTTAAAAACATACATATGTATAATTGTTTTTTTTTTTATCAATTGAATAATAATTAATACTTTAAATATTCGATTAAATATTCCCTTTCAATTAATGTGATTTTTATAACTTATCAAAACTTATCAAATTTTAAGGCGATTAAATTATCGACATTATGGAAATGAAGTTTCTGAAAAAGAATAATTAAAAAAAGTAAGAAAATATAGTCGGTAACAATTTCGGGAGCATATCCTTTTGTTCCGGCGAAGCAAATTCTGTTATGAGTTCAAGATTTAAATAAGAGTTTTTTGTGAGCTGAATATAATCTATATATATATATATATATCTATATATATATCTATGTACATATATCTAAATGAGACATTTTCCTCTTAAAGTGATTTAATGCGGCATATTGTCAATTCTGGACCTACCAGCATAAGATTTGATATGAAGTAGAAACCATCGAGCAAAGTTATTGTCGCCAAATTGAGTGTGTCATAAGGAAACGGTATTTATATGGGTGATAGCTCAAATATGGACCGACTACAAAAAATGGGAAGATGATTTTAATTGCAGCAAAATTAGCTTGGACTAAATTTAGTCTTAATACCAACAGAATAAGATGGTTTATGGACACTGTTTTCCTGTGTGCGTCACAAGAATAAAAAAATGTTTTTCAATGATAACTAAGGATTTTCCATTTTACAGAATGTTTACACTATCCATAACAATTTTCCGAAAAAAATGTCTTTATCTCTCATTTGCGAAAAAAATATGGCTATATCTCACATTTCGCAAAATTTTAAATATGACCTTACCTCTCAATGATTGGGCATTAAGGCCATTATGGCTTTATCTCCCATCCAATTGAGCAATAATGCCATCATGGCCTTATCTGCCACGGTTTTAAAAAACCCCCCGTTTTGACTACAATCATGAATCTTATCGTAATATGTTACTCTTAGAATATGTTTGCCATAACAATTTTTTTTCTCTGCGTGCAGCATTAAAAACCTGTTATTTCTTTTTTTTCCAAGATGCTTTGTTGACAAGTCGCTACTTTTGTCGATTATTTAGGTGACTTTTTGGTGAAACTTCACCTATATAATCGACAAAAGTGGCGACTTGGCTTTGTAGCACGGCACCCTCTAAAAGGGTGGTTTGCTTTATTCTAAAAAACACACGCTAACATAACGCACTACACTTTACGCCAGTGTTGATAATGCCTTGTACAAAGGTGACTTCTGCTAACATACAGGGCTACCAGACTAAGTTGGGAAAAATCTCCTCTAATCAAGACATTAAAAATTTTAAATTTTAATAGATATTTTTTCTATTTGTGTTTAAAAAACACAAAATAGAAAAAATTGTAAAAACTTTTAGTCGTTCATTTACTATTACTACCGATACCGTAGCGGTAGTTGTAGTAATAGCACAAAAAGAAAATAATTGGAGCAGCATAGTTAAAAAATGTGTAATGCTCTCGCTACCTTTTACAGCTAAAGTAGTTTTATTATTTAAATTTTTACTGCTACCAACTTTAGTAGTTATAGAAGCAGAAGACAACCTAGTATTTGAAGTAGCAAAAGATTAACATTGAGGTAGTTGTTTTATAACATTGAAGCAGTTTTAGAATAACAATGAAGTAGTATGTTAATAACATTGAAGCAGTCATAAAATAACATTTTAGTAGCAGTATAAGTAATCTAAACGCAAAATCTTTAGCAAAATAAGTACATGTGTGTTTTAAGCAGTGTTGCCAGAAAATCACCATTTCAAAACATAAATCTCCAATTTTTTAAAGGCCCAAATACATTGGTCAAAATACTCATCAAGCATTTTGGTAGAATTAGTGAAAATGTGTTTGCATGTGTGACACCGACGATGCTGGATGGAAAATCAAAAAATTTAGATATGACGTCGAATACGCCGGCTGGACAAGCATTTGACAAGCGTATTTGGACCTTAAGCTTATAACAAACATGGTACAATAATTGGAAACTTTAATTAAATTCATCAATCTCAATTTTTGAAATTGAAATGTTTTTATATAGACTATTGAGGTTGTCGATTCTGTTTTTAAATAGCAAAATGAGGTAAACAACTATAATTCAAGATTCGTTATTGCAATAATTTTCTTCAAAGAGAAGAAAAATATAAATTAATTAATATTTTAATTTAATATTTAATGTGTTTGAACACACGTTTATCATTTCCTAACTTTGAGGAAATATAAGTCACAGATAAATATAAAAAACTTAATGTATGTGGCTTTTATATTAAAGTTTGGTCTCTTACTAACAAGAGGGGGTTTAAAAAGTGTCCAAAAATATACTCTTTTTAAATCAATTATATCGAGCCCTAACCGTTTTTTTTTAATAAATGACTTTATTGGCAACACTTGCATCATCTCCTAAAATGTCATGGTCACAAAAGTTACCGTTACGATTTTATAGCAAAAACAATTTTATTGTAAGCGACAAATTTCATACAAAATTAATATGAAATAAAATAAAAAAAGCTCTCTCGTGTAAAATTTGATTTTTGTCGCTTACGTTATTTTCGCAGTTAGAGGTCGATATTATATATATATAAAAAAATCTGAATTATGTGTTACCAAAACCAAAACTCCAAAAAGCAACCTAAGACCATCTGCCCATTACACTGGTAAATATATGTGCCGCTAGGTGGCAGTAAACACCAGAGTGTGCTTCACCACCAGAGAACAGCTTTATGCAATTGAAAAAAAATCGCATTTAATCAACAGCAACAAATACACTCGCTTACGGTCATACAATGAAATTTCCTCAACCGCAAATATTCGCTGCTGGTTTGCAGTCATTCAAATAACGCACATCGTGCTTTGTTATTTATACAATCGTTAGCTTCGTTTTTTAGTAAAGATGTTTTTGTGTTCGGTTCGAAAATGATTGTTTTGGTACAGAAAAAAAAAATACAAACAAAAAAGCCAGAAATCAAGCAATCTACTCATGGATTTATTCAGCATTAACTATGTAGTACAAGAAAAAAAATTGAAATCAAACCAAACACACATACATATGTAGGTACACACAATTTCCATAGAAACAGACTTTTTTTCATTTTAAAAAGTACAGTAGTAGTAGTAGGTACCCTGTCGGACATTCAGTTAACTTTAAATTAACTGAAAGCTAACTATTTCTCAAGTAGTGGTGGTTGACACTTGCATTGCTTTTATATGAAATTATCTAACTATTTTAACATTGCGATGTCCTAGGAAGTAGTCAATTGTCCGACTCTGCACTACTTTCAGTTAACTTAAAAGTTAACTTTTTGTAGCTACCCAGCAAAAACTTTATAAAAATATATAGTTACACAAAGTCAATAAAGTAAAAATTTTTTTATTTTTTTTTTAATTATTTTTTTTTAAATTATTTCTTTTTATTATTTTTTCTTATTTTATTTTTTATTTTTTTTTTGTCTCTGGTGGGATTCGATCCCGCAACCTCGGTGCTACTAGACTAGCTCGCTACCAGCTAGTCTACCGGGGCATTGTAGTTTTTGTATTAAAAAACTATGTTTTCTGACTTGTTAATCGACTTGGCTCTCTCTACTTAAAATATACAGTGTTTGTATACACTTTGGTTAATGTAAATTTTCCATTGCTTAGTTGTTGGCTTTAAGTTAGTCTATACAAGCTAACTTAAAGTTGGCTTTTTTTGTAGTTAGCTACTCATTTGACGGCAGGGTATGTACAATGTATTTTTGTTATTGTTGTTTTTATTGTTGTTAATTTGGAAAAAGCGTCTCATCGAGTGGTTTATTGTTGTTGTTAATGTAAACAAAAGTATAAGAACGTGTTCTTTTGAATTTACTCAGTTGTGTTATATTGCGTAAGCAACAAAAATGCAAATAAAGCACTTTCAATAAAAAACGAATAAATGCAAAAATAAAATGTGTACGAAAGGATGTAAAAATTACCAACGTTGAACTTTGTTTTGCATGTATAGAGTTATTGTAAATTTAAGCGTATGAATAAATCAACAAAAATAGTGAATTTTGAGGTTCTCTGTTCACCACACGCTGGTACTGATAGTGAGATTGATTTGACAGATATTTTCTTATAATTTCTTTGTGTGACTGCATTTTATGTTGTTTTTTTCCAACAGTCCATAATACTTATTCTTCTAATTTGAAATTATTTAATTTGTTTTGTAACTAAGAGTCAGATAAGCTTAAATGTCACGCGAATGATGAAAATGAACATCAAGGTGAAAGGGAGTTCGTGTTTGAAACAGCAATTTATTTGTCCCCCGATTTGCTTGAACATTGGATACATGTTTCAGTTTGTCACATACTCGTGCATCCGGTATTTTCAATAATAGTTTTGGACTCGATGCATCCGCCATAACAGAACTAATATCACATTGTGAGCATCAAATGCAACGCATTTTCTAGTTTGACAATTTGTTTAACATCCCATTACTTGTGCTGTGATAGTAGCCATTCTTAGTTTTCTACATGGGTGGCGCTCGGTATCCAAGTCTCTGCTGCTTTCGTCGGAGGATGCAATAGACGGAATCGACGCTTCGTCTACAGAGGATTCAGACACTAATTATAAGCAACAAAAAATTTCGAGGGTAGACGGCTTGCACGTTTCTTTGAAAAGCACCAGTCGTCGCCGTTGCATTGCTGTTAAAAACTTGGTGTCAATAAAGGCAAAGGTATTTTCTTGTTTACATATCGCTCCTTTATTGCAACATAGTCATACCTCAAAAAAAAAAAAAAAAAAAAAAAAAATTGGCAAAATGCCCTTCAAGTTTTCAAAATGTACCTTTTTAGACTGACTTAAAAAAGTATATTTTGATATAACTTCAGTTCAAATCTAACACTGATTTTTGTTTTACATATAGAGAAGGTATGAAAAAGCAGTTTTGCTTAAGTAACTTAAAATTTTTGATTTTTTGAGATAAGACTATGTTGTAATAAAGGAGCAATATTTTATGGCAAACAAACAAAAGAAGTTGAAATTTCGTCATTCATATTGTTCCTTGATCTATTTATTTAATATCAATCAATAAACCAATTTTGGTTTATGTATATTTTTTTTTGTACTCTGAAGAACCAATTTTTTTATTTTCGAATGACGATTACAAACTTTTTGATAGCTGGTAAAAACAGGGCGACACAATTTTGCGTTTTGTTCTCGTCAAATAAGAAATTGCATTATAAGAATGTTGGCAAGACATTTAATACATGCACGTTTTAACAAGGTGGTATTTTTTTTTTGTAAAAAAGAAAACAACATTAAGGTACGGTCACATATGGCAAAACATTTCAAATATTTGTTGGCCTAATCTGGCCACAAATCATTTTTTATGGGCAAACAAAAATGTTCCTAATGTTACCGCTAAGCTTCAAATATTTTCTTCGTTTTTGGGCAAATAAATATTTGTTCTTACACAAATTGTTTACACAAAAACAAAAATAAACCATTTTGGTAAAAATAATTATATTTGTGCTGACCAATTTACTGGCATCGACATCTTCTTGTGATTGAACGGTTCATATGGGACATATAATTTATTTTGGATCGACAAAGACTAAATTTGGACATGACATACAAGCTACTATTGATGTCGTCTAACTAGACCAGTGAAGGCCACACACATACTATCACATTTATGCTTGTGTTGAGGAAATAACAACAAAACAACAGCCGAACGTACATTGTCACAGCCCACACAAAGAAGTTTATAGTGTACATGTGCCGACGTCACACAAGCAGCATTTTTATTCCTATGCACGCGTACATAGGATTTGCAAATGTGCCCTCCACTGAACTACATCAGCACTTATAAGGTAATTATGCCATTGAACACATGGCAAACATGTTTTCTCATATTTTATTTGAAGCTATTTAAAATATGTTTGGACAAACAAAAATGGGCAAATAAATGTGGGTAGTGCGACCAGAAAATAAAATTTTTATTGTTTAAAAAAATTTTTTAGGAAAGCACAGTCAATTAAAAGTTTGGAAAATATTATATTCGGGTGATTTGTTAGATATTATCTTTTTGGCAACACTGTTTTAAAAAGCTGACGCACGTTTCGTGTTTTGTTTCACTGTCAAACATCTTCAGTTTGGTCTATAATTTAAGCATGAATCGTCTTACAAACGAACAACGCTTGCAAATTATTGAATTTTATTATCAAAATGCGTGCTCTGTTAAGAAAGTTCACCGCGCGCTTCTTGTGTTCAGCGACGAAGCTCATTTTTGGCTCAATGGGTACGTTAATAAGCAGAGTTGTCGATTTTGGAGTGGATATCAGCCAGATGCATTGCAAGAGCTACCAATGCATCCAGAAAAAGTCACAGTTTGGTGCGGTTTACGGGCTGGTGGCATCATTGGACCGTACTTCTTCAAAGATGTTGCGAATCGTAACGTAACTGTGAACGGTGAGCGCTACCGTGAGATGATATCCAATTTTTTTTGCCTAAAATGCAAGAGGTTGACTTGCATGACATGTGGTTTCAACAAGACGGTGCCACATGCCACACTTTTTGAGAGGCGAGTTCGGTGAACATTTTATTTCACGTTCGGGACCGCCAATTGGCCGCCTAGATCGTGCGATTTAACGCCTTTAGACTATTTTTTGTGGGGCTATGTTAAAGCTCATGGTTATACACACATGCCCGCTTCAATTGACGCATTGGAAGGCAACATTGAAGTATTTATTCATGAGATACCGGCCGAAATGTTGGAAAGAGTATGCCAAAATTAGACTAAGCGAATGGACCATTTGAGGAGCAGTCACGGTCAACATTTGCATGAAATAATCTTCAAACATTAAATTATATGGACCGTACTATCGATTCAAATAAAGATTTCATGAATTTTTCTGAATTTTATGTGTTTTTTTTAAACTTTCCTATAGCTCTTAAAAAATCACCCTATAATAATCCTCTCAAGCATAAAACATGGGGAGAATAAAAATCTTGCTTTTTCTTCTTTCCGGGAAAGCGGGATGGGTTAAGAAACAAGACACTAAAATCATTTTAAATAGATATTTGTGAAACTTTGTGCTTTAGTAGATTGCACGAACTTATATGTAACATAGGCATTTTTATTAACTTTAGGTTCGTTTAAAATTTCCTGTGGAAAGCGGGATGGTAGCCCTTAGACAGGAAATGCAGGTAGGCATTCCTTATAATTATCACATCCATATTTCTGCGTGTGGTAAGTTTTTTAACATGCGTAATAAATATACAAATTCTTTGATTTTATGCTCGATATAATTTTAAACATTTTCTGTTCTTGTTTATTCTTCCTTCTGAAATGTAATTAAAACATGCCTTTTAACTCCTTAAGTTAATGAGATACTCATGATCCTATTTTGGTGCAGTTCTATGTAAGGCTGCGAGCATGTGTGTTTTTGTTTTTACTTTATGTTCAAATGCGTGTTCATATTTACACACATGCTCCAATACAGTCTCGCGTACGTACTATTATATTGTATTTTAATTTAGCAGCAGTTTCCATTACTCAGACGTTTTAAAGAAGGAAATTTTTTGCAGGAAAAAAGTTGACTACATGAAGCAAAAAAGAACATCAACCAAAAGAGAAATAATAACGATAACAACATTAAAGAAATAAAAATAATAATGATTTAAGCTATTTAATTACCAGAAATAAAAAAACATGATGCCAAAGATATCGTTCATAATGTAATAAACATGCAACATTATATGTTGCAATGTGCAACGCGCACTGGGTACCTTAAGTCTTTGTATGTAACCATGTGTATACGACATGAAAGTTAAGTAGAAGATATAATAAAGTAAATTAAATATTTTGTACATGAAAGCAAAGTTTTGCAACCATGAAGGCAATTTCATAAAGGAAGCCTACAACTTTGTTGAAGGAAGTATTAATTTTGGCGTGGTTTAACTGCAACTATTAATTATTAATTTTTGGTCCAGACATTTTAGTTTATATTAATAATGTATTAAATTTAGCCTCATAGACATGCACTTTAACCCTTCAAAAAGTGGTTTTGAACTCTTATCAAATGTAATAAATAATTATTGTCTCCCAAACAATGTAAAACATTCAAATCAAAACAATTTAATATCCCAATAAAAAACGGAGCTTCCAACGAAGCAGGTTTGTAAGGGAGAAACATATCAGTTTCGCTTACCATTGCGCTTACGGAAGACATGAATTTTATATGGCGAGTTCCCACTTTGAAGCAATACATTTTTGACACATAAAGCGCACATAAAAATTGTTGGATGTAACGATCAGCTATACACACTGAACGTTTTGATACAGTTATTTTTTAGTATTCTCCCTTACAGACCTGCTTCGTGGTAAGGGAATGCCGTAGCACTTGAAATGTTATTTTTTTTTTTTAATAAAAGTTGTTGAGAGTTCTTTCACTTACTTTACTGAATTTCTGTATGTCTTATTGCGTAGCGCATATTTGTGCGCTTATTTTTTTAAATGTACCTTTAGTGCTTCGAAAAATGATAAAATTTTTTATTGGGATTTATTAACATTATTAATCATGGTTCTTGTCCACAAAAGGTGATTAGTGCTCTTCTAAAAAAATAAGTACTGACATATCTCATCCTGTAGCGGGTATAGCCGCCATCATTCAAAATATTCCGAGCTAGTGGAATTGGGTCATATTCGCCGATGGAATATTCGCTTTATCAATACACATAATCAAACATAAAATCCTTTCACAGCTGATTTATTAAAACAGAGAAAAATTTGGTTTTTATGTGGTTTATCCGCAACGCAATGTTAGGTTACTGTAAGTGTACCTATTTATACACGCTTGGTTAGAAAAACGGAACAGGTGATCCACCACGTTTTCGTTTATATAAGAGTTACGAGGCCTTTAAGGGCATCAAGAAAACTAAAAACCGTTGTAAAAACAAGATCAGGCGCAAAAAGAAATGTATAAAATTGTTTTTAGGAATGCTGGAGCCAAAAATAAAATATAAAAATTTAAAAACTTCTTTCGCTTCCCAGAGAAGGGAGTACGAAAGTCACTAAAAAATTAAACTGATCAACTTCCTTTCTCACTTCTTAAAGAAGGGAGTAGCGGATGTGCACTGAATAGTTTGAAAGGTCTTTCGAAAAGAAATTTATACCTTCTAAAAGGCATACTGCTGATAGCAAATCTTTTATAAAGGAGTAAATAGGCCCTCAAAAAGGCTTGCAAATTGCGGTCCTTTCAATATTTACGGCTGGGAAGTAGCTAAGAAATAAATCTTTATATTTGTGTTTATATTTTATTTTTAATTTATAGAATACAACAAATTCAAATTTAAAATGCTTTTGAATAACGAATACTCACACAGCCAGACACACACATGCGGATATACACAATCACACACAGCCACATGCAATAACCATTTCCTCGTTAAAAAACTGAATTGGGATCTCCTCTCTCACAATTTACGTCCCATAGTATCTTTCAACAAGTAACCAAACACAGCCAGTAGTAACAGCATTAGTAACATCGGCAAAAATATGAAACTGAATAAAAAGGAGAAAAAACAGCAACAACAATAAGAAAAACTTCATCCAAGCTAAATTTACCATAAATACAAATTAGTAATACATACATGAATATTTGTGGGATAGCCAAAGTTTACTTTTTATAAATTTCTTTTAAATACCTGAACTCACTTAAACTTAGCTTAAAGGCAATCTAGTTTTTTTTTTTTAACAAACAAAAAAATATTATAAAATACACTAGCCAACAACGTTTTGGTGGGCTGAATTCGAATCTGTAATTGGTTTTTATCATAGCTGTTAAGTAATGATAAGTAATCGTATTAATTACTTAGTAAATTACTTTTTTTTAAAGGGTAAAGTAATGATTACAATTACGATTACTTTTGGTTTTGCATGATTACTAATTGAATACGACTACAAGTAATCAAAAAATAATCAGAAGTACCGGCGATTACTACAAAATAATCAAAACGAATCAAAAGTTATCAAAATGTAATCCGATTAATTTTGATTCTTTTTGATTACTTTAAAAAATTGCGTATTCATTTGTAGAATTATTTTTTTGGAAACAGTTAAATGTTATAATTATTCAAAAATGTATTGGCGAACACTTATCCTTATAAAATTTGTCCAGTATTTGACGGTAGTTATTTATTACCAAACAAAGAATATAATCAAATTGATCGGTATTACATTTAATAACATGATACTTAAGGCTCAGCGCAAATTAAACTCTGTTTAAACCATCTATAAACGCATACAATTGGACGTTTAAACTACAAAGACAAGCTATATCAATTTAAAAACATTTATCGTAGTGCTATCACATTATTATTAGTCTGAGTTCATACGGCTCATGTCTTATTGACAAGATTCTTCCTTTTTCTTCTTTGAACATGAATTGGCGTTCAAATGATTCATGTCATGTTGACGACATGTTTTTTATTTTGTATAGTCGTGCGTATGCATGTGTGCTTTTTTGATATTGAAAACAATAACAAAATTAAACAACGAATGAAAAAGCAAAACGTAAAAACAGTACATGCATCTTTGTACTCGTTTCTTTTCCCCTTGTTCCTCTCGCCTATAAAGTAGCAATCATGTCAATAAGACATGAGCCGTATGAACACAGACTTACAGATGATGAAATTGAAACAGGTCCTTCTCCACAAGACCATCTAAAACCTGTTCAGTTGATTAATTCTTGATTGAATAATCGAACAATTTTAGCCGATTAAAGAATTAATCGAATGATAATATATAGTATTTCTGTTAAATGTATAATATTGTTAAAATTTCAAAGTTTTATTGACTCTTTAAAAATCTAAGTGCCCAAAAGTGAAGCAACAATTTGGAGCTACAATGACAAGTTTTATTTGAAAAATAATGTTAATTATACTACTTTTTTCTAAAATTATCGAAAAAAAAATCTGGTAATTTATAAAATTTCAGGATTTATAATTATTCGATTGATTTCATAATTTTATTCGTTTAATCTAATAAGCTAAAAAGGCCAAATATCGGTTAATCGTTTAATCGAACAGAATAAGTTTTCGAGATATACGCGAAAATCGTGTTTTTCTGCAGTTGCGTATTTCGAAAATTCTCGAGAACTGTTAAGCTGAATTGTACAAGATTTAACATTTTGCATAGATATCTATTTTCTCTTTCAGAACAAGTCCAAACTGTGTCAATCGGATAAAGATTTACTGAGTTACAGGATTTTTATTTAAGATTTTTATGTTTTTTTTCCAAAATTCACCATTTTAATTCGCTCCATTAAGGCAATAAGATGTATCTTAAATAATATTTTGTTTCAAACGTAGTAAGCGTAAAATTTTTATCCTCGGACAAAGAATTAAGAAATAACGGCATACTTATGCGGTGTTTATAGAACACGAGCGCCTTACTCGTCCGTTCAACTTACATTTAAACGGACGAGTAAGGCGCTCGTGTTCTATAAACTACACATTAGTGAAAACATCCGAATTTGAATTTTTACGGCAAACAAAATCTTGTAAACAACCAAAATTTTTTATAATATTATTGTTTTTGAAATAGTTGGAATCTATAGTCACCAGCCAGCAACAGCGCTGCATATTTTATTTGTGTATTATTCAGATCTCTATTAATTAAACAAAACTCCTTAAAATATCACATTTGGGAGTCATTTCTCATAAAAAGTACATTCAGGGCAAATTTCTTGCAAATTTGCGTAACATTTTTAATGATTTCTTAAAATAGCTAATTTGCAAACAAGTTAATCAGTTTTTTAAAAATTGCAAATTTGCGCAAAATTTTCTAAATTTTACAGATTACTTTAGAGTTTTAATGCTTTAAACATTTCGCTGATATTACTTAAATGAAATACACAGATGAATCCCTTAAAATATATACAGCATCCCTTAATTCAATTATTTTAAACAAATAGATAATGAGGCGTAAAAAATATGTGATACGTACGTTTAACACACATACGTCTTTATAATAGATACACTTACTTTAATCTTTATGTATTTTCCTATTGTCTGCTTATTTTCACATTTTTTCCCAGATCAATAAAAAAAAGTGCCAAGTAATTTCTTTATAAACATCATACTGTTCAATATCTCCCCCCGCTCTAAGATGTATTTATGCCAAAAAGACATTTAACCAAAGTTTTCTGCGGCATGACATGATGATATTTATAAAAACATAAACCTGTCACATTGACTCTGATTCTGAAAGTTAAAAAAAAAATAAAATGAAAAAAAACTCACGAAAAATAAAAGTTAAAAAATGACTTAATAAATGTAACATTACAATTAATGAAGTGGAAACCAATTGAAAGACTAATGGAAGTTGGCAACAGATACAAAAACCACATTTTTTTTTTTACAAAATGTTAACAGAAGTTTATGCCACTCATACTCATGCTCCTCCTTCCTAGTTCATGCATTATGTTAAGAATACGAATCAAAAATATAAAAAAGTTAATGTTCTATATCAAATGATATGACGAGTGAAAGTAGGGAAAAATGAACAATATTGAAATAGCATCACTTTTTAAGAGATAAAATTGTTAATATTTGCTTGAGTGTTTAAGTTGAAATATGTCATTTAAAGCTATTAATGTTAAAAACTAATTTAAATGGCATTTGAAACACTATAAAACTTCGCCTACAAAATAATGTGTTGAGTAATCAGAAAAACATGAAGGCACTACTTACAAGTCTACTGAAAGAACCAATGAATTTTTCAAGGCATGTCCCAAAATGAACGCATTTAAAAGTAAGTCATTATTTTTTTACTTAAATACATCCAGAAAAAAGTAGTTATACAGCCATGTCACAGAGTGCATTTCCGTTCGGAAACGGAATTCATTCCGTATTTTGGTGCTTCAGAAAATGAAGAAAAAAATTTTCGGAATGAAACAATTTTTGTTTTCAAGAACGGAATGGGAGTTTTCTGTATCTGAAAGGCCAAAAAGCTATCAAAATGCACTTTCTATCAATTAACAATATGTTTTCTTTGATTCCAAACGGAATCCTTCCGAACGGAATTGAACTCTGTGACATGGCTGATAGAAGTTGTTATACATGTAGTTATAGAATAAAGCTACTAAATAATGAGTTAAAGAAGATATTCGTTTTGAAAAAGTAAGCGAAGTTTTTACTGGGTACTGACTAGGTAGTTCCTTTGGGAACATATGTAGACATTGGAACCAGAGAATCGCTAGTACATTTTAGTAAAAGTAGTCTACAGTTTTTGTGAGAATACGAAATCCCCAGTAAAAACTTCGCCTACATTTTCAAAATGAATAGCTTCTTTAACTCATTATAACAAATTCCATAACTACTTTTTTCTGGATGTATGCAGGTAAAAAAATAATGACTTACTTTTTAATGCGTTCATTTTGGGACATGCCTTGTAAAATTCATTGGTTCTTTCAGTAGAATTGTAAGTAGTGCTCTTATGTTTTTCTGATTACTCAACACATTATTTTGTAGGCGAAGTTTTTACTGGGTCATAACAATCTTTTTTTATTATTTTTTTAACTTTTATAGGAATTGTACTTCTCAGTTGTTATTGATAAAGTCTTTTTCGTATTAAAGCCAAATATAGTGGCAAATTTAATGTAGTGTAGACGCTTCGTTGACAATATCACCAATATAGTCGACAAAACTGGTGACTTGGAGACACTTGCACCCAGGTTTCCTGCAGGGGAGCGCTTAAATTTGTTACTAACACTTATGCAGAACAAAAAAATGTGTTTTTTTTCAATTATCAATTAAGAAAAAAATAGAGTGATCGATTGTTCGACATTTTTCAGAAACCGGTTTTCGATTATTTCGACTATATAAATCTTATGTATAAATCGGCACAGGCAAAGTAGTTAAGAACGCTTTCTGCCTTTGTTTGTCAACCGAACCCAGGTTTCCTGCAGGGGAGCGCTTAAATTTGTTACTAACACTTATGCAGAACAAAAAAATGTGTTTTTTTCAATTATCAATTAAGAAAAAAATAGAGTGATCGATTGTTCGACATTTTTCAGAAACCGGTTTTCGATTATTTCGACTATATAAATCTTATGTATAAATCGGCACAGGCAAAGTAGTTAAGAACGCTTTCTGCCTTTGTTTGTCAACCGAACCTACATTAGGAGAAAAGGTATCAAAAAGGGGCAATACGGAAAATTAAATTTCTTTCTTTTACATTATCGTGCATTATATAATAATTTTTTTCTATAATATTGAACTAAGAAACATAATAATATAGATGAAGGTTACTGAGTGAATGAGAACCTTTTCTCATCTGTTACTTTTGAATTTTTGTGAATATTCGACCTGCAAAGATAAAAATAAACATGCATGGTCCTGACTGAACAAGAATGTATAAGAGGAAGCTTTTTGGTACTTTTTCGTTCTGCATCTGGTCTTTTGAATTATTTTCGTTAATTCTAGACATAGAAACATAAAATTAAACATGCAAAGTCCCGAGTGGATGACAATCTATAAAGGAGACTTTTTGATACATTTTTGGTTTTCAATTGATATTTTCTGATATTTTTTATATTGAACTTACAAAACTAAGTTAACTCATGTAGAAGATAAAATATGAACCGGAGTTTGGTCCCTCGCCAAATCGATCCACTAAGACGAAAAAAATAAATGCTAAAAACATATAAATTCATCTATAGATACTTCGATGAACTATGTTTCCTTCATATTTACACAAAAAATATGGTCAAATTTTGACCATTAGGCGAACACTTGTCTTCATAAATGTAAGAAGAAGAGCTGTTAATTAATAAGATGCCATGTGAACTGCGTTATTCAGATTTCTAATTCAAAAAGTGAACAACTCAATTCAAGATGACGCACAGTGCTTTGGCCCATAGACATAAATAAAAAAAAAAAACAAGTCTTATATTGTACTTAGGAATATACAGATCGATAGATAACAAAATAATTAAAATGAATTTTGAAGAATGTTTAAGACTTAACTGTTTTTGGCGGCGCTAGAGGGCGCCAAAGTTTGAGAATTTATAGTAAAAATGCCCAAACAACTACTTGAGTTTTATATGCTTTAGGAAAACTGTTGTAAAACTGTTGTTTTTTAAAGCACGAGATTGAAATTTTTTTTCTGTAGTAGTTTACTATATTTAGAACTAACTGTATTGATTTATTTTCTCATAAGTGTTTTTTTATTGGTTTGAAAAATGCTTATTATTTAGTTAAGCTCTAAAAATTTCTTAAAATATTAAAAAAAAAAAAGAAAAATTGCGTCTATGGGTTGTTTTCTGATTTCGAATATTTAGACTGCTTTCTAATAACTACAACAAAAAAAAAAATTTTTTAAATTTTACCACAACTTGAAAAAAATTTATTTAAGAAAAAGCTATTTTCGTGATTTTTGCTCAAATTTTCATAGATTGAATTAGTTAAAAAAAAAATAAACTAGGAACATAATAAGAAATATTAGGTATTAAAGTGGTTTTATGTAATTATAACGAAACGTAACTAATAACTAAAATAAATTTCAGGGAGCTTGTCCGAAGAAGCATTGGAAGCCAACCACAAAATCGTTGTAGAAAAACCAGACTGTCCCACGACGACACTCATTAAGATTTAATGACTCATTTAATACTTTCCTCAGATCCGTTGTTATCTTCAAAAAGGAATCCAAAGACTAAAAAAAATATATTTTTTGAAGAAATTGAGAAATATATACTGAAAGAAAATGTTGATGAACTAGCTAAAGATGACGAAACAAATGTTTCGTTGAGCGGCAATATTTTTTTGGAAGAATCCAGTACTGAAGATGATTTATTGTAATTAAAAAAATGACCATATGTGTGTAAATGTAATAAATAAATTAGTTTAAAGAAAATTAATTAGGAATATAATAAGAAATAATTCCAATTAATTCGTTACATCGGCTCAGAATCACTTTCTGAGTCGATCTAACGATGTCCGTCCGGCCAGCTGGCTGTCAATGCAACCTTGTGCATACAGATCACTTATTCGGAGACAATTTCATGAAAATTGTCACAGAGGCTCTGACTGGTACAAGGACCAAGCCTATTAAAAATGGAACGAATCGGTCCATAATTTTACAAAAGCCATCTTATTACATCGGCAAGATTAAATTAGGTCCAAACCAAACTAATTTTATTGCAATTAAAATCAGCTTATCAAATTTTATTGGAATCTTTCTATTTTTGAGCATAGCTCCCATACACATCATTCTCCCTAAAATAGCTTTTAATGCCAGCTTCCTTAAAAATATTAGTATTTACATACAAATTGGCGACAATGACTTTTACTATAGCTACTGTGTCATGACAAAATGTTGTCCAGGTAGTTCCAACTTAAACCATAGGTTCCATATAAACCCTCATCCAAAAAACTCATTTATGTAGATGAAGATATCTAAATAATATTCGGCAGAAAGAACTTTTAAACGAATCTTAGCCTCATAACATAATTTTGTGCTGGCGGGTCCATGATTGCCCAAACAGATTACACTCTAGGAAATTTTATTACACTCTAGGAAATTTGTTTGTAAATACTATGCTATAATGTATCACATGGTCGGGCTTGACCGATTATACTTTCTTACTTGTTATTTTTGCATTTAATTGTTCATTAAATGATGTTTTTGTATTTATCACATTAATAATCCGATTCTACAAAAATTTGGCATACATATATATCTAACAAATATCAATTTTCGTAACAAATTTTAATACGATTGGACAGTTCTTGTAAATGCTATAGCATTTATCCCCAAATTTGGGGATTTTATGCGAGCAAAAAGGACAAAGAAAGTCATTTGGGGATTGGGGATTTTTTTGGGGATTTAAAAAAAAATTCGGGGATTTTTTGGGGATTTTACACTATTTTAATATATTTTCCCTTTTATTATTTATGCTTATTTTTCTTTGTCTCGTATTAAAAATATGAAAAAAAAGTAGCAAAACTTGTATCTTACTCTTATCAACAACTTATACGGTGTAAAAGGTCCTTATTAAGATTATCATTTTAGTTAAAAGGTAGTGTTAAAGGTACTTTATAAATTTATGTTATTTTTCCTTCAGGGTACAAACAAAATAAAATAATTTTTTTTACAAAAAATTTGTATTTGGGTATTTTTGGGGATTTCTAATTAAAATTTTTCTTACTATTTTTACTTTTTAAAAAAAAAAAAATTAATTAGTATTGTGGTTATTTTGTTGAACTATTTATGGTTTTTAATCCAAATTTTTAATATTTTTAATTAGGCTTAAGTTCATGAAATTTAATTTTTATAAAATTATTTTTGTGAAGAAATGAATTTTACAACACGAAAATTAATTAAAATTGTTATTGATAATCTTTCATTCTTGACGTGGCTCGGGCTCGAACCCTGGCCGTCAGGTTACCATGACATGTTTCGATCGCAACCACTCGATCTCCTCAGATGGATTTGCCGTCTTACACTCGCAGCCATCGACGACTGCTGACGTCACTAGTCAAACATCAATCCTTAAACCAAATTGTATTTTAACATTTGGTAGATCGAAATTTGCTTTCCTGAATGATTATCCATTTCAATTGAATTCACATGTTTTTTCCTTTACTTCTGTTTTTTCGTACTTTCGTCAAGAATTTTTCTTGAAGTCCAGTACATTTTTTGTTTTTTCACTTTGTCTTTCTCTTTTCTGTTGACCTTTTTCAGCACAACTTGAAGGACAAATGTACACATAGAGCTCGTGCCTTAGCTTTAACAATAATTAGTATTGTGGTTATTTTGTTGAACTATTTATGGTTTTTAATCCAAAAAACAGAATTAATCCAAAAAACAGAAGTAAAGGAAAAAACATGTAAAATCAATTAAAATGGATAATCATTCAGGAAAGCAAATTTCGATCTACCAAATGTTAAAATACAATTTGGTTTAAGGATTGATGTTTGACTAGTGACGTCAGCAGTCGTCGATGGCTGCGAGTGTAAGACGGCAAATCCATCTGAGGAGATCGAGTGGTTGCGATCGAAACATGTCATGGTAACCTGCCGGCCAGGGTTCGAGCCCGAGCCACGTCAAGAATGAAAGATTATCAATAACCATTTTAATTAATTTTCATGTTGTAAAATTCATTTCTTCACAAAAATAATTTAATAAAAATTAAATTTCATGAACTTAAGCCTAATTAAAAATATTAAAAAAAAATTTTAAATTTGGTCAGAAAAAAAAAACAAACAGAAAAATATTAGCTTATTAAGGTTTTTTTTCTTAATTTGGGGATTTTTGGGGATATTTTTTTAATTTTTTGGGGACAAGGAAAAAAAGTACCTGGCAGCCATGGCTAGAATAACATTTTTCCATTTCAGGACACATGGAAGGTAGGCGTGGCCTTGGACCGATTTGTCCAAAAATTCATATTTTTCTTAACTAAGCTATTTTATGCTAGTGTACCAAATTTCAAAAATTTCTGACAACTCCTTCTATTTATGTCCCTTCGTCATATGGGGACAAAGCACTGTGTGACGTGCGAACATAGCATAATGGTGTAAAAAAGCTATTGTTTCGTTAGCTGTCTGGCAAGTTGGAACCACATATCGGTCAGGTCCATGTCCTTAATTAAATTTCTTGCAGAAGAAGTCCGTAATCATCCCGAGGTAGAGAACTCCATTTACAGTAAATCCTTGGCTGACTTCAATTTCGAAGAAGTACGGCCCGATGACGCCGCCAGCCCATGAACCTCACCAAATAGTCATTCTTTGTGAATGCATAAGTTTTTCAACAATCAATCGTGGATTCTCATTTGCCCATTAGTAGTTTCATTGCCAAATAGTATTTTGAATATCGCCAAAATTATGTTTTTTGCATTTTTTTTTTAAAGTTGCCAAAAAGGAGGTTTATATGAAATCAAGTTAGAGTGCTTCATCCGACTGTGCCGAATCTTTGATGCCTTCCATATATGATGTCTTTTTATTATTAATTTATCTTTATAAAAACAGACATCAGCATAAAAATTTGTTGCGGTTTAGACCTATATTAAGTTATTGACCGACAGCCTTCAGTAAAACATCATGATTCATAACAGTTTAAGCCGAACTTAAATGATTTTCAGGAGGTGGATTTATATTGGACCAATCATCCCGTGCAGACTGATTTCTGGAATGTTTTAGCGTGTACTGTGAATTTCAGCTGCTAAATATGGGATCAAGGTAAACAAATTGTGGACTGTATATTACAAAATTGCATGACATTTTTTCTGGCCATAGGAAGCTAAGTTGGAAGAAATTTTACTGCAATATCTATATCTGCTACGGCTTTAGGCATATTTAATTAATTTACCAGAGTGGGCTTTATATGGGGCCTGCAGTAAATTATGGACCGATCATTACGAAATTTATTAATGTGATTTCTAGTCCTATAAAACTGTGAAATATTAAATTTTATTCTGTTAGCATTATGAATTACCATTTTTAAAAAAATTTCACCCGTATAATGTTTAATTTAACCAAATCATTGTCTCCGACAACCATATTATGGTTAAATAAGTTTGCTTAAAAATAGTTTTGTTGGTTGTGACCATAATAAAACATGTTTTTCTCTGCGTGTATGTATGAAGATTCTTTTTTTTTTATTTAACTTCTTTAGTAATTATGGACCTTTGACATTTTTAAAAATGACATAATGTCCATTTGCAAAGTGTCTTTATGCCCACGGACATTATGACATTTTTAAAAGTGTCATTGTCCATGGACACTATGATAGTGGAAGTTATGACATGCCACCTTTAAAACTAAATAAATAGATACAAATCAATATTAAATTACTTTGTATTAAGTGTCTGTCTACAAATTTTATAATATTATTAAACCATAAATTACAGTTATTATTTAACTTTTTATATTTTACCTTTAATAATTCTTTAGCTTCTGGCCATAAGATAAACAAAAAACCAAAAATTGAGTAAATGAACAACAACAACTAAAGGAAAATTAAATTAATAAGTTGGTCTATTTGTTCCATAGTTTCTTCTGTGGGAGGGAAATAATAAAAATTAATTTAAAACTTAAAAAGAGGTTGCATAAATTTGTTCTTTTGAAACAAATTAAATAAATTGTAAAAATAAAACAACAACAATTGTAAAGATATTTTTATTAGTGTTAAAAGCAATGAGATAGATAGCACACAAAAATTGTTGGATTTGATTTCTTTTAATCCCTTTAGAAGAAAATTAAATTTTATGTTATCCATAAACTTTAATATTTTTTTAATGGCACTCATTCTGTTCTCAATTTCTATTCTGTTTAAATTTATTCTGTACTTCTGTCGATTTCTTACTATTTTCAATTAAATCAAAATTTTACTACTGAATTAAAGTTTAAAGAGTTTGTCTTAAAATAATTTACTGATTAATAATATTCTTATTTACATTAAAACTATTCGGCGTCAGTTTTTATTAAAAATGTTTCTTTTTTATTTGTGTAAAATGCATTAAATTGCTTACTGCCTTGTTGCAAGTGGTATCTGTTACGCAGGCTAATTTTGTCGTTGAAAACAAACATTCTTTGGAAACTACAACAAATGAAAAACATTCAATGCGATAAAGCTGTTATATTTAGGCAAACACTTATTTTGTTTCGTTGGGTAACCCCCCCTCATTATTTTTATTTATCTACTTCACTGCCTGAATCACTCAATTTAATTACATGATTCTTAAAAACGTCTATTACGCCTTAAAAATGTCCGGACGAAACGCTGATACGTTTCGTGGAGTGCGGACTGTATATAGGGGTGGATTTGGGCTACAGCTCCAGAATACCAGCCAAGGATTAAAACACCTAGCTGATATTCCTCGAGAGAACGATGATTGCGTTTCTGAGTTTATGGAGTGTATAGGGTGGCTTCGGGACTCAGCGCTTAAATATCCACCAAGTATCCAAACAAATTGGTGATATTATGAAAGCTAGAACAAGAGATAAAAAAGGCACAGACATTTATACACACAAAAAGCAATTTCCAATCGTTATAAAATTTCTATTTATTTGGTGCAAAAATAAAAAATTTACTACAAAGTATTAAATTTCCAAACAATTTATTTAATTAATTTATAAAATTAATCACAAAAATAATTTAGTTATTTTAAAAGCGATTAAAAATACAGCCCTCCAAGATGGCTTTCAAAACAACGAGGAGCCGTTTTCTGATTTTAGGTAATTCAAAAAAAGTGGGCGTAAAAGTGGGCGGGGCAAAATTTACTTTTCGTATAAATCTAAGCTGGACCATAGCGATCTTTTAAAAGAAAAAATCTTTACAATTATATAGATGTCATTGGTGGTGCAATATGAAAATTGGATTTTCACTCGCCTGAATATTCTGAAGATTTCCTGAAAATTTCATCAAAATCGGCCCAGCCGTTTTGAGTCCATACGTTACTTACATACATACACACATCCTGTTTTATATATACAGATAGATGGTTACCCTGCAAATAATACGACTAGTCCATACACTTCTGTACAATATAGCGCATAAGGAACTAGGGCTAGTCCTAATGTAACTCAAATGTATTGCAAAACTTGGTCTATTTAACATTACGATGTCCTAGGATTGGACCATATAACGCAACTTTGCATTACAACGGAGTAGTCTTAAGACTACTCAATGTTTATGAGGACTAGTTTTTAAATTTTAAACAAAAACATGTCGTTTAATTACAAACCCTTTTTAAAAATGACAAGGTCCATGATTGCATTATATTGGGCCATGTTGAAAGTAGTCCGTTTTATCTGAAATGGATCAAGTACTGTAATATTATTATCTGTGTAGAAATGACATAAACTGTTAAGTTAGCCTTACATTTGCAATATTATTGACTACTGTTAATGTCGGCTTACTCCATATTATTCAATAATTTGGGCAACATAAAAAATATATAAATGTCGCAATTTTTTATTGGATATATGAAAAAGTGAATAACACCAACGCATACATGTGCGTATTGTACACTGTTTTCAACACTTTTAAAAATATTTATTTGAGTAAGAATAAAAGCAAAGACCTTGAGAGCCTGTCTATTAGTGTGTTCCAAAAAACAATTTTTTTTAGATTTTTAAAGGTACCCCAGCATTTTTTGAAAGCTTATAGGGTAAAGTATTTTTGAGATTTTTTCAGATTTTTCGGAAGAGGTTCAGAGGTCGCTAAATCGAATTTAACCCAAATAACGGGTTTTCTCTTTTTTTGAATTTTGCTCATTACTCGGCCCATAAGCAAGATTTTCTTTGTTACTAAGCCAATTTTTTTAAAAGAAAACTCATCAAATTTTACTTTTCTGTGCAGATATTATAAGTTTGGGTTATTTTTTTTTTTGCTCATTTGGGTCCCCTTAATGACATTTTTTTTGTAAATTTAGCATTAATTTGAAAAATAAAGTTAACAGCGACAAATTAATTTGAATGAGTACCGGCCAATTTCACCAAGTTCAGTTATAAATTACTATCAGCTATAAATGTCAAAAATATATTATTAACTAGAATAATAGTAATAGTAATAGTTAGTTTTTTACTGACTTTGGTGAAATTGGCCGTAAGTAAGTAATTGCACTATAGTAAAAGCGTTGTTTTTATTATACAGCAATTCAGATTTGCTTCCGCCTATCGGGATGGAATTTGAGAAAGGTCCCTCGGCAGAGCATTTGGATAATGTACAAGTTTAACCTGGTTCGCTTCGCAACCCCAATTTAAGCAAAATTGTTAAAAACTTTTAAAAGATGTCTCGAGTATTGATAACGGAGCAATTTGTACGAAAATTAAAACTTCTGACGGAAAATTAATTTCATGATGGATCTTTACCATTGGTGAGTTAATATATGCAATATGTATATAGATCCGCCAAAGAATATGCACTCACCCCTTGTTTGAGTGCCGGATCTATCTTACCTCCGCTGGCGTTCACACATGCATTCTGGCAGCACCTGACGAAGAGCAACAGCACCTAGACATCCCTCCATGCAGCGAGCCGCAAAGAAAAAGATCAGTCCTTACCAGGATGTCAACCTACCCGCGATTTCGGGATCAAAACACAGCCACCGTGCTCTCCTAAATAGAATCCCTTCTATTAGAAAGGCAAGTTTCCGCAAATACAATCAGCCTGACCGACAGGAGGCATTTTTCGCAAGAAGCAACGGAGATCTCACTAGTAGTTAGACCGGCTTGCTGCGGGGGCAAATAACTTTTGCATCAACCTTAATTTATAGTTCTGAGGTACAACTTGGAGTTCAATGAGTCCAACCAAGGACCCAAAGATCTCTGTCTTTCGATAGTTTCATTGTCGCTATCAAGTAGTATCCTCTTATTCACAGTGTATAAGATTCCAAAAATGCCAATAGAGCCCTTCTGGAGGTTTAATACATAAAATTAATAAAAGTTCAATTACCCCCTTCAGGTTCCTGCAATGACCACAGCCTGACTTGCCCGGTAGATGTAGCACCGAAAGGTGAAATTTCCATAAGATGTTTCTAAAAACTCTCAGGGTGAAGATATTTAGAAATTATATTGTCCATGTGTAACGACTTTGGGAATTATATTGTAGGCAGACTTGGTTTCTTTTCCCGGTTTGGCCAGCACTGTGTGTCAAAAATAATTCTATTACAATTATGATCACCATGAACCAGCTACTTGAGTAATCGGGTATTTAATATATACAAATATCACCTTTTACTTAATCGATTTTACTTCCTTTCTATTTCAAAAAAACATCGTGTTCTGAGTAGCTCATTTTTTCTTTGCTCCAATAAATTATCTGGCTATTTTGTAAAAATTTCGTCTTCAAGTTCCATGGTATAAATACTTTAATTATTCCAAATAATTGGATTGTGGAATACTTACGTACAATTGTTTGTAAAATAATTCAGGTAAGAAGTCAAAATTTTATTTAATATGAAATAATAAGGGAATCTATACTTAGTTTCTACCAAAGACCAGAGCTCACAATTAAAGTTGGCCCAACACCATTTCATTTATTAAAATCGGGTCTAAATTGGATCTTCGGGTCACCTATCCTTGTAAGGTTTTGCATTTAAACCTCAAAACCTGGGCTAAGAATATATTTACGGTAATCCCATAGTACCCGGAAAGTGACTTCTGTATTCTAACGAGGTGAAGTTGTACACGCAAAAGTTTAAGAATATTTCAATCTCATTAATCATTTTGCTTTGAATCTACTTTAAATTCAAATACATATATAATAACACTATCTACAAAAACTAACTTAATAAAAAAAAAAAAAAAAAAAAAACAACAAATTATAATTAACTTTAGAATTTAATCATTCCCCTAACCTAATATTATACGAACATTATTATATAAGTAGATCTTAATAGATATATTTACAAAATAACTCCTTTCTTATACCCACTAGTTGTATATCACTATCAAATTACTCATATTTCTTATTTTCATTCTTAAAAACATTTTCATTCATTATTAATTTTCATTCATTCTTTAAATTTCACAATAATATTAATTGGTACATTTTGAATTTATCTCTTACTTTATCACTATATTCCTTTATGCCAAATTCTTAATATTGGCACATTACATTGGTCTCTCTTTTTCCTATGTTAATCATATAGTTACCATTTTTTTTAAATAAGCAAAAAGAAATAAAAAAAAAATTGATCATTGTTAGTAATCGTCCGTCCGTGAGTATACCCGTAACTTACCAATTGTAAAAATTAATTTAATTGTGGAATTTTGGGAAAAATTCAAATTATTTTTAAAAGATAATAATTATACAAACAGAAGTCTATTTTTACAGTGGATTTATAGTGATTATAAGAAGACAGGTTGAAATATAATTTTTAACTAGTGAAAGTGGAAAAAAGTAAAGGAAAAAAGAAACTAGCTAATAGTAATGCAAAAATACTAAAAAGAAAATTATAACTAACAGCCCACAGCTATAACGAACGTGTCATCATCAAAGGCCTTTCATGATCAACATCGTTTGGAACTGCAGCCAAGGAAAAAATTAAATTGTAAGTTTTTGAAAAAAAACCAAACAAATTTAGTTTATTAGCTTGCCTTTTCTTTTCCCTTTTCATTTTGTTTCACATATCATTATAATTATTAGTTCTCTTTTCTATTCTTTTTCTCCGGTGAATTCAGCCAAGATCAAAACCTTTTGAATTTCAATTTTTTTTGTTTTGATTACTTGTTTTTCTTATTCAACTAAAGTTCAATGACTACATAATGATTTTAAAATTGTTATATACTTAGTTTCATTAATAACATCTAATCCTCGACTATCCGCAAAAAAAAAATGGAAAAAATCGAATTATTGTTAAAAACTTTTATAGAAAAGTAAATTATATTGTTTTATTTTATTATAAGCCTAAGTTTAGCAATTAATTTAATTAAATATTTTTAAATCATGAATTCCTAAATTAATAAAATATATAGAGAGATGTTATACGAAATGCTATGTGGTTGATCAATTAAAGATTTTTTTTTGTAGGGACAATTTATTTAACTGTCGAGCACGAAATTGTCGTAGGCGTAGTCTTTTTTTTTTTTAGACAATGGGAGGGAACAAAGTGCTTCGAGTCAAAACATCTGACTAAATAGGTTCAACAAGTGCGTGTTTTTATAATACCTACTGGCATTTATTTCTATAGGCATGATGAACAAATTTTCTATTTGTTATGCATAATAGTGACTCTAAATTTTAAAAACCACGCCAGACTGAAGATAGCCGGAAGACAAAACCAGCATGCCTTCTAAATTTAGTTTCACAGTATCATTTGATATTATATGCGTAACACATGTTTACTTTTCCAGTTCAACTCACTTTTTGAAAGATTTTTTAATGCCACCATTTTATATTTTATTATAAGGTTTTATTTTTCTTCTATTTCCAAAAAAAGTTTCGAAACCTAATTTTGATAAACAAGGTGGCCAAGAACTTGTTGCCGTCTCTTGATCAACACAAAAACTTCAAAATTGTCCCATACAAACCTAAACCTTTACTAACTGAAAATTAAGAAAATGCTTTATACAACCTTGTTATATTGAGCCAGGGATAAGTTGTTAAGATTTCTATATTAATCGGCGGGTAATCAGGAAATTATTGTGAACATTTTAAGAAAATCTCTTCAGTACTCAAAGAGTCCATAGGGAACAAACAAACACACAAGCAAATGCATTTTTATTTCTATATACATATTAATTTTTCATGGTCTTTGCAAAATCAATCCTTTTTTTTTTTGGATCTCTAAAGTTTTATGAATGTTTTTTTATGTACCACGGCGGCGCGCCGCAGTCATGTGCCCCAGTACTAAGGATTCTGTGTGAGCTTGATATTGGGATAGCTGTCAGTTGCCTATAATTTAATGCCATATGACCAAAGGCTAAGTATAAATATGTCACTTATTAACCAATATTATATTTATTAGTCAGCATTTTAATTTTTCGATATTGATAAATTGATTGCTCGCCCAACACTAATAAAAACGTAAAAATATTGTCAAAAATATCAATTTATGTTCAGGAATTATGGCAAATTTCACCAAGTTCAGTTTCAGTTATAACTGTCAAAAACATATTGTTAACTGGATGTTAAAGTAATAGTTAGTTCTAACTGAACTTGGTGAAATTGGCCACTAGTTACATAATTTGCCCATAAATTGTAAAACATTTTTAAAATGTAACTTTAATTATACATCAAAGCATTTAAATTGGACTAAAAACACTGAATGATCCCAATAAAAAATGGAGCTTCCAACGAAGCAGGTTTGTAAGGGAGAAACATAAAAGTTTCGCTTACCATAGCGCTTACGGAAGACATGAATTTTATATGGCGAGTTCCCACTTTGAAGCAATACATTTTTGACAAAATAAGCACATTATTCAGCGCATATAAAAATTGTTAAATGTAACGATCAGCTTAATACACTGACGGTTTTTTTTACAGTTATTTTTGATGCTCTCCCTTACAAACCTGCTTCGTAGTAAGGGAATGCCGTAGCACTTTAAATGTTATTTTTTTTTTTTTTTTATTAAAGTTGTTGAGAGTTCTTTCACTTACTTTACTGCATTTCTGAATGTCTTATTGCGTAGCCCATAATTGTGCGCTTATTTTTTTAAATGTACCATTAGTGCTTCGCAAAATGATAAAATTTTTTATTGGGATTCTATTATTTTAAGCACAAAACAAGATTAACACCCAATAAAAATTTTTATCATATTGCGAAGCACTAATGGTACATTTAAAAAAATAAGCGCAGAATTATGCGCTACGCAATAAGACATACAGAAATGCAGTAAAGTAAGTGAAAAAACTCTCAACAACTTTTATAAAAAAAAAATAACATTTCAAATGCTACGGCATTCCCTTACCACGAAGCAGGTTTGTAAGGGAGAATACTAAAAAATAACTGTATCAGAACATTCAGTGTGTAAAGCTGATCGTTACATCCAACAATTTTTTTATGCGCTGAATAATGCGCTTCATGTGTCAAAAATGTATTGCTTCAAAGTGGGAACTCGCCATTTAAAATTCATGTCTTCCGTATGCGCAATGGTAAGCGCAACTCTTATGTTTCTCCCTTACAAACCTGCTTCGTTGGAAGCTCCATTTTTTACTGGGCAGTTGCAATATGTTTTTGTTTATACACATTCTCAGTGAACCATTTATAAGCCGTTATTAAAAAGTCAAACCAAACTGATTTAAACCAGTACTTAAAAAATACATTCATCACTCCCTTCCATTTCAACCACTTTGAGTCGTTTCATTGTTTTTTTATACCCTCCACCACATTTAGTTGTGAAGTGAGTATACTAAGTTTGTCATTCCGTGTGAAACTTTTTAATTATTCATCTCAGACCCCATAAAGTCGATTTAGCCATGTCCGTCTGTCTGTCCGTCTGTTGGAAACACGCTCACTTTCGAAAAACTCAAATTACTTGTAGTTATCCTAAGCAGTTTGGGATTGAAATCCAGCAAAATGGGTTCGGTAGGATCATAGCTATGAATCAAAAAGTGGAAACACCACCCAAAAAAATTTATAATTTTGTTACAAAAAGTAACATAAATGGTGGAAAAATGCAGGGAATGACACAAGACTTTGCAAAAATTTGTTTCATTCTATTGGAAATGAAAATTTCACGAAGATAATAATTTACCCTAGGCCCCATATAAGCAATACTCACGACATACAGTATAGTACGCCTAAGACCCTAACTAATAATGCTGTCTTTACAAATTTTGGCACAAACAAGAGTGTAAAATTTCGTGAAGATCGGTCTATAAATTACCCTAGGCCCCATATAAACATCACTACCGGAAAACAGTTTACTACGCCTAAAATTAAAATTAATAATGCTATCACAACAAAATTTTGTACATCGCAGTTTAATAGAACTAAAAACAAGACTGTTAAATTTCGTGAAGATCGGTCTATAAATTACCCTAGGCCCCATATAAACATCACTACCGGAAAACAGTTTACTACGCCTAAAATTAAAATTAATAATGCTATCAAAACAAAATTTGGTACATCGCAGTTTAATAGGATTAAAAACAAGACTGTAAAATTTTGTGAAGATCGGTACATAATTTACCCTTGGCCACATGTCTAAACCGCAACCAATTTTAATGCAAATGTCTGTTTTTATAAAGATAAATAAATAATATTAAATAGACATCATATAGATATTACTCTTTAAACATTCGAACTGTCGGTAGAGGAAATCAAAGATTCGGCACAACCGAAATAGCACTCTAATTTGTTTTTATTCAAATTGATAAACCCTTTTATTTGATTTCAGTGGATCATTACAATAAATTGTTGAAATTGCCCTTCTTCTTGTGATTTATTTCTTACGGCATATGACAGAGTTTTTGTAAATTATGCTGACACTGTTTAAAATTTATTTAATTAAAATCGATTATTGTATTCAATTAATTCACAATGGATTTTTTTATTGTTATACTCGTATGATGGAATTTATTATATATTAAATATTATATATAATTGAATGTTTATTATAATTAAATCATTGTTTTAGTTATACAAATATTTATATATTGTAAAGTTACAACATAAAATTAATATTCACAGAAAAAATTATTAGTAATTTTTTATCAATTAAAAAAATTATTTAAAAAGTATTTAAACTTAATTAATGTAATAATTGAATCAATTATTTTGTTTTGTTGAACGAATATTAAAAATATAATTTTGATTTAATTAACATTTTAGTTGTTTTGAAATTAATTTTGAATTAAAATAATAATCAAATATCAAAAAATTATTTCATTTAAAATAAAATAATTTTAACTTGTGTAATTGTTGTTGGAATTGTCAAAGTCAATCAACACATTGTTTGAAACGGCAAAGTTTTTTTGATCATTTTTTTAATTAAAATTAAAAATATCATTTATTAAAAAAAAAATCTTCAAAATATAAAATTTTTACAATTTTTAGTAATCAATATAATCATTTTGGTAATAGGTGCAAAATCAACAAATGAATTGCTTGATTCTATGAATTTGGTATAAAATTGGTGATTAGAGAAAATTTTTAATTTTTTCTGTGTTGAATAAATATAAATTTGCCTTGCTGAGTTTCTTAATTTAAAATGAAAGAGCATGAAAAAAATCAAATGCAATTTTTATTTTTTCTTGTGTATAAAATTTTTCATTTTATATGCAGATAATAGGCACAAATTTGTTTTTCTTTTTTTAAGTGTTTTACTTTTATTGTATTTTTTTGCCAAAACTAAAATTTTAAAAGAAATTTTGAACAAATTTTCTGTTTTTAGAAAATGTTGCTTTAACCCACTTCGCCCCAGCAATTTTTTTTTCGAGTAACTTTGTAAAACTTGGTGGTTAATAGGTAATTTGGGACTAGAAAACACGAATCTGAAGTCCAAATTTTTTTTAGATTTTTCGTTTTTGAGAAAAATGGTGTTCGATTAATCGAACATTGGGCACTATTTAGCATTTTTATTTTATTGCCCCTATAGATTGTAAATATGGAAAACTTAAATTTTTTATAAACTGAAACTAATTAATTTTATTTTCTTATAAAAAAATAGGACAAGGCATTTATTAAAATTAAAATATACAGTTCAACCTCGATTATCCGACTCGCACAGAACCGGGAAGAGCGCTGATAATCAAAAAATGGTTAATAGATATATCGGGTGATCCATCGTGAAGTTTAAATTATAATGTAAAAGAAAACACACAAATTTGAAAGTAAACTTGAAATTTTAATTATCGGTTAAAAGAATAATTTATGGCATTAACTGAACAAAATGATATAATGGAAATGTTGGCCATGACTTCGTCTGAGGTGGTCCATTCGGAAGGTCCAATTTCGGGTGACGTTTCCAAAGCGTCAATCGTAGCTGACTTATTCTTGAAGGCAGTCATTACCCAGAGAAAATAGTCTAAGTCTATAGGTCTATATCGCAATATCTAGGTGGAAAATTTACCACAGACAAACATGAAATTAAGTGCTCACCAAAATGTATGGCTCGTAGCGCTGTCTTGCTGAAACCATATCTCACCGATACCATGCGCTTGAATTTCAAGTTTCTATACTGGTGCTGTTCCATTTACCATTTTGGCGAAAGTAAGGTAATTGCTTAAGATATTTTCAAGGCGTTTGACAGAGTCTCGTATGGTGCACTCTTGTCAAAACTTATTGCTTTTGGTGTTGGTGATAATTTCTCTCGATTTATATTGAGTTTTATCAGAGGTCGCTGTATACGAGTTGTTTTAGATAGGTTTTTCAAAAGCCCATTCTTTTGTGATCGATTGGTCGGTAAATCGTACAATGCATTACAGGGAAAATTCGTTTTTTAGCCGGACTGTTCGTATGTGGAATAACCTTCCTGCTGAAGTCTTCCCTCTTACTGTCAACATGAATAAATTCAAGTCGAATGTTCACAGGTACTACTACCTCTTCTCTCCTTTCCAAAACCTATTTTCCTAGTTCCAACCCAATTAGTAGGGGCAATCCCATAAATGCTGGTCCTGACAAAAAAAAAATATGGTGGAGGTTACCATTGACGGTAACATTCTGATTTTCCTTAATTTTAAACAAATTTGGACCAATGATTGCACTCTCAGCTACAGCTGTAGTAGGCCGATTATTCGCACCGTAAGTTCCTCGAATTGCACGATAAAAATTTTTCACAGAACGCTGATTGTTCATAAGCTTTTAATTGTTCAGCAAAAACAGAATAAATTTATCTCCGTTTATTCAAATGAGTGAAAAATGGTAACATGCGATAATTCAGTTAGCCTTTCAGAGAAAAAACAAAAGTGCTAAATAGTGCCCAGTGTTCGAAAAATCGAACACTGCTTTTTAAAGTCAAATAACAAAAACATAATTGAAAAACACGGAAATGTTTTTGCTGTTGTTGAAAGTTTAATCGTTTTTTAATGGAACTGCATTTTCACTTTTTTAATTTTTTTATATTTTATACAAAGTTTCCTGTTTTTAAAATTATGCTAAAATTAATGTTTTTTCATCCCCTTTGTTATACAAGGAAGGAGTGAAATGGGTAAGAACTTTTATTTTTATATTTGTAGCTAACCATTTACAATATATTATTGTTTAAAAAAATTAGTTCTTTATATTACCTAAAAAGAGTAAACAAATTACAAAAACGCGTTAGAATTACTGTTCGAAAAATCGAACATTGGGACGATATGGGTTAAGTTAAAATTTTTGCACAAATTTGCTTTACTCTTTTTTAAAAATTTTGTATGTGTCACATAAACAAATAAAGAAATATGTCATATTTGCATATGTAGTATGTAGTATGTAGTCCGAGCACATCTTAATCTATAATAAACGACTTTAAAGATTTTGGTAGTAATAGATGTCATTTTAAAGAAATATTTTTAAAAAACAGCTTCCATACAAGCTGTACAAAATAAATTTTAAAACATGTTTGTCTACTCGTTAAGTATTTTAAGTAAATAAAATTATATTGAACATTAGGGCAGGTTGATTTTTTTTTTTTAATCGTATAGCAAAAATGTGAACAACATAAAATTCTAAGAAAATTCTCCGAAGTAACCATGTATCTAAAATAAAATCCTAATCCGCGCCTTTCGACTTGAAAATCTATATGCCCGCCTTTGCCAAAAAAAAAAAAAAAAAATAAATATTTGAAAAAATAGAAATCGAATTTTCTAAATAAAATTGTTTAGAAAGGTAGTTCTTTTGCACTATATATTTTTCTACACTCAAAATTTTTTTACACTAAAAAAAAAATTCACCCAAGTAAAAAAAATTTCAAGTCGAGAAGGGCGGATTAGGGTTTGATTTTAGACCCATGGTTTCTTCGGAGAATTTTCTTAGAATTTTATGTAGATTACGTTTTTGCAATACGAATTTTCATTTTTTTTTTCATCCATACAAATCAACCCGCCCTATTGTACATAAGTAGATAGATATGAACTTATATACACATACATATATGTATGTGCATTTTTTCACAATGTAACCATGTACACATAAAAAAATAAAAATTGATTATAAATTATAAATTATAAAATTTGTAATATTAAAAAAAATTTATATAATTTGCACCAGTAAACAAATTAGTAGTATCAAATAAACATTTAATTCATTTGATTAAACGTTCAATTCATCTGATTAAATTTTTAATTAAAACTAAGAAAAGAAAAACTCACTGTTTGTTGTTGGTGTTTTGTTTAAGCTTTGATATTATTTACCCGTTATACTTTTGAGTATTTATAATTCCTATTCGCTTGACAGTTTTATTTGAATGATATCTTTAGCTTTTCGGAAATCTTTTGAAAAGGTTTCCTGATGATCTGGCCAAAGCAAAAAGTGAAATAAGCATAGGAATAGCATATCCCACTAAC